>CM042399.1:9052373-9672806 GCA_023634145.1 Thymallus thymallus | reverse complement strand
GGAAGGGGCTGGCAAACCTCTTTCAGCAGATAACCTCATAATTGTTTCAATAAAACATGACGATTTGCATGAAACTTTAATGAGACCCTGTGTGCATTTGCAAAAAGTGATATGTACCCTTGTGCTTTTAACAAGACAAGGCCTCCCTGCATTAAGCCCTGCAGAGCATAGACCACGGACCAGTGTTTTAGCCCAAAGACAGAAGCCCCATAGGGAGACCTCAAGAGAGAGAGATTGAGAGCCTGATGTAAGTAAGGCAGGGTTGAGTGATGTTGAGTAAGCCATTATTAGGTAATACAGTACAATGCTAACTACTGGAGCTAAATATATATACAGTTGAAGTTGGAAGTTTACAGTTAGGATCACCACTTTATTTTAAGAATGTGAAATGTCAGAATAACAGTAGAGATAATTATTTATTTCAGCTTTTATTTCTTTCAATCACATTCCCAGTGGGTTAGAAGTTCACATATACTCAATTAGTATTTGGTAGCATTGCCTTTAAATTGTTTAACTTGGGTCAAACGTTTCTGGTAGCCTTCCACAAGCTTCCCACAATAAGTTTGGTGAAATTTGGCCCATTCCTCCTGACAGAACTGGTGTAACTGAGTCAGGTTTGTAGGCCTCCATGCTTTTTTCAGTTCTGCCCACAAATTTTCTATAGGATTGAGTTCAGGGCTTTGTGATGGCCACTCCAATACCTTGACTTTGTTGTCCTTAAGCCATTTTGCCACAACTTTGGAAGTATGCTGGGGGTCATTATCCATTTGGAAGACCCATTTGCGTCCAAGCTTTAACTTCCCGACTGATGTCTTGAGATGTTGCTTCAATATATCCACATAATTTTCCTTCCTCATGATGCCATCTATTTTGTGAAATGCACCAGTCCCTCCTGCAGCAAAGCACCCCCACAACATGATGCTGCCACCCCCATACTTCACGTTGGGATGGTGTTCTTCGGCTTGCAAGCCTCCCCCTTTTTTCCTCCAAACATAACAATGGTCATTATGGCCAAACAGTTCTATTTTTGTTTCATCAAACAAGAGGACATTTCTCCAAAAGTACGATCTTTGTCCCCATGTGCAGTTGCAAACCGTAGTCTGTCTTTTTTATGGCGGTTTTGGAGAAGTGGCTTCTTCCTTGCTGAGCGGCCTTTCAGGTTATGTCGATATAGGACTCGTTTTAGCGTGGATATAGATACTTTTGTACTGTTCCTCCAGCATGTTTTCTGAGGTCTTGGCTGATTTCTTTGATTTTCCCATGATGTCGAGCAAGGAGGCACTGAGTTTGAAGGTAGGCCTTGAAATACATCCACAGGTACACCTCCAACTGACTCAAATGATGTCAATTAGCCTATCAGAAGCTTCTAATGCCATGACATCATTTTCTGGATGTAGGTAAACGTCTGATCTACTGGAATTGTGATATAGTGAAATAATCTGTCTGTAAACAATTGTTGGAAGAATTACTCGTGTCATGCACAAAGTAGATGTCCTAGCCGACTTGCCAAAACTATAGTTTGTTAACATGAAATCTGTGAGTGGTTGAGAAATACGTTTTAATGACTTCAACCTAAGTGTATGTAAACCTCCGACTTCAACTGTATATGGGTCAGGATAGTGGGCCCGCGGCATTAATACTATCATATATACTGAACATTACAAGCCAACCGCACAGGACCAGCTATAGTGTGATACACTTGGACATGTACCAATTGCATTAAGATATGCCAAGAATGCCAATATGACATTAAAGTGGAAAGAAGCAGTTGCTCGTGCACACACACACACAAAGTTGTGCTACATATGCACTTACAGTAAACAGGTAAGGAGAGAAAAATTCATGAACAAACACACTATCGATATGCCACACAAACACACACAGAGACACCACACACCAGCAACACACACCAGCAACACACACCAGCAACACACACAGCAACACACAGTCTCACAGTCCTTTTTGGAACGCATGACTAAACTGCTGCAAAGCTACTCGAAAATTTCATAATCCAGAGGAACAGGGAGAGAGAGCAGGGAGACCGAAAGGCTCTGGGCAGGCGGCAGCAGTAGACTAGGTGGAGAGAGAGAGAGAGAGAGAGAGAGAGAGAGAGAGAGAGAGAGAGACAGAGAGAGAGAGAGAGACAGAGAGACACAGAGAGAGAGAGAGAGAGAGAGAGAGAGAGAGAGAGAGAGAGAGAGAGAGAGAGAGAGAGAGAGAGAGAGAGAGAGAGAGAGAAGGAAGGAAGGAAGGAAGGAAGGAAGGAAGGAAGGAAGGAAGGAAGGAAGAAGGAAGGAAGGAAGGAAGGAAGGAAGAAGGAAGGAAGGAAGGAAGAAGGAAGGAAGGAAGAAGGAAGAAGGAAGGAAGGAAGGAAGGAAGGAAGGAAGGAAGGAAGGAAGGAAGGAAGGAAGAAGGAGAGTGAGGAGGAGGGGGATGAGTGGGAGACAGAGAGAGAAAGGAAGCAAATCAAATCAAATTGTATTGGTCACATACACGTGTTTAGCAGATGTTATTGCGGGTGTAGCGAAATGTTTGTGTTTCTAGCTACGACAGGGCAGTAATATCTAACAAGCAATATCTAACAATTTCACAACGTTCATCATTGCCATTTTAAATGTCAACTTTAATGGGATAACGTCAGATTTGGGACATCCCAAGGATCCCTGATAGCATTGACCCTAGCTCCTGTCACCAGGCACTAGGTAGAGAAGAAGAGAGGCTGTTTGCAGTAGCAGGATCTGCATCCGAAGGACTGCAGTGGACATTTAACCTCTTAAACTGACGGCGCTAGCTGCTTAGTGTTACCATCCTTAATTCACCTTTTCATCAATCAGTCAATCCATCCATCCATACGCTACCAAGCCACCACACCCCTCAGTCATTCGTTCTCTCGGTTTCCATATGTCAAGCATCCTCTGTTTTTTAATTCAGCTAATTCCATTTCCTTCCTCTCTATGCAACCTGGACTCAGGGGTAGACGTAACATATTAAACATAATGCGAAGACACTAATTAGTATGATATGTTACGTTTCATATGGTATGTATTAATTTGTGGGTGTCCATCATCATTTCTTATGACATGTTACAAATTATATTTCATATGATATATTACAAATTGCAAATTCGTACAATATGCAAAGAATTGCAATTTGTACAATATGTTGTGAATTTGCAAAACGTAATATATGCCAATTTGTTGTGGCTAACATTAGCTAGGTGGCTAATGTTCGCTGGGTTAGGGTTATGGGTTAAGGTTAGGGGTTGAAGTTAGGGTTAGGGGAAGGGTTAGCTAACATGCTAAGTAGTTGCAAAGTAGCTAAAAAGTAGTAAGTAGTTGCAACGTTGCTAATTAGCTAAAATGCTAAAGTTGTTTGTGATGCACTGTGTGTGTAACTAGATGACCAATTAATCGTTTTTAGCATTTTAGCATTTTTTTTGCATTTATGAACTTATCAGACAAGTTGAACAAACACATAATTTTAAGTTGACACAATTTTGGTAGTTTGCATTGCAAATGGCGGCGTCTCCAATCAAACATTTTAGAGGCCCGATTTAAAAAGAAATAGTTTTCAAGTAACTGTCAAGTGAAAATTGAACTTTTAAAAGTTAATATTTTGTTAACTCATACACAAATAATGCTATTGACCTTTCTTATACTCATATGTGGTCAAAGCATAAAGTGGAGAAAAAACACTTCTCAAACTTATCAAAAGCTGCATGTATCACAGGCAGCCCAATTCGGATATTTTTTTCCACTAATTGGTCTTTTGACCAATCACATCAAATATTTTTCAGAGCTGATCTAATTGGTCAAAAGACAGTAAAATAGAATTGGGCTTCCTCTGTAGCCAAACAGACTGTTTAAAATTGCTTGCTATTTCCTCATAGAAAATTATGTCATCATGCCTCAATCAGCTGTCTACACACATCCATATTTTTAATGACTGGTATACACCCACACCATTCTGTTTTTAGCGTACGCCCACACCATTCCATGACAGAAAAGCTGTGGTATTTCATAGAAATCTGGAAACACTGGACAGTTACTTTAAATCTAAAGTCCTTTCTAGCAATTCTACACATTTTGTCACGGGGCTGCAAGAAAATGTGCAGTTTTTCAGCAAAATTTGTGCAATTCTGCCATGGCTTATGCCATGTCCTTATGCTATCCGAGTGACTCAAACGTTATAAAAAAGTCAATTGGGGGCCCCATGTCATGATATTTTTTTAATTTTAAATTCTCCCTGACTGTCTAGTTTTTATTTTGGTGATTGTTAGTTTTCAAAGATGATCTTATTTAAAAATATGTTGCTTTTCTACATACTTTATATCTGGTTTTAAGTTTACCATCCGCCGCTGATAAATTAATATAGGGGAAACACTGATTGAATAGCACGGTTACTGTATGTTGTTGTTTCAAGTCCGATGCACTCAGAAATGCTGTTACATTTGTATAATTTCAGGGGTGCGCATAACAAGCAAAGTCATTTGTATCATTTTACTTTTACTGCGAGAACCATTAGCATAGAAACAAACGGAGCATGGCTTTGTGTCCGTGGTTGCACCTTTACAATGCAGAAAACCACTCGTCTCTAGCACAAACCGCTCAAAATAAATGACCTATTTTACCTGAGTTCAAAAAAGAATTCTAGCATGGATTCCTGGGACACTCTTAAAGGGGTACTCACACATTAATCACCATGAGTAAGGAATTATGAAAATAGTTCAAATAAATATTATTAATATTATATTTAAATATAAATCAAGTCATTTATATTTATTTATTTATATTTATATAAGTAATATAAATATTTTATAGATGATTTTGCAGTCATGGATCAGATGGAGGTCATTACCACTAAATACATTAATAGGGAAATTGTAGGTGTGCTGCATAACGTTTTATCCCATCAAGGTGTGCCACGGTTCAAAAAAAGGTTGGGAACCACAGTTCTAGTTGGTCCTCCAAACGAGGTGAATCAAAATGCAGACTTTCTATGTGTTTCCTAAAACTCCCATGAAGCTCTACGACCCTCACCCAACCCTGGAGAGTTGGTTTAAGAATAATGGCAAAAAGAACTACTAGGATTGAAGCAAATGTAGGTCATTATAACTTCATGAAAACAAATTACAGTTAAGAGTAATATGTTAGTTGATGTAGACAAACGATGATGCATATTTTTCTGTCATAAAGTTAATTTACAAAAATTGCTATTTTACAAGCTATCTTGCCAGCTAACATTAGCCAGCTACTTATACATTTAGTTTGCTATATGGGCGCTTGTATGAATTTGTATTGTAATTTGTGTTGTAACATTTTTTAGGTACTCCTGAGTAAACCAGCAAAGTAAACCAGGTGTGTCATCTTGTGAAAGAATTTAGCTAAAGCCATTAATGCTACTGCAAATGTAATAAAAAAAATTGTAAGCTTGCCTTGCTGTTCATAAAACTTAGTATCTTTAACATTAGAGATTGAAGATATTTGTCAAGCAATGCAGCTGAAGTAACGTAAACTAGCTATAAACTAGCTGTAAACTAGCTATAAACTAGCTATAAACTAGCTATAAACTAGCTGTAAACTAGCTATAAACTAGCTGTAAACTAGCTATAAACTCTTTTTGCTTGCTGTGTAGTGGAGGATAAAAATACCTGTATGCCTATGGATGCATAGCAATGTAGCCAATATGTGTAGGGACCCTAAAATGTTTGGTATTCACTACAGATCCTGGTTCGATCCCAGGCTGTGTCGCAGTCGGTCGCGACCGGGAGACCCATGAGGCGGCGTCACAATTGGCCCAGCGTCGTCTGGGTTAGGGGAGGATTTGGCCGGCCGGGATATCCTTGTTCCATCGCGCCTCTAGCGACTCCTGTGGCGGGCCGGGTGTATGCATGTCGCCAGGTGTACAGTGTTTCCTCCGATACATTGGTGCGGCTGGCTTCCAGGTCAAGAAGCAGTGCGGCTTGGCGGGGTTGTGTTTCGGAGGACGCACGGCTCTTGACCTTCGCCTCTCCCGAGTCCGTACGGGAGTTGCAGCGATGGGACAAGACTGTAACTACCAATTGGATATGACGAAATTGGGGAGAAAAAGGAACAAAAAAAAAAATAGAATAAAACAATTATGGTCGGTATAAATATAAGTTCAGAACAGTGGTTTTATTTTTTAATTTCTTCCACTGGTTAATCATTAAAATCCCCAATAAATTGCAGAAAATGACTCAGTGAAGGAAATGCAACTGTTACACGTCAAACTGCTATTATGGAATGTCCTGATTCAGTACACCTCCACATTGGACTATCAGTTAGGCCCGCAGTCTGAGTTCCAATTCATCTAAAAAATGTTAGATGGGGTTGAGGTCAAGGCTCTGTGCAGGCCAGTCAAGTTCTTTCACACTGATCTCGACAAACCATTTCTGTATAGACCTGACTTTGTGCACAAGGGCATTGTCATGCTGAAACTGGAAAGGGCCTTCCCCAAACTGTTGCCACAAAGTTGGAAGCACAGAATAGTTTAGAATGTCATTGTATGCTGTAGCATTAAGATGTCCCTTCACTGGAACTAAGGGGCCTAGACCGAACCATGAAAAACAGCCCCAGATCATTATTCCTCCTCCAATAAACTTTACAGTTGGCATTATGCATTGGGGCAGGTAGCGTTCTTCTGGCATCCGCCAAATCCAGATTTGTCCGTCATCACTTCAGAGAACGCGTTTACAGTTCTACAGAGTCCAATAGCGGCGAGCTTTACACCACTCTCGCTGACGCTTGGCATTGCGCATGGTGTTCTTATGCTTGTTTGCGGCAGTTCGGCCATGGAAACCAATTTCATGAAGCTGACGTCAAACAGTTCTTGTGCTGATGTTGCTTCCAGAGGCAGTTTGGAACTCGGTAGTGAGTGTTGCAAATGAGGACAGACAATTCTTACGTGATACACGCTTCAGCACTTGTGGGTCCTGTTCTGTGAGCTTGTGTGGCCTACCAATTCATGGCTGAGCCGTTGTTGCTCCTAGACGTTTCCACTTCACAATAGCAGCACATACAGTTGACCGGGGCAGCTCTAGCAGGGCAGAAATTTGACGAGCTGACTTGTTGGAAAGGTGGCATCCTATGACGGAGCCACGTTGAAAGTCACTGAGCTATTCAGTAAGGCCATTCTACTGACAATGTTTGTCTATGGAGATTGTATGGCTTTGTGCTCGATTTTATACACCTGTCAGCAACATGTGTGGCTGAAATAGCCGAATCCACTAATTTGAAGGGGTGTCCACATACTTTTGTATTTCTCATGTAACATACACTATATATATATATATATATCCTTTGGCCGTTTCTGCTGTTTGCGAGTGAGTATTGTAGGTTTATTTGTCTCTCCCTACCACTAGTTGCTCCATTTTCGAGGGACACTCCACCACCGAGGGACACTGAAAAATGAAGGGGAGGGCTAAGAGGAGAGTTATTGGGATTGAGCCTAAGTGTACCTCAAAGGTTCCTCACAGCGAAAGAAATTTCAATAACATGGGCTTGGCTGCATCTAAGAGAGAGTGATGCCGCTCTTTCACGCATCCTTGCACTTCTTCCATTTCGCACCCCCCCTCCCCCTCTCCTGCCTCCCTCTCTGCCACTCTGCACCGCCAGAGAGAAAACACACAATAAACTGGGCTGGTAGTGACAAAATTCCACACCCGGCACAAGCTAGTTTCGCCCTACCATACTTCATAGTCTCGTTCATCACTTAGCTGTTGAGAAAGGACGTGAGGAAGCTTGGTAATCGAGGCTAAGCACAATCTAGCTAGCACAGCCTGGCCCATTCCCAACTCAAACCAGGACAGTGTAGCATGGCCCAGCCCTAGTCCCAGCCCCCATCCAGGTTGGCTGAACTGGTGTTCTGACAAACTTACCTACACACTCAGGCTGTGATACCCTTGAATGAAGATTCTCATCTGCGTCCCAAATGGCATCTTATTCCCTATATGTGCCCTGGTAAAAGTAGTGCACTGTAAAGGGAATAGGATGCTATTTGGGAGTGGGACGCACGCATCAGTATTCTCAGATAGTCAGAACAGCGTCCCAGTATAGCCCAGCCCCAACCTCCACACAGCAGACTGAGGCAGAGTGCTGCATCATCAACCATCAGCCAGCCAGACCGTTCGTTGGCCGGCTCTCCCATCATTCTCAGTCGCAGTCTCGACACACTCTAACAGAGCCAGTACTGTGTCAGTCTCGACACACTTTAACAGAGCCAGTACTGTGTCAGTCTCGACACACTCTAACAGAGCCAGTACTGTGTCAGTCTCGACACACTCTAACAGAGCCAGTACTGTGTCAGTCTCGACACACTCTAACAGAGCCAGTACTGTGTCAGTCTCGACACACTCTAACAGAGCCAGTACTGTGTCAGTCTCGACACACTCTAACAGAGCCAGTACTGTGTCAGTCTCGACACACTCTAACAGTGCCAGTACTGTGTCAGTCTCGACACACTCTAACAGAGCCAGTACTGTGTCAGTCTCGACACATTCTAACAGTGCCAGTACTGTGTCAGTCTCGACACACTCTAACAGAGCCAGTACTGTGTCAGTCTCGACACACTCTAACAGAGCCAGTACTGTGTCAGTCTCGACACACTCTAACAGAGCCAGTACTGTGTCAGTCTCTACACACTCTAACTGAGCCAGTACTGTGTCAGTCTCGACACACTTTAACAGAGCCAGTACTGTGTCAGTCTCGACACACTCTAACAGTGCCAGTACTGTGTCAGTCTCGACACACTCTAACAGAGCCAGTACTGTGTCAGTCTCGACACACTCTAACAGAGCCAGTACTGTGTCAGTCTCGACACACTCTAACAGAGCCAGTACTGTGTCTGTCTCGACACACTCTAACAGAGCCAGTACTGTGTCAGTCTCGACACACTCTAACAGAGCCAGTACTGTGTCAGTCTCGACACACTCTAACAGTGCCAGTACTGTGTCAGTCTCGACACACTTTAACAGAGCCAGTACTGTGTCAGTCTCGACACACTCTAACAGAGCCAGTACTGTGTCAGTCTCGACACACTCTAACAGAGCCAGTACTGTGTCAGTCTCGACACACTCTAACAGAGCCAGTACTGTGTCAGTCTCGACACACTCTAACAGAGCCAGTACTGTGTCAGTCTCGACACACTCTAACAGAGCCAGTACTGTGTCAGTCTCGACACACTCTAACAGAGCCAGTACTGTGTCAGTCTCGACACACTCTAACAGTGCCAGTACTGTGTCAGTCTCGACACACTCTAACAGAGCCAGTACTGTGTCAGTCTCGACACACTCTAACAGAGCCAGTACTGTGTCAGTCTCTACACACTCTAACTGAGCCAGTACTGTGTCAGTCTCAACACACTTTAACAGAGCCAGTACTGTGTCAGTCTCGACACACTCTAACAGAGCCAGTACTGTGTCAGTCTCGACACACTCTAACAGAGCCAGTACTGTGTCAGTCTCGACACACTCTAACAGAGCCAGTACTGTGTCAGTCTCGACACACTCTAACAGAGCCAGTACTGTGTCAGTCTCGACACACTCTAACAGAGCCAGTACTGTGTCAGTCTCGACACACTCTAACAGAGCCAGTACTGTGTCAGTCTCGACACACTCTAACAGTGCCAGTACTGTGTCAGTCTCGACACACTCTAACAGAGCCAGTACTGTGTCAGTCTCGACACACTCTAACAGAGCCAGTACTGTGTCAGTCTCTACACACTCTAACTGAGCCAGTACTGTGTCAGTCTCGACACACTTTAACAGAGCCAGTACTGTGTCAGTCTCGACACACTCTAACAGAGCCAGTACTGTGTCAGTCTCGACACACTCTAACAGAGCCAGTACTGTGTCAGTCTCAACACACTCTAACAGAGCCAGTACTGTGTCAGTCTCGACACACTCTAACAGAGCCAGTACTGTGTCAGTCTCGACACACTCTAACAGTGCCAGTACTGTGTCAGTCTCGACACACTCTAACAGAGCCAGTACTGTGTCAGTCTCGACACACTCTAACAGAGCCAGTACTGTGTCAGTCTCGACACACTCTAACAGAGCCAGTACTGTGTCAGTCTCGACACACTCTAACAGTGCCAGTACTGTGTCAGTCTCGACACACTCTAACAGAGCCAGTACTGTCAGTCTCGACACACTCTAACAGAGCCAGTACTGTGTCAGTCTCGACACACTCTAACAGAGCCAGTACTGTGTCAGTCTCGACACACTCTAACAGAGCCAGTACTGTGTCAGTCTCGACACACTCTAACAGAGCCAGTACTGTGTCAGTCTCGACACACTCTAACAGAGCCAGTACTGTGTCAGTCTCGACACACTCTAACAGAGCAGAAGCAACCTCCCATCCTCGCAGCTTTCTCCACATTATATTCTCCTCACAGCCGTCCATGGCACTGTATTCACTATATAGTGCACTACTTTTGACCAGGACCCATATATGCTGAGCAGGGCACTACATTTGACCACTCTTTTCCTATATGCTGTACTATATAGGGAATAGGGTGCCATTTGGGAGTTCTCTGACCTGCAATACCTGAGCTACGATGAGGAGGCCTCAGTAAAGATGAGAATATTTCCTTTATTTGCTTATTATTCACCAAAGCAATAATATGGTCTCTCATGACTACTAGCAATAACATGGCGTTCTCCCATCATGACTGTAGTATTCTCGCGAGCCATAACCAACTCTCCAGCTGAGAGACTGTAGAGACAGGCTAGATGGAAGAATCTGACTTCCCTTTCATTAGCTTTTGCCCCTTCAAGCAACAACTGGTTTCACATCATGACTGTACAGGGATGCTATAATCTGAGCCAAGGAAGATCCGCTCCCTTTGGCAGTAGCACAAGACTTGACGCTGGCCATAATCAGATTCCCCTGTTAGCTTAAAGCTGAGTGCTGAGAGGGGTGTTGATAAAGCCCTATCTATCACACTACTTTTGACCAGGGTACCTAGGGATCTGGTCAAAAGTAGTACACTTTGTAGGGAAAAGGGTGGTATTTCAGACACAGCCTAAGACAGAGAGGAAAAACAGAGATCTCCTTCCTCCCTGCATTCATGTGAGAGAGGCAAGAACGGAGTGGCTGGGGTTTGGATTATAAACTGGCTCACCTTCCCTCTACTGGCCCTGTGTCTGTTTTTCACATTTCATCAGGAGAACCTTGTTTCTTTATGTGCACTGAACTGGTTAGTTACATCACTGTCAGCGTCTACTACATAGAGAGAGGTAGGTAAGGGAAACACATACACGAGAGCATAATTCTACATCATCCAAGACAATAACTTCTATAGGTTAGCTACAGACAGGGCTCTAAAGTGCGACTACTTTGGTCACATACACTCCTGTGAGACCTGGAATTTTTATTTGGGAGCACAACAAAACGTTTTGCTAGGTAGTTGACGTTAGCTAGCACTAGTCGGATGTACCTACATTTCTATAGCATGTTCTCCATTTTCTTTTTAAATGGTGAGCCAACATGTTGCCAGCACTTTCATTTCCATGATTGATCCAAACTTGTTTTCTAACGGCTTTCTCAGATGAGCAATTTAGTGAGGGATTTGTTTGGAACATCGAATCACAATAAAATGGCATTATCGAATCGCAATACTGTACCTATAGAATCGTGAGAATTGCAATACATATCATATCGGCACATAAGTATCAAGATAATATTGTATCATGAGGTTCCTGGAAATTACCCAGCCCTAATTTGTACAGAGAAAAGTGAATGTTTCTAGCTCAAACTGATATTCAAAAGATATGACCCATATTACCGGCTCAACGGTTCTTTCTTTCTGTCACGCATTGGTGATTTTTACATTCATAAACCATGTCGCGGGCCGTTCTAAAACTACTTGCGGGCTAACCATTTGTTTACACCTTATTCAGTTAGCAAGCTAATAACCTAGTAACTTTACCAGCGTATCCAAACATTTTGGGGTCACATAAAGAAAGGAAAAGGGCTAGCTTCTTCAGGAGGTCAGTGGTCATATTAATAAAGGGATGAATGACTGATCGCTTGCATGTTGTCACTCACAAGATGGATGTTCTTATAGAGACAACTGTTACATTTTCAACCTAAAGCATCTCAATAGGAAAATAGTACAAACCTCTTCCACAAATGACTTTGTAATTTCAATGACAGGTTTTTGTATCAACATTATAGCTTTTTATAATAAACAATGTCTCTAAAGGGTTATTGTGCTCCTACCCTTTTTTTTTTATGTTGGGAGCACCAGTGCTACCAATTACTTGGTAGCACTGGTGCTGACCCCTGGCTAAAGACCAAAGATCAAGGCCTTGTATTTATGAAGCTAGGATCAGGTTACCCCCGTCAATGTAATATCATTCACTATGATGTAAAAGAGTCAGGAGCCATTTTAGATTTACATCGGCACAGGAGGGAAGTAGACGGCACTTCAACCGACACGAGACAAAGGCGGAGGCAAAAATTATATCGACATCAATAGGTGTGACTCCCGCTCTTGTGACATCACCTCTACCGACTTATACAGTTTCTTTCACCATTATCATTAGTATTGATGAGAGAGGAGGACGTGACGCCCTCATCTCTCTTACAGCTACACTCCTATTAATATCTTATCTGGTTTAGCCGATATCAACATGCATGGTGACAAAAAACATCTTCAAGGTCACACAGACACCAACAATGAAACAAACGTCATTATACCACTCTTCACAACAACAAACACACTGTCCACACTGCTCCTTGAAGTCAGCTAGCTAGCTAGCGCATTATTTCTTCTGCAGGAATACATTTTTGGAACAATTAGAAAAGTCTGTCATCTGGAACGTCAGTGTTTCAACGAACAGTGTCTGCCATTGACCTTTTCCCCATAGCCCTCTGAGCCATCAGAGAGAGAGAGGAAAATTAGAGAGAGAGAGAGAGAGAGGGAGAGAGGGAGAGGGAGAGAGAGAGATAAACAGAGAGAGAGAGAGAGAGAGAGAGAGAGAGAGAGAGAGAGAGAGAGAGAGAGAGAGGGAGAGGGAGAGAGAGAGATAAACAGAGGAGAGGAGAGAGAGAAGAGAGAGAGAGAGAGAGAGAGAGAGAGAGAGAGAGAGAGAGAGAGAGAGAGAGAGAGAGAGAGAGAGAGAGAGAGAGGGAGAGGGAGAGAGAGAGATAAACAGAGAGAGAGAGAGAGAGAGAGAGAGAGCAGAGAGAGAGAGAGAGAGAGAGAGAGAGAGAGAGAGAGAGAGAGAGAGAGAGAGAGGGAGAGAGAGATAAACAGAGAGAGAGAGAGAGAGAGAGAGAGAGAGAGAGAGAGAGAGAGAGAGAGAGAGAGAGAGAGAGAGAGAGAGAGAGAGAGAGAGAGAGAGAGAGAGAGAGGAGGCAAGCAGGAACAATAACTGAACCTCAACAACTAGAGTATTCTAGAGTAATCTGCACTCAAGCACACTAAACCTTTAATGCCTTGTGGACGGTGGGGACGGGGCATTGTAATGCGGAATATAATAAAACATATACTGTATTTAGCTATTACGTACAGACATAGTACAGACATAGTACAGACATAGTACAGACATAGTACAGACATAGTTCCTGGCTCTACAGTTTGAAATGAGCCAATTAAGATTCAAATCTGGATTACAACGTGCTGTAGTTGTTTTAATGGAATGGCCTGGGGGGAAAAAATCTCCTAAGACTTACTACAACACAGCAAAGCCATAGCTTATAGGAATATATCATTTTCTAGGCTGACCTATTGTTGAGGCCCTTGAGTTTTTATGTATTTATTCGGGTGCCGGAGGTCCTTGATCCGAACAGTTCGATACGAATACGTGTACCGTTACACCCCTAGTAACTACTGTACACAGACCAATCACATCAAAAAAGAAACTCTTGTACCACCAGTTTACACAACGCCATGATCGTCTGTGTTTATTATAACGGGAATTGAATAATAATATACTGTGCCTTACAGTAAATGTATCAGCTACAGTATATAATATGACTGAACAAACCACTTTATGTGGTTTAATTACATATATCAACAGGACAACATGTCAGTGTTTTGATGATGAGGTCTTAACTACATTTATTAAATATGCATCAAATATCTATACTGATATCAAACTGTCAAAACCACCAATCCAATCAATGACAGGAATACTGTCCTCTAAACCAATGGAATAAGGTTAAAACTCATTGAAAATGCTGAACCTGCACAGAAGCTGACTCATCCTACACAGGACAGGACAGGACCTGAGTCATGTTGCTTCCTATCGTGTGTGTGTGTGTGTGTGTGTGTGTGTGTGTGTGTGTGTGAGTGATGGAGGATGAGGAGGAGGTGTGTTTCTTACTTACTTTCTCAGCCTGGTAAAAGGGGTCCAAATCCTCCAGTGGTGTCGCCACCATTCCAGCAGGGATGTCGCCATAGATGAAGGGCAGATTCCGCCCAGCCTCCAGGTCGCTGTTGGGCTTGGGTTTGTTGTCATCGTCGTCGTCACGGTGACTGCTGTCCTGCTTGGGCGGTGGTTTGTTCTTCTCCTCCTTGATCCGGAGCTCGATGTTAGCCAATGATTCCGCAGTAAAATACTTGAAGCTGTCAGGTCCTGGTGGTGCCATAAGGGGTGCGGCCATGTTTTCATCCTGCAGCTACTTGGTCGTCAAGTATTGTACCATCCACTGTAACCAGCTCTGGGGGGTCAAAGAGACAGAGAGTGGAGTCAAGGAGGGTAGTTGAAGATACTCAACATACATAAATCGAGGTGCAACCAAAAATCGTACGAGCCTTTTAAGGGAATAGGTACGAGCTAGAGTTGAGCCAATCCCCTTCAAAAGAGCAAGAGAGTTGAGCAAGGAGGAGATACATTGGAGGAGATGCAACTGACCTATTGTTGAGGCCCTTGAGTTTTTTCATGTGCGTTTCTTGAAAATACAAGGCATAAACTATTCAATGGTTTGAATTATTTTAATTTTTTTTGTAAATGTCAAACATGAATATCATAACAGCAAGATCTATCTGTATGAACAGGAAGTATTATTATTATTACTAATTCTTACTCTTTTTGGGCCCTGGTCAAAAGTAGTGCACTATATAAGGAATAGGGTGCCATTTTGGATGCAGTAAGGAAGAGCCTCAGAGCAAGAGAAGATCTTTCTAGTTCTGTCACAGCAGAGCCGTCACAGAAACGGACCAGTACAGTCTAGTCTTGACAGAAGAAGAAAAAACACGGGATGTGCCCCAAATGGCACTCTATTCCCTATACATAGTGCACTACTTTTGACCAGAGTTCTATGGGCTCTGGTCAAAAGTAGTGGACTATATAGGAAATAGGGTGCCATTTGGCACTGGTCCACAGACGCTAACAACGAACGAGAGATGAGGGTTTTAATGTGAGATCGTCAAACTAAAAATACCAACTAAAACATCAAATAATGATGCTGCTATTTTCAGAACCAACTATAGACGTAGAAAGGACAGAACAACGTGGGCCAATGGCTTTCATCTATGATAGATATGACAAGTAGGTTTAATCATTGGATCATCCTAAATGACAACCTAGTCACTATATAGTTTACATAGCCCTGTGGACCCTGGTCCAAAGCAGTGCACTATACAGGAAGCAGGGTGCCATTTGCGAGGAAGCCATTAAGTGCTGTAGGTGACACCCTGTGTTTTATTAAAAGACATATCTCCATGAGTATTTTATTGGGAGAAACTACTCAATAGCATTTTACTCACATTGATAGATTGATATTTGTGCTCTTCATCAATTGGAGATACTGATGGCATAACCTTAAAAGGTGGGGTTAGTTCAGGCGTTTAGAATGTTCAAAGGATATTATTAGGATGATGAAAGGAGTCTTGGAGGAGGAGCTTCATCCTGACTACCAACCCAGTGCAAAACACTAATATTGTCTACATACGGCATGCATAGAATTAGAACGCTTGCCATCTACATTCATTCTATGATAGCAGGTTTCTCACTGCCACAATCCATGCTAACTATGCTTAGTCCAATGTAGGAAATGCAATAATATTGTGCTAATAGTATAGTGATATAGTAGTAGTATAGAAATGTGTCATGAATCTCTGCGCCAATAGAGGAAATAAGAGACCCATCTGGCAACAGACCCAACAGACCACAACAGACCCAACAGACCACAACAGACCCAACAGACCACAACAGACCCAACAGACCACAACAGACCCAACAGACCACAACAGACCCAACAGACTACAACAGACTACAACAGACTACAACAGACCACAACAGACCCAACAGACCACAACAGACCCAACAGACCACAACAGACCCAACAGACCACAACAGACCCAACAGACCACAACAGACCCAACAGACCACAACAGACCCAACAGACTACAACAGACCCAACAGACCACAACAGACTACAACAGACTACAACAGACCACAACAGACCCAACAGACCACAACAGACCCAACAGACTACAACAGACCCAACAGACCACAACAGACTACAACAGACTACAACAGACCACAACAGACCCAACAGACCCAACAGACCACAACAGACCCAACAGACCACAGCAGACCCAACAGACCACAACAGACCCAACAGACTACAACAGACCCAACAGACCACAACAGACTACAACAGACTACAACAGACCACAACAGACCCAACAGACCACAACAGACCCAACAGACTACAACAGACCCAACAGACCACAACAGACTACAACAGACTACAACAGACCACAACAGACCCAACAGACCCAACAGACCACAACAGACCCAACAGACCACAGCAGACCACAGCAGACCCAACAGACCACAACAGACCACAATGTTTGACCTGTATTTCCTGCTGAGAAAATGCCAAGAGTGTGCAAAGCTGTCATCAAGGCAAAGGGTGGCTACTTTGAAGAATCTCAAATGTCCAAACATTTTACTGGAACTGCGCACACACACACACACACACACACACACACACACACACACACACACACACACACACACACACACACACACACACACACACACACACACACACACACACACACACACAGCTACCCTGGCCTGAGAGGCTTCCACACTGAGAGCCTAATCAATGAAAGACAGTCAGAAGAGCAACACTTCCATCTGACACACTGGCACTACACAGTCTAATCCCACTATTACAATACTGGAACTTTCACTTATTCCTCATTACATTGGCACTGTCTTATAGCAGCAATACAGTATAACTATACCTTTGCTTTGAATTTCCTTGAGAAAATATCAAACAGCACAAATTCAGTTGCTGGTAGATCTATTTCCCACATCATACCTCACATAATAAGCTATTGTACATGACACTAGTACAGAATCATTTTGGGGCAACACATCTGTCAAAATACCATTTCAAAGTGTCTCTAGGGATGGTACTTCTGCCCATATAGCAAAATCATGCTGTCCAGATTTACAGGTCTGTTACACCCATATCAGAACAAATCCCATATTAAACAAAGTGTACATTCTATAGCCAACACATTCTGTATAGGTTTGCATCTAACCTCTGAATCAGATCTCTCATCAGACCCAGAAGGTCGAAGGAGGATGAGGCCCAGGCATACATCCAAAATGGACCTATCATTAATAATTGATAAACCTGTAAATATCTAAACTTCCCGATAACATATTGCAATGAATAACGTTGTATATTGATTCAATTCAACAAACGGCAAAACGTCAGGGCTCATGCTGAAGGCTCGTCCACTGAAGAGCATGTATCATTTTTATTTTTTATTTTATTTAACCTTTATTTAACCAGGAAGGGCTCATTAAGATCATCAAGAGCATCCTGGCCAAGATAGGCAGCACCAAGCCATCACACAATTACAGACAGACAACATGAAATACTACACAGTAATCTAGTAAAAAACCATAGGAGTATAACAATAATTGTGTTTGCATTGACACAATATAACTATCTACAAGGATTGACGACATAACTAACCTTACAGACAGCTAATAAAACACTTATAAAAAGGCTAAAATATTGCAGCCTTAAATCGGAGGTAAGAAGAGAAGGAAAGCTGCGTTCCAATCCCTCATCTCGCGCTGCTCACTGCCGCTGTCCATTTCAGCACCACAAGCTCGAGCAAGGCAAGGGAGTAGCGGCTGAAATATCCGGTTACAAAATAGCAGTTTTAATGCGAAATCAACTTCGTCGCCTCTTTTTATTGTTATTGCTTTACACTCAAAAAATATATAGATAACAGGACACACAAGACAACAGGATTTTGCGATGTATGCAGGCCATGAGACTATATCCATAGGGATATAGGATGCAGGTGGGGTACAATCCGATAATGATATATGTTACGTTGATAAAAAAAAAAACCCACTTAGCTCTTCAAGCAAGATAAAAAAACACATGATGGTTGTTTAGGCTACAGCGTTTACTTACAGACGTAAATGTTACACACTGGCAGGTGGAAGATAAGGCTATGCATCAGAATAATGTGACAGCAACCATCCCTCATTCTATTCTTACTTGGACCCAATGGGACATACAGTTTCTCAGTCATTTTGTTTCATCCAGTAGCGGTGCACCAGCATGTTTTATGTAACCATCTCAGACAGAGAGCACCATGCAGCTCTTCCCGTTAACGATCGTGTCTTAAAAGGTAAACCGTGGCCAAATGTCCTTAGGCTACCTAAAATACCCTTACATAATGACAACCCCTTTCATTTTCCAAACATACGGTAGGCTACACATTCGGCGACATGGCACGATAGCAATCTATATTCTGTAATGAAGTAGGCAGGTCTCAGTGGGTTGTTGCACCACCTGCCATATTCCTGGTAGTCGATGGCCCTATCAATTTCAGCCTATACTCTTTGTTTACTATATTATAGGCTCAATGACACCAATCTCCCTGCCAAAGACATGCACACTAGCCCCCTGTCTCGTTGTTATCTAATCTAATTTTCACAGGCGCAATAGGCTAAACACTGTTAATCGAGCTATTGCTGAATGGTGTGTTTGTTCTGATGTATAAACATTAATATCGATTATTCTATCGTTGCCAATCGTATTACAAAATCGTTTTGTAGACTATACATAATAAGGCATTATAAGCATCGTGCACAGATATTGCGATGCACATGTTTAGCAGCAGCCTATCCAAAAGTGCGGCCCGTCAGAGCCTAGGAAACACTGCGAAATGCTGCAGTGGGTGGTTTCTATGTTATGCTCAGGTTTTTCCACGGAGCAAAAAGTCCCATCTAGAACACATAGTCCTACCTTGTCGCCATCAACATCATAGACTCAGGAAAAAAATATTGTTCTCCATCATTTTCTCCAATAATTCAGTGTTTCTAGGATATTCTGAGCGTTTAACGCACTGCCTAGTCCTAAAATAGGCTCCTTGAAGGAAGGAGATACAGTATGTAGGCTACCACACCCGTAAAGCCATGTCGACCACCAGATCGATACCAGGGTATGTGTATGCAACGAAATTACAATGATAATATGGTTCTTGCTTTGTTAATAATTTTGTAGATGAAAGGTGGATGAAAAAGAGGTGTGAAGGATAGCGGCAACGTTTCAAAGGCTCTGGTACAAAAAAAAACCACCCCCCTACATGTTAGAATAGGCTAGAATAGATGGATGATTTAAAAAAATGCATGGTGGAGGAGAGAATTAGGCTATCACATTAGGCTACTGGTGCTCATCACCATACATTGGCCCATATCTGCTGCATGTCATAACGATCACGAAAATAAATAAAATGTAAGCACGAAATCCTTAATTTTCGTTTGATGATCATAATTTAGGATTTTTTGTTTTTGAAGCAGTCAAAATCGGAGACATCGTCTCCTCGTAATTTGTCCTATTTGTCTGAACAATATTAAGGTTAGCTCTGTGAAGGAAATTAGCAATATATTGATTAAGCTAAAATATAACGGGAATCTGGTTTAGGCTCTGGCAGGCAGCCTATTCAAGCAAAAAAAAAAGGTGCTGGGCAGAGAACGGCTCTGCGACATTTTTATTAGGTTATTGACAGACTATAACCAACCGATTCTTCAAAACATGCAACCGTTTTAGAAAAAGCTAAGAATTCACCTACTTTATAAGCGTTACAAGGAACCCAGAAAGGCGTTGTTGGACTGCAGATGTCGAAAAGATTCGGGAGAAACTGCGGTTGTCGCCATATTGTTGCTGCTACCTTCTCTCAGTGCTTGCAGCTACCCTGGCTGCATAATTGATGACTCTCAGCAGAAATGAAAGGGAGTGTCGCCAAGCGCCTTTCACAGAAGAAATCAGTGACCACCACCACCATTCATGTGTGCTTAAAAATAGGCCTATGATAAAGAGGTGAATTGTTATCTAACATTTGTTCAAATACCTCCACAAGAAGTTAAATCGTTCAAAAAACTAGCCTATAGGACGTTCAGTACAGACACAGCAACTGAATGAGCCAAGCCATATCAGCTGAACATTGTGTGGACCACTTTTTACAGTCTTGTAAGATTTGTGATGGATGATAAGCGGCTTACTACTGTACATGGTGGGCAAAGTAGCCTAATGAGTTGTCGGCATTGACCTACAGGAATGTTTTACTACAATGGTTACATGAGAAACTTTAAATTGGGCCTAAAATTCGTTGGATATGCAAAATCTGAAATTATATTGTAGCCTATGATAGGATAAACCTAGAATATTGTTCAAGGGTATCAATATTATCCCAGTTTTCTTTTTCATGCCAGACTCAAGTGACCTCTCAGACAGCCTGCAGTACTATTTAAAGAGTGACCAAACGTGGTATTACGTCACAATGCCGACACCTCTCCACTTTGGAATAACAAATGAAGGAATCAATGAATTAACACCCGATTGTATCCATCTGTCAGTTTATCTAGCCTAAATTTCCTCACTCAAATATGAACTTTAGGGAATTATGAACTTTAGGGAATTTGGAATCTTTCTATGTTCCCTGTCAATAAGTGTATTGTTCTCTGACGTTTCAGCACAAGGAAGTTAGTCCTAGACTTGTTCGCAAAGGGTAGGCTAGGGTTTGCACGTGGAGCGCGCGCTGTCCTGAATGTGGCTCACCCAATGTTGCCAATACATTCCAAGGCGATGAAGTGTACGCTGATTCAACTTAACTGACTTATGGTAGATGTTGCCCATTTTTAATGCTAAGCATAACTTCAATTTACATTCTAAACGTCCAATATTATATGTTGGTGATGATAGCATGCTGACAGCGGCCGTTGGCAGACGCTCCAGGAGGGCCACGTGTTGTTGAAGGGCGTGACGCATCTTTGGGTGCTTGGTCTTGGCAGGTCAGCGTGCAGGTGAAGTCGTGGCACTTCTGCGGCAGGGTGCTGAACTGTCCTCAACAACGTCTGGGTGCTCTCTGCTGCTCACTGCTTCACAGTCGTTCAGTGAGTCATTTACAGGCCTACAAGAAACAAGAATAGGCAGGCTATATTTAGTCATTATTTTTATTACAGAAATCTTAGCCTGAGTTCCAGTCTGTTTGTGCTATCATGCCAACTCCTTGCCACTCATTGTCATTCCATGTGTTTGGCTGGACAATGACAGCAATGTAGTAGACAAGAGCACACATAAATATTGGTATAGGCTAGAGAAATTATTGCAAAGCAGATAAATCCAAATAGGCAAATAAGTATAATCACTTGAGATACATAATTGGCAGTGCCACTGATACATCTAGGCTAGGCTACACCTTTCATATTAATATTTTTTAAATTGCTTAGGCCAAATTATACAATGTTATATCCCTTTGAAATGACATTGGTGACCGACATACACATTGCAATTGTTCCTAGTCATTGCTCAATGTAAAAAAGCTGCTATCACTTTTCTGCTAAATACAGTCATTTTTGTTGTTCACCCAAACTCTCTTTTCTGCTGGACCCAGACCCCCTAGAATGTCCAGTCTACGCGTGGTGACAGGACTCAGATGCTAACAGCACCAGAGAGGTGTTCCCAGCACCGCTATGTTACAGAGGTCAGAGCTCATGAGAGGTTTCACCACCCGTAGCTTCTCCAACGAACCTAGCTCTTCTGCGTCTCTGCTCTCCACTGGAGTACACTGACTTTATCCAGCCTGTCTGTACAGTGGAAGACGAGATGGAGGAATTCAACTTGAACCTCAACCTGTGTTTCGTCAGTGGTTGGGGCAGCAAAGGTTTGTGCGGGATCTACTAGGAAATGACAATACAATACTGTACAATACTACATTTATTAATCAAACTGTTACATCGGAAGCTTGTCTCCTGCTCTGCGCTCAACCCCCTTTATAACACAAACAAATCCATTTGAGTGGACCACAGGTTCAGCCACAAGGTCAGCCACAAGGTCAGCCACAGTGCAGCGCCTCTGGGTGAACAGCAGTTTAGGGGTTAAGTGCCTTAGCCTGGGTACCAATCTGTTTGTGCCATCATGCCACTCCATGCCACCTCTTGTCATGCATGACAAGGAGATGACACGATAGCACAAACAGATCTCAGACCAGACTATAAGAACCTTGCTCAAGGGCACAACAGTGCCGAATGTTGAATTTAGCAGTAGGTGAATACAGCATGTGTGTCTGGTCTCTCCTTATAAAAGCTGGTGGGCAATACTGCAGGAAGCTGAGGTGGAGCTGATTGAGAGGAATACTCGTAATCGGATCTACTGGTACAACGGTTACATCCAGAATGGCATGATCTGTGCTGTCTCTGAGACGAGGTGGTCGGCACATGGCAGGTGAGGTGGCCATCATGTGTGCGTCCAAAATGGCACCCTATTCCCTTTATAGTGAACTACTTTTGACCAGGGCTCATGGGAAATAGTGTGCGATTTGGGACGTAGCCCCATTTTAAACTTTTTCTAATCTCTCCCTGTGCTTATCCTATGCTTTATTATGAGTGTCTCTTAAATAAGTCATTACAAGTCTGCTTATAATGCATTATAAAGAGGGGTTCATTCATTCAGGGTATTTTAATAATAATAAAGTTTTGTTCTCCATTACGGTGCATTCAGAAAGTATTCAGACCCCTTGACTTTGTCCACATTTTGTTAAGGTACAGCCTTATTCTAAAATTAATTACATTTATTTTTCTCCTCATCAATCTACACACAATGACCCCATAATGACAAAGCAAAAACAGGTTTTAAGAAATTTTAGCAAATGTATAAAACATAAAAAAGAGAAATACCTTATTTACTTAAGTATTCAGACCCTTTGCTATGAGACTCGAAATTTAGCTCAGGTGCGTCCTGTTTCCATTGATCATCCTTGAGATGTTTCAATAACTTGATTGGAGTCCACCTGTGGTAAATTCTATTGATTGGACATGATTTGGAAAGGCACGCCTGTCTATATAAGGTCCCACAGTTGACAGTGCATGTCTGAGCAAAAACCAAGCCATGAGGTTGAAGGAATTGTCCGTAGAGCTCCAAGACAGGATTGTGTCGAGGCACAGATCTGGGGAAGGGTACCAAAACATTTCTGCAGGATTGAAGGTCCCCAAGAACACAGTGGCATCCATCATTCTTAAATGGAAGAAGTTTGGAACCACCAAGACTCTTCCTAGTGCTGGCCGCCCGGACAAACTGAGCAATCGGGGGAGAAGGGCCTTTGTCAGGAAGCTCCAGAGTTCCTCTGTGGAGATGTGAGAACCTTCCAGAAGGACAACCATCTCTGCAGCACTACACCAATCAGGCCTTTATGGTAGGGTGGCTAGACGGAAGCCACTCCTCAGTAAAAGGCACGACAGCCCGCTTGGATATTTCCAAAAGGCACCTAAAGGACTCTCAGACCATGAGAAACAAGATTCACTGGTCTGATGAAACAAATATTGAACTCTTTGGCCTGAATGCCAAGCGTCACGTGTGGAGGAAACCAGGCACCCTGCTCCCTATCCAACCTGACAGAGCTTGAGAGGATCTGCAGAGAAGAATGGGAGCAACTCCGCAAATAAAGGTGGTTCATACTTGTAGTGTCATACCCAAGAAGACTCAAGGTTGTAATCGCTTCCAAAGGTGCTTCAACAAAGTACTGAGTAAAGGGCTTAACAAAATGTGGAAAAAGTCAAGGGGTCTGAATACTTTCCGAATGCACTGTATGCATTCGGCAACCATCCCAGCTCTGCAGATTTTGCTGCGAAGAGAGAGACTCATTAGATGTTTTGTTTTGGTACTTTTTGTTTTGTTTTGGTAGCTTGTTTTTGCAGGATACTGAATAAAAATTAACGCAACATGCAACTATTTCAAAGATTTTACTGAGTTAAAGTTCATATAAGAAAATATGTCAATTGAAATTAATTCATTAGGCATAATCTATGGATTTAACATGTGTTAAACTGACCTTGGATGATTAAGACAGACAGACAGACAGACAGACAGACAGACAGACAGACAGACAGACAGACAGACAGACAGACAGACAGACAGACAGACAGACAGACAGACAGACAAACAGATAAGATAGATACTTTATTGATCCCCGTGGGGAAATTACTTTATCAAGCACCTACGAAAAACACAGGGCAGGTGCAAAATGCCAGAACAAAATACACAAAAGACAGATACACGATACATGATACATAGTGCGGCAGTATGAAAAAGTATAAAAATACACGAAGACTGGAGTGCAAAAAGCTAAAGAAACACATTGCATAGAATGGATGAATGACTGAATATGTACACTATACATTGTTATAGTGTTAGGTGAAAAAAATATACAATTATTGCACGTTGATATAAATAAAAAAATACTTGCATGGTTAACTATACAGGTCGATGGCAGAGAAAGATACTTAAATGGCTAAATGCGCGTATTATATAAGTGAGGGTAATAATAGTTTACTTTATATACAGTCTGGTTAAATGTACAGGTAAATGAATATTTGCATGGTTAAATTAACTGTACAGGTAAATGACAGGAAGAGATACTTAAATAGCTAAATGTGCGTATGATAATAGATAGATAGATAGATAGATAGATAGATAGATAGATAGATAGATAGATAGATAGATAGATAGATAGATAGATAGATAGATAGATAGATAGATAGATAGATAGATAGATAGATAGATAGATAGATAGATAGATAGATAGATAGATAGATAGATAGATAGATAGATCTACCAGCCTTTATGTTGGCGCCCCAGCACACAACTGCAAGACTGGTAGAAAGTATGCAGTAGTTTACTGCACATGTTGAAGGACCTGAGCCTCCTCAGAAAGTAATGTTGGCTCTGGCCCTTTTTGTACAGGGCCCCGGTGTTACCAGCCCATTCCAGCCTGTTGTCCATATGGACTCCCAGGAACTTGTTTGACCCAACCCTTTCCACATCCATTCCCTGTATAGGGTCTGCAGTCAGTTGGTCCTTGGTTCTCCTGAAATCAACCACCATCTCCTTTGTTTTGCTGATGTTGAGCTGAAGGTGGTTCTGCTCACACCACAACACAAAGTCAATGAATGTGCTCCTGCACTCCTCCTCCTGCCCACCCCTGATGCACCCTACAATTGCGGAGTCATCCGAGAACTTCTGTAGGTGGCATGTTTCAGAGTTATATCTGAAGTCCGAGGTGTAGAGGGTGAACAGGAAGGGGGACAGGACCATTCCCTGGTGGGACCCTGTGTTGCTCACTGCCTGTTGTGACACACAGCTCTGTAGCCGCACAAAATGTGGCCTACCGGTCAGGTAGTCTGTAACCCAGGAGACTAAGGGTGCTTCCACTTTCATCCTGCTTATCTTCTCACCCAGTAGCAAGGGCTGAATGGTGTTGAAGGCACTGGAGAAGTCAAAAACATAACCCTCACAGTGCTACCTGCATTGTCCAGGTGAGAGTAGGCCCTCTGCAGAAGGTAGATTGCATCATCCACCCCGATGTTGCGCTGGTATGCGAACTGCAGGCGTCCAGTGATGTACACACCAGGGGTCTGAGGTGAGCAAGGACTAACCTTTCCAGGGTCTTCATGATCTGGGATGTTAGCGCTACATTTTGTGTGGCTACAGAGCTGTGTGTCAGGTCTGAAGTCATTCAGGACAGTGGGGTGCGCCTTCTTGGGCAGTGGGACCAGGCAGGAAGTTTTCCACAACCCTTTCCAGGCTAAGGTTGAAGTGACGCTGGAGTATTCCACACAGTTGGTCAGCACAGACCCTAAGCACCCTTTGGCTGATGCCATCAGGGCCCGCCGCTTTCCACTGACGTAGTCTCTCCAGCGCTCTCTTCACTTGGTTGGTGGTGAAAGCCAGCCCAGGTGGGGAGGTAGGGGAAGGGGGGTGTTGGGGATCAGTCCAGAGGGAGCGGGGAGGGGGTCGCTGATTGTCTCAACGGAGGTGTCGGGTGCAAAGGGGGGGTGGGACAGCCGTGAGGGTGTATGGCCCGGAGAGCTGGAGGGGAGGTGCACAGAGCTAATATCGTACCTGTTAAAAATTGGTTCAGCTCATTGGCGTTGAAGAGAGAGATGCATGGTTAAAATCCCCAGATATGGCATTAAAGGCACTGGGATGCGCTGTCTGTAACCTCGCGGGATGTAAACAATAACAGCAATGGCCACCGTGAATTCCCTCTGCAAATAGTAGAGTCTCAGGCTAACGGCTAACAGCTCAATGTCCGGGCTACAAAACTGTTCCTTAACAGTAATATGGCTGCTACATCTCTGTTCCTTAACTCTGGGACTACTACATCTCTATCTGTATTTCAATGTAAAGCATCTCTTTAATAATACTTCCTGTTGAGCTGACCAAGTGACCTCTCACCTATGATCATGCTGTGCCCTCTGTGTCAGCCAGTTCAGATGCAATAGGGGTTCACCAACACAGCTGATATAACCTAGATTTAGGGAGAAGGGGGGAGAGGGATGAAGTGAAGGAGAGAGAGTGTTATTGAGAAAATAAGGTAGTTAAAGAGACTGTGTTCAACAGGAATCTGTGTGTGTGTGTGGTCTCACCTGGTGTCCACACTAAGTGGCTACAGAGTACTTTATACTGAAAAACAGACACATGAGGACAAACAATAGAAGATAATGTAATTATTAGACTTTTCTTCATTACCAGATCATTGTGAATTACTAAAGTATAATATACCTTATAACAAATCATGATAACATTGGATAGATAGATACATGTGCAGGATGTGACAATAGCAGGATCATATCAAGGACAGCATCACAAATGAATACATAAATACCAATTGAAGCTTGATGATGACTTGATCATTTGAATCAGCTATAGTGCTAAGGCAAAAACAAAAATGTACCCCTTTGAGTCCCCAGTTCCAGGACTGAGAACCGCTGCTCTTCATTGGGACCTCTTCATCTGCAGACAGGCTTTCACAGCTCTCTGTATCTGAGGACAGAAAACCTCTCAAGAAATATACTTCATTATACTCAAATTAGACAGCACTGAAATATTATGTTCTCGGTCCTCACTTCTATGGACTGGAACTACACAAAAGTACCTGTTCTATCCAGAATAGCCTACTTTCTCACTTTGACAGTTGGGCCTGCTATCCTTTAACCTCCCCCACAGCTGTTAGCTAACTACCTACAAATGCATTTGGAGTTTGTTTTTTTACAGTGATAAATATATCAAGATAGCTAGCTAATATGAAGTTAGGTAGCTGGTCAAATGTAATTAACTTAGCTAGCTATCAATACAGTATGTAAACTAGCTAGCTACGTTAGCAGCTAATTTTAGTTAAAATGCACTGTAGCTGGTGGTTTTCTCTCACTTCTTTGAGTAGCTTGAACAAACTTAGGTCATATGCAAAGGCTCTGAAGGCTATATTTGATGGGTAATTTTAATTTAATGATTTTTTGGAAGGATAAACCTGGGAAATGCCACAAGACATTAGTTCCACTGTCTTACTTTATCATAGCCTATAAAAATAGTAGAAATTAAAATTAAAATGAAATTAAATGTTGTAGTCTACTTCCTCATCAATCTATACCCCAAAATGACAAATCAAGTATAACAAAATAAAAACGGAAATATCCCTTTTACTCATACTTTGTTGAAGCACCTTTGGCAGCGATTACAGCCTCGAGTCTTCTTGGGTATGACGCTACAAACTTTGGGAGTTTCTCCCATTCTTCTCTGCAGATCCTCTCGAGCTCTGTCAGGTTGGATGGGGAGCGTCGCTGCACAAGCTATTTTCAGGTCTCTCCAAAGATGTTCGATTGGGTTCAAGTCCGGGCTCTGGCTGGGTCATTAATTTGTCCCGAAGCCACTCCTGCATTGTCTTGGCTGTGTGCATAGGGTTGTTGTCCCGTTGGAAGGTGAACCTTCGCTCAAGCCTTTTCAAAGTCTGCTATTAATACCAGGCCTGGTTTCCCAGATTTTCTTTAAAATTTACATTTAACCAGGCAAGTCAGTTAAGAACAAATTCTTATTTACAATGACGGCCTACACCGGCCAAACTGAGATGACGCTGGGCCAATTGTGCGCCGCCCTATGGGACTCCCAATCACGGCCGGTTGTGATACAGTCTGGATTCGAACCAGGTTGTCTGTAGTGACGCCTCTAGCGCTGAGATGCAGTGTCTTAGACCACTGCGCCACTTGGGAGTTCATAGTGTTCTATTATTTCCAGTACTTGTCTTATATTATCTCCAATGTATCGTCCATGTAAAAAACCTGTCTGATTAGGATGAAAAATATCCGACAATACCTTTTCAATACTATGCACTATGGATTTTGCTAGAATTTTTGCATCACAACATTGAAATGTAAGAGGCCTCCAATTTTTTAAATAGACTTGATCTTTATATTTACCACATTGGTGTTGTTTAAGTAATAGTGAAATCAGAACTTTTTGTTGAGTATCTGATAATATAACATTTTAAAACATGCTAATAACAGTCCTCTGAGTACATCCAAAAAGGTCTGATTTACCTCAACTGGTGTGCCATAAAGCCCTGGAGTTTTCCCGAACTGAAAGGCTTTAATTGCATCAAGAAGTTCCTCCTCTATAATTTGGCCTTCACATGAGTATTTCTGCACAGCTGTTAATTTTACATTATGAATAAAACAAATCCTTACAATTAACTTTGGTTAGTGGAGATAGAGGAGACTGAAACTAAAACATATGCGTAAAGTACTTTGCTTCCTCTTTCAAAATATCGTTTGGTGAATCATGGGTAACTAGCATTTCTATGTCGAATATTAAAAATGATTTGGTTCATTTTTCCCCATATTCCATCCAGTTCGCTTCATTTTTACAATATATTATACTTAATCTTTCTTGAATAAGTTCCTCCAGTTCTTTTTGTTATTTTCTTATTATACTAGGTCAATATATTTAATATATTTACAGTGGGGAGAACAAGTATTTGATACACTGCCGATTTTGCAGGTTTTCCTACTTACAAAGCATGTAGAGGTCTGTAATTTTTATCATAGGTACACTTCAACTGTGAGAGACGGAATCTAAAACAAAAATTCAATTCATTTGCATTTTATTGCAGGACATAAGTATTTGATCACCTACCAACCAGTAAGAATTCCGGCTCTCACAGACCTGTTAGTTTTTCTTTAAGAAGCCCTCCTATTCTCCACTCATTACCTGTATTAACTGCACCTGTTTGAACTCGTTACCTGTATAAAAGACACCTGTCCACACACTCAATCAAACAGACTCCAACCTCTCCACAATGGCCAAGACCAGAAAGCTGTGTAAGGACATCAGGGATAAAATTGTAGACCTGCACAAGGCTGGGATGGGCTACAGGACAATAGGCAAGCAGCTTGGTGAGAAGGCAACAACTGTTGGCGCAATTATTAGAAAATGGAAGAAGTTCAAGATGACGGTCAATCTCCCTCGGTCTGGGGCACCATGCAAGATCTCACCTCGTGGGGCATCAATGATCAGTGAGGAAGGTGAGGGATCAGCCCAGAACTACACGGCAGGACCTGGTCAATGACCTGAAGAGAGCTGGGACCACAGTCTCAAAGAAAACCATTAGCAACACACTATGCCGTTATGGATTAAAATCCTGCAGCGCACGCAAGGTCCCCCTGCTCAAGCCAGCGCATGTCCAGGCCCGTCTGAAGTTTGCCATTGACCATCTGGATGATCCAGAGGAGGAATGGGAGAAGGTCATGTGGTCTGATGAGACAAAAATAGGGCTTTTTGGTCTAAACTCCACTCGCCGTGTTTGGAGGAAGAAGAAGGATGAGTACAACCCCAAGAACACCATCCCAACCGTGAAGCATGGAGGTGGAAACATCATTCTTTGGGGATGCTTTTCTGCAAAGGGGACAGGACGACTGCACCGTATTGAGGGGAGGATGGTTGGGGCCATGTATCGCGAGATCTTGGCCAACAACCTCCTTCCCTCAGTAAGAGCATTGAAGATGGGTCGTGGCTGGGTCTTCCAGCATGACAACGACCCGAAACACACAGCCTGGGCAACTAAGGAGTGGCTCCGTAAGAAGCATCTCAAGGTCCTGGAGTGGCCTAGCCAGTCTCCAGACCTGAACCCAATAGAAAATCTTTGGAGGGAGCTGAAAGTCCGTATTGCCCAGCGACAGCCCCGAAACCTGAAGGATCTGGAGAAGGTCTGTATGGAGGAGTGGGCCAAAATCCCTGCTGCAGTGTGTGCAAACCTGGTCAAGAACTACAGGAAACGTATGATCTCTGTAATTGCAAACAAAGGATTCTGTACCAAATATTAAGTTCTGCTTTTCTGATGTATCAAATACTTATGTCATGCAATAAAATGCAAATTAATTACTTAAAAATCATACAATGTGATTTTCTGGATTTTTGTTTTAGATTCCGTCTCTCACAGTTGAAGTGTACCTATGATAAAAATTACAGACCTCTACATGCTTTGTAAGTAGGAAAACCTGCAAAATCGGCAGTGTATCAAATACTTGTTCTCCCCACTGTATATACATATATATCCACTAGTTCCAATATATCCATGATATTTCTGATTTTCTTAAGTGCATGAGGGTGATAGTTTGTAGTGTGATTTCCTTTCTGATCCATTGAGGTATTTAAAACCATATTATAATCTCCAACCATAATAATAGAGTGCTGTATTGCTTGTAGGCTTGATATATTAATATACAGTACCAGCCAAAAGTTTGGACACACCTACTTGTTCAAGGGTTTTTCTTTATTTTTACTATTTTCTACATTGTAGAATAATAGTGAAGACATCACAACTTTGAAATAACACATATGGAATCATGTAGTAACCAAAACATTGTTAAACAAATCAAAGTATATTTTATATTTGAGATTCTTCAAAGTAGCCACCCTTCGCCTTGATGACAGCTTTGCACACTCTTGGCATTCTCTCAACCAGCTTCACCTGGAATGCTTTTCCAACAGTTTTGAAGCAGTTCCCACATATGCTGAGCACTTGTTAGCTGCTTTTCCTTCACTCTGCAGTCCAAGTCATCCCAAACCATCTCAATTGGGTTGAGGTCGGGTGATTGTGGAGGCCAGGTCATCTGATGCAGCACTCCATCACTCTCCTTTCTTGGTAAAATAGCTCTTACACAGCCTGGAGGTGTGTTGGGTCATTGTCCTGTTGAAAAACAAATTATAGTCCCAATAAGCGCAAACCGGATGGGATGGTGTATCGCTGATGAAATCCGTGGTAGCCATGCTGGTTAAGTGTGTCCTCCATGCTTCACAGTGGGAACCACACATGCAGAGATCATCGGTTCACCTACTCTGCGTCTCACAAAGACACGGCGGTTGGAAACAAAAATCTTAAAAAGGACAGATTTCCACTGGCCTAATGTCCCTTCTTCTTATTGGTGTCCTTTAGTTGTGGTTTCTTTGCAGCAATTCGACCATGAAGGCCTGATTCATGCAGTCTCCTCTGAACAGTTAATGTTGAGATGTGTCTGTTACTTGAACTCTGTGAAGCATTTATTTGGGCTGCAATTTCTGAGGTGCAGTTAACTCTAATGAACTTATCCTCTGCAGCAGAGGTAACTCTGGGTCTTCCATTCCTGTGGCAGTCCTCATGAGAGCCAATTTTATCATAGCGCTTGATGGTTTTTGCGCCTGCACTTGAAGAAACACTCAATTTTACGTATTGACTGACCTTCATGTCTTAAAGTAATGATGGACTGTCATTTCTCTTTGCTTATTTGAGCTGTTCTTGACATAATATGGACTTGGTCTTTTATCAAATAGGTCTATCTTCTGTATACAACCCCTACCTTGTCACAACACAACTGATAGTCTCAAACGCATTAAGGAAAGATATTCCACAAATTAACTTTTAACAAGGCAAACCTGTTAATTGAAATGCATTCCAGGTGACTACCTCATGAAGCTGGTTGAGAGAATGCCAAGAGTGTGCAATGCTGATATCAAGGGAAAGGGTGGCTACTTTGAAGAATCTCAAATATAAAATATATTTCTTTGGCACTTTGTTGGTTACTCCATGATTCCGTATGTGTTATTTCATAGTTTTGATGTCTTCACCATTATTCTACAATGTAAAAAATTGTACAAATAAAGAAAAACCCTTGAATGAGTAGATGTGTCCAAACCTTTGACTGGTAGTGTATATATTTTTAAGATAAGTGTATAATCATGGTTCACCCACAGCAAACAACTCCTGCATTTTACAAGAATAACAAGTGATGTAAATGCACAATGCCAGGTGTAACATGTTTTGTATGTCTCATCCCAGTGGAATGGCTGGTCCTGATGGTTGTGAGGTAAACTTTCATTGTGTAACCACGCCAACCCAGGACCTCCACATCCGTCTTCTTCACCTGCAGGATCATCAGAGGGAACTGTAACTGAGCTACATCTTTTAAAATTGTTGCATGATGCGTTTATATTTTTGTTCAGTATATATATGGATAGTTTATAGTGCAGAAAATAAGGGGTTGAATATATGTTAAAAAATAACTACAATTGTTTCCTGTCTTTATTATCTCGTTTGACTATCTGTTTATCCATGTATGAAGCTATTCTGTGCATTTCTATGGGCTAATAGCAGTAAGGCCAAATTCAATGTTTCATCAAATAATGTTTTGATAAAAAATGTTGGTCCTAAAATGTTAAATCAAATAGCTAAATGATCCTTGGTATGACCATCTTAAAATAATTTGAGAAAGAGGGTTGGCTGACCCCTGGTGGAGAGATGTCACTTTTCTCTGTAATAATGTGGTGCTGCACAGTGGCTTTGTAGTCTCTTTTTACAGTTGTCTTTTTACTTGCCTCCGTCACAGCATCTCGGTTCAACACTATTGGGCATTCAGCAAATGAGCCCCCCCCCCAAAAAAAAGTGGATGGGCTGTTGATGTTAAAAATGAAATTACTGACAGGTCATCACACCAATCAGATACCAAGTGGGAGTGATTGTGGCGGCGACTGAAAATAGACTAGTGGCTTTTAACCAATCACAGAGCAGGGCCCGGTTTCCCAAAAGGCATCTTAAGTCTAAGTTCATCTTTATGTTTTTCATCCTATAGTTCTAATGATGAACTAAAAGCAAGATGGAGGAGTGCTGACAAAAGCCTATTTTTTTATTGTTTCATTTTGCTAAACCAAATAGAAAACTAAATATCTTGCCAAAACGTTGGTCAAATAGGACATAAGTATGCCTCTTTTCTGAGTTGGAACTTATCATTGCACCACTGATGCATAGCGTTTATGCATAGTTAACAGACCTCAGGCCTTGAGGTTAACAAAGAAACATTTATCTGAAATATCCTTTTTTTTTTTTTTATCACTACGGAAGTACAGTACATTTTATGCTTACAATACTGACTCTAAAAGATTATAACATCCTTAATTGTTTTCAGTTTTACTACAATTGGCACAGTGTAAAAAAAAATTAATAGGAAATGTCTGCAATTCTGATGGTTTATACATGGGCAGATTTTTTAAAAACGATTTACCCTTTCCGATTTTGGATAGCACCAACGTGTATTGAATATATGGCAGCGCAGCATTTTGTCACACCCATAGAAATAGAATGAGTAGAACGGCCTTGGAACCTCTCACCGTGGCAATTCGACTGGTAAACTCATTCTAGTTCTATGGTCACACCACTGTAAGATATGATTAAAACAAGTGAAAGGTGGAATTATACAGTTGAAACTTGCAAAAAAAAAAGCCAAATACCACAGGATAGTCTAAAGATTAAGTTCAATACATTTATTTATGAACCATTCAATTTCAACTTCACTCAAGAGACTTATAAATTACAATGTTTGTCTGTCATTCAAGCAGTCTTAACTACTAACAAATCAAACAAGGCTTTTGTTTTGCAACAGAGTTGTCCTGTTAATGTAGGACAGTTGAAAGAAGAGTTCTTGAGAAAGAGATCATAAAATCTTGCGTGAAAAGCTATTAAAAATTACATTTCAATCAATAATGTCTCATTTGGATGAAAAAAAAAATGTGGTCGATCAACCAATAAAAATTGTAGTACAGTGAATTTGACATAAAATAGGCCAATCTGGAACTAAAATATTGATCAATATTTTGATGTTAATTGAATTAAAAAAGGGCAATGAAACTTTTTAGTACAAAGTAAAGACAATTTAACCATTTAAACCATACGATCACACACACACACACACACACACACACACACACACACACACACACACACACACACACACACACACACACACACACACACACACACACACACACACACACACACGTAATAGTGATATGGGGAAAGTGCAAATTGTTACCACCTTGCCAAACCATAAGATACACTTCTTTGAATTTTGCAATTTGTTACTTAGCCTATTTTTAAGTCAGTAATGCAGAGTATGAAAGATCAGTCAAGTTTTATCAACATAAAGAATACGTTCATAATTTCCATGTACACAGTAACACCAGTTATACAGTTTTTAACCTCTAAAATATACACCGTCCTATACAGTCAACAGCTCAACCTTACCCTCCGCAATCCCTTTTCTATTCATCACAACTACAGCAATAAAATGAAAGCCTTCGACAAATAAAAATACAAAAAATGGTATATAAGGCAAGAATTTGTTCTCGTCTTATACCCACTGAAAACGGTTTTGGTAATACACCAAGTCCTTGATTTATGTAGATAATACAAAGGCAGCAGTCTTCCGACACCCCAGATGTAGCCTCGTGAAATCAGTCAGAGTTGACTTTGTGGCTCAATGGACACTACAAAAAATGAAGAAACAAGCTTAGCAATTGACTAGCCTTGGACGAAAGCCTGTGACAGAGGCTAGCAGTCCATTGACTGACTGATACGATTCAGTCGAGGAGCCTCTGTGACACCATATCAGCCAATAAGATAATCAGTTTATTGTTCCATATTACCGGTATTGTGTTTGCTTGCTATTTAAATAATGATTATTTACAATTCATTACTGTATGGTGCACTATTGGTAAATGCAGACCAGATATATACACCAGTTTATCTTGTCTTACTGCTACACAGACATATAACCGTGAGCCCATGGAATAGCATTACAGTTAAACAGGAGTTCATTTTCTTTATGTGATCGATGAGATCTTTGTCGTCGAGCGATTCCCACTCATACATCAAGGACTTAGAATATCGTCCGAAAATAAACGGCTTGTCTGTTTTGTTGTTTGAGTTTGCTGCTGATAGGTTTGGGTTTTAAAAGGGATTTCTACAAGCAAGTCTGAACGCTTGTAACATAGCAGTAAGCCATTAAAACAAACCTAGATATCTGGGACAGAAACGTAAGATGACTGACTGATCACAGCTCTGACGTAACTACAGCTACTGAGGTGCAAGCATTTGTTTGCCTGAAGTGAGCTGTACTTGCTGGCGGTATTGTATTGTTTGGAATAGTTGTTGATTTTAATTTCTTCATGAAAAACGGTTAGAGGAAGTCAGTTTCCCGTCGACTACCCAGTAGACACATAGGCACATCTCAAATAGCACCCTATTCACTGCACTTTTTTTTTTTTACAGGGCCATGGTGGTGTATATAGGGAATATGGTGCCATTTGGGACACACAACAAGCATGGTCTCAGATCTGTTTGCACTGTCTTTCCAACTCCTATGTCATAATGAGGAGTTGGCAAGATAGCACAAACTGATCTGAGACCAGGCTAGGAGAGACGGGACAGATTACGGAAGGACAGGGAAAGGTTAAAGTGCATGGGGGAAGCTTCCAGCTCGTCTCATTGGCTCCACGGCCACATCCTTACAAACATGGCAGACTGTGGACCACTCAGGAGAGAGCAAGGTAGAGGCTGAACTAAAAACAGACCAGGGAATGGGTCGAGACGAGAAGCAAATCTCTCTCTTCAGTTTTAGTCTTCTTCTATGAAACAAGACGCACAATAATCATTATGTCTGGGGGGAAAAATCATTGATCGGCGCAGTCGGGGAGAGACAGTCGGGGAGAAACAGTCGGGGAGAGACAGTCGGGGAGAGACAGTTGATGAAGGTATTGGCAAACGTCTCCTTCTTCATAGGTGGACCTAAATGTAAATCAAAGAGATGTAACCAATCCTTTCCCTCCTCTGTCAGAGAGAGGCGGGGAGTGGTTGGATAAGCACCAGTAAGAAGCAGCTCAACCCCATGCAGATGGAAGTGCTGTAGCTTCACTCCCACCCAAAAACCCAATAAACATATTCTCTGTTTCATAGAGACTCTGGCCTTCACTCCAGTGGATCCCCATAGTCAGCCTTAACCCCAGTGGACCCCCATAGCCAGCCTTCACTCCAGTGGATCCCCAGTCAGCCTTAACCCCAGTGGACCCCCATAGCCAGCCTTCACTCCAGTGGACCCCCATAGTCAGCCTTAACCCCAGTGGACCCCCATAGTCAGCCTTAACCCCAGTGGACCCCCATAGTCAGCCTTAACCCCAGTGGACCCCCATAGCCAGCCTTAACCCCAGTGGACCCCCATAGCCAGCCTTAACCCCAGTGGACCCCCATAGTCAGCCTTCACTCCAGTGGATCCCCATAGTCAGCCTTCACTCCAGTGGACCCCCATAGTCAGCCTTCACCCCAGTGGACTTCCATAGTCAGCCTTCACCCCAGTGTGTCTGGGGCTTGGGCCCTCCTCCTCACATCTCACATGTTGTAGGCCACGTAGATGGGGTCCAGCTGGTCGGCCAGGAACGAGTCCCGGAGGTGCATCCTCTGCTTCTCTCCCCGGGAGTTGATGGGTATGACCCCCGGGTCCACGATAACCACCACACCCACGATCAGGTGGTGCTCCTCCAGAACCACGTTGGTCACCAAAGGCACCAAGTCCAGGGCCTCCTGCTCCGACCCGGCCAGCTCAGCCACTACCACCAGGAGGTTGGTCCATGTGAACACAGCACTGGGAGACAGACAGAGAGACAGACAGAGAGACAGACAGAGAGACAGACACCAACAGTCAGTCACTCTTCAAGTTTAACATTCAACTGTGGTTCCAATGGCTCAGTGGGTTAGAGCAGTGCTTCTCAAACGTTTTGACCCCCGACCTGAAAAAAGCTGTTTGTTCAAAGCTCGCGATACCCTGCGTGCAATCGCTGCACAAATGAAGCCTGTCATTACAGCCATAAATTGTGATGCATTTTCAAAACGCAAGATACAGAAAAAAAACTGCATTTTTAGCTGAAAGTCATTCATGTTAGCAGCCAATAGGAACCAGAATCATACGGGCTACCGGTACGTAGCGGAGGTTGCAGGATCGGATGGACAGCATGTTCTGTCTGCAACACGTGCTATCACTTTGGAAGGCCGCTTGCCCGCAGAATTGGGTAGCCCTATTATTCCTCACGAATACCGTAATAAACTCGGCAGAATACGTTAGATCTTCATCCCATAATATTGAAGGCAGTGAGTGCGACGTCACAGTTATCTTTAGACATATAGCCATTAGCCACCCAAAACTAGGCCTATCTGAACTATGAAAATGATCAACAAAATTGCCAGATAGCTTATTACCGCTCTGGCAATGATGCCTCCGTAGTATTTTAACTGTATTTTATATGAGTGATATAAACGTAGGTAATGAAAATGTATTAATTAACTAAGTTCCTTTTGGTCACTAATCTGGATATATGCCAGCACAATACCGTAGGTCTGTATTAGAAACCAGATCATATAGGCAAAGGTAGATAAAATAGCCTATTAAAATATGTGTAATCACACTCCCGACACCCCAAAACCTTCTGGGGTTGTGGGGGTTGCGACCCCCACTTAGGGAACCACTGGTTTAGAGCATGATATGTGGGTTTATAGCGAAAATTATACTGTATGTCACTGTCACACACAGCTCTGGGAGACAGAGGGACGGCGACCACAACAGTCACACATCAGGTTACAACCATCAGCTTCAAAACAGTGCGAGTTACAGCTTCGGAATCCTAACTTCGATCTGTGTAACACGTACTCCGACAGAGACAGCCAGGAACAGTCACAACAGTCACAGAGATGACGCTATATTGACGTGTGCACATGCATGTCTCTCAGTGATTCTGCGGTGTGTGTGACAACACTGTCAGCCTGTATGTACTGTGTGTGTGACAACACTGTCAGCATGTATGTACTGTGTGTGTGACAACACTGTCAGCATGTATGTACCGTGTGTGTCTGAGCAGACAACAGAACAGAACAGACTGGTGTATCGTACCTCTCAGCGATGCTGCGGTGTGTCCGGGACACAGAGGTCTCGATGTCGATGGGGTGGTAGCGAAGCCCCCTGAGCTCCAACGTCTCATCCAGCTGGCCCACCACAAACAGGGCGTCATGCCGATCTAAGAGGAGAAAAAAGATGGTTCTTGTTGGAGAACACTGTCATCATTTTGTCTTCATAACTGAATGATCAATCAACTGACTAAACCTGCCTTGGAATAGTAAGTGGAACTTTTCAGATTGGTTCTAGCGTAGTAACCGACGTTCAGGGTGAGAATCACCACAATCCCAATAATTATATCTCACTTGGGAGAGTCCATAACATGCTCAATGCTAGAATGGTTACATTAGAAGGGTCCCTAACCTCCGGTGGCCCCCAGTAGCTCGGTCCTCTTGACAAAACCCAGATATCCTGTCCTGGCCCACAGGGTGTGTGGCTCCCCGAAACTCAGCCGCGTGTTGAAGTGGTCCGCCTGCAAGCTCTCCTCTCCATATATGGTGTAGTAGCCACTGGAACTGTGGGGACTCTGAATCCAGATCTACACACACACACACAGAGACAGACAGAGAGACAGACAGAGAGAGAGAGAGAGAGACAGAGAGAGACAGAGACAGAGAGAGACAGAGAGAGAGAGATTTATGCAAAAGAAGTAGAAACTAAAAGCAAGGTGAAAGACAAGAAAATGGCCGATGGGATTTGAACAGATAGTATTTGTTTAAAAAAGGACCAGACACTGTGTTGAGTCCTCCTCTCAAGTTTCAGCACATATTTCAGCCATTCCTCAACGCTGCCATGCCTTCAACTCTAGTGTTGGTCTGCCAACTCACCTCTCCAAGATGGGAATCCCCCAGCGGTCCCCTGGTCTCTGGGTTCACGATGATCACCCTCACCCCTGGAAGAATCTGGAGACAGAGGGAGGGTTTAGGTTGACAGACAAACCCACAGTTTCATCAATCTCAACAGCGTTTCTGAACAAATCCACTGGTTCTTTAGTACAGTACAGTCGTGGTCAAAAGTATTGGTCTCCACAAAGTTTGCTGCTTCAGTGTTCTTAGATCTTTATGTCAGTAGTTACTATGGTACACTGAAGTATAATTACAAGTATTCCATAAGTGTCAAAGGCTTTCATTGACAATGACATTCATTTTATGCAAAGAGTTAATATTTGCAGTGTTGACCCTTCTTTTTCAAGACCTCTGCAGTCCGCCCTGGCATGCTGTCAATTAACTTCTGGGCCACATCCTGACTGATGGCAGGCCATTCTTGCATAATCAATGCTTGGAGTTTGTCAGAAGTTGTGGGTTTTTGTTTGTCCACCCGCCTCTTGAGGATCGACCACAAGATCTCAATGGGATTAAGGTCTGGGGAGTTTCCTGGCCATGGACCCAAAATGTCGATGTTTTGTTCCCAGAGCCACTTAGTTATCACTTTTGCCTTATGGCAAGGTGCTCCATCATGCTGGAAAAGGCATTGGTCGTCACCAAACTGTTATTGGATGGTTGGGAGAAGTTGCTCTCGGAGGATGTGTTGGTACCATTCTTTATTCATGGCTGTGTTCTTAGGCAAAACTTGCAGGTAACCATGGTTGACAGAGGAAGAACAATGATTTCAAGCACCACCCTCCTTTTAAAGCTTCCAGTCTGTTATTCTGACTCAATCAGCATGACATAGTGATCTCCAGCCTTGTCCTCGTCAACACTATCACCTGTGTTAACGAGACAATCACTGACATGATGGCAGCTGGTCCTTTTGTGGCAGGGCTGAAATGCAGTGGAAATGTTTTTGGGGGATTAAGTTCATTTTCATGGCAAAGAGGGACTTTGCAATTAATTGCAATTCATCTGATCACTCTTCAAGACATTCTGGAGTATATGCAAGTTGCCATCATCAACACTGAGGCAGCAAACTTTGTGGAGACCAATACTTGTGTAATTCTCAAAACTTTGGACCACGACTATAGCTCGATGACTGAACATGATGACAGGACAGCATGACCACTTAGCAACCCTGATCAACAGTGATACAGCCACATACTGTCAATAAAACCCAGGATACTTACAGTGCCTGACTCCATGAGGGAAAGACTCTGGGGGGCACCTCGCTCCACCAACCTCACCCTGGAAGAGACACAGACAGACAGACAGAATGAGACTAAAAGTGTCTCCAACATCAAATTAAATTGAACACTGGTAAATTGCATTCTATTATAGTCTCTGGCTCTGCAGTGTAGCGATACATGAGTAGGCAACATGTTTTGCCTGTCAACGTGGCCTGACCAGTTAAAACATCTGAGCCCTAGTAATGTCAGCCATGCCTCGCCTTACCTGTCATGGCGGAGGGACTTCATGTCTACATAGACGGTGGAGGGGTCTGGTCCAGCAGTACCCTGGCACAGAAACAGAGAGAGAAATCTGAGCTGTGTGTTTACCTGAGGTTAACCCCTGTAACTAGACCTAAATACGCAGTAAACGTATGGCGTTATAGATTTAGCCTACTGAGTTGGTGTGTGAGAGTGGTGAAGTTTTAGAGAAAAAGAAAGCGAGAACGAGTGAGGGAGGGAAACCGAGAGTGAGAGAAAAGGGACATAAGAACATTATTACAACCCCTCTGCTTCACTAGCCTCTCAACTAAAAACAACCCAATGGTGTAAAATGAACGAAGTCTGCAAGGATCAATAATAGTTCAAATGACATTGTAACTGTCACCATGCAAGAAAGAGGTATATGGAGATATAGAGAGCGCGAGAGAGAGAGAGAGAGAGATGTGTGTGTGTGTGCTGGGGCCCACCTGTAGGCAGATGGCTAGGTTGACCCTGGATCCGAAGGCTGTGCTGACGGCGCGGGGGGAGAGACCCAGGTCTTTAAACAGCTTGGAGAAGGACTGGGTCAGGGCCAACCGGGGACGCTCCTCTGCTATCACCACACAGCTCCTCACACATGACAGATTCACACCCCGCGCCTGGAAATGTATACACATACAGGTTACAATGCAATACGACAACACACACAGGTTGGAAACAGACAAAACACATATTCAGCCACTGATGCATGTGGTGGTTAAGAAGTATCCTTTCATGACCCAAAACTGTGATGTTCTGGCTCAGATTGTTTTAGTTTTCATACTGTCCTTTCCAGCACGGTTTCAGCAACTATGGTGGATTTGTAACCAGGCCATCATCAGTACAGCTCAACTTGGCTCGGCTCAGTAGTGTGAAAAGGGTAGGTGTGCGTGTTCCTTACCTTAAGTGTGTCAGTCTGCGTTCCCAGGCCCTTGGTGCAGAGCTCCATGACAGAGTAGGAGCAGAAGGTGTCTCTGATCTTGTACTGGCTCAGGGTGCTCAGCCACAGAGGTAAGGACATCTCCAACTCCATTGGTGGGATCAGAATGGACTGGTGACCTGAGTAGACACTAGACACACAAACAGTAAAGTATTTTAATAGAATAGAATATATACTGTACTTTATTTTTAAAACGGAAATTGATCATTTTTTTGCGGTTACAATGCCCAACCTTACATACACACAGACACTCACTGGGATTGGAAGCATCCTTTCTTTCAAATACTTGGATCGTTTGATTGCGCTTGTCTGAAGATGGGCGGGGTTTGCACTTTTGGCACTATTCCATTGGTTAAATTGAGCAAGCCAAACAATCGAGCACAGTTCAAGTATTTTAAAGAAAACCAATTGTATTTGAACTAGATTTCATTTAAGGACCCATAAATGGACAGCTGTGCCATACAGGTTGCAAAACAGCTAGGAAGACATTTGGGATGTACTGATTCCATGGCACATGGTTTATGAACTGATACATTCAAAAAAACATACAGTTTTTCGATTAAAATGATTATACAAAATTCTTCCAACCAATAGAACGTTATATTTTATTGGGGGATAACACCATCCCAGCTCTGCAGATTTTGCTGCAAAGAGAGAATATTTTAGATCACTTGTTTTGGTACTGTCCATATGTAGCTTGTTTTGGTACTGTCCATATGTAGCTTGTTTTGGTACTGTCCATATGTAGCTTGTTTTGGTGCTGTCCATATGTAGCTTGTTTTGGTACTGTCCATATGTAGCTTGTTTTGGTGCTGTCCATATGTAGCTTGTTTTGGTACTGTCCATATGTAGCTTGTTTTTGGTCGCAGGTTCAGGAAGGGCTGAATATTTACAACATTTACCTGGAGATAACTCTGCTAGTCAATCAATCAATAATATAATAATACTCTTATCTTTCATTTACAATCTGTAGAAACTATGAGAATAGAAAGGTTCAGAACTTTTGTAAAACATAACAGCACAGTTCAAATATAATAAAAAAGATATATAAAATATTCTGTGTCCGAAAAATGTATATAGTATGTATATACTGGAAGTAGAAGGCTAAGTATTGTTGTCAATTATATATATATTTACCCAAAAATATGGGGGATTTGAAATAATGCAGACAATTACATTGATAGAAGCCACAATCTATCTGAAATATTAAAGCTGATCTACCCCCTAAATAATAACACAACAATTATTCTTCAAAGTAGCCACCCTTTGCCTTGATGACAGCTTTGCACACTCTTGGCATTCTCTCAACCAGCTTCATGAGGTAGTCACCTGGAATGCATTTCAATGAACAGGTGTGCCTTGTTAAAAGTTAATTTGTGGAATTTCTTTCCTTCTTAATGCGTTTGAGACGATCAGTTGTGTTGTGATAAGGTAGGGATGGTATAAGGAAGATAAAAGACCAAGTCCATATTATGGCAAGAACAGCTCAAATAAGCAAAGAGAAACAACAGTCCATCAGTACGTTAAGGCATGAAGGTCAGTCAATACGGAAAATTTCAATAACTTATGCTTCACAGAGTTCAAGTAACAGACACATCTCAACATCAACTGTTCAGAGGAGACAGCGTGAATCAGGCCTTCATGGTCAAATTGCTGCAAAGAAACCACTACTAAAGGTCACCAATAAGAAGAAGAGACTTTCTTGGGCCAAGAAACACGAGCAATGGACACTAGACCGGAGGAAATCTGTCCTTTGTTCTGATGAGTTCAAATAGGTAGGTGAACGGATGATCTCCGTATGTGTGGTTCTTACCGTGAAGCATGGAGGAGGAGGTGTGATGGTGCTTTGCTGGTGACACTATCTGTGATTTATTTAGAATTCAAGGCACACGGCATTCTGCAGCGATACGCCATCCCATCTGGTTTGTGCTTAGTGGTACTATTATTTGTTTTTTAACAGGACAATGACCCAACACACCTCCAGGCTGGAGAGTGATGGAGTGCTGCATCAGATGACCTGGCCTCCACAGTCACCCGACCTCAACCTAATTGAGATGGTTTGGGATGATTTGGACTGCAGAGTGAAGGAAAAGCAGCCACAAGTGCTCAGCATATGTGGGAATTCCTTCAAGACTGTTGGAAAAGCATTCCAGGTGAAGCTGTTTGAGAGAATGCCAAGAGTGTGCAAAGCTGTCATCAAGGCAAAGGGTGGCTACTTTGAATCATCTAAATTTGTTTTTTTGGTTACTAAATGATTCCATATGTGTTATTTCATAGTTTTGATGTCTTCACTATTATTCAAAATAGTAAAAATAAAGAAAAACCCTTGAATGAGTAGGTGTCTCCAAACTTTTGATGGTACTGTATATATACACTGTTTGAATCCAGATCTTACCTGGAGAGGCACCACTGTACGAAGCCCAGGCCGCAGTAAGGGTCCAGACAGATGGCTATTTGGCGTGAGGAGTAAAGCTCACACTGTAGCTTGATGGAGCGACACAGAGTACTGACTGCCGCGTGGGACATCTGACACGCATACACACCACAGAGAGAGACAAAAAGGGAGAGACAGGGAGATGGAAGAGAGAGAAAGAAAAAAAAGAGATTGAGGAGAGAGATGCATTTTACCATATAATATGTAAAACAATTACTCTGGTGTCTTCCGATTTAAGTGCATATAGACGTTGAGCAAATATTATTTTGGTCTATTCATTTCACTGCAAAGCCCTTACCTTGACCCCAGTCAGCATGCCTGTGGTGGACACACTGAAGTCCAGGTAGGCCAGCATCTCTGCTGTGGGGGGCTTGTAGAGCTGGGGGGGCCGCCTCCTGGGGAGGTCGTCTAGAAAGGGAGTGGGAGATTGAGTTTACAGGAGATGCGCCTGTCTCGAAAGGTACGAATCTCCCCAATTAAAAGCTGTTGAATTTCATTTCACTTAGAACGCATCGACTCCCTTCTCTCCTTGTAGTGAGCTTTTGAATAGATTACCACCAAATATTTCAGATCAGTACCTGTGTCTATGATAGTGGGCCAGGTCTTGACGTTGACGCTGGCAGCAGCCTCTCTGGACCGAAGGATCCTCATGAGGGGCTGGGTGGTTAAGATACAGGCTGCTTTACTCACCTGCAACAAAGACAGCAAAACAGACAGAGAGACAGAGAGACAGACGGAGGTTAGGAGTAGATGGGGTTCACTTCTTTTCCAAGAACATTTCAGCGCTTATCAACGATATGCGTGTCGACATGTTATGTTGATCGCTGAGGCCTAGCATCTTGTATAGAGCGGTTTTGTGGCTGTAGTTGACTCACGTCGATGATCATGCGGACGGTGGGCAGAGTAGCAGCCAGGTTCTGGGGGTGAGGGGGTCGCACTGTTACAGGGATCACCCCCGCGTACAGACAGCCATAGAACGCAGCTATCAGATCAATGCCTTGGGGGGGGGGGGGAGAGAGAGAGAGGGAGAGGGAGAGGGGGGGGTTTAACAATAGCATATAACTGACTATTCTGAGGACAACATTTAATTGAGGTGAGGAAGGGCAGTCGCAGCAGTCAAGTGTGTGTGTGTGTGTGTGTAGCTCCTCACCAGGGGGGTATAGCAGCACCACGTTGTCTCCAGTGTTGAGGCCTCCTCTCTCCATCAGGGCCGAGGTTATCTTCTCTGCTCTCTTGTGAAGCTGACTACACGTGGCTGTGCACACCGCTACCCCCTGCAGGACGGAGGGGGGAAAACAGAAACCATATACTGTACAACAGAACAGCAGCAGCTCAAATTCACAGGAAAGTCTAGCAATTGTGACTGACCAGGGTTGGAACACTGATTTCCTGCATTATACCTGACTATTAGCCTACTAAGCTAAAGGCAGCGCAAATCTCTCAGACAATGTTACTCATCAAGCGAGCATGGTCCAAACAATAAACCCTGGGTCACCAGCGACCTGAAGGCCCTGCTGAATGAGAAGAAGAGGGCCTTCAAGGAGAGGGACAAGGACAAATTGAAATGCATCCAGAGGGAGCTGAAGTTGCAGATTGCTGAGGGGAAGAGAGGGTTTAAGGAGAAGATGGAGGACAAGCACACCTTCAGCTCAACATCAGCAAAACAAAGTAGATTGTGGTGGACTTCAGGAGAACCAAGGCACAACTGACTGCAGTCCCTATACAGGGGATGGATGTGGAAATGGTTGGGTCATACAAGTTCCTGGGAGTCCATATGGACAACAGGCTGGAATGGGCTGGTAACACCGGGGCCCTGTACAAAAAGGGCCAGAGCCAACTCTACTTTCTGAGGAGGCTCAGGTCCTTCAACGTGTGCAGTAAACTACTGCATACCTTCTACCAGTCTGTGGTGGCCAGTGCCATCTTTTTTGCAGTAGTGTGCTGGGGAGCCAACATAAAAGCCTGTGATGCTTCTCGGGTAAATAAGCTGATCAGGAAGGCTAGCTCTGTCCTGGGGATGAGCCTTGACACTCTAGAGGAGGTGGCGGAGAGACGGATCCTGGCCAAACTGCTGGCCATCATGGACAACGTCACCCACCCTCTGCACTCTATGGTTATGACGCAGAGGAGCACTTTCAGTCACAGACTGATCCCACCACGGTGTGCCAGAGAGCACTACAGGAGGTCCTTCCTGCCGGCGGCTATTAGACTATATAATGCCTCACCGGGGTGCCGTGCCGTCGGCAACACAGACCTGGAACTGTTGGGGTGTTAGGACCTAGTTTAACAATTATGCATCCAACCGTGAGTAACTCTGGTCCGTAATCACTCATTCACTCAGGACTTATTTATTCATTCAGGTCTGTATATACATACTCATGTACAGTTGTTATATCATATCACGTGCAATATTGCAAGTAATTCTTGGACTTAACTTACGTAGCCATTCACTCAGGAATGCATATTAGTATCCTGTCAGTTGTATCTTTTTTCATTGCTTTTAGTATATCGAATGTGCAATACGTGCAGTTATCTGTAATTAAACTCTGCGCACTAAGGACTGTATTTTAAGGGAATTACTATTATTACCCCAATTATATCATACACACATTTAGCTATTTAAGTATCTCTTCCTGTCATTTTCCTGTACAGTTTATGTAACCATGCAAGTATTCGCTTACCTGTAAATATAACTGTATATTTACCTGTACAGCTAATTTAACCATGCAAAATATTCACTTACCTGTTCATTTAACCAGTCTGTCTATTAAGTAAACTATTATTAACCTCACTCATATCATATGCATTTTTAGCTATTGAAGTATTTCTCTGCCATCGACCTGTATAGTATAGTTAACCATCCACCAATGTATAGTGTACATATTCAGCCAACCACCCATACTATGCATTGTCTTTTTATAGCTTTTTTGCACTCCAGACTTCTTGTATTTCTATACTTTTTCATACTGCCGCTCTATGTATCATGTACCGTGTATCGGTCTTTTGTGTATTTTCGTTCTGGCATTTTGCACCTGCCCTATGTTTTGTTGTAGCTGCTTGACAAAGAAATTTCCCCCTCGGGGATCAATAAAGTACCTACCTACCTACCTGGATCCAAACTACCTCCATAACACAACCTTGTTAATACTTATAAGCTCATAAAAAAAACTTGTGAACATTAGTGTGTGTGTCATACCTTAGCATTGAGCAGCACATAGAGGACGTGGTCAGGGTCGGTCTGGGCTCTCCACTGTAAGGCTTCAGACAGAAACTGGTGCTGAGAGGAGAGATGGAGAGGAGAGAGAGAGAGAGAGCGGCAGAGCAGAGAAAGGGGGTGAGAGAGAGGGTGAGCTGTGAGAACAGTCAGGATCAATCAATACTGATATTCCGATTTCAGTTCAGGACTGTTCAGGTCCGATCGCACAGCCAAAGACCAGGCTACAAGAACAGGCCGGTAAGGAACACTGTAACTGGGGACGGTGTACGGTCACAGTGACACGCTAGCAGCCACGGTAAAAACGCACACTGATATAGTGAGCTCTCTGTTGCACACTGGACAAAACCATGCTGGGCTTGAGTCCCTTCTCAACCACAGTCAGCAGCAGGGGTGTTACACACACGACTATCAACACAAAGCAGCACATCTGACAGAGGCAGCAGGAACAGAAGCCACACCCAGCTCTGCTTGGGATAGACTTACCATCATGGTAGGCCAAGAGCAGAGCTACCAGTGTCACAGACAGTAGAAAAAGAGCACAACACAACCTTAGCACAGGAAATCATCCCATCCCTAACTCCATACCAGATATAAGGATCCTGGGAAGGGTTTTAGTCTACGTGGCCAAGCTCTTTAGTACAACAATAAGGTTTAGTCATTGCTGGAAAAAAATAATAATAATCAGTTGTGATGTGGTTTATTCCAGGCATATGAGAGAAGGCAGACAGCAAGTACCAGTCTCACCAGGTACGTTAGGTCTTACCTTCCTGACCAGGCCCTCTTCCTCCACCACCCCCAGCTCTCTGCCTGCAGCCTGGGCCATCCTCTTCCCTGCTACCAGGTTACCAACCATGATAGAGGCCGGGCCCACACCAACTATACAGAATAGGAGGATAGGAGAGTCAGAGACGCATAAAAACAGAGCAAAGACTGAGACATTCAGTTCACGCCAGTTCAGTGAACTGAACGTCCCCCAACATTCAGGACAGCCCATTGTCTTTACCTGGCTGTTTCTGTCGAGGTTTGGGCAGGTTGGTGACACATGTGTGCGGACACAGGAGGATGTTGCAGGGGTGCAGGTTTCCCTCTAGGAAGTTCTGTTTGGTCTCAGAGATGTGGATCCCTCCCAGCGGAGTCTTGGGTAACGTGTTGGCCGGGACCAGGGCCAGACAGTACAAACCCACCTGATGAATACTGTCTATGGCCTACAGAGGAAAGCACAGCATAATGGTTATGTATAGCTAGGTGTACTAACTATCACTGAACGACACATTGATAGATGCTATTCTAGCTGAATGCAGAGATGACATGTAGGGGATGTGACAGGGCACCTGAAGCACTCTGCTCATCCACTGGAAGCTGTCCTCTTCACTGGCATCAGGTCTCTGCTCTGCTACGATCACTATCCTCTCATCATAGAACACGGTCACTGAGAACACAGCAATCCTACACCAGGGGAGGGAGGGAGGGAGGGAGGGAGGGAGGGAGGGAGGGAGGGTGAGTGAGTGAGTGAGTGAGTGAGTGAGTGAGTGAGTGAGTGAGTGAGTGAGTGAGTGAGTGAGAGAGAGAGTGAGTGAGAGTGAGAGAGTCAGTAATAACACAAAACCCAGTGAAATACCATAACACACAACACCAAAAACAACATACTCTGACAACACAACACACAGTACACCAGGGAACACTGTCACAGAGAACGCAGTGATCCTGGCCCGGTGCCGAGAGGAAGGACAACGCGACCCAACACAGCACGGCAATCTCTCATACCACACCCTCACGCTACCCTCGAACATCACTTAAGGTCAACACAACACAGAGATTACATTTGAAACGGATCCAAAATGTTTTCTCCAGTGTTGTGCCTGCTGAACAGGACCCAGAGGCTTCTGTTCTTCTGATTACCTCACCTCCCTCCTCAAACCACAATTCAACACCAAGCACACCATGTTTACATTCACACTAGAAACATGAGCCCCCGACACCCACCTTCCCCTGTAGACAGTTTTAACAGGCTCCACGGCCAGGGCGGTGGCCACCAGGTCATCAGCATTGTGTCGTCTACCGCTGACCGTCAGGAGCCCCTCATTCTTTCCCACTACAAACACCAGACTGCCCTGTGGAGGGAGCGAGGGAGGGATGGAGGGAGGGAGAAAGAGAGAAGGTCTTAACCCCACTGCACATCAACGGCCTCAAGAAGCCAATTCTAGATAGGCATGTATCTTCTATTCCTCCAGGTCAGTATTAGCCTTGCCAACTCCATCGGTGTCAAGCCAAACTGTCTGGCCCTCACTGCAAACTAGGAAGTATTGATCATCCAGCAGGACAATTCCATAGGGAGACAGGCACCCAGGCTAGCTCAGTATGGCAGTATAGGGGACTAAATGTTGTCTTACTGGTCCAACAAATCCCAGAAGACCAGTCCTAGTGAAGAGGACCTCTCCTATCGGTGCTCCAGCCTGGTTCACAGGAATCACCTGCACGGACATAGAACACGCGTTCAGTTATGGGGCTTGTTTTTACAATGACCGCCATTTCAAAACATTGCATTAACAATACTTTTAACTGTCAACACAACTCCTCAACTCACTTTAAAGAGTATAGAGACCATGGGCAACCATTCCCAATGAATAATAAAAGGTGGGGTAGAGCTTCTAGAAGTGTAATGCTCTGACAGAGTGGTTTATTGATTTCTTTAGGTTGATGGCTACAGAACAGTGCCAGTACATCACACTGTGGTCAGAAAATGCAGAGGCTTGATGAGAAAGTTCAGTAAACGGTCCTCTCCTGACCTCAAAGGTGTTCTTGGTGACTCCAGGCAGGCCGTAGTACATGGTACCTCCAGCCCTGGAGTTCAACACTATCTCTCCGATCTCATCTGTCTTACAGAGCTGTGGAGGCCCGTCTGGCTTCACGATACACATCAGAGCTTAAACACAAGAGGACGATGACATTAGGGCTAAAACACACAAAGCACACACTCGTAAGAAACTATCTTCGAAAGAGTCTTTGGGTCCATGATAAGTGAGATATAAAATCTATGTATTATTGAAGCAATGAGTAAAATGCTGAGCCAAGTAGAATTAACACCAGGGAAGTGACATTGACATGACAGTAAAACCCCCGCTGTTAAAGTAAGTCAGTGAGGAACAACTGTTAAAGGGAATTTAACAGTAGCAGTACACAAACAGCAAGGTCAAGTCAGTTCACTGACCTCCAGGCATGACATGGCCCACGTCCTGTACAGTGAGGGCAGAGTTTTTATCTTCTGTGTTGACCCTGATGACCCCATGACTTAGACCGCCCATGGACAGGATGGCTCTGGCTGGGAGGGCAGCACCACGGGCACCAGGCCTGGAAGGGAGGAGAGCGCGAGAGAGGAAGGTCAAAGAAAATGTGTGAGAGCTGTGGAGACATGTTTTCTCAAACGTTGTGAGGAAGAGGACTTTATTGTCCATTTTACTACAAGAGCACGGGAAATGTGCGTATGTTTCCTTAGAGGTTTTATGTACAGTATATATATATATGAGTTATACTGTGCATCAGTAGCTGTGTACTGGTGTAGTGCAGTACCTGCGTATAGCCACAGTGAGGGCTTCAGGAGAGGAGGCACAGGGGCAGATGACCTCCGGCTTTAACCCATGAGACTGGAACACGTTGAGGAAGGCATCGCATGACGACACAGACCCTGAAAGACATCACAAATACAGTGTCTGTCAATATTCACACACAATGCAAACATTTCTATACTTCCAATGTACTTAGGAATCCATTTGATAAGATTAGATAGGATTCTTGACCGGCGGACGAACTGTAGCTTACAAATACTAAATCACAGAGTGCCTTTCTAAGGACAAATACAGCGTCATGGCTGCTATGTATATGCGACTCAGGACAGGTTGCTGTCTCTCTGGTCCCTGTGTGTGTGTGTGTGTGTGTGTGTGTGTGTGTGTGTGTGTGTGTGTGTGTGTGTGTGTGTGTGTGTGTGTGTGTGTGTGTGTGTATGTCCGTAGCGTCCATGTGTCTGTAGCGCGCACGTGTGTGTGTGTGTGTGTGACTCACAGGGGTTGGCTCCGTCGGCTACTATGAGCATGCGTATGGAGGACAGGTTGGTGTCTCTCTGGTCCCTGTGAGCCATCATAGCCCAGTGGAGGTCACGACACTTCACCAAGGCTACACGTGCTGCAGGGCGGGACAGTAGAGACAGCTCAGCCTCACACATAGTAGTTAATGATTAAAAAGTGCTAATGCTAATTCCAAACATTTAGGTTGTGTTCATTAAAGGCACAAAATGTAAGAAACAGTCTGAAACAGAGTGAAATGGAGAGGTAATATATACATTTGTCCAATAAGAAACGCTTGTTTTCATTTTCCGGCAGACAACATTTTAAAACATTTTGCTACAATGTGTTCTAATGAACCCGACCCAAATTACCTTAATCCATAGTATGCAGTTTAGGATGCTTGTCTCTATGCAGTTTACAATGCAAATGCTAACAGTAGCCTTACCTTTGTGTATGTGGACCCTCTGCACCCAGGACATGGGACAGGCCTTCATGACAGCGTAGGGTACAGTGATGGTGTGAATCCTGTTCATCACACTGGTTAACACCCCGTGCCACAAGCCCATGTCCTTCTTACAATCTAGCACGTTGACCAACGTTTCTCCTGAGAGAGAGGACACACGCGCACTCAATTGAAATACTTTATTTCAATCACATTACAGTCACGAAGGATTGAAACATTTCAAAGGTTACAGATACATGGACACCAAAAGCACCTCCTCCATATAGCCAGGCTGACACGGGTCATTTAATAACATGACTAAACTAATTATGGGCAGGGAAACACCGTGATCTTCCTGCCTGCCTCTGTGGATTCCCCCTCACGGGATCTAATGTTCTCTGAGAGACACATAGGCTAATGTTCCCTTTGTCTAACAGTTGATCTGAGTATAGAGAGAGAGAGAGAGAGAGAGAGAGAGAGAGAGAGAGAGAGAGAGAGAGAGAGAGAGAGAGAGAGAGAGAAGAGAGAGAGAGAGAGAGAGAGAGAGAGAGAGAGAGGAGAGAGAGAGAGAGAGAGAGAGAGAGAGAGAGAGAGAGAGAGAGAGAGAGAGAGAGAGAGAGAAGAGAGAGAGAGAGAGAGAGAGAGAGAGAGAGAGAGAGAGAGAGAGAGAGTGAGAGAGAGAGAGAGAGAGAGAGAAGAGAGGAGAGGAGAGAAGAGAGGAGAGGAGAGAGAGGAGAGAGGAGGAGAGAAGGACGATGAGAGAGAGAGAGAGAGTGAAGAGAGAGAGAGAGAGAGAGAGGAAGAGTGAAGAGAAGGGGGGGGGGGAGGAGAAGAGAGGAGAGAGAGAGAGAGAGATGACGAAGAGAGAGAGAGAGAGAGAGAGACAGAAAGAGAGACAGAAAGAGAGACAGAAAGAGAGACAGACAGAAAGAGTCGAGAGAGAGTGAGAGTACAGGAGAAGAGGCACCAGGCCTCATCCATTATTAACCTCAGGGTGAGTATCCGCGGTGAAGGACTTCGCATTAAAGTTCCTCCTTGTTTAACATAACTCGTTTTGGTTGCCTCTGTGTATCTCGGGCTACTGCGAGGGCTTGTGTAGATATCTTGTCGACTAAGATAATGTGTGTCTGTGTGTGTTTTCATGTACTGACCTTCACAGTAGTTGCAGGCCTGTGTCAGGGCCTGACAGTGTGTCAACAAGGCTATCTTAGACACGGCTACTCCCATCACTGTCCCCTCTTTACTGGCCTTGTACTGAGAGAGCACAGCATACACACAACCAGTCAAGAGTTCAATTCCTTCTCAAAATATACATCTGAGATACACGACATAAACAGAACCACTAAATATAAATATGCGATACATGCCATAAAAAAAAAAAAAAAAAAACACACACTTCCGTCAAAATACACACATACACACTTCCGTCAAAATACACACATAGTGGTGTGTACACTTCCCACAAGGACGCTGGTCTCACCTCGATGTAAGCTGTGTCTGTGTTGGCGGTGGGGATGTGGGGCTGCCAGTCTTTAGAGGGCTTGGTCAGGTACTTGGTGTCTGTCACAACCCACTTCATACGGGGCCACCCTGGGAGGCAGAACAACACCACCATCCGCGTTAATGTATACACGGGACAATAGCAGACGTCAGCTTGACAACTGGACAAAAATCCACCTTGGATCGAAACTCTGTAGCTATTAAAAGGTGGTATTAGGACCATTAGTGTGTAGGCCTCTTTTTCGTTCATATGGGACAATGGATGTACAAATTGACATCTACCTACACATAAACAGTATAATGGGCTCCTCCTACTGTGTCTAGCTAATGAGTCCCAGAGAGAGAGTGAGTGGGGTGACAACTGCAGTGGAGCTTTTGTGGTGTGTGTGTGTGTGTGTGTGTGTGTGTGTGTGTGTGTGTGTGTGTGTGTGTGCGCTGACCTTTGAACTGCATGATCTCTCCCTGGGGTGTCTTGGGCAGTCCTTTGAGACAGATCTCGCTGGTCAGGGCCAGGCCTACCCCACAGCTGCCCAATAGGAAGCCAATCTGAAGACTGCCTGCGTCCTGGGTTGTGAAACACAAAGCTAACCATTACATACCGACAAGAAAATCTATGCTCCTCTGATTTGATTTGGTTATTTGTCAGGAAGCAAATATTCCATGAGATTGAGCTACATAGCTATTTCCTATGTGCTAATGTCCTTTTAGATGTCATTTTCCTTACCTGTCTAGACAGTGGCACCTCTATAGGTACAGGGATAACCTCTGCCAGGAGACAGCCATAGAAGGCCACCCAGAACATCGCAGGGTCACTGTTGGGGTACACCAGCGCCACCTAGGGGACAGAGACACACAGTGCCGTTTCAGAAAGAGTACCGCACGTCACAGTGGCAATATCTTACACTGTGTATTGTGCCGTCTATGGATGTACAACACGTCGAGGAGACACACTTCATGTTTTTGAATAAAGATCACTCAATTCACGTGGTAAAGTGGTAAGAAATGAACAGTGGAAGAAATATGTTCGGTTTTCTAACGGCCATCTGTCATCCCTTCCGAATGGCTGTGTGCTTTGGCCACGTACCCTATCTCCAGGTCTCAGGACAGGCTCGTTCTTAGTGCCCAGTTTGTTTAACAGAGTATAGGCCAGCTTCAGACTGCGGCTCCACAGTTTACCTGAGGGAGGGAGGGAGAGAGGGAGAGAGAGAGAGAGAGAGAGAGAGAGAGAGATAGAGGGAGAGGGAGAGGGAGAGGGAGAGGGAGAGGGAGAGGGAGAGGGAGAGAGACCATGGTCACAAGAGCAATTTATTTAGAGGAGACTAAACGACTCGAGCTCTCCATAGATTGACTGAGAGGAGGGTGATCTTTTGTGTAGATTAACAACATAGCGTGAGTCATAAACTAAAGAAGTCAGATCCTCCTCCCACCTCTGTACACCGCTCTGGCAGAGCTGCCACCTCTCGACTCTCTATTGGTTACACGGTCTCTTGGCCTCCCTTCCTATTCTAACCACCTCTCGCCGACGTTGTATTCATGTTACCTGATGAATTTGCTGTACATTATGATCTTGTTACCATCTGATGCACATTCAAATATATATTTTTTTAAATCAACACTGCAGAACTATCCCTGTCCTCTGCCCTGCTCTGATTGTATATTACTGCTGGTGATATCTGGAAATGTGCATGTACACCCTGGTCCATCTACTGTTGGTAGCCCCAATTCTGACTTGTGCTCCGATTTCTGCTTCACTGATTTCTGCCCTCATAAAGGCCTGGGTTTTCTGCACGTTAACACTAGAAGCTTATTACCTAAAATGTATCTATTGACGGTGTGGGTTCACAGCTCCAATCCAGATGTGTCGGTCATTACTGAGACAGGGTTAAGAAAGACTGTTCTGAACACTGATGTTAACCTTTCTGGTTATAACCTTTTTCCGGCAAGACAGATCTTCCAAAGGCGGTGGAGTGGCAATCTTTACCAATGAACACCTTCAGTGCTCTGTTGTCTCCTCCAAGTCTATCCTCAAACAATTTGATTTGCTGGTTTTAAGCATTACACTTTCAAATAGCTCTTTGTTGACTGTTGCTGGGTGTTATCGTCCTCCATCAGCACCGGTCTGTACCCTAAAATCATGGGAATCCCTAAATCTCTCTCAGATTATTACCAATCCCACAAGGTATGACTCCAAACACCCAGAAAAGGCTACTCTCCTTGATGTTATCCTCATAGGTATCATCCTGATCATCCTGAATCCTGATAGGTATCAGCCAGGTGTTTCCTGTAATGACCTTAGTGATCACTGTTTTACAGCATAAGTTCATAATGGCTGCTCAGTTAAACAACCTGTCCTTATTAGTCATGTTTTATATACAGTGGGGAGAACAAGTATTTGATACACTGCCGATTTTGCAGGTTTTCCTACTTACAAAGCATGTAGAGGTCTGTAATTTTTATAATAGGTACACTTCAACTGTGAGAGACGGAATCTAAAACAAAAATCCAGAAAATCACATTGTATGATTTTTAAGTAATTAATTTGCATTTTATTGCATGACATAAGTATTTGATACATCAGAAAAGCAGAACTTAATATTTGGTACAGTTAATATTTGGTGCAATTACAGAGATCATTCGTTTCCTGTAGTTCTATACCAGGTTTGCACACACTGCAGCAGGGATTTTGGCCCACCCACTCCATACAGATCCTTCAGGTTTCGGGGCTGTCGCTGGGCAATACGGACTTTCAGCTCCCTCCAAAGACTTTCTATTGGGTTCAGGTCTGGAGACTGGCTAGGCCACTCCAGGACCTTGAGATGCTTCTTACGGAGCCACTCCTTAGTTGCCCTGGCTGTGTGTTTCGGGTCATTGTCATGCTGGAAGACCCAGCCACGACCCATCTTCAATGCTCTTACTGAGGGAAGGAGGTTGTTGGCCAAGATCTCGCGATACATGGCCCCATCCATCCTCCCCTCAATACGGTGCAGTCGTCCTGTCCCCTTTACAGAAAAGCATCCCCAAAGAATGATGTTTCCACCTCCATGCTTCACGGTTGGGATGGTGTTCTTGGGGTTGTACTCATCCTTCTTCTTCCTCCAAACACGGCGAGTGGAGTTTAGACCAAAAAGCTTTATTTTTGTCTCATCAGACCACATGACCTTCTCCCATTACTCCTCTGGATCATCCAGATGGTCATTGGCAAACTTTAGACGGGCCTGGACATGCGCTGGCTTGAGCAGGGGGACCTTGCGTGCGCTGCAGGATTTTAATCCATGACGGCATAGTGTGTTACTAATGGTTTTCTTTGAGACTGTGGTCCCAGCTCTCTTCAGGTCATTGACCAGGTCCTGCTGTGTAGTTCTGGGCTGATCCTTCACCTTCCTCATGATCATTGATGCCCCACGAGGTGAGATCTTGCATGGTGCCCTAGACCGAGGGAGATTGACCGTCATCTTGAACTTCTTCCATTTTCTAATAATTGCGGCAACAGTTGTTGCCTTCTCACCAAGCTGCTTGCCTATTGTCCTGTAGCCCATCCCAGCCTTGTGCAGGTCTACAATTTTATCCCTGATGTCCTTACACAGCTCTCTGGTCTTGGCCATTGTGGAGAGGTTGGAGTCTGTTTGATTGAGTGTGTGGACAGGTGTCTTTTATACAGGTAACGAGTTCAAATAGGTGCAATTAATACAGGTAATGAGTGGAGAACAGGAGGGCTTCTTAAAGAAAAACTAACAGGTCTGTGAGAGCCGGAATTCTTACTGGTTGGTAGGTGATCAAATACTTATGTCATGCAATAAAATGCTAATTAATTATTTAAAAATCATACAATGTGATTTTCTGGATTTTTGTTTTAGATTCCGTCTCTCACAGTTGAAGTGTAGCTATGATAAAAATTACAGACCTCTACATGCTTTGTAAGTCGGAAAACCTGCAAAATCGGCAGTGTATCAAATACCTGTTCTCCCCACTGTATATTATTAACAAACACGCCCACATAGAGAGAAATTAGAATTAAAAAAAGGTTTAGCCCCCGGTTCGACCGTGATCTCCACCTCAAGAACACCATTTAGTGAAAGGCTCTGCACACAAATACCCAGGCTGACTGGCTGTCGTTCAGGCAAATGGGAAATAAGTGCACTCAGGCTATCAGGAAGGCCAAAGTTAATTACTTAAAAGGAGCAGTTCTCTCTCTGTGGGTCTAACCCCAAGAAGGTCTGGGAAACGGTATAAGACCTGGAGAATAAGCCCTCCTCCTCACAGCTGCCCATGCCCCTTAATGTTGATGATGAGGTTGTTGCTACTGACAAGTAGCACATGGCTGAGCTCTTTAATCAGTCAGGATTCCTATTTGACTCAGCCATGCCTCCTTTCTTGATATCTATAGTATTCTCTCTGGTATGCAATCTGGTTTCCGCTCAGGTTATGGATGTGTCACTGCAACCTTAAAGGTCCTCAATGATGTCACCACTGCCCTTGATGCTAAGCAATGTTGTGCTGCTATTTTTATTGACTTGGCCAAAGCTTTTAATACGGTAGACCATTCCATTCTTGTTGTTCGGCTAAGGAGTATTGGTGTCTCTGAGGGGTCTTTGGCCTGGTTTGCTAACTACCTCTCTCATAGAGTGCAGTGTATAAAGTCAGAACATCTGCTGTCTCAGCCACTGTCTGTCACCAAGGGAGTACCCCAAGGCTCTTCTCAATTTACATCAACAGCATAGCTCAGGCAGTAGGAAGCGCTCTCATCCATTTATATGCAGATGACAGTCATACTCAGCTGGCCCCTCCCAGGATTCTGTGTTAAACGCTCTACAACAAAGCTTTCTTAGTGTCCAACATGCTTTCTTGGCCCTTAACCTTGTTCTGAACACCTCCATAACAAAGTTAATGTGGTTCGGTAAGAAGAATGCCCCTCTCCCCACCGGTGTGATTACTACCTCTGAGGGTTTAGAGCTTGAGGTAGTCACCTCATACAAGTACTTGGGAGTATGGCTAGAGGGTACACTGTCTCAGCACATATCAAAGCTTCAGGCTAAGGTTAAATCTAGACTTGGTTTCCTGCATCGTAATCTCTCCTCTTTCAACCCAGCTGCCAAACTAAACCTGATTCAGATGACAATCCTACCCATGCTAGATTAGGAAGACGTAATTTATAGATCGGCAGGTAAGGGTGTTCTCGAGCGGCTAGATGTTCTTTACCATTCGGCCATCAGATTTGCCACCAACGCTCCTTATAGAACATATCACTGCACTCTATACTCCTCTGTAAACTGGTCATCTCTGTTTACCCGACGCAAGACCCACTGGTTGATGTTTATTTATAAAACCCTCTTAGGCCTCACTCCCCTCTATCTGAGATATCTACTGCAGCCCTCATCCTCCACATACAACACTCGTTCTGCCAGTCACATTCTGTTAAAGGTCCCCAAAGCACAAACATCCCTGGGTCGCTCCTCTTTTCAGTTCGCGGCAGCTAGCGACTGGAACGAGCTGCAAAAAAACACTCAAACTGGACAGTTTTATCTCCATCTCTTCATTCAAAGACTCAATCATGGACACTCTTACTGACAGTGAGTGATGTATTGTCATCTCTACCTTCTTGCCCTTTGTGCTGTTGTCTGTGCCCAACAATGTTTGTACCATGTTTGTGCTGCTACCATGTTATACCCTGATGAAGACAGTTTGTCTGTCGAGACGTTTGTATTAGGTTATTAAATTATTGCATCTGAGATCCTAGCGTTCGGCTCTCCTTTCCTTTTTTCAAGTGTTCTACTCCGCTAGCCAGCACCTCGCCTAAACATGTGTGCATTTCTTTCGCCTCCAGAGCTACCGTGTTGTTTTCATGTCGTGTTGCTACCATGTTGTTGTCATGTGTTGCCGCCATGTTGTCATGTGTTGCCGCCATGTTGTTGTCATGTGTTGCCGCCATGTTGTTGTCATGTGTTGCCGCCATGTTGTTGTCACGTGTTGCCGCCATGTTGTTGTCACGTGTTGCCGCCATGTTGTTGTCACGTGTTGCCGCCATGTTGTTGTCACGTGTTGCCACCATGTTGTTGTCATGTGTTGCCGCCATATTGTTGTCATGTGTTGCCGCCATATTGTTGTCATGTTTTGCCGCCATGTGTTGCCACCATGTTGTTGCCACCATTTTAATTTTTAATCCCCCGTCCCCGCAGGAGGTCTTTTGCCTCTTGGTAGGCCGTCATTGTAAATAAGAATTTGTTCTTAACTGACTTGCCTAGTTAAATAAAGGTACAAAAATAAAGTGGGTCAGCTGGAAATGGCCTATTCCCTGCTATATAGAGAGTAGAGTGCCATATAAGACGGTGAGACCTACCGTATGTCAGCGTGTAGAGGGGTTTCCCGGTAACGTCCAGGGCGGTGAGAGCAGGGCTCTTGGCCTGTGTGGCTCCCCAGCGTGCCAGGGCCGCCTGGAGGGCCGGGGGCCAGTTACTGACCACCCCCAGGGGCTCCCCCTTCACTGGGATGATCTGACGGCCCTCTGGCCTGGGGGTGTTGGGGTCCGGCTGGGGCACTACGGAGAGGGGAGGAGACAGGGAAGAGGGTAAAGAGTAGAAAAGAAGGCATAGAAAGACACAGGAGTATATAAAGGAGAATAAAGTGGGGTTACAGTGAGTTCAGACCCCTTGACTTATTCCACGTTTTGTTGCGTTAGCCTGAATTCTAGATGGATTAAATAGAATTTGAAATACAGAAATAGCTCATTTGCATAGGTATTCACACCCCCGAGTCAATGCTTGTTAAGAGCTTTCCACACCTGCATCGCACAACATTTGCCCATTATTCTTTTCAAAATTCTTCAAGCTCGGTCAAATTGGTTGTTGATCATCGCTAGACAACAATTTTCAGGTCTTGCCATAGATTTTCAAGCAAATTTAAGTCAAAATTGTAACTAGGCCACTCAGGAACATTCACTGTCTTCTTGGTAAGCAACTCCATTGTAGATATGGCTTTGTATTTTGGGTAATTTTCCTGCTGAAAGGTGAACCAATCTCCCAGTGTCTGGTGAAAAGCAGACTGAAGCAAGTTTTCCTGTGTACAGGATTTTGCCTGTGCTTAGCTCCATTCCATTTTTAACTTCCCAGTCCTTAACGATTAACAAGAATACCCATAACATGATGCAGCCACCGCTTTGCTAGATAATATGTAGAGTGGTACTTTTAGAAATTAAGTAATGTGTTGTATTTGCCCCAAACATTACAGTCTGTATTTAGGCAAAAAAAGTGAATTGCTTTGACAACTGTTTTGCAGTATTGCTTTCGCGCCTTTATTGCAAACAGATTTTTTTTTTAAATTCTGTAGACTTCCTTCTTCTCAATTAGGTTAGTATTGTGGAGTAACTACAATGTTGATCCATCCTCAGTTTTCTCCTATCACAGCCATTAAACTCTGTAACTGTTTTAAAGTCACCATTGGCCTCATGGTGAAATACCTGAGCTGTTTCCTTCCTCTCCAGCAACTGAGTTAGGAAAGACGCCTGTATCTTTGTAGTGACTGGGTGTATTGATACACCATCCAAAGTGTAATTAATAACTTCACCATGCTCAAAGGGACATTCAATGTCTGCTTTTTCTAGCAATAGGTGCCCTTCTTTGCGAGACATTGGTCTTTGTGGTTGAATATGTGTTTGAAATTCACTGCTCGACTGAGGGACCTTACAGATAATTGTATGTGTGGGATACAGAGATGAGGTAGTCATTCAAAAATAGTGTTAAACACTATTATTGAACACAGAGTGAGTCCATGCAACTTATTATGTGACTTGTTAAGCAACTGAACTCGTGAACTTATTTAGGCTTGCCATAACAAAGGGGTTGAATACTTATTGACTCAAGACATTTCAGCTTTACATTTTTTTTCATTAATTAGTACAAAATTTTGAAAAAACATAATTCCACTTTGACATTAAGGGGTATTGTGTGTAGGACAGCGACAAAATATCTTACTCCATTTAAAATTCATGCTGTAAAACACAACAAAATGTGGAAAAATGTCAAGGGGTGTGAATACTTTCTGAAGGCGCTGTAAGTATTGGAATGGAAGTATTGTATTTTATGGAATGTAAGTCTTGAAGTGGGTCCTCTCTGTTTTACTTACCTTCTACGATCTCCTCGGAGTCGTCCAGGAAGAACTCACTGAGCGCTTGTCTCTTGGGGCGCTTCAGAGTGTTGAGCAGCTGCTGGATCTTAGTGGAAACACGGCTGTTCACTGGCACACCTGGAGAGCACAGAGGTAGAGGCAGACAATCACACACACGTCACAGACACCATCATAGACACACAACACACGCTCACTCACAGTCACAATCACACACAAATGCACATCGGTAGACACACACACTCATACATATTCGGACATTAAATAGACAAGCACGCACAAACAGACACAAATGCTCACCAACGGACACACACGACATGTAGATACAACTTTATTCTGGGTCGAGAACAGAAGGATATTTCTCTCTGTGGAGAGGAGACGGACAGACGGGACGAACACACGACAGACGAGGTGAAAAAGCAAGCTGATTGGAATTGATCCCTCCATCGCCCCGTCCCATTTTGATTCATATTACCTTTTCTCGTTCCTTTTTTTTTATGAAAGACACGACACGTACAGCGGAAAAAGGGATCACAACCCCAAAAAAAGAACAAAAATATAGTATGTTAGCAGCATTCCCAACAAAACGCCTGGATGGAGTGAGATTCATTCAATGTTATTATGTCATTATTTCTGAATAAAAAATAGACGATTCAAAAAGAGGGATGTTAATATGAGCATGAGCACCCAGATCATCTGTATGGATTCACATAGGGAGCGTCCCAAATCACACCCCATTACCTGTATAGACGTAGTGCACTACTTTAACCAGGGGGCTCTGGTTGTTGTTCTACAGTATGTTCTACAGTGTGTGGTTGTTGTTCTACAGTGTGTTCTACAGTGTGTGGTTGTTGTTCTACAGTGTGTGGTTGTTGTTCTACAGTATTTTCTACAGTGTGTGGTTGTTGTTGTTCTACAGTGTGTGGTTGTTGTTCTACAGTGTGTGGTTGTTGTTCTACAGTGTGTGTGGTTGTTGTTCTACAGTGTGTGGTTGTTGTCCTACAGTGTGTGGTTGTTGTTCTACAGTATGTTCTACAGTGTGTGGTTGTTGTTCTACAGTGTGTGTGGTTGTTGTTCTACAGTGTGTGTGGTTGTTGTTCTACAGTGTGTGGTTGTTGTTCTACAGTATGTTCTACAGTGTGTGGTTGTTGTTCTACAGTGTGTGTGGTTGTTGTTCTACAGTGTGTGTGGTTGTTGTTCTACAGTGTGTTCCGCAGCGTGTGTGTGTGCATACCGTCAGCGGTGGTATCCAGCATGCTGGTGCGGCTCTGTCCACGGGGCATCCCTTTGGGCATAGCATTGGGAGGCAGGTCCACCCTGGAGTCCACCCTTGAACCCCTGTCAGGGGTGTAGGACGTCACATCTGGAGGGACACTGTTCTCTGGATGAGAAAGGGAGGAGGCTGGGAGGTTAAATACTCTGAGGTAAACTGACCTAAAGTTGTGGAGCTTACAGACAATATGTGTTCATTCAGGAAGAGTGTCTCTGAGGTTATGAAGGGTTGTTGTTGTGTGTGTGTGTGTGTGTGTGTGTGTGTGTGTGTGTGTGTGTGTGTGTGTGTGTGTGTGTTATGCGTGTGAGAGTCAGGTGTACCAACGCATGTGCGTCTAAGGAATACAGATTACGTGTTTGTCTTGTGTGTGTGTGTGTTTACAGAGAGTGTGTGTGTGTGTGTGTGTGTGTGTGTGTGTGTGTGTGTGTTACCTATGCGTGTGCTTGCCAGTATGTCGGCCAGTGCGGAGGTGGGTTGCGGTTGTGCCTTATTCTCCCCGTGGGACAGGGTGGAGGAGGCAGAGGAGGAGGTGGAGGAGCTCTGCACTGAGCGGTTGATCCAGTAGTCTGGGCTCTGGAGACTCTGGGCCAGCGCTGCACTCAGAGCCGCCTGGCGACGCAGAGAACCCTCGTCCTCAGACGCTGACGATGTGTCTGCCAGGGAGACAGAACGAGATGTATTTAGCAGATGACGCGTGGTGAGCTTTGTAGCGCAAAATGGCTGCCTTGGCAGCACCCAGGTGGGTTGCACAGTGTTTTGTCCCAAGCCACACCTGAATCAACTCATCAAAAGTTGTCCAGTTACTGAACCTTTGAATATGATGAATCAGGTGTGTTAGTGCTGGGCTGGAACTAAAGCCTGCACAGTGCGGCGTGCCCTTTATTGTAGCTCTCCAGGACCAAGGTTAGTTGTTGACCACTGCAGAGTACTACTCAAACATGGCAGGTTTGGGGTCAATTCCATTTCAATTCATAAAGTAAACCAAATTCCAATCCCAAATTCTCCTCATTGAAAAGCATTGAAGAGAATTTGAATTTTTGTTTACTTCCTGAATTTGTGTGGAATTCAAATGGAATTGACCCAAACCCTCAAACACAGAACACACAGTAGTTTGATCTCTATGGTACTGACCTGGAGGGGTGCAGTTGTCTACAGGTGACTGGACGAAGGCTGAGCGGCGCTTGGTGGGCATGGGCAGTGCCATCTTCTCCTCCTTGTGTTTGGCCAACGCCGCCTGTACCGCCTCCGTGTGGATATCTACCGAGAAACAGGGACGAGGTATGGAACAAGCAGGTCAGTCACTGCACCAACTGTTGTCCACTTGACTCCTCAGTCACAATCAGAACCGGCCACTATCCCTAAGCAAGGCAGCAGCTCCCACACTGGGGTGACATGCATGTTTCTATATATATATTGACTGTACGTTTGTTTTATTCTCATGTGTAACTCTGTGTTGTTTTTCGTCGCACTGCTTTGCTTTGTCTTGGCCATGTCGCAGATGTAAATGAGAACTTGTTCTCAACTGGCCTAGCTGGTTAAATAAAAGGTGAAATAAAAAAATGTTAGAGGTCTGTGTCATTTTGAAAACATCTAAGGATATTTTCAAAAGAAGTAGACTGTTGTTGCTTTTAAATCTGTGATTTCTTCTGAACGTATTGTGTTAGCTGCTAAATTAATGGCCTCATCGAGGACATCCATGTTTTTCGGAATCTGAATTTGTGTACCTGATCTGTAGCGGTCGTCCCTGGCCCCGCCGCTACGGTTTCTACGGCCCCCGGAGGAAGACGAGGGGCCAGGGGCCTCAGGACTGGCAGGGCTGGGCTCGCCACTGGTAGGGCCGGAGGACGACTGCTGCTGGACGTCTGGGAGAGGCAGATCCACACCTGGACAGAGAGAGGAACGAGGTGATACTCAGCACCTTGGCTCTAACACACACACATACTAGGGCTGGGCGATACGGCCTAAAAATCATATCTAAATATTTTCAAACTTATGGGCGATTCACAAAATACACTACATATACAAAAAGTATGTGGACACCCATTCAAATTAGTAGATTCGGCTACTTCAGCCACACCTGTTGCCGACAGGTGTATAGAATCGAGCACACAGCCATGCAATCTCCATAGACAAACATTGGCAGTAGAATGGCCTTACTGAAGAGCTCAGCGACTTTCAACGTGGCACCGTCATAGGATGCCACCTTTCCAACAAGTCAGCTCGTCAAATTTCTGCCCTGCTAGAGCTGCCCCGGTCAACTGTATGTGCTGCTATTGTGAAGTGGGAACGTCTAGGAGCAACAACGGCTAGGCCACACAAGCTCACAGAACGGGACAGAATGGTAGGAGATGACAGTTTGTATAAACTCACTAGAAGCCGGAGTTAAAGGAACATAAATTAGGTTACCCATAGTGCCATTTATTCAAGAGTTGATATGCTTTCAAAGTCCTATGCTGCATATTCTACCAGGGAGAACTGGTGCACTAACAGACCCTGTCCGTCTAAAACAGTATGCAATGTTGCGGGAAATAATACTGGCACCCCTGTGGCACCCCCATCTCGTTTAAAAGGTGCTGGTTGCTCCCACAGCAAAGTTGTCACAAAAAGAGACATTCCTGTCGTTGCAAAGTTTCTTCAGGTACTCGTTCAGGGCTGCTGAAACGTTCCGAACCTCTTCGGTAGAACGGGAGGTGGGCCAGAGAAAATTATTCTAGCGAGGGTGTTCAAAACAAAGGTCGTTAAAGTGAGCGACGATGGTGTAAATATTGGAGTAGTTGGCCAGAACTGTGGGCAGTAGGGAGTTAGATAGATGTCATGGATGGGCACGGGCTCCTGGGTGACAGTGGACCTTGGTAGGTCCAAAATCTCTCATCATCGAGCTTCCCACAATGATGTTGGACGTGATGGAATCCGATGGGGGAAAGGACCTGCTGAACTGCAGTGGCCATGGGGGAGGGTGCCACTGGGCGGCCACCGACTGTTGGTATACACCCAGGATCCGTACTGACTACTGGGGCTAGTAGGTCTATCTCAAGCAGGGCAAAGCTGTTTGATAGCTGGATCGGATCTTCTTGGATAGATGAAGGGTCGCCAGACTGCCTCCCTGATCTCCGATGCCTTGCGAGTGTCCAGTCTCCCATGGGCTTCGGAGTTGAGCTTAACATTTGTCCTTTTGATTAGGACAGATCAACACTGTCCGACTCATCGACAGCTTTGCTACAGGAGGCATTTAAAACTGAAATTTGGTTAGCCTGGGTTAAGCATATGGTCACGGCATGTTTTCAAAATGCCTCCAGCTCTCAATCACTACTGCAAATAAAAACAGTAGTGCTATTATAGAATTTAATTCGAGATTTTTAGCAGACAGACATGGGGAACCGAACCCACAATGCCATGCTCTACCAACTGAGCTACACGGGACTACATAATGCTTGATGCATTTTTCATTAGGGCAAATCTGGTCTGTGATATTTAATTAGAAATGTTGTTCATTGTAACCACAATGTCACAAATAATTGAACACACACAACATGAGCAGATTAACTTGGTCAAAACATTTGCCTCGGGATTCATCGCAGTTGGTATTCTGCATCCACTCGTGGTATCTCTCTTCGGTTACACATCCTTGTAATAGCAGAACAGCATAACGGTTCTGACGGCCCTTGCTGTGCCTGGTGAGCAGTTCGTCAAGTTTGGTTGTCAGAAGAGGAATGGAAATGTCAGGGTGAACCGACGACCTGACGAACCCGCCACGTATGTTGACTCTGCCTGTCGGAGGTGGAGTTCCAGAGCTCACAGGTGTGCCTGTCATGGATTGTGACTCCATCTCATTCCTCGCCCTCTTCAACACGTTATTCTCCGCCTGACTCTCTGCCAATGCCGCCTGGGGGGGATTTATTTTCACACCTACATTAGCCGGGCTATTAAACCTGCTAATCCATTGTCCTGCAAATAGCCTGTTAGGTTGTGCGTCAGAATTTGTCCCTTCAACCGCTCTTAAGATAAACTAATCATTGATGTCCCAGGAGTGGTAAACACTGTTGAAGTGTATACTTGTAATACATACATGCGGACACAGCATCATTCAAAGAATGGAGTATGATACACCTGGTATTGGATATGACTGAAAAATAATGTCTCACAGAGATTCAAACCTGAACGGCACCTTTTATTTGCCAAGGAAAAGTACATGATCAGTGATTATATTCAATGTACAGACTACAATGTGGGGATCTCATGCGTGCTAACAACTACATGTATATAGGACTTGCTACTCAATCCATAGGCTTCATTAATGCCATTCAGACTTGAAGTCGATACAACAAGTATGATAGCTGAGGTTTATAGATTGGTATAAATATTAGTTCAGATCCTAACGTTTTAGAGTCCATACACAGTTTGGCTACAGTAGCCGGGCTATTAAACCTGCTAATCGACTGTCCTGCAAACAGTGCGTCAAGAATTCAGCATAGCAATGAAGAGCAGTGGTTCTCAGTCCTGGTTCTGGAGACCCAAAGGGGCACATTTTTGTTTTTGCCTTAGAACTACACAGCTGATTCAAATGATCAAGTCCTCATCAAGCTTCAAGTGGTATTTATGTATTATGCTATCCTTCATATGATGTGAAGGCCGTCATTGTAAATAAGAACTTGTTCTTAACTGACTTGCCTAGTTAATCGTTTGTCTCTACATTAACTAACATATTCCTCTCAGTTGTAAACGTTTTGCTTGACTCGTTATGACGTTATAATTACTTACATTTGCTTCCACCGTAATGTTTTTGTCAGCCATCTTTGCTTTTGCAAAGTCACCAGCTATGTGTCCCATAGCGTCAAATTCGTCATTGGAACCACTCGATATGATTGGTCATATAAAAACCTTCGGACCCAAATGCATAGAGTGCTCTAACTCCCCCTTGTGGTGATCTGGAGCAATGAAGCCGTGACGCTGGGTACCTAAAAATCCCGCGGCAAAAGCTTGCAACTTTTATACGAGCAACCACTGTAAGTGCTACTTAGTGTATATCTAAACAAATTGTATATTTTCTTTAAATAAGCGGTAAAATACAAGTCTGTCTATAAAAAGCCCTTTTTTGTTACAAATTGGTGTGTGTGTAAACCAGAGGAAGAGGCGAAGGGTAGAGGTTTCACTTGCTAAACTCTGTCCAAAATAAGGCCAATGCGTTTTTTATGGGTTTATTTTCGTACCTAAGGGCGGAGACGTGCATCTTGTCATTATCTACAGATCTCTGGTGTAAACGGGAAGGTGCACACAGCACAGAGGAGCGAAGGAGACCAGACCAAAAATACAACATGAGAACAAGCCTACATAATCTCGCAAAAACATACATTCAAATTAATTTGACATATCAACCAGCCCTAAAATAAACACAACCACTCACTGACACCCACACAAAACACTCACTGACACACACACTGCACATGCAGACACACAAACGCACAGGCACACAATTTTGGATTTGGACAGGCAACTCCTGAAACAATATTTAATTTGATATAACCTTACTACTAACTAACTGAACGTTTATCATTACTTTCCCCAATTCAAATAATCCAGTCAGACGTGTCCACAGAAAACACAGCACCACAGTGTGACATAGCTGAGGTAAACTGGGGAGAAGAACCAACCAATGAACAGAGAGCTGTGGTAAGCTGGGGAGTAGAACCAACCAATGAACAGAGAGCTGTGGTAAGCTGGGGAGAAGAACCAACCAATGAACAGAGAGCTGTGGTAAGCTGGGGAGTAGAAACAATGGGCCACTGGTTCCAGATGACGCACAAACTAAAAACTGTGCGATACTTCCTTCAAAGCCTGTTAGACTACCAAATCAAATCAAAGTTTATTTGTCAGGTGCGCCGAATACAACAGTTGTAGACCTTACAGTGAAATGCTTACTTACAAGCCCTTAACCAACAGTGCAGTTTAAGTAAAAAAATAAGTATTATGTAAACAATAGATAAGTAAAGAAAATATATTTTAAAAAATTCCTTCTGCTTTTTTCTCCCCTAACAGTACAGGACAGGAAGGTCACACCCCGATGGTCACACCAGAAACTTCACATGGACATCATTCAGTGGCAGTCTGTTGGCTGACTAACTGCCATCGCGAGTTCAGGCCTCTTAATTCTACAACTAAATGGTAGGCTATACCCTAGTGAGTGACTAACTTCTATACCTAGTAATTGGACAAGGGAAAAATAAGTTTTGAAGTGAAGGGGTTCAAGGTGCACTAGGCTAGCTGTACTAAAGTCAAATCAAATCTAATGAAAATATGATTTGTCACACGCATCGTAGACAACAAGCGTAGACCGATAGTAAAATGCTTATGGGTCCATTTCCAATTAAAGAGAACATTACAAAAATTGAATAAAAATACATTTCAATAGTGACACGAGGAATAAATACACAGTGAACAGCGAATACAAACTAAAGAGTAGAAATAACATTGGTGTATATAGGGAGGAGAAAACAACGGGACTATGTACAGGCTACGAGTCGATGTGCAGGGGTACAAGGTCATTGAGGCAGTAGATATTAGGTAGGTAGGGGTAAAGTGATAGATAAGACACTAGCAGCAGCATAAGTTGTCAATTTGAAAATGTGTGGCGACTGTATACGTGTGTGTGCATACAATGTGTGTGTTTGGGGCGTCAGTAGTGTGTGTAAGTATGTGTGAGTCCAGTGTGTGCATAGAGTGCAAGAAAGTTAGTGCAAAAAAGGGTGAACGGGCCATTCAATTAGCTATTTAGCAGTCTTGGGGGTAGAAGCTGTTCAGGATCCTGTTGGTTATAGACTTTGTGCATCGGTACCGCTTGCCATGCGGTAGCAGAGAGAACAGTCTGTGACTTGGTGGCTGGGTCTTTGACAATTTTTAGGGCCTTCCTCTGACACCGCCTGGTATAGAGGTCCTGGATGTCGGGGAGCTCGGCCCCAGTGATGTACTGGGCCGTATGCACTACCTTCTGTAGTGCCTTGCAGTCGGATGCCAAGCAGTTGCCGTACCAGGCGGTGATGCAGCCAGTCAGGATGCTCTCGATGGTAAAGAAGTAGAACGTTTTGAGGATCTGAGGACCCATGCCAAATCTTTTCAGCCTCCTGAGGGGGAAGAGGCTTTGTCGTGCCCTTTTCACGACTTTGTTGGTGTGTTTGGACCATGATAGATTCTTAGTGACGTGGACACCGAGGAACGTGATGCTCTTGACCCTCTCCACTACAGCCCTTTCGATGTGAATGGGGGCGTGCTCGGCGTGGAGTGGGTCCAGGGAGTCTGGGGGATATGGTGTTGATGTGAGCCATGGCCAGCGTTCTTAGACAGGGACTATGGTAGTCTTCTTGAAACATGTAGGTATTACAGACTGGGTCAGGGAGAAAATGCCAGTGAAGACACTTGCCAGCTGGTCTGCACATGCTCAGAGTATGCGTCCTGGTAATCAGCCTGGCCTTTCGGTTTAAAGGTCTTACTCACATCAGCTAAAGAAAGCATGATCACACAGTCATCCGGAACAGCTGGTGCTTTTACGCAGGTTTAGTGTTGCTTGCCTCGAAGCAAGCATAGAAAGCATTTAGCTCGTCCGGTAGGCTCGTATCCTTTTGCAATCCATAATAGTTTGCAAGCCCTGCCACATCCATTGAGTGTCAGAGCCAGTGTCGTATAAATGTCCGGGATAGGGTCCCGCTCCTTGAAAGCGGCAGCTCTAGCCTTTAGCTCAGTGCAGATGTCTGAAATCCATGGCTTCTGGTTGGGATATGTACGTACGGTCACTCTGACGTCATCAATGCACTTATTAATGAAGCCGGTGACTGATGTGGTAAACTCATTAATGCCATCGGATGAATACCCTGGCTTCCGGGTTAAGCGTGCATTGTGTCAAGAAGCAGTGCAGCTTGGCGGGGTTGTGTTTCGGAGGACGCATGGCTCTTGACCTTCGCCTCTCCCGCGTCCGTACAGGAGTTGCAGCGATGAGTCAAGACTAACTACCAATTGGATATCACGAAATTGGGGAGAAAAAAAGGGGTAAAAAATAAATAAATACATAAATAAGTAGTAGGAGTGAAGGTGATCTAGAGTTTTTAACCTCTCTAGTTGCACATGTGACATGCTGGAAGAAATGAGGTCAAATGGATTTCAGTTTTGCTGCATTAAAATCACTGGCCACTAGGAGCGCCGCTTATGGGTGGCATTTTCTTGTTTGCTTATGGCCCTATACATTTCGTCGAGTGCGGTCTTAGTGCCAGCATCAGTTTGTGGTGACATAAAAAATATAGATAAACTCTCTTGGTAAATACTATATTCTACAGTTTATCATGAGATATTCTAACTCAGGTGAGCAGAACCCTGAGACATTGCGCACCAACACCCCTGCCCTTGAGTAATGAGACCCTGCCATTCTGTCCTGCCAATGCATAGAAAAAAAACCCAGCTACATTTGTATTAACCATGTCCTCGTTTGACTCAACTCTGACATCACCCCCATTGAAGTAGAAATTTAAAACGATTAAGGTTAGGTACCGGCTTATGGTTAGAGTAAGGGTTTAGGGTAGGATCACACTTAGCATCTACCATTGTACTACATTTGAGCAGCAATGCAGCTGTTCCGTCATCCGCCACTAGAGTGCAGCAGAGAGCCATACACTCTCCCATCGCCATGCAAACACACAGACAGAGGGCGGTCAAAAACAGATGTAGTGGAAAAACAATCAAGGGGAAGATAGTTCAGTAACCCACTATTTGTGGAACAGTTTTGGTTTGTATTCTTTCCACAGAAAAATTACTCATTGGTACAAAACTGACTTGACGAGCTTGGTCACTGCTGTCAGTTTGATTGATGATGACGACTGGTTGACAAATATCTGAGAAGAGAGAGATGAAGAAGAAGAGAGCGATGAAGAGGAAGGAGGAGGAGAAGGAGTCTTACTGGTGATCTGGGGGAGGAAGGGGGCCAGCAGCTTGGCTCGTTTCTTCTCATAGCCCTTCTGTGTGATGTCACCTAGCAGAGACAGACGAGAAAACACAACACATCCACGTTAGTCGCCAGTCTGTCACCAAACTAACACTACAACCAATCCACACACACTACAACCAATCCACACACACACACACACACACACACACACACACACACACGTTCTGACTCTGTCTGGGGTTTGGGTATTAGGCCTGAGAGGTCTTGATTGATTGATGTTAGTCACCAGTCCCCATAAAAACACCATTGCAATAAATTAAGGTATAGTGCATCAAGACCCACACAGAACACTGACTCTAAAGTCTCCGATTATAGACACACACGTTGGTCATCACACATCCCCACCGGTTTTATTGACGGGATAAACATGAAATGAAGAGGGAGACCAATAGAGGACAGAGAAGTGGGTTGGGACCGGGATTCAATCCCATGTAGGCAGGGGACTGCATAGATGCCGAGGCCGGTCACCTTAAGTGCTCAACCACCCTCAGGAACCATAACACACTTCTGAAACCTTCCAGGAGAGATTCTGTCAGCTTTGCTCCATATGTTCTGTGGCTTCATTGAAAACATAAACTAAAGAAATAATCAAATTAAATAAAATGTTAAATGTGTCACATGCTTCGTAAACAACAGGTGTAGACTAACAGGTGTAGACTAAGAGGTGTAGACTAACAGGTGTAGACCAACAGTGAAATGCTTTACTTACAGGTCCTTTTTCAACAATGCAGTCAAGGCCAGTCACCGAAAGGTTGCTGGATCGAATCGCCGAGCTAACAAGGTTAAAAAATCTGTCGTTCTACCCCTGAACAAGGTAGTTAAGAAGTTGTCCTTAACTGACTTGTCTAGTTAAATAAAGGTTAATTCCAAGGACCAAAAAAAAATAATTACAGCTATTGATATTGGGGGGGGTAGGGGTAGAGGGGAAGTGGGAGGGCGTTTGGCCTTGAACAACACTCCCAGCCCTCCCACAACTGAAAAGAACAAAGTGCACACACTCCCTAGGCTCCCCCAAAACACACACCCCCTTATCTGTGACCAGCGATAGCGTCACAGGGAGAGATAAGAGCCAGTGGAAGTACAGTGGAGAGGAGGCCAGGATCTCCTCATCCCCCTCCCTCCTAAACCTCCCATAAAGAGTAACGTTCATGAAAATAAAATAATCGAAACATAGATGTTTTTAGGCTTAGTTATAGTGAAACGCCAATTATGGTCTTCATTTTGACAGTTTGTTGCAAAAGTGATGCATTTTTATATTTTAGTAGTAAATCCAGCTCTTTTTGCCCCCTAGTGGTTCAACTCTACCATTCAAATCATCATGTAGAGGCACCTTGAGAGGTTCAGTGTGAAATACATTCCCTTCTAGATGTGCTGGGTGGAACCACCTCAAGGTGTACCAAATCAGAGCCCCAACTGTTTTGAACCCCACCTGTTTAGTTTTTTGTTGTCTGTTTTGAACATTATTTTGGCGTTAGTGTGTCACATATCACTTTGCAAATAATGTTAAAAAAATGTTATGAGTTAATAGCCGCATACAAATATGGTGTCTTTTTTGCTTTCTTGAGAAAGGCATCTCCAAAATACAGGTGTTTCAGCCTAGCTCAGTGCTTTCTGTAGTGGTGGGGCAGCCAGCGGAATATACAGAGTGTAGGGGTTGGTAATGTTCTCTAGTTGCGCCGTGATTGGCTCAGTGTTCTGTCACTCTTGGGGACACTATGTCACAGCAAAATCTACAGGGAGAGCTAGAAAGTTCGAGCCCCTTGGGTGCTGCCATAGATTTACATTAGAAGTGCCCATCCAAGAAGGCTCATGTTCATTGGCCACAGGTAAAATGCCTTCAAATCACGTTATATCTACCGTAGCTTTGATTGGACTGATCATGTCAACATCATACTTTCAAAATCTTAGCTAGCAAGCTAAACAAGCAGTCATCGTGATGAATCGAGTCGACAATCAACTGGCAATCTTTTTCAATCCTTGTCATATGAAGAGAAATTATAGATAAAACGTATCGGTGCTCATCGGCCATTGGACATAAACATTAAACAACAAGTTGGAAAACGCAAATTCAACAATGAGTGGTTTGGAAGGAATCATTGGCTAACTGCAAGCATTGCAACGCAATCACTAGCCTGCTATTCAGTGGAGTGGCTGTATGGTCCCAAGTCTTTTGAGTTCACAGTTGTCTTGAAAGCACCATAAATCCAAAGAATTCCAGACAGTTTAATGATAAAATTTGCAGACAAAAAGGACCTCCATGCCACCTTCCTGTTAAAGTGAGCACAGCACAACAAAGTGAGTCCAAAAATGTATTGTATGCTGCTGCATACATGATGTAATATGCCAGAGAGATACAGTTGAAGTCGGAAGTTTACATACACTTAGGTTGAAGTCATTAGAACTCATTTTTCAACCACTCCACAGATTTCATGTTAACAAACTATAGTCAGTTAGGACTTCTACTTTGTGCATGGCACAAGTGATTCTTCCAACAATTGTTTACAGACAGATTATTTCACTTATAATTCACTATATCACAATTCCAGTGGGTCAGAAGATTACATACACTAAGTTGACTATGCCTTTAAACAGCTTGGAAATTTCCAGAAAATGATGTCATGGCTTTAGAAGCTTCTGATAGGCTATCATTTGAGTCAATTGGAGGTGTACCTGTGGATGTTTTTCAAGGCCTACCTACAAACTCAGTGCCTCTTTGCTCAACATCATGGGGAAATAAAAAGAAATCAGCCAAGACCCCAGAAAAACAATGGTAGACCTCCACAAGTCTGGTTCATCCTTGGGAACAATTTCCAAACGTCTGAAGGTACCACATTAATCTGTACAAACAATAGTACGGAAGTATAAACACTATGGGACAACGCAGCTGTCATACCGCTTAGGAAGGAGACTCGTTCTGTCTCCTAGAGATGAACGTACTTTGGTGCGAAAAGTGCAAATCAATCCCAGAACAACAGCAAAGGACCTTGTGAAGATAATGGAGGAAACAGGAACAAAAGTGTCTATATCCACAGTAAAACAAGTCCTATATCGACATAACCTGAAAGGCCGCTCAGCAAGGAAGAAGCCACTGCTCCAAAACCGCCATAACTGCACATGGGGACAAAGATCGTACTTTTTGGAGAAATGTCCTCTGGTCTGATGAAACAAAAATGGAACTGTTTGGCCATAATGACCATGGTTATGTTTGGAGGAAAAAGGGGGAGGCTTGCAAGCTGAAGAACACCATCCCAACCAGGAAGCACAGGGGTGGCAGCATCATGTTGCTGCAGGAGGGACTGGTGCACTTCACAAAATAGATGGCATCATGAGGAAGGAAAATTGAATTTAGTAGAATAAAGTGAATTTAGTAGATTCCCACAACTTCCATTTTCTCACCAGTCAAGTGTCTCTCTGTGTACACCATTTTATTCTCCAGCTCGCCTCTTCATTGTTTGGGTGCGTTGTCACTTCCTTGTTTGGCCGTAGATTAGCTATTACCAACACTATTTCCACTTTTCCCGTTTTTCAAGCGAATGTCTTTTAAGGGAGTATGCGAGCACACTCATTCGGTTTGCTTAGCCATGTTCTACTAGGCGCCAGCGGACGGCTTTATACCCCTACCCCACCACCTACACCTCCTCTCACTGACTGCCGAGAACAAGCGGCCCCTCAAAGCCTCATTGACATATAGATAGATAAATAGATAGATACTTTATTGATCCCCGAGGGGAAATTTCTTATGGAGTGAGACGGGTGTTGTGTGCGGCAGCCCAGAGTAGAGGAAGATAAACATGCAAAGAGAGAAACTGGTTGGGGAAGTGAGAAGGAACAAACAGAGAGAAAGGGAGTGAGAGAGAGCGAGAGACGGAAGAAGGGGGAGTGTTTGATAAGCTGCTCGGCCTGGGGTGGTGTGTGTTGAAGGCACTGACAGCTCTCTCTTTCTCTCTGCTCTGTACTTGACATTACTGAGTGGAACGACAACTGTTGACATAGGGCTGAACATGAGAGAACTACTGCTATGGGTTGTTTTAGAGAACAGTATTATTTGCCATCAGAGAAGAGAGGGAAAGGGCAGATGACAAGAGTTCAATTCAAAGCAACAGTGAGTGAGTGAGTGAGTGAGAAAGCTAGTGGGAATGATTTGACGTAGAGAGAGAGAGCGAGAGACGTAGAGAGAGAGAGAGACGTAAAGAGAGAGAGCTAGTGGGAATGAGAGACTTAGAGAGAGAGAGCGAGAGAAAGAGAGAGAGAGAGAGCTAGTGGGAATGAGAGACGTAGAGAGAGAGCGAGAGAGAGCGAGAGAAAGAGAGAGAGAGCGAGAGAAAGAGAGAGAGAGAGCGAGAGAAAGAGAGCGAGAGAAAGAGAGCGAGAGAAAGAGAGAGAGATGTAGAGAGAGAGAGAGAGAGAGAGTGCTGAGTGCTTTCTTATTCTGTGTCAGAGTGCTGTAGGGGCTCCCAGTATTCAGCAATGTGTTCATGCCTGGATACACACACTGTTACTGCTGCCTGAAAATCTGGCCCGGAAACAGCAACTACAAGACACACACAAACAGACACACACAAACAGACACACACAAATACACACCTACGCAAAGGCCTACATAAGACATAAACACACTCTTTCCGTCTTTCACACAAACACAGAGCGAGAGAGAGTCGGCCCCACGGTCTGCCACAGTAGGTGGTAGATTGATAGCAGGGGAGAGTAGTGGACTGGAGCTCCATTGTGTGAGAGAGAGTTCTGGCCTACTCCAAGCCTGAGCTCTGAACTGTGAGTGATGTTGGGTCATTAACACAGAGAGACAGAGGAGTGTCTGTACTGGTGATGGGGTGGGACACAACAACAGGAACAGACTGGCACTGCCGCACAGCACCACCATAGATAGCAGCAGACACCCAGACCTGGAGTTGGAGCGGGGCAGACAGAGTGGGCCGTGACCCGGGCAACGTCTGCACTCAGCTACAGTTTGTGTATTAGAGAGAGGAAGAAGTAATGCTTTTGGGTTGTTTTGAGAAATGTTTGTGTGTGCGCGCGTGCGTGTGTGTGAGAGGTCTGCAGGCAGGATATGAGCATTACCCCTGTCTCCTCTGCCAAAAGCAGTTCCCAGTTTATTGAGACTACAGGAATGTGCCCCAAATGGCACCCTATTCATGAAATGGTACACTTCTTTTGACCAGGGTACATAGGGCTCAGGTCAAAAAGTAGTGCACTATATAGGGAATAGGGTGCCATTTGGGGCGCCGCCTAGAGGAATGTGCTGATGGGAGAACAGTCTCCTAACTGACTGGGGCCAACTGGCTCACTGGACAAACTGTGTGTGTGTGTGCGCGTGTGTGAGAAGCTATTCTGCAGAGCGTGTGTTTGTGAGTGTTTGACGCTATTCTGCGGTGTGTGTGTGTGTGTGTGTGTGTATCACTGGAACAGGTTAATGCAGGGTGGGGCATGAGTTAGCAATGCAGTGGCCCGGCGGGCCACCAGAATCATGTGTGCCAGCACAGCAGCACCAGTTAGGGCTGGGCGATATATTGAATTCATTCAAATGTGTGTTTTTGCGCGATATTCCAAATGCCTGTATTGAGAGTTTATGTCCACTTGTTCTCATGTTGTATTTTTGGTCTGGTCTCCTTCGCTCCTCTGTGCTGTGTGCACCTTCCTGTTTACACCAGAGATCTGTATATAATGACGAGATGCACGCCTCCGCCCTAACGATGGGAGTCGTTGTCCAAAAGGCGGGAAACCTCTACCCTTCGCCTCTTCCTCTGGTTTACACACACACACACCAAGCCCCTCCCTCTCTCACAAGCGGTTTTAACTCGCTATTTGCATGAGGTGTGTTCCAACAGAATTGGTCATATGGACACCAAAACATATTGAGACGTTATTTTGGGCTGGTAACACAGGGGCCCTGTACAAAAAGGGCCAGAGCAGACTCTACTTTCTGAGGAGGCTCAGGTCCTTCAACGTGTGCAGTAAACTACTGCATACCTTCTACCAGTCTGTGGTGGCCAGCGCCATCTTTTTTGCAGTGGTGTGCTGGGGAGCCAACATGAAAGCCGGTGATGCTTCTCGGGTAAATAAGCTGATCAGAAAGGCTAGCTCTGTCCTGGGGATGAGCCTTGACACTCTAGAGGAGGTGGCGGAGAGACGGATCCTGGCCAAACTGCTGGCCATCATGGACAACGTCACCCACCCTCTGCACGCCATGGTTATGACGCAGAGGAGCACCTTCAGTCACAGACTGATCCCACCACGGTGTGCCAGAGAGCTATTTTAGCTATTTAAGTATCTCTTCCTGTCATTTACCTGTACAGTTTATGTAACCATGCAAGTATTCACTTATCTGTAAATATAACTGTATATTTACCTGTACAGCTAATTTAACCATGCAAAATTTTCACTTACCTGTTCATTTACCCAGTCTGTCTATTAAGTAAACTATTATTACCCTCGCTCATATCATATGCATTTTTAGCTACTGAAGTATTTCTCTGCCATCGACCTGTATAGTATAGTTAACCATCCACCAATGTATAGTGTACATATTCAGCCAACCACCCATACTATGCAATGTCTTTTTATAGCTTTTTTGCACTCAAGACCTCTTATATTTCTATACTTTTTTATACTGCCGCTCTATGTATCATGTACCGTGTATCTGTCTTTTGTGTACTTTCGTTGTGGCACAAAGAAATTTCCCCCTCTGGGATCAATAAAGTATCTATCTATCTATCTATCTATCTATCTATCTATCTATCTATCTATCTATCTATCTATCTATCTATCTATCTATCTATCTATCTATTACTGCAATAAAGGAGAAGTTACCTAATGATAGGTTTTTATGTCTCAACTACTCAAATTGCGTTCAGAGCAGACACTATACAACGAGAGTATCGATTAACATTGATTCTGGATAATGTATGCTCAGTTTGCTGCGCGTGGCATTGGGGTGCCACGTACAGCTAGCAGCATTTTAGCCAAAGACTTATACTAGCTGTCTAGTCTGTTTCATAAATGTGCAAAAAGCAGTGTTGTGTTCGAGACCACCTAAAACGAGATTCAAGACCAGAGGGGGAGCGAGACCCAAGTCATGACCGAGACCGGGAGAGGGACAAGGGGTCTGAGCTCAGAAAAATGTGAGTAATTCAAGGCCATGATTGTAATTTTGTCAAGTCACGACCATAACAATTCAAGATGTCCAGTATTTCTGTGTTAATATTTTAGAACAACATATGGATTCTTTAGACATTCAAAATGGATGCTGAGGGAAAATAGAGCCACTCTACAAATTATTACTAACCCAAACACAGTGGGGAACAACGGGCCTTCTACGCCTTTAGAGAAGGGCTAAGGATTTATAAAATTATGATTATAATAATAATAATGATCAGTGTATTCGGAAAGTATTCAGACCCCTTTACTTTGTCCACATTTTGTTACGTTACAGCCTTATTCTAAAATGCTTTAAATAGTTCCCCCCCCCCCATCATCAATCTACACACAACACCCCGCACAATGTCCCCACAGGGCTTGTAAGTAAGCATTTCACGGTATTCGGCACATGTGACAAATAAAATTTGATTTGATTTGAATGACAAAGCAAAAACAGGTTAAGACATTGTTGCAAACGTATACAAAAATATATATATGAAATACACATTTACATAAGTGTTCAGACCCTTTACTCAGTACTTGTTGAAGCACCTTTGGCAGCAATTACAGCCTCAAATCTTCTTGGTTAGAACGCTACAAGCTTGGCACACCTGTATTTGGAGATTTTCTCCCATTCTTCTCTGCAGATTCTCTCAAGCTCTGTCAGATTGGATGGAGAGCGTCGCTGCACAGCTATTTTCAGGTCTCTCCAGAAATGTTTGATCGGGTTCAAGTCCAGGCTCTGGCTGGCCCAATCAACGATATTCTTGTCCCAAAGCCACTCCTGTGTTGTCTTGGCTGTGTGCTTAGGGGCAATGTCCTGTTGGAAGGAGAACCTTCGCCCCAGTCTGAAGTCCTGAGCGCTCTGGTGCAGGTTTTCATCAAGGTTTTCATCTGAGTGTCTTTATGTGCCTTTTGACGAACTCAAAGCGGGCTGCCATGTGCCTTTTACTGAGGAGTGGCTTCTGTCCGGCCACTCAATCTTAAAGGCCTGATTGGTGGAGTGCTGCAGAGATGGTTGTGCTTCTGGAAGGTTCTCCCATCTCCACAGAGGAACTCTGGAGCTCCCCCGACTGTTCAGTTTAGCCGGGTGGCCAGCTCTAGGAAGAGTCTTGGTGGTTCAAAAGTTCTTCCATTTAAGAATGATCGAGACCACTGTGTTCTTGGGGACCTTCAATGCTTCAGAAATGTTGTGGTACCCTTCCCTAGATCTGTGCCTCAACACAATCTTTTCTCTGAGCTCTACGGACAATTCCTTCGACCTCATGGCTTGGTTTTTGCTGTGCACTGTCAACTTTACATACAGTCGTGGCCAAAAGTTGAGAATGACACAAGTATTGGTCTCCACAAAGTTTGCTGCCTCAGTGTTGATGATGGCAATTTGCATATACTCCAGAATGTCATGAAGAGTGATCAGATGAATTGCAAAGTTTCCACTGCATTTCAGCCCTGCCACAAAAGGACCAGCTGCCATCATGTCAGTGATTGTCTCGTTAACGCAGGTAGGTGTGTTGACGGGGACAAGGCTGGAGATCACTATGTCATGCTGATTGAGTCAGAATAACAGACTGGAAGCTTTAAAAGAAGGGTGGTGCTTGAAATCATTTGTTCTTCCTCTGTCAACCATGGTTACCTGCAAGGAAACACGTGCCGTCATCATTGCTTTGCACAAAAAGGGCTTCACAGGCAAGGATATTGCTGCTGGTAAGATTGCACCTAAATCAACCATTTATCGGATCATCAAGAACTTCAAGGAGAGAGGTTCAATTTTTGTGAAGGCGTCATGGTGCCCAAGAAAATACAGCAAGCGCCAGGACCGTCTCGTAAAGTTGATTCAGCTGCGGGATCGGGGCACCACCAGTGCAGAGCTTGCTCCGGAATGGCAGCAGGCAGGTGTGAGTGCATCTGCACGCACAGTGAGGCAAAGACTTTTGGAGGATGACCAGGTGTCAAGGCGGCGAGCAAAGAAACCATCTCTCTCCAGGAAAAACATCAGGGACAGACTGAAATTCTGCAAAAGGTACAGGGATTGGACTGCTGAGGACTGGGGTAGAGTCATTTTCTCTGATTAATCCCCTTTCCGATTGTTTGGGCCATCCGGAAAACACCTTGTCCGGAGAAGACAAGGTGAGTACTACCATCAGTCCTGTGTCATGCCAAAAGTAAAGCATCCTCAGACCATTCATGTGTGGGGTTGCTTCTCAGCCAAGGGAGTGGGCTCACTCACAATTTTGCCTAAGAACACAGCCATGAATAAAGAATGGTACCAACACATCCTCCGAGAGCAACTTCTCCCAATCATCAAAGAACAGTTTGGTGACGACCAATGCCTTTTCCAGCATGATGGAACACCTTGCCATAAGGCAAAAGTGATAACTAAGTGGCTCTGGGAACAAAACATCGACATTTTGGGTCCATGGCCAGGAAACTCCCCAGACCTTAATCCCATTGAGAATTTGTGGTCGATCCTCAAGAGGCGGGTGGACAAACAAAAACCCACAACTTCTGACAAACTCCAAGCATTGATTATGCAAGAATGGCCTGCCATCAGTCAGGATGTGGCCCAGAAGTTAATTGACAGCATGCCAGGGCGGATTGCAGAGGTCTTGAAAAAGAAGGGTCAACACTGCAAATATTGACTCTTTGCATAAACTGAATGTCATTGTCAATGAAAGCCTTTGACACTTATGGAATACTTGTAATTATACTTCAGTGTACCATAGTAACTACTGACATAAAGATCTAAGAACACTGAAGCAGCAAACTTTGTGGAGACCAATACTTGTGTCATTCTCAAAACTTTTGACAACGACTGTAGACAGGCGTGTGCCTTTCCAAATCATGTCCAATCAATTGAATTTACCACAGGTGGACTCCAAACAAGTTGTAGCAACTTCAAGGATGATCAATGGAAACAGGATGCACCTGAGCTCAATTTCGAGTCTCATAGCAAAGGGTCTGAATACTTATGCAAATAAGGTATTTTTGTTTTTTATTTTAAATAAATGGGGTAATGTAACAATGTGGAAAAAGTCAAGGGGTCTAAAAACTTTCAGAAGGCACTGTATATTATTATTTTCAATGATGTTCTGATTTAATCTCTTCAGTTTTTGTTAGAAAGGGTTAACACTGGGGAGATAAATCTATCTAGCTAAATCAGCCATTGGCTAGGCCATCAGAAGCTAGATAAAGGCATCTGCCATTCAACTGTATTAGGCCAAAATTTGTGAGTGACAGTGGAATCAAACAATCACATTGAGTTAATGCGTGGGACCGTGTTTACAAGTAACAAATTAATCTCTTTGAAAATAACTTGTTGTGAAACATTGCATTTAAAGTGGAACTAAAAGCATTTTAGCAACATGAAATCTTAATAAAATCTGTTCATATACACCCCCAGGAAGAATTACACTTTTTATTTTCTTCTGACAAGCGACCACTTTGATGAGGTCATTTCCACATTTTCATAAATTATTTGAATGTTTGTGAATTACATATACTAAGGCATTTGTGAAAATTCAATAGCAATATAGAGTGGGAAAGTGGCCTTGCGTTTGGACAATTAAGACACTGCAGTAAATAAAACCGAATAAAAACATTGTCTTGTCCAGGACCGGAGTCTACACAGACCTGTGTGCCATAGCCAATCAAAGCTACAGTAGGCCTTTATATGCCACACAGGCCTGCCATCATTCACTTTGAACTGGACTGTGTGTTTACAGGCAGTTGCCACAGTGCGACTTTAGATCATTAGAACACATTTGCCAAAAGCCACAAAATACACCTGAATGGATTTCTGCAAATATGTAAACACCACAGGAGTCCTCTTACATTTGGTAACTGATATGATTGTCTGTTTGTTTCATATCTGCAAAGTAGTTAAAACACTGTCAATGCCACATTAAACTTTAGGTAACCGGTTACTTTGTGTGCTTAGCGTGACATTTTTTTTTGCAATGGGAAGTAATATTTGTACATTTTGATTGGGAAATGCTTAATGTTTGTGTTTTTGTATTCTTATGATTGGGACCTACTGGCTTATTATGTCAGAGTTTATGAAATGCTTAACCTTTAACATCATGCTGTGTGTGACTGCTGTCTTACCATCGGCTCTATGCAGTGGTGTAGTGGTGCCTGGAGAAGTGGTGGGTAAACTAACATTTTGCCCAGCGAAGGAAATGCACCCTGTGAAAAATCCTGTGTTTTCACTCAAAATCACACCTTTTTATTTTATAGAAAAAAATACAAAATATTTGATAGTACAAGTCCACAAGAATGCTTAAACCACATCAATCTGATTGGGTGGGCCTGTTAGGGTCTGGATCTCCAGTGGGCGGGCCCATCCATGTCTACTTCCTGATGCAAATAGCCCATGACGACAATTGCGCATCACAAATAGCCAACTAACCAACACTTCAGACTACACTTTTTGAATACTTGCTTCGCATACCCATTGTTGCCTTAGCTATCATTTACTGGTAGATATCATAGATTGAAACGTCTTTCCTACGGTACCGGCTACCGTAGGAAAGAGCAGCTCTTCTAGCAGCTCTTCTATGAGCTGCTCCGTGCCAAAACCAAGTTGAGAGCTGCACACTCTTGCTGCCTGCAGATGATATTCCGCTGAAACTAGGCTGTGTGCGGCGCGCATGTCAATATATTCCACGTGCTTTGCGATTGTGTCGGCTACTTTGTGCATGATTTCTCTATTGTACTACATAATTGATAAGTCGTATACCTCCACTACACTACTTTGATACGCGTCAGTGGGGATTAAGAAGTGAGTATACGCAACTGCCATTTGTTTTTGTATACGGCTTATACCTGCGTATAGCCTCCACTACACCTCAGGCCCTTTGTGTTTTACAATAAAGTGCCCTCTCCTACATGAGTGCCCTGCTATTACGCTTGCTGTACTTTCAAAATCACGAACCTGTCACACCGAAGGCTTTCAGGTTTGCCACTGCGCAAACATGTCTATAAGAGATAAAGGCTGTTAAGATACTGTATTCATGTTTAAAGAAAGGAGTGTATATATTTGGCATGGCAAAGCAATCTTATGTGCTGACTGAATGATAATGAGTTTTTTTTTTATCCGCTGGTCTCGGGAAGAAATAGTCCGAGACCGACTCAAGACCTAGTAGGGAAAGGAAAAGGTGGGATACTAGTCAGTTGAACAACTGAATGCATTCAACTGAAATGTGTCTTCCGCATTTAACCCAACCTTAATTTAACCTCTGAATCAGAGAGGTGCGAGGGTCTGCCTTAAATCGACATCCACGTCTTCGGCGCCCGGGGAACAGTAGGTTAACTGCCTTGTTCAGGGGCAGAACGACAGCTCGGGGATTAGATCCAGCAACCTTTCGGCTACTGTCTCAACGCTCCTACCCTCCAGGCCACCTGCCGCCATAAAAATGCATCCGACACAGAGACAAGACCGAAACACTCAATATGTGGTCTCGAGTACTAAAACACTGGCAATACGCATAAAAAACTATTATAGAAGGAATTGGCAACTCGTTCTCATTCTGAGAAATAAGGTAGGTCACTTGATTTCAACATCTGAACAAAGTGGACAGGCTAACATGCTTTTCAAACAGTTGGAGACGGACAGAAGGGTTTGTTCATAACAATTGTACTATTCAACCTTGTTAGCTAAGCAAATAGATCCAAGTTGGCTAAACTTGAAATATAAAGATTAGCTGGCTAACCACTACCACGTGGGCTTGAGCGATTGTTGATACATGAGACCTGTGTTCATTTTCTATAGCCTGCTACAAGAAGTTAGTCATTATTAGTGACAGTGTGCATTATGCATGGTTCTAGATGAATTTGTGACAAAAAAATGCATTTCAGACTTGAAAGCCAGACCAGTGATTATTGCCAAAAAAAGAAAAGCAGGTTAAACTATTTTGATAAAATTATTAAATTATTAGTAGACTTATGGTTGTGGAAGGCTTATATTTAGCCTAGATATAACTTCACAACCCTGAATTAGATTATGGCGTACTGTTTGAAATGCAGTGTATTTGACCATAAATTGTACACGGTCTCAGTGAGTGTGTCTTAGTCAGTGTGTGTGCGTGTTTATCAGTAATCTCAAGGCAGATATGAGAGGTTTTGGGAGCTTCCTGGTTCCTCTGTTATTGGTGGGAAGGGGAAAGGACCCAGAGTACAGAGAGGAAGTGTGTGTGTGTGCGGTGCATGCCGTGGCTCCGTCATCAGACCAGAGAGATCTCAGACTACCCAAACATGATTAAGTTACACACTTCAACAAGTATCATACCCTGCCCTCATATTACAATCTTCTCCCTTTACTGAAAGTGTAAACAAAGCCAAACAACATGGCTGCCGTCTCCATGCTCATTCATAGGGATGACTGTGACAATTCCTGTTGACCTCTGACCTGCAGGAAGAGAGTCAAGGCATCCGCATGCTTCCCAGCCGAAACAGTTCAAAGTCTGTGCATATATGATGACATTTCGTGACGTTTTTGTTTTGGTGAGGGTTTTTTCGGCTGTACGTGCACACAGCGGTTTTTCAGGAAGCAAGCCGAAGTTCAGAGCCGAAGTCTACACCCCTTCGTTGGGGATTGGTCAACGGCAGGGATTCTTCAATAAAGTATTTGTTGTCATTCAACGAGAGACAATTCATTTTCATGCACATTATTTCATTGAAAAATACTGCAGCAAACATCTTACTTAATATGTAAAATTGCATCTCTTCAGCAAAAACGTTAAACTTCATGACATTTCTTGATTTTTTTTGTTGATTAATTCAGACTATTTTGAGGAACTGTATACGGTGTATCAAAATGGACCAAAAGTACTATTGATGCTTGTTCTTGTTTTTCAAGCGAAGGTCTTTTAAGGGAGTATGCGAGCACATGGTTACCCGAGTTCGGCTAGGCGTCAGCTGAACTGAAGCAAGCTGACGCCTTAAGGGCTGATCTCGGACAGACAGCTGAAGCACAAGGGTCCAGCTTGAGGTCATTGACCCCGACTCCTCTCCCCTACTTGTCACTGTTCCCAGACCAGTCTATAGAAGTACAAAAACACACACTACAGTCAGTTTAGCTCAACTAGTTGTTTGGCTTTAATGTTAAAACCATTGTCATTACTGACACTTTTGACATTTAATCCATAAGGAGGTCAGGATGGATATTCTCCATGATATACTCATTCAGGCACTCAACACCCTCAGACAGCTCAACCTTTCAGCTCAGCTAGGCTAGCAGTCTGGCTACCGTATTTCATTCACAATCCCAAATCGACCGTCAACTACTAGCCGACACTTCTTCGTGTAGAACTGAAAGGATCAATTCTACATCTCAACCGGATGAAATACCGTTTTAGTTACAGGATTTAATATGTACTTTAGGCCTAAATATAAAATAGGCTACCGTTTATAGCTTCTACAGCAGTATTGGTGGATTAGGAATATGGTTATGGTTAGTGAGGAAAATGTATCAGTTTCTATTCTAAGAGACTTGGATGAGACTGGGATGAGACTGGGATGAGCTAATGGTTGATGCTGGTAGACAGGAGGACTGGGTTGATGTAGTAATACTCTGATTAACGCCCACACACACCCCAACTAACACACACATACACACAAAAACAGATTAGACTACAGTCACTGTAAATACGCTAAACTAAGCGTTTGAGACTAGCAGGCTTTGGGAATCCTGGCTCCGGGGCAAACTGTAAGCCCTTACTGAAACAGCTTAATTCATTGTGAAATGGTGTGCGTGAACACAACGTCTTTAGTAACAATGCATCTTTATCTATTTTAGAACTTGTGTAACGGAGTTAAGAACGTACCCTAAACGCACTCCACAGCTAGCTTGAAATGTTGCCAATGGAGCTATTGAATGAGGTATGTTTTGATTGGTACGTTGTCAAGGAGGGCGGTTACGAGCCCGGTACGAGGACAGGGGCAGTGGAGGGAGCTTTATTGTCAGCAGCACACCAACGTCCTTTTCACTCGGAACAGAAAATGTTACCTGAGAATATATTCCACATCATTCTCATTGTTATGCTTGAGGTTGTGGCTGAAAGTGGCAACTGATCTGCGTCTTCCTGTGTCGAGGTCTTCCTGTGTCGAGGTCTTCCTGTGTTGAGGTCTTCCTGTGTCGAGGCCCCCCCCAACCCCACATGTACCACAGCGGAGCGTGTAGAACACAGCGAGAACGCATGCTCATATAACGTTCTTCTGGCTCTCTAGAAATGTCGCTCAACATTTCTATAAATGACCCCTCTGTGATCAGCCAGCCTCCTACTGAGCGCATGCAGTACCCCAGATCTAATTACTGTTGAATGGACGGATCGGACTGGCAGCTGGTCACATCTGGCTCTGGGAGGAAGCGACGTCTTTATCTCCCACTTCCTCTTTCCACAGTCACACTATCAGTTCAACTCTGGCATCCATAAAGGGCCTTGCATCAACAGCTCCGTCTAAGAATTTGAGAACATTTCTCCAACCAGACCCCTCTTACCACCAAACCAAGTGGAGGGGCTGCCGTTGGGCTGAACAACACTCAGAATTTAACCTGAGGGCCTGGTAATAGATGGCAATAACTCTATATTGACTCAGTTCATCATTATAACTAATACTATCGCTCTTCCGTTAGCTGAGTAGTTTGTACAGTACAGTCAGCGGGACGCTCGCGCTGAGACCTCTCCATCGTCTCCTATCAACTCCAATCCAAAAAAACCCTCCCATCTCATGCCTGCCGTAATCCACAACTCTTTATAATCTCAGATTATTTTACGCAATATCTGTTAAAAGGGATAACTAGGGCTGACTACTGTCACTTTATCTTAATCATGTCTCTCTGCCCTTGGCCAGTCTGTCCGTGCCTGTAGATTAACTTGTATCACCTCACCTTAAAAACTGGTTTGATCCAGATTAGCGTTAATATGTTTACTTGATCAAGCGGGAGCCTCAGCCTACATTGTTGCAAAACCATTTTGGAGCATTCACTGGATGGTTGTGTTGCTGGGAATAGTTTAGCTACTTGAGGTGATCTTGAGCTCAACTGAACAGAAAGGAGAGTGTTGAAATTAGTTGTTCTAGTTTATGTAGCCTTCAGCCGTGGCCTGTATCACTTTCCATTAATACTACAGCATTACTACAGTGAAGCATGATACTTCACTTTTGCTGGTGGTGTCCCACCGAGCTATGTTGAAACACTTGTCTGCCATGCAGTCAGGCAGCACTCCCTACATAACTCCCCCTTGTCTTTCTAAAGAGAGAGAGAGAGAGAGAGAGAGAGAGGAGGGTGTGAGAGCTTGAGTTAGTTTACCGGTATATTAGCTAAATGAAAATCCTTTTTTTCTTTTGTGATAAACATGGACGTCTCATGGTATGGTGGGGTATGCAAAATGGGTAAATTGATGCACCTCCATCTCCTGATTTTTTTTTAGCATTCAGGTCCAAACAAAAAGGTACTTTCTGTCCACTTCTACCATAGGCAAACAAATATGGAAGGTTTTGTTCAAATCAAAAGGGGTGCTGTCAGAAAGTGACTGAAATCATATGGCACAACCCCTTATTAAGTAAGCAGGTTCAGTAGTGCAGACAGCAGGGCCATGAATCATCATGTAGGCTCTGAGTGGATGGGAAGGAGGCAGAGAGTACCTGCCAGGGAGAGGTTAGCTTAGTCACACCAGGTCGGACTCCATGCCACAGGGAAGTCTCTCACATAACCATAAAGCTAGCCTCGACTCCAGCCGTTCTTGGAATACGCTGGAATGTCTGGTTGTGCAAGAAAACTCTATACTAGAGAGCTAGCATTAATGTAGGCTAAGGTCCCAACAGTAATCACCATTATTAACCTAGCCAGAATGCTACCTTCTAAACCTTCACTGACTGACTCGGCAACAGACAAGAGCTACAAGTTTTGAACTCTGTCATTTTGAGGAATGGAGTAATAATAATAAAAACGGTGGATTATCCATAAAAAGGCTTATAGGCTAGTCGTGAGAGTCATCTGTGAGAGATCGATGATAGACAGTTTTTTTGTGGAGAAAACGTGTCGGCCTGGATCAGACAGTGTGGGAAAGTGGGACGGGAGGGTAAATTAAGAAGGGAAACTCCTATTCAAATGGAGTTATGGGTGACAGTAAGAAAGGTGCGGGGGGGGGGGGGGATTGGTCTTGAGCTGGAGGATGAGTGGAATTTGTTGAAGGGGGAATCTGGGAGGGTGCTGTACTGCCCTGCAGGGGTGGAGGATGGAGTGGGTAGTGGAGGATGGGAGGGATTCCTCCCAGACTATAGCTTGGCTAACTGTAGCCTGGAGTCTGGCACGGAACAGAGCCGCCATCTCCTCTCTCCCACGCCCCGTCATAGCTGGGGGTAGGAACTCCCCCCTTGGAGTCTGCTTTTTATAAACTGCAGCCTAATCTGGAGAGGACTCAGTAAAGACGAATTCATAGTTCGGAGCCGCTGGCCACCAGACCACGATGACATATTTACAAGCCTTGTTTAATTGGCTATTACCCAGACGTGGAAGTATGATGATACATTTAACGCTGTGAACTATGTTTTGAAGCTTCAGCCCTACTCTCCCCCACTGAACTCTGACCTCTACTACGTCACACTGACTCACGCAGGTCAACACACTCACACAGTCGAGCTGGCCAAGGAGGAGTGCTGTCTGAACCACTACGGTACGATGTTGGCCGATATTAAAATATAAACTTCATGTAAAAGGTAAGAAGAGGAGCAAGATAGACATAGGCCTACATGTATTCTTAAAACTCACATTCTCAAAACGAAGCTTAGCTAGGCTATATCTTGTCATCTTATTAGCTAGGTCTATTGTTTTGGACTGGTAGAGGAAGTCTTGATTTAATGAAAGGATGATTAGGTCCGGATTCAGGCAGGGTTTAAACTAACTGCATTCTTTAGGGCTCTAGAGCTCGTCGCAGCGGGTCAGGACAGAGAAGGAGCATGCCAGGTCTCTTTGAGGAGGGAGAGGTGAACAGAGGACATCTGTCTTTGATACCGTGCAGACCACCACAGTCGCCAGTGGGTCATCGGTGTGGGAGAAGAGTCAAACGAACACACACAGAGATTAGTTTGTGTGACAGATAGTCCTGCTTCCTTACCTCCCATTCGTCATCACAGTGACGGACGGCTTGCCCATTACCCCCTCAGTCCTCAACGACACCATTCACTGACTCAGGCTACTGCAGAACACAACCTACTAGCTGAGCTCATATTCAGGAAGTGACTAACACTGGACTAATATAATATTTATCACAACACACTTCCTCTAGGGTATAGTTGAACATTATTCAGTTGTTACACAGTTGCTATAGGCTACAGTTGGTATAAGCCTATACAATGATAGCCTCAAACCAATATAATGGCTAGAACAGTCCTTGATGTTGAGCTTATTACAGCCAACTGAACTTTTCTGACTTTTTCCAACCACACCCATTCAGTGTTTTCAAACCCTTTGTTCTGGCTTTTCTCTAGAGAGTTTTCTCAGCGCTGCTCTAAGACCAACACATCATGAAGATCAGTGGAGTGGGAGGGTTTCCTGAGGACTGTGAATTCTTACAAACAAAGTAACGGAAAATCAGTCCATAGGGATTTAGACAGATACAACTTTGTTGAAATCAAATGTATCCCCAGGGCAGAGACACAGCCTACACTAGAAAGATATAAACATTGTTGAAATGACCACCAACAACTGGATTCCTAAAGACATCACCCAGGGACATAGGCTACACATACCAGAGACAGTACTGATACTGTACAAAACTATTACCCCCTATCAAATCGGCCCTAAATCCCATGACATATCCATGAAATTTCACAAACCCAGTAACAGAGCATACGTCCACAGGGATTTAGAACGATATCAACCCCCACAAGATTCCTTTACACATACCACCCGCCGCACAGTCCAGTACTGTATAAAACTATGTTGTCCACTATCAAATCAGCCCTGGCTAAAACCCATGAGCCTGTTTTATATTTAGAAAGTGACCAACTGCTGAGAAAATGTTCAGTGCTCTCCACACCCTCTCAAAACAATCATCCAGAGAGCCTAGCCCACTGTTATAAAGAGAGAGACCGAGATACAGGGGGGGGGGGGGGGGGGGGGAAGAGAGAGTAGAATAAGGAAAAGATTAGAATGTCTAAATATACATTTATCCAAAGTCAAACAACTTGTTTGAAGTTGCTTCTCAGTTCATAAATCACACACAGACAGACGGACAGAATCTGGTCTTTTTCATCAAATTGACACCATTAAAGTCAAGTTGTTTATTTTTATCATAAGAGAACACTCCAACTTGATCTCATGAGTCTAGGTCAAATACCACAGCCATACTGTATGTCCCTGTAGCACTAAGTCAGTCAGTAGGCCATGTCAGTAGGCCATGTCAGCTGGCCATGTGTTTAACAGTGACTCACATATGGCAGCTAAGCCAAGCGGTTAGTTAGACTGACAGTGTGAAACAGTGTCAACAAACCATTCTGCTTTGGCTGGACAGAAAGTGAGTGAGTGAGTGAGTGAGTGAGTGAGTGAGTGAGTGAGTGAGTGAGTGAGTGAGTGAGTGAGTGAGAGTGAGTGAGAGTGAGTGAGAGTGAGTGAGAGTGAGTGAGTGAGAGTGAGTGAGTGAGAGAGAGAGTGTGTGTGTGTGTGAGAGAGAGTGTGTGTGTGAGAGAGTGTGTGAGAGAGAGAGAAAGAATCCCTGTGGACGTAATTATCAAACTCCAGAAAAGAGCCGTTCAATTCTACAACCACCTAAAAGGAAGCGATTCCCAAACCTTCCATAACAAAGCCATCACCTACAGAGAGATGAACCTGGAGAAGAGTCCCCTAAGCAAGCTGGTCCTGGGGCTCAGTTCACAAACAGACCCCACAGAGCCCCAGGACAGCAACACAATTCGACCCAACCATATCATGAGAAAACAAAAAGATAATTACTTGACACATTGGAAAGAATTAACAAAAAAACATCTACTTCACTTGCTTTGGCAATGTTAACATACGTTTCCCATGCCAATAAAGCCCTTAAATTGAATTGAATTGAGAGAGAGAGCGGACAACTATAATGCTATTTGGCCCTAAACAGAGAGAACACAGTGGCAGAATACCTGACCACTGGGACTGACCCAAACTTAAGGAAAGCTTTGACTATGTACAGACTCAGTGACCATAGCCTTGCTATTGAGAAAGGGCGCTGTAGGCAGACCTGGCTCTCAAGAGAAGACAGGCTATGTGCACACTGCCCACAAAATGAAGTGGAAAGTGAGCTGCACTTCCTAACCTCCTGCCAAATGTATGACCATATTAGAGACACATAGTTCCCTCAGATTACACAAACCCACAAAGAATTAGAAAACAAACCCAATTTTGATAAACTCCCGTATCTATTGGGTGAAATACCACAGTGTGCCAACACAGCAGCAAGATATGTGACCTGTTACCACAAGAAAATGGCAACCAGTGAAGAACCAACAACATTGTAAATACAACCTATATTTATGTTTATTTAATTTCCCTTTTGTACTTGAACTATTTGCACATCGTTACAACACTGTATACAGACATAATGACACTTGAAATGTCTTTATTCTTTTGGAACCTCTGAGTGTAATGTTTAATGATACATGTTATTGTTCATTTCACTTTTGTTTATTATCTATTCCACTTACTTTTGCAATGTTAACGTATGTTTCCCATGCCAATAAAGCCCTTAAATTGAACTGAATTGAGAGAGAGAGAGAGAGAGAGAGAGAGCAAACAGAAATATGCCTGCCTGACTGACTCCTAGTAGGGCCTCTAAGGGGTCCCTACTTCAGCATAGCTTTTGTGAAGTGGTGTCACAGAGTGCCTTGCTTTCCTCCTGCTCAGCCATGAAAGTGAATTTGTCTCGCCAGGTTTATTTAGTTAGTTAGAACAGCATTCCCCAACATCACCAACAGTCACATGGTTGCCGTGGATAACATGGGGGCTGGAGGGGCAGGTTGCAGACTCCAGAACTAGAACATTCTGTGGGGCCGTGTTCATTAAGCACCAAAAGGAACAAAACAGACTGGATCGGAGAGAGACTAACTGGAGTTGTCCAATAAGAAGCACCGTTTTTCAGTTTCCGTTGCACGCTTCGTTACAGTGTGCCTTAATGAACGCGATCCAGGCAAAGACACCAAGGCTGTAGAGCAGTGTTCCTGTCTCTTGGCCCTTGAGGGTCACAAGGTGTGCAGGCTTTTATTCTAGCCCAGTACTAAAACACCTGAATCAACTGATCATAGTCTTGATCAGTTGAATGTATCTTGAATGTTACTTGTGTAGGCTAAATACTGGTCTGGAATAAAGCCCTGCACACCGAGTGTACTGTTGTAGTCTATAGAGATCTATAGAGACATCTATAGAGACATCATCACACTGATCCTCCTGTACATCAGAGAACGTGACAGTTGTATTTTAGCAACAACGCCAATCTTCTCTGCTGCTAGTTGTAAATTGTAACGGCTGGGTGCGAGTGAGTGTCTGGCATGTGGTTATAGTGGTAGACGTTAGCACGTCCATGAGAATCCGGTGGGCCTCTGACAACTCCCCCAGGCAGTTCAGTTAAGCAGCTCTCTGGAGATTGTGCAACATATCCTGTGCAACAACGGTGCTTCAGCAGCCCAACAACACCACCACCACGTATCATAGAGTTCAGGTTTTCCCAGTGATGCAAAGTGAACTACAAGTGCCTTGGCTTGTTGTCTGCGACTTGAGAGTACTCATTGAAACCCAGAAGCAAAACCTTTCGGAATTGCATCAGATGCTCGAATTAAGTTCTTTGGGCAGACGGGTTAGAAAATATACTAGATGGGCCAAATGTTGCCTCCCCTTCCGAACGATGCGAGCACCTGCGAAATCGGGATTTGCCGACGAAAATAAGGGCAATGAAAATGTCCTTGCTAGTCGTCACATGCCATTTATGTTACGCGAGTCTGTCCTTGAGAAATGAACTTGAGAGTGAATCATCCAACTCCTCAAGGCCCCCTATAACCAACCATCATAGCTCTATGAAATCATAGCTTTAATGTGAAAGAGGAGCATCCCAGTCACAGTAAAACAGCCCTACGGTGACTGTAGCACTGAACAGGTTCTCTCGCTCTGCTATGCTGTGACTGACAGCTTTGCCCTGAAGCAGAGGACGCTGATCCTAATTGCATTGAGTAATGCCCCTAATGCATGGTTTAAAAGTGAGAATATATATATATATACACATACACACACACACACACACACACACACACACACGTATGTATAATATATATATATATATATATATATATATATATATATATATATATATATATATATATATGTGTGTGTGTGTGTGTGTGTGTATATATACACACACACACACACACACACACACACACACACACACATATATATATATATATATACAGCGGGTGTTGGTTTGAGGCTAAGTTTGAGGCTAAGTATTGAACACATCACCATTTTTCTCAGTAAATATATTTCCAAAGGTGCTATTGACCAGATGTTGGTAACAACCCAAGTAATCCATACATACAAAGAAACTAAAACAAATAAGATCAGAAATTAAGTTATGTGTAATAATGTGAAATGACACAGGGAAAAAGTATTGAACACATGAAGAAAGGGAGGTGCAAAAAGGCATGGAAAGCCAAGACAACAGCTGAAAACTATCAGTAATTAAAAAGCAATCCGGCCCCCTGTCAGTGCAAATTAATATCAGCTGGTTCAGTCCCAACTGATGGCCTACAAAAAGGTCTCATTGCCAAGGTGTCACACAAGACACATCTCATGATGGGTAAAAGCAAGACCTTCGCAACCTAATTGTTGCAAAACATAATGATGGCATTGGTTATAGGCGCATTTCTAAGCTTCTGAATGTTCCAGTGAGCACTGTTGGGGCCATAATATGGAAGTGGAAAGACAATCATTTCACCATAAATTTGCCTCGACCAGGTGCTCCTCGCAAGATTTCTGACAGAGGAGTGAAAAGAATAATCAGAAGAGTTGTCCAAGAGCCAAGGACCACTTTTGGAGAGCTTCAAAAAGACCTGCCTCAAAGAAAACAGTAAGTAATGCACTCCACCGCCATGGCCTGTATGCACGCTCACCACGCAAGACTCCATTGCTGAAAAAAAGGCATGTTGAAGCTTGTTTAAAGTTTGCTGCACAACATTTGGAAAAGCTAGTGAAATACTGGGAGAATATAGTGTGGTCAGATAAGAGCAAAATGGAACTGTTTGGATGTCATAATACACACCATGTTTGGAGGAGAAACTGCACATCACCCTAAAAACACCATACCAACAGTGAAGTTTGGAGGTGGGAACATCATGGTGTGGGGCTGCTTTTCAGCAAATGGTGCTGGCAAACTTCACATAATTGAAGGAAGGATGAATGGGAAAATTTACCGAGACATCCTTGACAAAAATCTGCTGCCATCTACCAGGATGATGAAGATGAAACGAGGGTGGACATTTCAGCAAGACAATGATCCCAAACACACAGCCAAGGAAACTCTCAATTGGTTTCAAAGAAAGAAAGCTGCTAGAATGGCCCAGCCAATCACCTGACTTAAATCCCATTGAAAATCTATGGAAAGAACTGAAGATCAAGATTCATAGAAGAGGCCCACGGAACCTTCAAGATTTGAAGACTGTTTGTGTGGAAGAATGGGCCAAAATCACACCAGAGCAATGCATGTGACTAGTTTCTCCATACAGGAGGCGTCTTGAAGCTGTGATTACCAACAAAGGCTTTTGTACAAAGTATTAAATAAATATCAGTAAGTGTGTTCAATAATTTTTTTCCCTGTGTCATTTCACATTATTACACAACTTATTTTCTTGTTTTGGTTTCTTTGTATGTATGGATTACTTGGGTTGTTACCAACATCTGGTGAAACTTTCATGCCAATAGCACCTTTGGAAATATATTTACTGAGAAAAATGGTGACGTGTTCAATACTTATTTGACCCGCTGTGTGTGTGTGTATATGTATATATATACACACACACACACACAATGTCCAGGGCTATAAATAATACTTTTTCCATCGGTAGCACTGGTGCTCCTAAGTTTTTAAAAAGTTAGGAGCACCACATGAAATTAAGGAGCACCAGAAAATAAGATGTATTAAATTGATTGAGATACAGCCTTTATTGGACCTGCATGAACTGTAAATACATTAGGTTTATTATAAAAGCTAGAATGTTGATACAAATACCTATTTTCGGAACAATAGCTTTCTACACTGTTTCCTATTGAGACGCATTACATTGAAAATAGTACGCAGTCTCTTTAAAAACGTCGGAGAGATCTGTCATCCCTTTATTAATATGACCACTGACCTCCTGAAGAAGCTAGCCCTTTTCCTTTCTTTATGTGACCCCAAAATGTTTGGATACGCTGGTAAAGTTAGCAGGTTGTTAGCTAGCTAGCCAATGAGGTAACAGTGTAAACAAAATGGTTTACAACGTCGAGGTCCGAGAACTGCTCACAACAGTTTATGAATGTAAAATGCGGCCCCGGCTATAGGAAGATTACAATGATGCGCCGGCAAATATGGCTCAGATCTTTTGACTTGGTTGGGCTAAAAGCAAGCCGTTTTCGCTGTAGTAATGGTGCAACCACTTGTCTCTTTAGGGAACTCGAAAACAACGGTACAGTGAGAAGCTTTACCATTTCTCCTTAATATTATCTGGGAGATTTTTTTTTTCATAGTCGCACAGTGCTCCCCAAAATAAAACACAGATTGCACGGCAAATTATTTTATTGCATATGCGAACAAATTGGTCACACTTCAAATCTAAAGTCATGCTTAGTGCCCTGACCATGTCTGTAAAAATCTAAAGTCATGCTTTAAGGCAAGAGCCAATATCTCCGGCCTCATGTCTGCTGCAGCATCTGGAACAGGGTTAATGTTCTGTACATTTTCACCCTCAACTCAAAAGACAACATGCCAGTGTACAATAGCGAAGGTGCTTAAAGATGATGGTCCCCATGCACTTACCACAAATTCCTTACTTTTTTGTATGGGCGTTAGCAGAGCATACACGATTCCAATTTTAGCTTCAAGACGCCGGCAATTTGAAAAACCCGGAAAAGTCGATGTTGCTGGTTTATTGGAACGCTAAAACCATATTGCTCGCTGTAGTTTTAAAAACTCTGCGGATTGTGCTAAAACAATGACGTCGTATCTGAATTCTGCTATCTTGATGCACGTTCGCCATTGGGCTAAAACAGTGGCTTTATAACAGAAGTTCGTAACAATATTAGGATCCGAGCACTGTTCTTCAGGTACTATCCTACCCTCCTACCTACATCCTTCCGTGCCAACTGAACACAACCCAGGTCGTTGCCACATACGCCTCATCGACTCTTACCAGTGGAGTAGGATGACACACGCGCCTCCTGGGACAGAGGCGAGTGGTGACAGACTTGTCTCCTGGTATTTAATGAGCGCATATGAATGATTCATTCAGCCCAGAAGGAGTGAAGGGACACACAGCCCTTGGTCCACCCTAAAGGAGAACCATGGGATGGGAGACATCATTAACTATTCACAGCCCACAAGCTGCCTGGACTAAAATCATTATATCGCCTCGCCTAACAAATAATGAGTTACGGAGATGCTGCCCTACTCTCTGTTAGACTTGGCACAAAGCAGAAGTCACAGACACAACCTGAATACGACAACTGGTTGTCAATTTGATATAGGCTAGCCCATTTCAATACGGTCTGAATTGGAGGAGAAAGCTTTACTGTACACATGCACTGACAACAAGTGCTTGGTCCAAAAAAGCTCTACTGTAGAAGTACACTGACAGCAAGTGCTCGTTCCAAACCAACATCTGGTACAAGAGTCGAGGCCTAAGTGTATCATGGCCAGTGGAGTCTAAAGCCCCTTGAGAGAGGAGGGGGATACTTGGCTGAGATTCATGCTAGTCATACTGCATCGCTCAGCTTTAAAAGCCCATGTTCCCCTTCCTGGAACTTCTCCTCTGTAGATGCAACACAACACAAAGGCTCATCAGCTGTTCTTAAACTAGAGGAAGGAACTGTCCGTCAGTCACAAGCTTGTCATCTCTCTCAACTAAATCCCTCTAGGCCACGGCAGGCATGCACATAGAACAGCTTGCTACTTTACTGTAGGCTCTCAATACAATCCACGTCGTCCACAGTAGCTACTCTTCCAGGGGTTCACACAAAACATGACATAACACATAACATTAATAGACAAAGCACAGCCCAAGCACAGGACTACGTACATTTATAATAAGAAAATGGACGCTTTCATACATTTATGCCTTTGCGTTCCATGTATCATGTACTCATAACGGCAACACTGTAGTCATTCATTTCCCCATATATTGCTATCCTTTGCGCTACTGTTAAAATTGCTTTGTCTAAGCAGGTCCTGGTATCCTAATCTCACAGCACCAGTTGTTCTGTAAACAGCAGAGAGAATCTCACAGCATCAGGAACCATCGGTGTCCTTGGTTCAATATCATGTGAATCAGATGCAAGTGCAACACACAAAAACGCAATAATATTGTGGAGTTTCACCGAAGTCGTCAACTGCTCCTCAGTTCCCCTGGTGTGAACAGAGCCACGTATCATATGGAGTCGCACCTAATTCAGCAACAAAGAGAAGGAATGGGAAGTTAAAAGGCCCAACGCCGTCACATTTACTTCCTGTGTTGCATATACTGTATATTTCAACACTTGTGAGGTTGGAATAATACTATGGAATTGTGAAAATGATGATAATTCCCTTTTAGTGTAAGAGCTATTTGAGCTTCCTGGTGACATCACTAGGCGGTAAATTAGACTAGTCAAAGTCATTTCCAGGTAAAAGGGCCCATGAGCACCAGCATGTGAAGTTCATAGGAGCATGTAAAATTTGGTGTCAAATGAAAGCTAAGAGTATTTTATTTTATTTATTAAGCCAATTAAGTGCCTTCAGTAAGTATGCATACACCTCGACTTATCCCAATTTTTTTTGTGTTACAGCCCGAATTCAAAATAGATTACTTTTTTGTTCTCTTCTCACCCATCTACACGCTATACCCCAAAACAACAAGTGAAAACATGCTTTTAGACATTGTCGAATTTAATTAAATACAGAAAAATCTCATTTACATAAGTATTCACACCCCTGTGTCAATACTTTGTAGAAGCACCTTTGGTGGCGATTACAGCTGTGAGTCGTCTTGGGAATGTCTGTATCAGCTGTACACATCTGGATTCGGGGATTTGATCCTATTCTTCCTTGCAGATTGTCTCAGCAGACCTATAGGTTCAAGTAGACCTATTTGGTTTTTCTTAGCTGTGCTCGATTGACGCAAGGTAACCAACACAATAGTCCCAAAAGTGCAAAGCAAACCTCACCCAAAGCTTAGAAAGAATTTGAAATCAATGGTTTTTGTTTGGCAAACATTTTAATTGAAAATTCTGAGTCCCAGCGCAATTCCATTAGCGTGGAATTGCCCTTACTAGACCAATAAGAAAGAGTTCCAAACCTCTCTGCCAATAACAGCTAGTTCAGCTTTCCCCTCCCACTCAGACCACTCCCAGACAGTCCTAGCTAAATACTTGCTTGAGAAATGTCTCTTTGCTAAGAAGCTATTTTTGTTTCTTTTTGACTACTTTAATATATATATATATTTTTTTTTTTTTTGTACCAGTTAAGAACAAATTCTTATTTACAATGACGGCCTACACCGATGCGCCACCCTATGGCACTCCCAATCACGGTCGGTTGTGATACATTCTGGATTCTAACCAGGGTGTCTGTAGTGATGCCTCTAGCGCTGAGATGCAGTGCCTTAGACCTCTGCGCCATTCGGGAGCTCAACTGAAAACAATTGTTACCCAGCAATGATTTGACATTGAGATAAAAATGGCTGCATTGGACCTTTTAAGGATCTACATAATTCTTGTTCTCCATCATGTCCTTTCTACAGTGATGTCACTAATGGGTGCAGTCGGAGGATGATAGCATCAGATATCGCCGGGGGTTGAAATAGCATTCAAATACTTTAAGCGAGGTTTTCTTTGGACTTTAGGGACTATTCTGTTGGTTACCTTGCGCCAGGGTGAGCTCGGCTCAAAGCTTTTGAAAGAAAAAACAAATAGGTCTTCTTATTTGAACCTATAGGTCTGCTGGCTGCCACTAACGGCTGGATGACAGCGTAGCATAGCACTGTTATTTCTCAGACTGGGCCTTTCTAGACGCCGTACCTCTGCTGTGTTGCCTGGGCCACTGGATAACTTGACTCAGATACAGCACAAAGGGCTGGCTGGCTGGCTGGCCTAGATAGGAAGCAACTGGCAATAATCTGGACTCCCAATCACACACTGGCCACAGCAGTAGGCAAAGTCATTAAGTACGTAGGGCAGGACCTCATCATACTGTATACACGCCGATGCACACACAGGCCACATTACGTTTCAGAAGACGCTCAAGAGAGGAAATGTAAAAAATAAAAACGTGTTTCCTATGGAACAATATGAAAGCAGCAACCGACACCAGATTCAAATAGCAAAAACACCACAATGCAATTCATAAGTAAACTCAGTGAACCTCTGAAAGCAGAAAATAGCCTAATGCTTCTGTAAACTACAAGAAAAGGTATCAATAGGGCGTAACAGTAGTTTGTTACCTTGGCCTGGTGAGTCACGTCTAGTCACTCCTGGCAGAACGCTAACACCACAACACACACACACACACACACACACACACACACACACGTCATCTTCCTAACTATGTCGGTCCCCATCCCTTCCCTCCCTATAAGAGCAGCTCATTTCTACTGCAGCACGCAAAGGCTGCGTCCAATATGGCACCCTGTTCCCAATGCAGTGCAGTACCCTGGTCAAAAGGGGATAGGGTGCCATTTGGGACTCGCTCACACAAAGAGTTTAATTGAATGGCCTACTAAATACCACCATAGCTGTGGCCAGCTGAATGAGGCGCATTGTGTCCTCACTGGTCACTGGGGGCTTTGGCGACACACACACACACACACACACACACATATAGAACTGGCTTGTTATTTAAGAGGCCACTTGGCTTGCCTCTGTTCTTGTCTACGCAACCCAACAACAGGCATTTCCGCTCCGGCTCGGTTCTGTGGTGGTGTTTGTTATGAGCAGGGTAGGCAGAGGACAAAATATGGTTCTGTGTGTCACTTTTCTTTCTTTTTTTTTTTTTTTACGCTTGTCCCGTGAATCACACTCCTGACAGTTTAGGTAATGTGACCGAGGTTGTGTGTGTCATACAGGCTAGCCTACTGAATCTGGCCTAGGGTGGTCATTCCAGAGACAAGCAGCATCTAAAATGAGTCTGGATGGAATCATTGATGTGATATATTTTAATGACATCTACTCTCTACTTTCCACTTCATTACCATGTTATCAACCCTTTATTACACGATGTGAAGGGCTATCTTTCTATTGATCTATCACAATCCATAAATCAGTTGGTTAGCTGATGCAGCGAGCAAGTTTCTCCAGCTGCATGCATTTAGCCCCAGGGATGTTCTCTGTGAGGTGTAACGGTCAGATTGCACGTTGCAGATAGGCTAGAGCTGACACGCTTCCAACCCTCTACCTGACAGACATTCATATCTGTTGTGCTCCTCAATGGCTTATATTTATATGTGAACATTCTGCAACGTTGCACCCTCCTGAACAGACCCCAGGGGCGCGTTCAGCAGGGCACAACATTATACAACATGTAGAATACGGAAGCACGTCAACTATATTCATGGCATTTCTGTTGGTAACGTTCCACAACATCAGACTTATGAACGTGGCCCTGGTGTCAGGGAGAAGGTTGAGACCAGGGGTGAATTCAGTTTGGTTCAACGTTTGCTATGTCGCGTGGCGGTTTGTACTGAACGACACATTAGCCCAAAACGGTGCGAGCCATTCTTCAACAGAATTTGAAGTGCATTTTCTTTCCGTTTGGTGCGTGCAGTGAGGTGTGGCCTGTTCAATATGGGCGTGACCATTAGAAATTGCAAAACTCGTGCAGCACACCATACATAATCGCACTTAGGGCCACCATAACCAGGCCCTTCTTCAATCAGCTGGTCGTTTGGTACAGTACCGATCCCGTTGGATGTGTCCACATGTGCACACACACATCCCCACCCCAACACACACACAGCTCATGCTAATATTGAGTGTGCCTCAGCAAATTAAGAAGCCTAAATGTAATTGTGTCCAAAGATTACCCTATCTAGTCAAGCCATGCCGAGGACCACATCCTGTCCTATGCTATGAGGTTGCCATACCAACATAATATAGCCTAGACTGGTTACAGCTGCATTTATGACACGTTATGAGTATTAGTACATCTTTTTTATTTCAATGGCTGTTGTAGCAAGTCCTCTCCAATTCTTCCCGTCACAAACCCGCACACTGAGTCGCAGGTTGTGCAATGCAGAATTACCCAACATTACACTATTAAATCCACAGCCTGGTACCGCCAGTCTCTGGTTAATACAGGAAAAATACTGGTTCTTGACGCCAACCCTGAATTGATGGTCAAGAAGATCCATGATTGCCAAAGACAAAGGCTTCGGCTAAAACCAATATGTCATAGCCTGATGACTCGGACAAGTTTGGCTTTGACATTTTAACCACAGCCCAAAATGTGTATTTTCTACATGTTCATTTACAGATTAATCCATGGCTTTACATATAAAACAGCTATGAAATGATTGATTTGAATGATTGAATCTAGATTGAAGGTAGACAAGTACGAGAGTCCCAGACTAGACTAGAGAACCCATGGCCACGGGGGTTGAGCCATTCTCTTTCTGCTGTCTGTCAATGCAATGTTAGCAGAAAAGGTTTGCTATCTGGCCAGACATTGGCTAAATGCGATTGTGTATGGCTATACTACATTCAAATGTTGCTATTTGATAGACACCGGTGGTGGCTAAATACCTAGCTAACTTAACTACATGGGCTGAATTTGAATTCACTCCCCTAGCATGCTAGCCTCATCCATTAGTCACCCTCCTTACCTTCCGATAGCTCCAATTCCAACTCTGCCAAATGGTCTCGAAGATCTTTCGGTATACCGGAGAAATCCACGCCACGGTCCGCCATGACTTGAAAACGAATAAAACTGAAGTGGGATTTAAGTCAAACCAAATCTCTTCTGGGTTAAAAAACCAGCTTCAAGACACAAAACATGCATTTGAATAGAAGAGACGATCCATTCTCCGCCATAATGGGGGAGAGCTCACCAATGGCAATGAGCAGTCACGTGATCTCTCACATACTAGAGGCCAGGCTGCGCCCAACACGGCCTGTCTGGACCGAGTGATACTGCGTGTGCTCCCTCTTGTGTTGCTCTAGACATAGTACAACTGTGTACAATGGACTACTGCATATCATGCAGTAGCTAGTGAGTCCTACATTAGCATTAAAGTAGCATTGTAAATGTACAGTTTAACTCATGACTTCCTTTGTGTGACACCAGATAACCTGATATGTGGCCTACCATCCCATATGATTGTCGGTGTGCATTATAGACTGGATAAGATTTGCATGCCTCCAATATCGGGGATTTTCCTACATAGAATATTTTAAGGTGGCCACCTTGTTGATTTCCCTGGGCACCAACAATTTGGCAAAAATGTACCCCCTTTGGGTAAATTTGGCAGGGCCAGAGTCAGGTGTTGGTGAAGGCTGCATTGCACAATGACGGACCATGCAAAGTTACCACCTTAGCCTGTTTTTGAGCCAGGAAAACCCGAAATACACTACCGTTCAAAAGTTTGGAGTCACTTAGAAATGTCCTTGTTTTCCATGAAAACATTCATGAAATAAGTTGCAAAATGAATAGGAAAGACATTGACAAGGTTATAAATAATGATTTTTATTTGAAATAATTGTGTCCTTCAAACTTTGCTTTTGTAAAAGAATCCTCCATTTGCAGCAATTACATCCTTTCAGACCTTTGGCATTCTAGTTGTCAATTTGTTGAGGTAATCTGAAGAGATTTCACCCCATGCTTCCTGAAGCACCTCCCACAAGTTGGATTGGCTTGATGGGCACTTCTTACATACCATACAGTCAAGATGCTCCCACAACAGCTCAATAGGGTTGAGATCCGGTGACTGTGCTGGCCACTCCATTATAGACAGAATACCAGCTGACTGCTTCTTAATAATAATAATAATAATAATAAATTCAATTTGTATAGCGCTTTTCACGAACTCAAAGTCGCTTTACAGGGGAGGTAAATAAACAAGACAAGACAAACAAGACAAGACAGAAAAAAATAAATACAAAAATATGATAATAATAATAATAATTATAATTATAAGATTCAGGTACAGATATAAATGGGAGTGGCATGGGGCTAGGGATAGGCAGAGGTGAAGAGATGGGACTGGAAGATGGTGAGGGACTCAGAGGTGCGGATCTCATGGGGGAGGGAGTTCCAGAGCCTGGGAGCTGCCCTGGAAAAGGCTCTGTCCCCAAAACTGTGGAGCTTGGACTTGTGGATGCAGAGGAGACCGGCTGATCTGAGGGACCGTGAGGGTTGGTAGGGGGAGAGGAGGTCAGTGAGGTATGAGGGGGCCAGGTGGTGGATGGCTTTGTAGGTAAGGACCAGGATTTTGTACGTGATCCGGTGGGAAATGGGGAGCCAGTGTAGTTGTTTTAGGACTGGAGTGATGTGGTGCCAGGATTTGGAGCGGGTGATGAGTCGGGCGGCTGCGTTCTGGACCAGTTGGAATCTTTTTCTGTAGGTCGAGCTGATACCAAGGAGTAGTGAGTTGCAGTAGTCCAGTCGTGAGGAGATTAAGGCGTGAATGAGTCTTTCAGCAGCAGGGGGTGTGAGTAAGGGTCTGATTTTGGCGACGTTGCTTCTTCCCTAAATAGTTATTGCATATTTTGGAGCTGTGCTTTGCGTCATTGTCCTGTTGTAGGAGGAAATTGGCTCCAATTAAGTGCCTTCCACAGGGTATGGCATGGCGTTGCAAAATGGAGTGATAGCCTTCCTTCTTCAAGATCCATTTTACCCTGTACAAATCTCCCACTTTACCACCACCAAAGCACCCCCAGACCATCACAATGGCTCCACCATGCTTGACAGATGGTGCCAAGCACTCCTCCAGCATCATTTCATTTGGTCTGTCATTCTATTATGGTTAGAGCCAGTTTGCACTGTTCTGTGAAGGGAGTAGTACAAAGCGTTGTATGAGATCTTCAGTTTCTTAACAATTTATTGCATGGAATAGCCTTCATTTCTCAGAACAAGAACAGACTGACAAGTTTCAGAAGAAAGTTATTTGTTTGTCCATTTTGAGCTTGTAATCGAACCCACAAATGCTGATGCTCAAGATACTCAAATAGTCTAAAGGCCAGTTTTATTGCTTCTTTAATCAACACAACAGTTTTCAGATGTGCAAAATGGTTTTCTAATGATCAATTAGCCTTTTAAAAAGATACACTTGGATTAGCTAACATAACATGCCAAATACACAGGAGTGATGGTTGCTGATAATGGCCCTCTGTACGCCTATGTAGATATTCCACCCAAAAACTTTTGAACGTTCCTCCGACACATTGGTGCGGCTGGCTTCCGGGTTAAGCGTTCATTGTGTCAAGAAGCAGTGCGGCTTGATGGGTTGTGTTTCGGAGGACGCACGGCTCTCAACCTTCGCCTCTCCCGAGTCCGTACTGGAGTTGTAGCGATGGGACAAGACTGTAACTACCAATTGAATATGACGAAATTGGGGAGAAAATGGAAAAAAAGAAAAAGAAAAAAAAACTTTTGACCGGTAGTATATGTCCACATTTTTCGCATATCCTTGGTGTTGACTATTGGCTGTATCATTATTTTCCTCAGTAAATATCTGCTGATGATCACAAGATAAGAAACATCACTAAAGCACAGATTGCACATTATTAGTTGGACAAATATCTTTAGTACAGGGACAGGCTACTGCAGAATTCAGCCATCAATGAAGTGACCAATGTAACACAGACAGACAGACAGACAGGGCAAGATCTATTGTGTGAAATTGTCTGAATCAAATGATTCAGAAACAGTTGTTATCCATTAAGTTATTTTGTTTAATTAAATCTGCAGCACGGTAAGTGTTCATAGTAGTTCCACTTGGACATGCATGGAAAAGTAAATATATTCATATAGTACAGATCTACAGTACAATAAGGACAATTTCAGAAATTATCAGCTCAACAATTCTTTCATGGGAGTGTGAATGAACAATTCAAATAACTAATATGCAACTTTTTTTTTTATACAATTCTGTTACTTGTTCACAACAACGGTTAATATTTTGAGAGATAAAAAAACAAAACACATTGATTTCCATGAAACCAATGCAACAACAACTTGGTTATGGGAGTTATGGGCAGTCCAGACAGAGCAGAGTACCAGCAATAGAATCAGAATCATGATTCTAACTCTATGGTTCCGGGATAGTCCGGCTGATACAAACAGTTGGGTTACATTAACAGTCTTTTAGATAGGAAAAATAAAGAAATTGGTGTTCTAAAACAAATTAATTTCTATATCGCATCATTACAACACAAAAATATATAATAGAAGCGTTTATTATGCCAGAGTATTTGTATATAGTCTTCATGACAATAGCACGCAATAAAGAAAATACCGATAACCAAAATGAGAAGAAACAAGGTGCCAATGACAACAACATGAAAGCTAAATAAAAGTTTTTTTTTTTTACCATTTCATATGAACAATCGTCTATTAATAAGGGACAGCTAGCCTTCTATAGCGCCAGCTCAGAGTACTACACAATGCCAGACAGGGTCACCATTGGGATTGTCATTGTTGGGTAGCGTCCCAAATGGCACCCTATTCCCTATATAGTGCACTACTTTTGACCAGAGCCCTGGTTACTATTGGGACTGTAGGAGTAGGGCAGAGAAGTTCAGTCATTTGTGAGATGTGTCAAGTAGTTACTGAGTAGCAATCCTTATTGGGCCGGTTTCACGAACACAGATTAAGTCTAGTCCTGTACTTTCAATTGCGAATGTCCACTGAACATGATTTTAAAATCTAGAACCAGGCCAAATCTGGATCCGAGAAACTAGCCCATTATGTATAATATACATTATCAAGACAAAAGAAACTGCCAACTTTTGATGTCACTGGAAGTATTCAAGTTAAACCAAAGTTTATACAAACATAAACAAAATAAAACACAAACCATTAACAATAAACCTGCTTATTTAAGTGCCTTTAGACATGTCCTTATGTTTTTTGACTGATACTCTAGTTATTTCTGCAGTAATACACACTGATAACTGTTATACACATATTAAGATGGATTGTGGGAGAAGTTAGATACAAATTGAAAACAACATGATTATCCCTTGTTTAAAACTTTGTTTGGATCCCTGAAGAATTGAAACTGTTCCCAGACTGCCACAGGAGTTCTGAAAGAATTTCCCTCAAGGTCCATGTCCAATTCCCATCCTTGTGAGAAGGTAACGTTCCTATTTCTCCTCTAAATTGCAGCCTAAGTACCACACAACTGTGAAGTGTGGTGACTGCAATGGTGACGTGTTGGTTTTACTCCTGATTTTTGAAGGCATCTTCTATTCAATAAATTCTCAGAATATAAAATAAATTAATCTAATCTATTGTTACTCCTTGTGAATGGCTTTTAACTTCTGAGACAATTATGATTTTTTTTTCCTTCCTAAGGCAGAACCGTTATATGTTTGATCATGCAACCCATTAATCTTTGGGGGGGGGGGGGGGGGGATGTTGGAGGCACAAAAGTGATTCTTTAAGGCAAAATAGTTTTCGAACACATAGTGTGTGTGTGTGTCGAGCAGAGATGGAGCTTTGTCACTGAGTGAGTGCTGATCCATAGTATAACAGTTTGGTTATGTGTTCGTTCACGTCCGTGCAGTTTGTAGACACACAAACGTTACAGGGGAACATGGCTTTGATTTGGATAGTCATTCATAAGAGCAGCAACGGTCCTGTTCATTAGGGCTCATAACAGAAAAACGGCAAACGGCAAACGAAAATAAGCATTTCTTATTGGACAAGCCCAGGTTGTTCCTCATTGCTTCAGCCATTTTGTTCCGTTTGGTGCCTAATGAACACGACCTAGAGAGAATAAAGCACAGCACATTACACTCCAGAAATCAGCAAGGATGAACTACTAGAATAGGAAGGGATAAACAAGACAGGAGATAGGCCAGTTAGAAACCACAACACAACCATTAGAAGAAAAGTTTCCTGCCAGCTAAGATTTCATAAAAGATTGTAATGGCATACATTTACAGTTGAAGTCGGAAGTTTACATACACCTTAGCCAAATACATTTAAACTCAGTTTTTCACAATTCCTGACATTTATTCCTAGTAAAAATTCCCTGTCTTAGGTCAGTTAGGATAACCACTTTATTTTAAGAATGTGAAATGTCAGAATAATAGTAGAGAGAATTATTTCTTTCAGCTTATTCCCAAAGGGTCAGAAGTTTACATACACTCAATAAGTATTTGGTTGCATTGCCTTTAAATTGTTTAACTTGGGTCAAACGTTTTGAGTAGCCTTCCACAAGCTTCCCACAATAAGTTGGGTGAATTTTGGCCCATTCCTCCTGACAGAACTGGTGTAACTGAGTCAGGTTTGTAGGCCTCCTTGCTCGCACACTCTTTTTCAGTTCTGCCCACAAATTTTCTATAGGATTGAGGTCAGGGCTTTGTGATGGCCACTCCAATACTTTGACTTTGTTGTCCTTAAGCCATTTTGCCATTACTTTTGAAGTATGCTTGGGGTCATTGTCCATTTGGAAGACCCATTTGCGACCAAGCTTTAACTTCCTGACTGATGTCTTGAGATGTTGCTTCAATATATCCACATAATTTTCCTTCCTCATGATGCCATCTATTTTGTGAAGTGCACCAGTCCCTCCTGCAGCAAAGCACCCCCACAACATGACGCTGCCACCCCGATGCTTCACGTTGGGATGGTGTTCTTCGGCTTGCAAGCCTCCCCCTTTTTCCTCCAAACATAACGATGGTCATTATGGCCAAACAGTTCAATTTTTGTTTCATCCGACCAGAGAACATTTCTCAAAAAGTACGATTTTTGTCCCCATGTGCATTTGCAAATCGTAGTCTGGCTTTTTTATGGCGGTTTTGGAGCAGTGGCTTCTTCCTTGCTGAGCGGCCTTTCAGGTTATGTCGATATAGGACTCGTTTTACTGTGGATATACTTTTGTACCGGTTTCCTCCAGCATCTTCACAAGGTCCTTGTTGTTCTGGGATTGATTTGCACTTTTCGCACCAAAGTACACGACAGAACGCGTCTCCTTCCTGAGCGGTATGACTGCTGCGTGGTCCCATGGTGTTTATTCTTGCGTACTATTGTTTGTACAGATGAACGTGGTACCTTCAGACGTTTGGAAATTGCTCCCAAGGATGAACTAGACTTGTGGAGGTCTTTCTGAGGTCTTGGCTGATTTATTTTGATTTTCCCATGATGTCGAGCAAAGAGGCATTGAGTTTGAAGGTAGGCCTTGAAATACATCTTCAGGTACAGCTCCAATTGACTCAAATTATGTCAAGAAGCTTCTAAAGCGATTACATCCTTTTCTGGAATTTTCCAAGCTGTTTAAAGGCACAGTCAACTTAGTGTTTGTAAACTTCTGAACCACTGGAATTGAGATATAGTGAATTATAAGTGAAATAATCTCTCTGTAAACAATTGTTGGAAGAATTACTTGTGTCATGCACAAAGTAGACGTCCTAACCGACTTGCCAAAACTATAGTTTGTTAACATGAAATCTGTGGAGTGGTTGAAAAATGAGTTTTAATGACTTCAACCTAAGTGTTTGTAAACGTCAGACTTTAACTGTATAAAGTGTATAAATCATGTACAGTAAATCTACTACTTTAAGCTTTCGGTTTCTTCAGTGACAACCAAAGAGACAATTTGGTTCTCTACGGCCCAAGCTGCAGATAATAATGTGCCGTTAACTTAAAGAAAGCTGCATAGGAACACAATAACAAAATAAGTCACATGCTACCAAACTGGATCTTAGTGTATGAGATACTGAATCAACAAACTGCTATGTTCTGCTGTACATAAAAACACACACACACACACAATTTATAAAATGTATCATAAAGGGCTATAAATTAGGTCCACTTTTTGTGAACAACTGACAGATCCTCGAAATGAAACCACTTTCAAAACTACTAGAGGTTCAGGGAAACAGACCAAATTGGAAATATTGGATCCGACCATTTTGACGCTTAAAGTATAAAAACTATTGCATCTTTGGATTTGGAGCGTCAATCATCTTTGTGTGAGTGAATAAAACATGTCAACGTGCAGGAGAGCAAGGCCACAATCCCCTGTTACAATAGTATGGACCCCCGCAGTGCTCAGTGTTTTGGTATCTAATGTGAATCAATGCAATGTTTACGTTGAGTGTATACCTATGTCTAGTATGTGCGCTTGCATTGTGTGTGCAACCGTGTGTTACCGGTATTTGTTAATTAGAGTCTGAGTGTCCGAGTACAGTCTATCACAATGACTGTTACCACACTCAGGAAGATGCTATGCAGTCCCACAGTTCAGTGAAGTTCATAAGTGCTTGAGGGTGAGGCAAGGCGAGAGGGTTGGAGAGTAATTGGGGGGGGAAACGAGGGGAAGTACGGAGAGGGAGGGGGTGCGGAGGGGTGTGGAGTCCAGCCCCTGTATGTAGTCTATGGCATAGTGAACAGAACAGGCAGCTCTTTCTCTCTTATTGTCCCAGTCCATTCCCAGAAGGCTGTTGTTGCTGAGCTCCAGCAAGGCTCCAGGCCTGAGACAAAATGGCCACCACTGCAGGGGGAAAGAGGAGGAGGTTGTTTCATTTTAGTAGGAAGAGGTTTATTTCTTCGGGTGTCCCTCCTCCTCCCATTGTCTTACGTCAGGTCACGTCACTCCTACGCAACGCTTGGAGGCGGAATTGTCAAGACGCAAGACAATGTTTACCTCCTACTACTCCTCTGCTCACCTGAGAAGAGAGGAGTTAATTATTTATATATCTTTGTATTATTATAATATTTCTTTTTAAAAAACTCTCTCCTCCAGTCTCCTCCTGCCCGTGTGGGTTGGTGTGGTGATGTGTGCCGTAGAGTCCCGGGCCATGGTGTGTGATACGCTCATCATCTGGCAGAGTGGTGCGACTGTGTGGCCATGATGACGTGGGAGGAGGGACCGTCCCTCCCGTCCCTCCCGTCCCTCCCTCCATCCCTTTCTCCTCTCCTCTGCTGGTGTTGACCCATGCCAGCCAGCACGGACATGGCCACGGCCTCGGCGGCCGCCCGGGCACCCATGCCGTTGTGGCCCGAGGAAGGAGAGGGGCTGGGCAGGGAGCTGTGTTGGATGACAGGGGCTGGGGAGCCGGTGGGCTCCGACATGTCTCTCATAGGAATGTCCTCTCCTGTAGGACGAAGACACAAGAACAAAGTGTTACAGGGATGGGCAACTCTGGGGGTGCAAAGCTGTGATCAAGGCAAAGGGTGGTTACTTTGACAAAACACTTTTTTGGTTACTACATGATTCGATATGTGTTATTTAATAGCTTAGTACACATTTGCTTTGTATTTGTCATTATGGGGTATTGTGGGAAAATAACGATTTAATCCATTTTAAAATTAGACTGTAACGTAACAAAATGTTGGAAAAGTCAAGGGGTCTGAATACTTTGCGAATGCACTGTATGTACTTACTGGCTCACTGATTCTAACAATATAGCCTTTTTTGTCATTCCTACCATGGCCATGTAGTGATCTCAACTATCCCTTGTAGACGGACAATACAATGCCTTGCAATCCAACAGACTTAGAAGAGTTGAGTTTAGGTTATTAAGATCTCCACTAGCTGTTGTACTCTTACTGGGGTCCACAGAATACAGAATATTTAATAGACGAGAACAACGTAAGATAATGTTATGAAAGTGCATGTGTTTTCGAGATGTTGTTGCTAGCAGGCTCACCCATGTAGGCGATCTTCTTCTGTAGATTAGTGACAGGGCAGTCCTTGTGAGCCAGCAGCAGCTGCTTGAGATGAGCCACCTCGTTCCTCAGGAGAGACACTTCATTCTAAAGAGAGACAGTAACACAATGAGGCAGTACTCCGTCTCTACCCGCTATGGCCAGAAGAGGGGCTGAATATCTTCTATTTTCAAACTGGTTGAAATATTTCAATGAGCAGTTGGTTTCGGAGAGATGAGAAAACACTCACACACACACACACACACACACCGCACACTCACCGCCAGCGAGACGTTCATAGAGACAAGCTCCTCGGCCTTCTTCTCCAGGGAGTTGACCCAGACTTTGCGTTTCTGTCGGCAGCGCGAGGCGGCTGCCCGGTTCCTCTCCAGGAAACGCTGTCGTCTGTCGTCCGGGTCGTCCTCCGCCGCACGCCGCCGCCGACCACCAGTAGGCTGGGCCGGAGACACCTGGAGTGGAGGGTGGAGAGGGCGGGGGGGGGGGGGTTAGGGGCAGCGAGTGAGGGTTTGAGTCATTGCAGCAAGCTGACACGGGTATAAACTGAGGGAGAGTGGGCTAGTCAGTCAGATTGTCAACACTTAAAACAAGGCCGATACAAAATTGTCTTTCAGTGCCTAGATTATAATGAATTATAATTCAATTCAAGAGGATTTTGATAATATTCTACTACCACCAGGGTTGGGGTCAATTCCATTTCAATTCCAGTCAAATCAGGAAGAACAATGAAATTCCAATTCACTTTCTGAATTGAAATGGAATTGACCCCAACCCTGATTGCCACAGAGTAAAGCTTCCATGTGTATTCATGTGAGTGAGTGAGTGAGTGAGTGAGTGAGTGAGTGAGTGAGTGAGTGAGTGAGTGAGTGAGTGAGTGAGTGAGTGAGTGAGTGAGTGAGTGAGTGAGTGAGTGAGTGAGTGAGTGCGTGCGTGCGTGCGTGAGTGCGTGAGTGAGTGAGTGTGTCCATGCCTCCACGTTTCCTACCTGTGGCTGTGCTGGGGAGGGTGCGTCAGGGTGCTGCACCAGTAACTGGCTCTGTTCCATCCTCTGGGGGTGCATGGGGCTGCCGGCCATACCTCCCATACCATGACCTCCTGCACTCTGCTGGGCCAGCGCTGCCTTCAGCCTCTACAGGAGACAGGACCATTTTAACATTAAAACACATGGGCAAAACACACACAAAAAAAAGACCACACAAACGTGTTAACAATCGCAGTCACGTAATGAACAGAGGTAGAAGGAGGGAGCGAAGGAAGGAGGGAGCGAAGGAAGGACGGACAGGACAGACAGACAGACAGACCAGACAGACAGACAGGACAGACAGGACAGACAGGACAGACAGGACCAGAGAGAGACGGTAAAGAGCAAGAGTGCCAGAAATAGAGGTAAGGGCATAGTTATGGGGTTTTACGGTGGTTTGAAGGTATGTATGGCAGAAAGCAGTGGAGGCTGCTGAGGGGAGGACGGCTCATAATAACAGCTGGAACGGTGCGAATGGAACAGCATCAAACACATGGAAACCATGGAAACCATGTGTTTTGACAGGTTTGTTTTTACAGGTTTCAGTTTTTCCCCATTTTATCAGGTTTTCACTCACACCTTTTTAATAGAAAACAACAACATTGGATGTTGTAAGTCCACAAAAATGCTTAAACCATATTTGGATCAGAATGAGACTCTCCGCTACATACTGTTCCTGTAGTGATGATTCACCATCTTCATCAAATCTTTTCAGAATTTATTTGCAGATAATTGACTAAAAGTAGCCTATGCAAATTAGGAAGCCAAATGAACGGCTCTCTCATTGATGTGATTCGGTAGGCTGACGAGACGAGTCACTCACTTTACCGTCATTGTCTGGCAAACCCCAAAATCCTAGAGAAGGAAAACTAGGAAATATTAATATACCAGAAAACAATAATTAAGTCGTTACCACTTACATTACATGGGACGTGCAAATCAACGAGCACCATGCTCTCTCCCTCTGTGTAAATAAATTTGACTGCAACCAACCACAGCGCACACAAATTGTACCGGGAGGCGTGACAGACAGCAGACTGTGTTTCCCTGTCAACGCTCGCTTTGTGACTGACAGGTGCCTATCCTATTAATAAATCGCTAGAAGATGCATATCGTGTTTTTTATCGGGAGAGGGCTCGGCGGACTAGCAAAATGAAAGTAGCCTAGTTAATATGAAGTGGAAGACTGTAGCCGGCTGATTAGCCAAAAGCCTGCGCTAATGGAAAACACTGCTTGCTATTGTTGCATGTTTCAATAGCTTCAAAACTGTCTGTTGCTTGTACGCATGCATAGTATTTTCTGTTGGTCACGTTATTTGACTGTTTGGAACAAACGTAAGTGTTTTTTAAGCGGTTAATGAGGTTAGTCGGCAGCAACATTGACAGAATCTTGCATCCCACACAGAGAGAGACAGACAGGTGCATCTGTTCCTAACCATCTTGGCCTCAGAGTGTGTGGTGAACCCGGAGGGGGAGCTGGAGCCGCTGCTGCCACCTCCCAGAGGAGGACCAGGGATGCCGGGAATGTTGGGCACCATGTGCATGGGCCGAGCCAGCTAGAGACAGGAGGCACACACACACACACACACACACACACATTTTGCAAAGTGAGACACTACTCAATGTCAGTGCTTCATGTATTCTCCATGTGAATTAATAATCTCTATAGGCAAATAGTACAAGCATACAATTGAATTACTACATGATCAAACTAGGGTCCATGACTTATATGTTATTACTCTGTTAGTAAAAAAAAAATAATAATAATACCAGTCATGCGTGCGAGAATCTAACCCACTATACTGGCATTGCCATGCCCTATAAAACTGAGCTACGAAGGAACAGCTTCCAGGTAAATGGTCAGCTTCCACTTGAATCAGAAATTGGCAACAACTGCCGGTCCCAAACCAGAAAAGGACAGACCGGTGAAGGCAGGTTACTTACAGATATGACAGAGGGTATCTGCATGGGTCCAGGGAGGAGCCCGTTAGGAAGATGCATCATCATTGGATAGTGGCCTGTGGGAGAGCTAGAAGAGCGAGGTAGAGGGTTACTGGTGGGGGAAAATTGGAAATTGCCCTCTGATAGGCAAGTATAGGATACACTTATCCAATTCTTTCAGTTCTACAGAAGTGGCCTAGGGGGATCAATAAAGTATCTATCTATCTATCTATCTATCTATCTATCTATCTATCTATCTATCTATCTATCTATCTATCTATCTATCTATCTATCTAAAAGGGATTGATGTGGGATTCGGCATAGAACAGCCATCTATAACTGGATCTCCAGGCCCCATGGAGGACTAGCCTGGTTCCAGATCTGCTTATGCCATCTTCCGATCTGGAACCAGGCTTGTGGCGGGAGGACTCACCCCAATAGGGTGCGGTTGGAGGGTGGGGTGGGTGTGATGACGGAGGTGGGTGAAGGCATGGTGGGCTGCAGGGCGTCGAAGCCCAGGTGGAGGGGCAGAGAGCCTGGTCTGGGCCGCACAGGGAGGGCGCCTGGCCTCACGATCGTGGGGGTGGGGGCCGAACTCAGCGCTGGCCTCGGGGGAGTGTCCTGAGAGAAGACAGGAGAGATGCTTAGTTCAACACCAGGTGATGAGTGTAAGGTCAGCATAAGGTCAATAATGACTCTTGTAGGTTTAATAAAGCCTCTTTTCCAATGCATTCTGGATCGTTTCTCGATAGCACATAGACATAGAGAAGAGTGCAGCAGGCAAGTTGTTCCCCTATCCAATCAGCCGCTCTTTCCTCATTAACAAAGCCAGTGCCCATCCTGGTCTCTCATACGTAATAACTACCTGCTCCTCTGGCCCTCCCCTGTCCCCTACCTTTGGGCACGACTGAAGGGACGTGACTGGCATGCCAACCCAGAACTCTAATCCAAACCTAACCATTCAACATTGGTTTGCTGGTCAGTCATGTCCCCTTAGTTTTGACCCCTACCTTTCCTCTTCTCACCATGGCGTCCCTGCTACTGTCAGACATGCTGGAAAAGGAATCTGGACTTCCTGGTGGGGAGGAGTCAACCTCAACAGGCTTCTCCTCCTTCACCTTCACGGATTCTGCTGACGGCGTCTGCAGGCTCATGTCCAGGGCCACCTCCCTGTTCGGGGCAGGGAGCTGGAGGAGAGGGAGGGAGACTGTGAGACACTACGAAGCACAGGAGCGATAACCCTTCAGAAGATCCAGAACTCCAATCCCATTCCACCCCATTGGTCATGTGACTGACTGGGTTCCGATCCTGGTCTTCTGCGTGCAACAAGACTGTTAGTCCGCTGACCTAAAGCCTAGAGCTTACGCAAGTCTTCAGGTGTCAAATACAGTAACTCATCAGGCAAACGTGGTTCATGGAACCACCTGGGTTCTACTCACAGGGTTCTTGGCCCGCTTGTCGTCATCCTCCTGAGCCTTCCGGAACTCCTCAGCGAAAGAGCTAGCCAGCTCGTTGAACAGCCCCACCTCCTCGCAGTTCTTCAGGAAGCGAGTGGGAGTAGGGGTCTGGTCTGGAACAGAAGAAAGAGAAACTGAGAAACTTCTTGAAAATCTCTCCCTTATTTTCCCCACACTTACCGTACAAAAAAAGAGCCAACGGATGGATGTTTTATTCTGAAACCCTTTGGCGTTGAGATTTAAAGCTAGAATCCTTAGTTGCTAAATACGTCTTTGGACTAATAAATTAATAATATATACCCATTGATTATTGAAGAATATAACTTAGACATGGCTCATGAGCTTATATAAACTATCATACCCCCATCAGAACCCAAAATATAAACTTGAGGGGATTCGATTATCTGGCCCGGGTTACCCTGGTGGAAGGAGTTTGCACTGGGAGAAAAGTGATTGCAATCGTTTTGGCACCTGGCTGCCTCCCGGTCATGAGCCAGGTGCCCCTTTCAAAGCCCACGGTGAAGTCGACTCAAATCAAAAAAAGTGACGTAACCTAGGCTCGATTAAGCACATGGAGTAATGAGTAGGATTCTGTGTTTTCACATGATTGCTTTTGATAAAAACGTTTAAAAATTTGAACATACAGTACCAGTCAAAAGTTTTAGAACACCTACTCATTCAAGGGTTTTTCTTTATTTGCACTATTTTTTACATTGTAGAATAATAGTGAAGACATCAAAACTATGAAATAACACTTATGGAATCATGTAGTAACAAAAAAAGTGTTATAATATATGTTATATTTAATTCCAAGAGTGTGCAAAGCTGTCATCAAGGCAAAGGGTGGTTATGTAAAATATTTTGATTTGTTTAACACTTTTTTGGTTACTACATGATTCCATATGTGTTATTTCATAGTTTTGATGTCTTCACTTTTATTTTACAATGTAGAAAACAGTAAAAATTATGAATAACCCTTGAATGAGTAGGTGTTCTAAAACTTTTGACTGGTACTGTATATTTTATAGTCTCAAAAACCCGACCCTAGGGAAAGTGTCTAGGGTCTGGTTTCAATGATGGACTCTTTTGGCATAGAGGAACAACGTGCCTGCCTACGCCACTACTTTATGCACTTGAATAAAATATCTGCTTGAATAAAATAGTACCTAGCAAGTGAGTGCATTTCACAAGTGGCTCGTCTGCGTCAACTATCACTACAAAGATTTTGCCTGCAAACTTCAGTTTTTAATTGCGACGTTCTGGAACGTCTGCCTCATGATTTGAATGTGTTTTTTTTCCCTTCATTGACGTAGGCAGTGACGTACTTCCTCTATGCCAGAAGACTCCATAAGTGTTGCCCAGGGTCGGGTTTTCCAGACTCTACATTTTATAGAAAAAAGAGTTGCATGTTTCTGGACGATGCACCATGCTGCCTTGTTGACAGCGCGGCGCAGATTACTGTTCGCTCCTCCCTCGCCACGGGCCATGCACCAGTGCACCGAGGCGCAGGTTAATAGAACTCCCTCCTTGTTTTACTCCAATGTAAACAATAGTTAAAACTATAATTTTGATATCATGGATGGTCATTTCTTGCATCCCTAGCTCTATGAATTTGAGAAAGGCTACATTTCTCCAGGCCCTTCCCTCAGCTTTTTTTTTCCAAAAACAAAGGCAGGGAGACATTTTGTTATTCTTTCAACTAAGGATTCTAGCTTTAAAGATAAATCAAAATAATCCAATGTTCAACTAAAAGGTCTTCAGGGAAGTCAAACTTGACAGGTGGTGACAGAGACGCTATTTTCTGACTAAAATGTTTCGGTGATCACGAAAAGTGACATTTTGGGTCAACAACTGACAAGAGTACAGAGGTGACAGTACAAACAACAGAGTAAAAAAGTTGAATAATCCAGACTCACTAGGAGAACCAGTACCTTGGATAATGACAGAGTCAGTCCTGGCAGGGGCAAACTTCAGAGTCATCTCATGCTTGTGTTTGTGTACAGCCAGGTGGTCCTCGTTGGTAAACCTCTGAAGGGAGGGAGGGAGGGAGGGAGGGAGGGAGAGAGAGAGATATAGGTTTATGAAGTTGATTAAAAACACACACACAAAAAACTAAAAGGTCTTCTGAACCGGATCTGTGAAATTCCCACCTGACCTCGACTGGATCCGGTCATTTTCTTTGATCAGAGTCGGACCAGATGTGAACTGAAACATGTCGAGAGAGAATCTAATTCAAATTGGGTAGGGTCTGCATCCATTCCAAATTGATCCGAAATATAATATAATCAAAATTGCTGGCTTTTACTGCCGTGCAAGCCAGCAATTTTATTTTTTACTTGTCTGGCAGTGAACTTGCATTTTCAGTTGTAGGCCTATCTAAAATATTTTATTCATGATCTACAGCTTAGTATTTTCATAATGACATCCCTATAGTTAGATGGAGAACATTGAGGTTTTCAGAAATGTTTTACTTGAGCATCATTGATTTAGATACAACATTATTGATATAATGTTGTATCTGACCTTGTCGGATCCCGGGTAATCGGACTGGGGTAGATCCGTGAACGCGAACACAAACACGAACACACACAGAGAGCGAGAGGTGATCATTTACTAGGCTGGATGCTCAGTCAGCTAGGGGCCAGAAAGCACATTAACCTCAATATCAGATGTCAAGTCGCAGAATCATATACATTTGACTGGCTATTTTTTGGAACACATTCATATGGTATCACTTTGGGTTTCACCACAACGAATATCTGTGACGTACAATACACTCTGGTTTTTGTACCGCAGCCCTTTCAAACCCTTTTAGACGTAAGCAAATTGTCTTTCACAAGTAACTATTTCTAGGAAACGGCATGGCTGACTATCGATATATCCACGAAGTGCCACAAAACGCTGATGACACTGAAAACACATTGACCCAACAGCTTGCTCAGAAGTAGAATGCTAGACTTGTTGGCTTACTGTACATCATAGAGCTAGTATCTGCTGTGCACTTCTTCAACTATTGCAGGGGTCTAAGGCACTGCATCTCAGTGCTAGAGGCGTCACTACAGACACCCTGGTTCGAATCCAGACTGTATCACAACCGGCCCGTGATTGAGAGTCCCATAGGGCGGCGCACAATTGGCCCAGCGTCATCCTAGTTTGGCCGGTGTAGGCCGTCATTGTAAATAAGAATTTGTTCTTAACTGACTTGCCTGGTTAAATAAAGGTTAAATTAAAAAAATGGCATAAGCAGATCTGGAACCAGGCTAGTCCTCCATAAAGGTTAAAAAAAAAACAGTACGTGTTTATTCTTCTGTAGCTTCATCAGACACACCAAGGTGCTACAATAGTCTTCCTCGGTCAGTCTTTCTGTATTTGTTCTCTTACCTTTTGGAGTTTCTTTAGTTTGGTTTTAGTTTACAGAACTAGACTGTGTTCATTAGGGCACCAAACGGAAATAAACACACTGAAACCGGGATGGACTATGTGTCACTTGTCCAATAAGAAAAAACGATTTAGTTTGCAGTTGCAACACTTTTTGATACGTTTTACCCTGATGAATGCGACCCTGGAGGTGAATCAGGAGGGGATGCAGTAGGTGGAATATTAATCATCATGGCTTTAGCATTTAGGCTGTGTCCCAAATGTTACCCTATTTCCTATTTAATGCATGACTTTGACCAGGGCCCAAAGTCTAGGGAATAGGGTGCTATTCTTGACACAGCCTTTAGTTTCTCCTCCGTCTTCTTCTGCATGAAGACTATTTCTGGCTGTGTGAGTGTCACAGTAACAAGTTCAGTTGTGAGAGGGGGGGGGGGGGGGGAGCAGAGAGAGAGAGAAAGAGAGAGAGAGAGAGCAGAGAGCAGAGAGAGAGCGGGGAGAGAGGGGGGAGAGAGGGGGAGAGAGAGCAGAGAGAGCAGAGAGGGGGGGGAGAGGAGAGAGAGAGCAGAGAGCAGAGAGAGAGAGAGCAGAGAGAGAGAGAGCAGAGAGGGGGGGGGAGGAGAGAGAGAGAGCAGAGAGAGAGAGAGAGAGAGGAGAGAGAGGGGAGAGAGAGGGGAGAGAGGAGAGAGAGAGAGAGGGGAGAGAGGGGAGAGAGAGAGAGAGAACAGAGAGAGCAGAGAGAGAGCGAGAGAGAGAGAGGCAAGTGGAAACACTCAAGTGTCAGGAGCATATTTTTAGCCAGTGCCAGCTAGTGGCAGCGTCACCAATACACTCATACGTCTCACAGACTGACAGTATCTTTCCTATGACCAACTGGGTCGGGCTTGAACCATCTATAATTACATCTCTCTGACCTGTAAGTACGTAGGAGATACTGGAAGCTAGGATTATCAGATCTAACAATAAATAGCAAACAGGTCAAAATGGAGACCCTGTCGCTGTAAACTCAAATTGTACAGAAGGATTATTGGAAAGGCCAGACTCACACCAGGACAAAGTTTCCACGTATGCATATCCTATGTGCCATAGCATGACAAGGTCTGGACATGACCTGAATAAAATCATACTTCAGGTCTGTTTGGACTGAATCAAACACACACACACACACACACACACACACACACACACACACACACACACACACACACACACACACACACACAACACACAACCACACACACACACACAAAAAGGCAACTGAGCCAGCCAAATGTTTGAGTGTGAGGGTATCAAAACACACCCAAGGAGCACCAACACACTATGCTATGATGATTCACAACATTTTGACCCACACACACACACACACACACACACACACACACACACACACACACAGAGACAGACAGACATTAGGGTTGAGCGATGTCAATCTTCGGCCTATCCATAAAAACCCATATTGTGATATACGAGGGTATTGCCCCCTATTGGCCAACCCCCATAATATTTTTACCCCGCTAAAAACGACAGTTGGGCTACAGCATAAAATCAACAGATCATGACAAAATATAAAGTTGAAAGCCTGGGCAGAGGCTAAGTGCAGGCAAATCTTTTCTAATATTTATTTCCGGTGGAGGAGCATCCGCACGGAACGGGCGTGTGCACGTTTGTGTGTGTGTGTGTGTTTGCGTGCGTGTGTGTGTGTTCGCGTGTGGGGCCGCACATGATGGAGCAGGTTCTTCAAAACTGTCAAATAATTGCTTAAAATTAGCCGCACAAAATAATAATACATAAATAATATTGTTTGTTCTATCTCTCATAAAGCTGTGATTGAGAATAGCATTCTTTTTTTTTGAAAGCAGCAACTTTAGGAAAACACCCGGCTAGAATATTTGGGAAATAAGTGACCGTTCATAACTAGCTTGTCTGACATTTTTTTAAGAATTTGTTTGAAGGGATTTTCCTCGGAATTGATCCTTTCTTTCTCAATAAGATTAAAATTTACATTACATCATTACATTTTTCTATCGCTATAGTTTCTTCTCGCTCTCTACCTTGCGTTTTTAGACTATTCAAGCAACTTTTAGCTCTGTTACATTTATGTTTGAGCGGGAGAAGGCCATGCATAAAACGATGAAAGTGTAGCCTATAGCCCAAAGTCATATTCGTAGCGTATCGAATGGAGAGAGAAGGCTATACTGTATATGGGCAAGGTTTTTCTTTTTCTTTTTTCAAACAGCTAGACGCAAGATGGTAGTGTCATTTTGCTCAGCTTTGGTAGAATTTTCTGCTCTGTCTGGCCTACATTGCTCTCTTGCACTCTGTGTACAATATATTTATAGAAAATGGCTTTAGAACATAGGAATTACCCAGAATGTCACTTGTGTTCTGCCATGCTGTGTGCTTTGAGACATCGTCTGTCACATCACAATGTCGTCACCATCGATGATGGCGGTCAATCGTCGACGATAGACGATACCGTCATAATAAAAATCGCCCAACCCTAACGCACACAGACACTATTTAACACTGGCAAGTCGGCTACAGACAGACATCAGTGTTGATTCAACCAAATCTCAAAGCACATCCTGTACCTTTTATTTTAAGCATCCATTTTAGCTTATTTTTTTTTTGTAACTGATTAATAAATGAATCACGTTGTCAATAAATTAAATACGTTACATCATTGTAGTCCTTACAAAACCAAGTCAAGTGGAAGCTAAAACGTTTGTTGTGGTAGCTTGAAATTCCTAACAGAAGTAAGTAAAGTGGAAGCTTAACTGTGGGTTGTGATAACTTCCATTGAGTCCCTTGGTGTCCTGAAGGTTCCAAGAGTGAAAATAAGCCAACAAGCAATCAATTATTCATTCCAGACGCATGTTACTGTGTGTGTGTGTGTGTGTGTGGTACATGCTTGAGTTGTCTAAACAGTAAATTCCCGAGGACAACAGAGGACAACAGAGGACAACAGAGGACAACAGAGGACACAAAACATTTTCTTATATAATAAAAAGAGACAAAGTAATATTAAATTCCGTCTCACTCTCTTAACACTACAGTCATCTGTTGTCTTCAAGCTGTCTGCAGTAAAATACGTAGTAACACTTCCCTTAAAGCCTGCAGGTACAATGCATTATGATGCTTTTTATTAGCACGTGGGAGCCTTTATATTGATTCCTAATAATAATAAGGCTTTTAAGTCTTAAGTCATGGCATCACTAGCCAAGAGGGAAGAACCAGAGAGAACAAGACATTGAAAAGACATATTTTTGGTTGAAAAATACATTTTTTTAACATCTCCTCTGGGATTGTACTGTAATGTTGTACTAGGCTTTAAAACAACTAACCTATAGGTGAAATCTAATCACCTTTGGACAGAGTACAACAATAACTGTCTTGTTATGACTGTTATTCATACATTTCTGCCAGCCAGAACCCATATTATTATATAGACATGACTGTGGCATGTGTAGTCATAGACATACTTCACTACCAAGCAGTCACTAGTGTTGCGTCTCGCTAACCTCCAGTGTGGCTGCGTCCCAAATGGCACCCTAGTACATATATAGTGCACTACTATTTATCACAGCCCTATGGGACTAGGGTACCATTTGGGACCCTGCAAGCCACAGACATTTAGTGCCGAGCCACTATGTGTGTATTCAACCTCTACGTCTGCAGAAGTGAGACAGAGACAGGTTGAAACAATAACGGCGCCTAGATTACTCATCTGTACTGCCTGCTGCCTGTGACTCACTTGCTGGCTGAGTGGAGGAGACGACTTCCTTGTAAGCGTTGTATCACAACACTGCTAGGCTAGCTGTCTCTGTCAGTAATCAGTCTATTGTCCATGTGGGCTCTCATTGAGAGACAGAAGTACCCGTGAGACCCGTGTTCAACTAGCTAGCTATCATTAACAGTGTGTGTGTGTGTGTGTGTGTGTGTGTGTGTTGTGGACTCTTACAGAGAAACCGAATAAGCAGATCTAATGCATTAAATAGCCTACATTAGAATGGTTTCACAACAGAGCTAGCTAGCTACTCATTGTCAAGCCACAAGAGAGCAGAAACAGACAGGTAATAGGAATGTGTTGTGTTGTCCTTGTGGACACTCAGTCAGAAGCAGAAGCCAGTTTACAGCAGTACAGAACTAGGCTAGGTACAGTATGAATTAATATCATCAGTTTCAACTTCCAATCAATTGAGACGCACTTAATTCGAGTTATTTTAGAGTCAAAACACACAAACACAAATCCACACACACACACACAAATACCAAGTACAACCATACAAACACAACCACAACCATACAAACACAAAGACACACATTCACTATTGTAGAAACACACACACACACACACACACACACACACACACACACACACACACACACACCTGAAACCCGGGACAAAGTAGAGCTAGTAGATGGCTTACCTGTCCACAGCCCGGAGCGTTGCACACAAAAGGTCGGTCGTCCCCCATCTTTGCAAAGAGTTTGCAGTGTAACTGTGGGAGAGGAGAAGAGAACATTGTTGTCGTTTTTCTTTTCTTTTCTTGATTTCCTCAAAATTGGTTCAGTTTGTCAGCTCCAGTAAAGTAGTCCAGAGAACAACAAAGCAGGAATACTGCTGTCCTGCTGGTAGGCTAGCTGTAGTCAGGGCAGCCAGGAAGCAGAATGGTTTTAAAAATAACCTACCCACGCAGGGAAGAAGAGACACACACAGAACACACACCAGCACACACACACACACACACACACACACGCAGAACACACACGCAGAACACACACAAAGCTAGACAGTGAGATGAGGTCTCCCTGGTGGTGTTTCCTTCACACAAGGGGCTTCCAGCTGGCCAATGAATGAGGAGAAGGAAGGGAAGCTAGCATTTGGTTAGTACATAGACCTCTCCCTGTCCTCCAACACTACTCTCTCCCTCTCTACCGCTCCATCACACCCACCACTAGTCCCCAAGCACCCATTCTTGACTCAATCTCTCGCTCTTCTTTTCTGTAGGCGCTCTCTCTCTCTCTCTCCCTCTTTTTGCCAGATCCCCAAGTCTAGCAGATCCCCAAGTCTCCCCCCCCCCCCCCCCGTCGCCTACTTTTTGAAGGATGTCATCTCTAATTCCACATCTCAAATATCGGCTGCACCATACTACTCCCCTAGTGACCCTCAAAAACAGTCTTTCATCTCATCGCATCTCGTATACGTCCCAAATGGTACCCTATTTAACTACATAGTGCACTACTTTTGACCTCAACCCCATAGGCCCGGGTCAAAAGTTGTGCACCACATAGTGAATAGGGTGCCATTTGGGACGTAGCTCTTATCGTATGATCTCATATGCCTGTTCTGGTCTGCTGCTCTCACCCCACTTTCTCAGTGACTTTACGGCCCCAAGCTAAACAGGAACCTAGCACGTTCAAAATGCCGTCCCAAGAACCCCTTGTCTAAAGAGAAGAGACCTAGCTCATAGCTAAGAAGAGAAGTGAGAAGGTGTGAATTGTCAAGAGTCAACAACTGTTGCCAATAAGTGACAACAGTGAAAATGTGATTTAGGCTCATATTATTCAACATTGCACAACATTTAAAAACGTTAAAAGAAAACAAGCACTGGAAAAATTCAGATTGTATTGGACAAATTCCCTCCCTGTTTCAGTCCAGTTTTAGTATGTTTTTCTTGCAACAGTTGAACTATAATAGTTCAGGATTATGGAGTGCTACTGTTTTACGAAGGTTTAAGCAGTCCTTTTTATCACTGAGGCACTTTTTATTTTTCTCAGCGCCGAACGTTCACGTGAGTCCTCAATTATTTACAACCCGAGCCCACCTCCTGGATTTAGCACACTCAGCGCTGCTGCACCCCAGGGAAAAGTTCAATATTCCGGACGAGTTGAAAAGGCGACGGTATGGATGCAGGGCAGGTCGGAAGTGTATGGAAAAGCTGAGTAAGTACAAGCCGGCTATACCGTCTATCATTATGGGCAACGTGAGATCGCTACATAACAAGGTGGATGAGCTTGAGGGTCTGGTCCATGGGCATAGCGACTACCGGGAAGCTAGCCTATTGTGATTTACAGAGACATGGCTGAATGATAACATCCCCATAGAGAACATAACTATCGACGGGTTCCAGACCATCAGAGCGGACAGGGATAGTGCTTCTTCCGGTAAGAGTAAGGGAGGGGGGCTGGCTTTATTAGTTAACAACAGATGGTGTAATCCGAGCCATATTACTGTTAAGGAACAGTTTTGTAGCCCGGACATTGAGCTGTTAGCCGTTAGCCTGAGATCCTACTATTTGCCGAGGGAATTCACGGCGGCCATTGCTGTTATTGTTTACATCCCGCCCTCTGCTGACGCAAACACAGCGTGTGACGTCATCCACTCTGTTATGGCGAGGTTACAGACAGCGCATCTCAGTGCCTTCTTTGCCATTTTGGGGGATTTTAATCATGCATCACTCTCTTCAACGCTGCCCACGTTCAAACAGTTCGTGAAGTGCCCAACCAGGAATAATAAAACTCTGGACTTGTTATATGCTAATGTGAAGGATGCATACAACTCCACTGAACTCCCTCCCCTCAGTAGATCGGATCACAACCTTGCCCACCTCACCCCACTCTACAGGCCTTTGGTCCAACAGCAGCCTGCGACCACTAGGACCATTAGGAGATGGTCCCCGGAGGCGAATGAGGCCCGACAGGATCGCTTTGAAACAACAGACTGGGATGTGCTCTGTGAGGCTCATGGGGAGGACATTGATGGACTTACAGACTGCATAACGGACTATGTCAATTTTTGTGTAGACAACACTGTACCCACCAGGAAGGTACGCTGTTTTCCAAACAATTAACCCTGGGTCACCAGCGACCTGAAGGCCCTGCTGAATGAGAAGAAGAGGGCCTTCAAGGAGGGGGACAAGGACAAATTGAAATGCGTCCAGAGGAAGCTGAAGTTGCGGATTGCTAAGGGGAAGAGGGGGTATAAGGAGAAGATGGAGGACAAGCTGAGGCAGAGCCAGGTGAGAGAGGTGTGGAAGGGTATGAGAAATATCACTGGCTTCAAAAGGTCAAACAGTGGGCAGACTGAGGGGACCCAGGACAGAGCCAATGAGCTGAACCAATTTTTTAACAGGTTCGATACTGGCCCTCTCCACCTCCCCTCCAGCTCCCCAGGCCACACACCGTCACTGCTGTCCCACCCCCACTTTGCTCACAACACCTCTGTTGAGACAATCAGCGACCCCCTCCCCCCCTCCGCCCCCGCTCCCTCTGGACTGATCCCCAACACCCCCCACTCCCCCCCCCCCCCCCCCACCTGGGCTGGCTTTCACCACCAACCAAGTGAAGAGAGAGCTAGAGAGACTACATCAGTGGAAAGCGGCGGGCCCTGATGGCATCAGACCAAGGGCGCTTAGGGTCTGTGCTGACCAATTGTGTGGAATACTCCAGCGACTCCTCAACCTTAGCCTGGAAAGGGTCCCTGTGCTGTGGAAAACATCCTTCCTGGTCCCAGTGCCCAAGAAGGCGCACCCCACTGTCCTGAATGACTTCAGACCTGTAGCGCTAACATCCCACATCATGAAGACCCTGGAAAGGATAGTCCTCGCTCACAGCAGACCCCTGGTGTGTACATCACTGGACCCCCTGCAGTTTGCATATCAGCGCAACATCGGGGCCTACTCTCACCTGGACAACGCAGGTTGCACTGTGAGGGTTATGTTTTTTTACTTCTCCAGTGCCTTCAACACCATTCAGCCCCTGCTACTGGGTGAGAAGATAAGGAGGATGAAAGTGGAAGCACACTTAGTCTCCTGGCTCACGGACTACCTGACCGGTAGGCCACAATTTGTGCTGCTACAGAGCAGTGTGTCAGAACGGTCAGTGTGCAACACAGGGTCCCCCCAGGGAATGGTCCAGTCCCCCTTCCTGTTCACCCTCTACACCTCAGACTTCAGATATAACTCTGAAACATGCCACCTACAGAAGTTCTCGGATGACTCCGCAATTGTAGGGTGCATCAGGGGTGGGCAGGAGCACAATCAATGGCTTTGTGGTGTGGTGTGAGCAGAACTACCTTCAGCTCAACATCAGCAAAACAAAGTAGATTGTGGTGGACCCAGGAGAACCAAGGCCCAACCGACTGCAGTCCCTATACAGGGATGGATGTGGAAATGGTTGGGTCATACAAGTTCCTGGGAGTCCATATGGACAACAGGCTGGAATGGGCTGGTAACACAGGGGCTCTGTACAAAAATGGCCAGAGCCGACTCTACTTTCTAAGGAGGCTCAGGTCCTTCAACGTGTGCAGTAAACTACTGCATACTTTCTACCAGTCTGTGGTGCAGTGGTGTGCTGGGGCGCCAACATAAAGGCTGGTGATGCTTCTCGGGTAAATAAGCTGATCAGGAAGGCTAGCTCTGTTCTGGGGATTAGCCTTGACACTCTAGAGGAGGTGGTGGAGAGACGGATCCTGGCCAAAATGCTGGCCATCATGGACAACATCACCCACCCTCTGCATGACATGGTTATGATGCAGAGGAGCACTTTCAGTCACAGACTGATCCCACCACGGTGTGCCAGAGAGTGCTACAGAAGGTCCTTCCTGTCGGCGGCTATTTAATGCCTCACTGGGGTGCCGTGCCGTCGGGACTTATTCATTCAGGACTGTATATACATATTCATGTACAGTTGTTATATCATATCACGTTCAATATTGTAAGTAATTCTTGGACTTAACTTACGTAGTCATTCACTCAGGACTGCATATTAGTATCCTGTCAGTTGCACCTTTTCTCATTGCTTTTAGTATATCGAATGTGCAATACGTGCATTTATCTGTAATTAAACCCTGCACTAAGGACTGTATTTGAAGGGAATTGTTATTATTACCCTAAATGATATCATACGCACATTTAGCTATTTAAGCTATTCCTGTCATTTACCTGTACAGTTAATTTAACCATGCAAAATATTCACTTACCTGTTCATTTAACCAGACTGTATATTAAGTAAACTATTATTACCCTCGCTCATATCATACGCACATTAAGATATTTAAGTATTTCTCTGCCATCGAACTGTATAGTATAATTAACCATGCAAATACTCCTTATTTATCTATATCAACTTGCAACACCTCTGTAACACCTCTCTCAACTATAGTCTACTATTGCCAAATGTGACACAACACACATACAACACCAATTAGTTTCCTCCCCGACCGTGTGGGAGTACAGTTGAACTGGCATAACCTAAAACTTGATTGGCGGCTACAGGCCTGGGTTCAACTTTGTCAACTGTCGCCGTGGAATACTCCTCTACTCCCTTGATCACTTTCTTATTTTCACCTCCATCTATCCTCTTCTCTCCCTCCCTCGCTTCCCCTTCTCCCCCCCCCCCTCTCTCTCTTCTCGCCTCCCCCCCATACACTGTGAAGACTGTATGGGAAGTTTAGTAAAGATAACTTGGTCATGAAATGTTTATCATGGGATGTGATGTAATGTTGGGGGTGGGACATTAACATTTGATGACTAAACTTCCCAACCTGACATGTGGAGCATGGGAGAAGAGAGGGATGGAGAGAGGGGGGAGGTATGAGAAGAGATGATACTTGGGGGAGGGGGGGGGGGCGTATGTCATTAATGTTTCAGCAGCACTCTGTCCTAACGTCCCAACACAAGCCTCTGGATGACGTCTCTGGCAACAACTGTTACACAACTCAAGTCCCACAACAAACGCACTACGGCGCAACAGATTATACAACAGCATCACTTTCTCCTCCAATAACGTCAACTGAAGATGCCATTTGGATCCGTAACCATGTAAATATCTGTAAGAAACCATGTAATTACATGACCAGTGATAGTGTAGTTGCAGTATCTAGACTGTAGTACTTACAATCTGTTGTAGGCATTTTTACATGGAAATTACACAACCAGGTAGGCATACTGTGTAACCGCAGTGTACATATTGTTACATAGCCTAGTACTTGAATTACAACCTTATGTTCAAGTGGGACAGATTATAACCTACATTATGTGGGCCCAGCCTAGTGTAGTATTGTGTGGGCTAATTTCCACTGTTCAATCTCTATCACTCTCTCTCGAAAAATGCAAAGGCTGCATCTTATTTGCCTGTAAAAAGCAGGCTGGCCCAGTGAGATCAAAGCAGGAAACAGAACACATACAAGGCAGAGGAGTGGAGGGCTTGATTCCTAACAGACCTCACAGGCTGTGGCAGCATCCCAAATGGCACCCTATTCCGAATTTAGTGCACTTCTTTTGACCAGCACCCATCGGGCTCTGGTCAAAAGTAGGGCACGATATCGGGAATGCGATGCCATTTGGGATGCTCCCTGTGTGTGGAGCGGAGAGCAGCAAGCCAATACAGCAGGCTGGTGCTAAGCCTTGTACACTGCCCACACTAAACACAATCCTCTGAGTCTATATGGGCAGAGATGTGTGAGTTCAGTCCATCTACACAGAACATACACCAGCAACTCGTTATACTCATGGTGTGGGCTAACGGGCTGTGTGTGAGAGCAAAACATGGACAACATCTGGACGGAGCAGACATAAATATGCTTCTTAATAAAACCTATTTGAAACAAGCCATTTCACTTTGTTATTATCATGGCATTACATTATTATTATTATTATTATTATTTCAGGTTATTACTTATAAATATTAAAATCAACAAATTAAGAAATGCCAGGTTGGAGAGGATCTGTCGCATTTTCAATACTAACAGAGTCAAAATAAAGATACCTTGTCTGTTGGCTTTTCTGCATTTTTTAATACAGATTCTATTTCAATGCACAAAACCATTCAAACAAAGTCTGATGGGTTCTCTCCCACTTTCCCCGAAATATTCGCATTACTTCACAAACCTTGCTGCTGCAGTCATTCGATGGCAGTGGCATACGTTCTTCAGAGGACACCGTCATGAGATAAACAATGTATTTGAAAATGTATTTTTTAAATGAAATATCACATTTGCATTAGGTATTCAGACCTTTTACTCAGTACTTTGTTGAAGCACCTTTGACAGCGATTACAGCCTAGAATCTTCTAGGGTATGACGCTACAAGCTTGGCACACATGTATTTTGAGATTTTCTCCCATTCTTCTCTGCAGATCCTCTCAGGCTCCCAGGTACACCTGTGTAATGAGAATTTCTCCTTTACCAAGATAATCCATCCACATGACAGGTGTGGCACATCAAGAAGCTGATTAAACAGCAGGATCATTACACAGGTGTACCTTGTGCTGCGGACAATAAAAGGACACTAAATGTGCAGTTTTGTTACAACACAAAGCCACAGATGTCTCAGGTTTTCAGGGAGTGTGCAATTGGCACGCTGACTGCAGGAATGCCCACCAGAATTTCCCTACAATACACCGCCTCCAACATCGTTTTTGAGAATTTGTCAGTACGTCCAACCGGCCTCACAACCGCAGACCACGTGTATGGCGTTGTGTGAGCGAGGCGTTTGCTGATGTCAACGTTGTGAACAGAGTGCCCCATGGTGGCGGCAGGGCTTATGGTATGGGCAGGCATAAGCTAGAGACAACGAACACAATTGCATTTTATTGATGGAAATTTGAATGCACAGAGATCCTGAGGCTCATTGTCGTGCCGTTCATCCCCCGCCATCACCTCATGTTTCAGCATGATAATGTGTGGCCCCATGTCGCAAGGATCTGTACACAATTCCTGGAAGCTGAAAATGTCCCAGTTCTTCCATGGCCTCACCAGACATGTCACCCATTGAGCATGTTTGGGATGCTCTGGGTCGACGTGTACGACAGCGTGTTCCAGTTCCCGCCAATATCCAGCAACTTCGCACAGCCATTGAAGGGGAGTGGGACAACATTCCAAAGGCCACAATCAACATCCTGATCAACTCTATGCGAAGGAGATGTGTCGCACTGCATGAGGCAAAAGGTAGTCTGTGACCAAGAGAGGCGTATCTGTAAAATCCATATACAAAACTGTAACTACCAAATGGGTATGGGTAAAAAGTTTCATCATTGAGTTACACAACACATTTTTAGATACTTCATGTGATTTAGACATGAAGCATGAATATAATATGAATTTTCTCAATTTAAAAAAATTGCCAATTTGTGTGCAATCAATAAGACACATTTTTCTGAGTTCAAATTATATTTCAACAAAATAAATGTTGCAGAATGGCTAAACGTATCTGTTTCTACAACCGAAACAATTTCAGAACAAGCTAAGATTACGGGTGTCGAAATGCTCCTTCTTGTGCTTTTTTGAGGAGGAACGCCTCCACATAAATCATTTTCATTATATCCATTTCAGACATGCGATAGCCTACATATGAGTCAGACTCAGAGTCAGTCCACCCATCTATTTTAGCTTCCATTCATCCAAGGTGACATGGAAACGTCAAAAGAAGTCAGCAGAGCCAGTGGGCCTTATTCCAGTCGCTCTCTCTGAGCCTACCGGCAATGTCCCTGCCGCTGTTAAGTTGGTCTGTGTCCCAACTCCCAAATGGCCAGGGGAGAGAGCGGGTCGAGCAGGTCTCTGTCTATAATCAGCTACAGGCCCGCTGTGTTTGATGCAGCCTGCTAGGAAACTAGCTAAACAAACTGTATTAATAGCTCTCTCTGCCTGCAGCCAGGGAGCCAGAGGACTCAGGAATCTACAGGGATAGAGTTGCCAGGCCAGAGGGTAAGGGAGACCCCACAAAAGACTCATTGGGAGGGAGAGCAAGAAAAGAAAGAAAGAAAGAAAGAAAGAAAGAAAGAGACACACACAGACAGACAGACAGACAGACAGACAGACAGACAGACAGACAGACAGACAGACAGACAGACAGACAGACAGACAGACAGACAGACAGACAGACAGACAGACAGACAGACAGACAGACAGTGGTTTGCTGTGGGTGATGGTTGTGTATTGGTTGACTCACTGTGAGATCAAGGGTATTTGGTAGCTCACACAGGACAGGACCAATGATGTATATAAACCCTGGACTGCTGATGCTATGTATTGGCCATTGAGAGGCTTGCTTTGAAGTCACAGGGCAGCCATATTGGCACTCCCCAGTAGGAGCAGTCCTCCAAAGGAATGAATTCTACAGTATTTTAAGGAAATTGACAAAAATTACATGTATTTAAGTATTTTTGTTGTTGTAGTGGTGTCAGTAACATTAGTAATCAAAAAATATATACAGTATATGTTAAAGGACAATGTTTTAATATATACACTGAACAAAAACATAAACTCAACATGTAAAGTGTTGGTCCCATGTTTCATGACCTGAAATGAAAGATCCCAGAAATGTTCCATACTGACTAAAAGCTTATTTCTCTACAATTTTGTGCACAAATTTGTTTACATCCCTGTTAGTGAGCATTTCTCCTTTGCCAAGATAATCCATCCACCTGACAGATGCATATCAAGAAGCTGATTAAACAGCATGATCATTACACAGGTGTCACAAGACAATGCCACAGATGTCTTAAGTTGAGGGAGCGTGCAGTTGGCATGCTGACTGCAGGAATGTCCACCAGAGCTGTTGCCAGATAATTTAATGTTAATTTCTCTACCATAAGCCGCCACCAACGCCGTTTTAGAGAATTTGTCAGTACGACCAACCGGCATCACAACCGCAGACTACGTGCAACCACGCCAGCCGAGGACCTCCACATCTGGATTCTTCAACTGCGGGGTCATCTGAGACCAGCCACCCGGACAGCTGATGAAACTGCAGGTTTGCACAACCAAAGAAGTTCTGCACCAACTGTAAGAAACAGTCTCAGGGAAGCTCATCTGTGTGCTCGTTGTCCTCACCAGGGTCTTGACCTGACTGCAGTTTGGCATAACAGACTAAAGTGGGTAAATGCTCACCTTCGATGGCCACTGGCACACTGGAAAAGTGTGCTCTTCACGGACGAATCCCGGTTTCACCTGTACCGGGCAGATGGCGTGTATGGCGCTGTGTGGGCGTTGTGAACAGAGTGCCCCATGGCGGCAGTGTGGTTATGGTATGGTCGGGCATAAGCTACAGACAAGAAACACAATTGTATTTTATCGATGGCAATTTAAATTCACAGAGATACTGTGATGAGATCCTGAGGCCGTTTATCCGCCGCCATAACCTCACGTTTCAGCATGATGACGAGGAAAGCCTTCCCAGAAAAGTATAGGCTGTTATAGCAGCAAAGGGGGGGACCAACACTATATAAATGCCCATGATTTTGGAATGAGATGTCCGACGAGCAGGAGTCCACATTCACTACATGACCAAAAGTATGTGACCAACAGATGCATATCTATATTCCTAGTCATGTGAAATCCATAGATTAGGGCCTAATTTATTTATTTCAATTGAATGATTTCCTTATATGAACTGTAACTCAGTATGTTACGTTTTTCTTTTCTTTTCTATTTAGCTCCCATAATAGGCATATAAATGTAAAAGTATTGATTAAAAAGGTGCAATATGCAGAAATTATCCGCCATTGCCTGGTTGCTAAAATACTAATAGTTTGCCTAATTTCAGTTTACAGTGGGGCAAAAAAGTATTTAGTCAGCCACCAATTGTGCAAGTTCTCCCACTTAAAAAGATGAGAGAGGCCTGTAATTTTCATCGTAGGTACACTTCAACTACGAGAGACAAAATGAGAAAAGAAATTCCAGAAAATCACATTGTAGGATTTTTAATGAATTTATTTGCAAATTATGGTGGAAAATAAGTATTTGGTCAATAACAAAAGTATCTCAATACTTTGTTATATACCCTTTGTTGGCAATGACAGAGGTCAAACGTTTTCTGTAAGTCTTCACAAGGTTTTCACACACTGTTGCTGGTATTTTGGCCCATTCCTCCATGCAGATCTCCTCTAGAGCAGTGATGTTTCGGGGCTGTCGCTGGGCAACACAGACTTTCAACTCCCTACAAAGATTTTCTATGGGGTTGAGATCTGGAGACTGGCTAGGCCACTCCAGGACCTTGAAATGCTTCTTACGAAGCCACTCCTTCGTTGCCCGGGCTGTGTGTTTGGGATTATTGTCATGCTGAAAGACCCAGCCACGTTTCATCTTCAATGCCCTTGCTGATGGAAGGAGGTTTTCACTCAAAATCTCACGATACATGGCCCCATTCATTCTTTCCTTTACACGGATCAGTCGTCCTGGTCCCTTTGCAGAAAAACAGCCCCAAAGCATGATGTTTCCACCCCCATGCTTCACAGTAGGTATGGTGTTCTTTGGATGCAACTCAGCATTCTTTCTCCTCCAAACACAACGAGTTGAGTTTTTACCAAAAAGTTATATTTTGGTTTCATCTGACATTCTCCCAATCCTCTTCTGGATCATCCAAATGCTCTCTAGCAAACTTCAGACGGGCCTGGACATGTACTGGCTTAAGCAGGTGGACACGTCTGGCACTGCAGGATTTGAGTCCCTGGTGGCGTAGTGTGTTACTGATGGTAGCCTTTGTTACTTTGGTCCCAGCTCTCTGCAGGTCATTCACTAGGTCCCCCCGTGTGGTTCTGGGATTTTTGCTCACCGTTCTTGGGATCATTTTGACCCCACGGGGTGAGATCTTGCGAGGAGCCCCAGATCGAGGGAGATTATCAGTGGTCTTGTATGTCTTCCATTTCCTAATAATTGCTCCCACAGTTGATTTCTTCACATCAAGCTGCTTACCTATTGCAGATTCAGTCTTCCCAGCCTGGTGCAGGTCTACAATTTTGTTTCTGGTGTCCTTTGACAGCTCTTTGGTCTTGGCCATAGTGGAGTTTGGAGTGTGACTGTTTGAGGTTGTGTTAATACCGGTAACGAGTGGAGAACAGAGGAGCCTCTTAAAGAAGAAGTTACAGGTCTGTGAGAGCCAGAAATCTTGCTTGTTTGTAGGTGACCAAATACTTATTTTCCACCATAATTTGCAAATAAATTTCTCATTTTGTCTCTCATAGTTGAAGTGTACCTATGATGAAAATTACAGAGAAAGATACTTAAAGTACAGGTAAATGAATATTTGCATGGTTAAATTAACTGTACAGGTAAATGACAGGAAGAGATACTTAAATAGCTAAATGTGTGTATGATATAATTTAGGGTAATAATACTAATTCCCTTAAAATACAGTCCTTAGAACAGGGTTAATTACAGATATCGCAAATAGAACAGATCTACCACTTCTTAGACTTGCTTTCAATAAGAATGACAGATCCGTAACTCACATTTCTATTTCTGAATATAGTCGGGTCACTCAAAAAGTTACATATTGCAGCTTTAAGGTGTCTGTAATTGAATACATGTCAAAAACCATCAATTCATTTCTATAGCTTTTTTTACAATGGTGGGGGACTGCGAAGATCGAGGCATGGTGGCTTCAACACAGCGCCTCCTATTAGTCATCTAGTGTATACAGTGCATTCGGACCCCTTGACTTTTCCCACACAAGTTAGGTTACAGCCTTATTCTAAAAGGGATTACAAAAATACTCAATCTACACACAATACCCCATAATGACAGAGTAAAAACTGAAATATCACATTTAGATAAGTATTCAGACCTTTTACTCGGTATTTTTGTTTAAGTACCTTTGCCAGGTTTCCTCCAGACGTGACGCTTGGCATTCTGGCCAAAGAGTTCAATCTTGGTTTCATAAGACCAGAGAATCTTGTTTCTCATGTTCAGAGTCTTTAGGTGTCTTTTGGCAAACTCTAAGCGGGCTATCGTGTGCCTTTTACTAAGGAGTGACTTCAGTCTGGCCACTCTACCATAAAGGCCTGATTGGTGGAGTGCTGCAGAGATGGTTGTCCTTCTGGAAGGTTCTCCCATCTCCACAGGGGAACTCTAGAGCTCTGTCAGAATGACCATCAAATTATTTAGGCCACTGTGTTCTTGGGGACCATCAATGCTGCAGAAATGTTTTGATACCCTTCCCCAGATCTGTGCCTCGGAGCTCTACTAACAATTCCTTTGACCTCACAGCTTGGTTTTTGCTCTGACATGCACTGTCAACTGTGGGACCTTATATAGACAGGCGTGCCTTTCCAAATCATGTCCAATCAATAGAATTTACCACAGGTGGACTCCGATGAAGTTGTAGAAACATCTCAAGGATGATCAATGGAAACAGGATGCACCTGAGTCTCATATCAAAGGGTCTGAATACTTATGTAAATAAGGTGTCTTGTTTTTTTATACCTTTGACATTTTTCAAAAAAGACTGTTTTAGTTTTGTCATTATGGGTTATTGTGTGTAGATTTTTTAATCCATGTTAGAATAAGGCTGTAACGTAACAAAATGTGGAAAAGTCAAGGGGTCTGAATACTTTCCGAAGGCACTGTATGTATTTATGTAACCCAAGTGAACCTGAGATTTGGTCAATGGTAAATGGAACACATGAAACCCTATACGCAGGGTCTGCATAACTATCCCGGTCTTTAAACTAAATCCATGGCAAAGCAGACAAGCCAATGCAAGAAAATAAAGGATCAACCTGTGACGTTTTTCAGCAATGAAATTGGAAACACTTGAATGTCTATGACGGATCATCAGCTCTCTCAAACGGAAGGGAGCGGTTTGCATGTCCCAAGTTTTTTTGATACTATAACTTCACCGCTTAAACAAGACAGATTAGGCCAATAACCGAGACATTTGATCTCTGTATTATGAACAACTGGTAGGCTGCATCTGGGCAATGAACTTTAAGGTGGTTTGAACACCCTGTATCTAGTGTGAGTAGACTAGATGGAAAGCACATACATTCTTAGCCTGGGATCCAAACGGAGCATGTGGTGAAACAATGAATCGGAGCAAATTACCTGCCATGTGTTCTTGACACTTTCATGGATCAATACACAAATATAAATCCAATACAAAAGACCCCTTGACTTTTGTAGAATGTATAACATTTGACATAGCTTTTCGGAATTAAATTACAAACAAGAAAAACAGGGGCTGTATGTATCAAGCGTCTCCCCCCCCCCCCAATTAATCTTATTAATTGTGATCCAAAAGACAAAACTGTGCCAAAAAATGTTGGGCCACTTCTACTGACCTATGTTCGGGGGAAATCTCATCTGGAATCTCCCAGATGAGATTCCCCCAAAACATAATTTTGGTGACGACCTAGTCTTGGAGATGCATATAGGGATGTTCACCCTCTCACATTACAACACCACAGATATAACAACACCACACCAACAAACTTCGATTTGATATCTTTACTAACTTAGCAGACGACCAAACAAATACTTGTGAATATGGAGGCATCACAGAACCCAATAATGTCCCAGACATGGATACCCAGATCCTCATAAAGTTCACCATTGTGAGCATCTTGACTGGCTGCATCACAGCTTGGTATGGCAACTGCTTGGCATCCGACCGCAAGGCGCTACAAAGGGTAGTGCGTACGGCCCAGGTCATCACTGGGGCTAAACACCGTAACATCCAGGTCCTCTCTACCAAGTGATGTCAGAGGAAGGCCCTAAAAATTGTCAGACTCCAGTCACCCAAGTGATAGGCTGTTCTGCACGGTAAGCTGTACCGGAGCACCAAGTCTGGGACCAAAAGGCTCCTGAACAGCTTCTACCCCCAAGACTTAAGATTGCTGAACAGTTAATCAAATGGCTACATGGACTATTTACATTGACCCCCTTTTTTTTTTATTGTACTGACATTCTTGTACTGGCTCTATGCACACACTGGACTCTAACCACACACTCACACATACTACACTGACACTCCAACATAAACACACACACACAGAGATACACTTTCACACACGTTGCTGCTACTCTGTTTATTATCCATCCTGAATGCCTAGTTACTTTTAACCGTACCTACATGTATATACAGTTGAAGTCGGAAGTTTATATACACTTTTAAGTTGAAGTCATTAAAACTCATTTTTCAACCACTCCACAGATTTCATGTTAAACTATAGTTTTGGCAAGTCGGTATTGACATCTACTTTGTGCATGACACAAGCAATTCTTCCACAATTGTTTACAGGACAGATTATTTCACTTATAATTCACAATTCCAGTGGGTCAGAAGTTTAACATACACTAAGTTGACTGTGCCTTCTGATAGGCTAATTGACATAATTTGAGTCAATTGGAAGTGTACTTGTGGATGTATTTCAAGGCCTACCTTCAAACTCAGTGCCTCTTTGCTCGACATCATGGGAAAATCAAAATAAATCAGCCAAGACCTCAGAAAACAAAATTGCAGACCTCCACAAGTCTGGTTCATCCTTGGGAGCAATTTCATCTGTACAAACAATAGTATGCAAGTATAAACACCATGGGACCGCGCAGCCCTCATACCGCTCAGGAAGGAGACGCATTCTGTCTCCTAGAGATGAACGTACTTTGGTGCGAAATAATTCTCTACTATTATTCTGACATTTCACATTCTTAAAATAAAGTGTTGATCCTAACTGACCTAAAGCAGGGAAGTTTTACTAGGAAAACTGAGTTGAAATGTATTTGGCTAAGGTGTAAGATGCCAGATGTGGAGGTCCTGGGCTGGTGTGGTAACACTTGTCTGCGGTTGTGAGGCCGGATGGACCTACTGCCAAATTCTCAAAAACGACGTTGAGACGGCTTATGGTAGAGAAATTAACATTAAATTATCTGGCAACAGCTCTGGTGGACATTCCTGCAGTCAGCATGCCAACTGTAAGCTCCCTCAAAACTTGAGACATCTGTGGCATTGCGTTGTGTGACAAAACTGCACATTTTAAAAGAGGCCTTTTATTGTCCCCAGCACAAAATGCACCTGTGTACTGATCGTGCTGTTTAATTAACTTCTTGATAGGTCACACTTGTCAGATGGATGGATTATCTTGGCAAAAGAGAAATGCTCACTAACAGTGATGTAAACAAATTTGTGCACAACATCAGAGAAATAAGCATTATGTGCGTATGGAACATTTCTGGGATTTTTTTATTTCAGCTCATGAAACATGGGACCAACACTTTACATGTTGCGTTTATATTTTTGTTATGTACAGATATCAATACAGATAACAATATTAGCATAATCTTAGACTAGGATGAGGTAGGTTATTATAACAGTGTTATAAATATATATTAAATAAATAAATATATGGCTGAAGTTAGTCACAACTGGCAATAGAATGGAGGATTGTATGTGTTGAGGAATTTGAATCTCCCTGTTTTGAATCGGCCATATTTGAACTTATTGCAAGTTATTATTTCAGATAGCAACACATGGTGTCTGGATTGCTTATGATGATGGAGAAAATGTACAGTTGGCTAAAGTTGTGAAATGTTCTTCTCAAGAAGCAGAATCGAAATTATCTTCTCAAGAAGCAGAATCGTAATGACTTAAGGTTTCAACTTTTAGCAGAAGTTAAGACTTCTGGCTAAGTTAGATGTCTAGCCAAGTTAGCGTGCTAGCTGAGACCCTATGCACACAAGCCCTGCCTTTTCCCGCAAGAGACCGCCCTTTCTTTTCAAGGATTGGCTACCGATATGTCAATCACCACGATCTCGTTCCCCTATCGCTCACTGGGCTGTCAATCAATTCTGACAAAATAAAGTGATTGGTTCATGACGATTCCAACCAAAAGATGGGCGCTTTCGCTAGTTATAACTTTCCCCAGTGCTAACTTCGAACAGGCCGCTACCACAGCCAGAGAAACGAAATGTGCAGTATTAAAACCTAATCAACAACAACGAACTTCATGCATGACAACATGATAATGTCATACAGTCGTGCAGTTTTACTGATAAATAATTAGTTGGCACTTTAGTTAGCTAACTGCTAACCAATTTAGGCACTCGAGAAGCGAGCGAGAAGACAGACCACAACAGTTTTAGTCAACTAATTGCCCACTCAGATTTCATGGCCGACAGGACAACGATAGAAACGTACACACTAACTCGAACGACTTTCAATACTTATATGTCACATATTCATCGGAATTACACATGGATTGTACATTTTGACAATAATATACTGTTTACAAACTCACCGTTGCGCCCCTCTCTCTCCCTCTCTCCTCTTCTCTGGTCTTGGAATTTGACACTCCCCTCCTCCCTGACTCATCGCGAGGTTCTACGTCAAAGTCTTCATAGTCATTAAGTAATATAATCAAAAATAGCGTATGGAATTCACTTTTATTTTTATTTTTTTTGCCTATTTTACAAACGCCTACATGTATTATTTTACGATGTAGTAGGTGGTGCATACAACATTTTATAATATGTTTTACCAGGGGCCACATATTCTATTCTATTCACCCTCTGTAGCAGATGTTTGAAGTGGGGTGTCATAAGCCTGCCATATTTCTGACTGAGAACACAACACTGAATGTCCTACTCACATTGCTCATATGAATAACCTTTGTTTTTGCAGTTGTTTTGGTTACCTCAGTAACCTGTCTGTGGAATGTGGAGATGAAATACATGAGGACTGTCTTTCTATCTCCTTCTATACAGAATAATATACTGTATACTGTCTGTTTCTGGGAAAGGGAAAGCTATAATAGAATGGAATAGAATAGAATAGAAGCTGGTCGCTTTAGAAGCTGGCCACGTTCTAAATTCTTAGTTTAGATCCTTTCACATGAAGCAGGTATTCAATTCAAGATACAACATAAGAAAATGGTTAAACAGTACACTGTACTCTCTCTCTCTAAAGAAACCACCCAGCAGTGAGTGTTGCTCATAATTATTGCTAGCATCAAATTCTCAGCTCATTTGCCTTGTTTGCCGACTGTGTTGTTCCAATATTCTGTATCCTGACTGAGCCAGGAGTCTGTGGATAAGGAAACTATGTCTTCATCCCAAATGGGACCCTATCTCCTATATAGGGCACTACTTTTACCTAGAGCACTACGGGCCCTGGTCAAAAGGGAAAAAAAGGGAAAAGGGTGCCTTTTCAAACTCAGACTATGTATTTAATTACGTATCCAGTCCCTAAGATCACAGCTTGCATAACCACCGTTGGCCTGGCCTGCCTCCAACCTTGGGCATGTGGCGCCACAGAACTAGAATGATTCTAGAACTAGAATGACCCCAATTTATTATATTGCTATGTGTAGAAAGAGCACTGGTGTGAGGGATGATGAGGTCATAATTATAAATGCCATATTTAAAACTCATTACCATCTCTGATGAAGGCAGTTACAACAATGCTCTGTCACATTTAATAAAATGTCACATTTTCCCCTAATATTTATTTATTTGTGTTTTACATTTTCAAGCCTGATGTATGAGTGAAAATCCTGAAGTATTTAAGATTTGAAAAATGTAAAAGAAAATCCAGACATTGAACAGATGTGAGTGAATGATAACTACTGTATTGTACAGTTTTTAAGGAAGGTAGTGTGAGAGAGCGTTGAGAGGGGGGCCTTCTTCCTCTGTGTGTTGCTTTATTTTCCTTCCAGAATTTCTCACCCTTTTTTTTTGGTTTCCACAAAGTCAGATTCCAAAGTCACAAAGTCAGATTCCAAAACCACAAAGTCAGATTCCAAAGTCACAAAGTCAGATTCCAAAATTACAAAGTCAGATTCCAAAGTCACAAAGTCAGATTCCAAAGTCACAAAGTCAGATTCCAAAGTCACAAAGTCAGATTCCAAAGCCACAAAGACAAAATTGGCAAAGTGTTTGTTATTTTTTCTGTCTTAATTTAAGGTCAGGAATAAGGTTAGCAGTGTTGTTAAGGACAGGGTTAAGGTAAAAATAAAAAAAGAATAATAATAATGTAAAAGCTAAATTGTAGAAATGGGCAGGGTTTATGAATTTGTGGCTATAGAAGCTAGTGACAAACTTTTTTTCTCTCGCCAGGAAACCAACATCCTGTCTGTGTTGGGATATGGGGCCAAAATAAAGCATTGGAAATATCTAGAGACAATACCTCAGTAACTCAACAAAGGATTATTAGTGAATAGTGCTTTTGAACCTGCTCATATGTAATCAAAGGGGAAGCAGCCAATGAAAACAAAGGGGGAATTTGAAATGTGTCCAATAGATTGTATTAGAGTGGCAGCCACTGTAAATACAGATAAACAGTGAAATATACTGTATGTTGTTTCCAACAATTCTCAACTGCCACACCAACAATGCCATACAAGAGTACACTGTAGTATCCTGTATATTTTTCCAATAACACAACATTACTGAGGATTATTAACCTGTTTTTCAATACTATACTAAGATCTATGTGGAAGAGTCTCTCCTGTTATTGAAGCAAAGACTGATTCATACAATGCCGTTCGAAAGAATTCACACCTCTTGATGTTTTACACATTTTGTTGTGTTACATCCTGAATTTGAAATAGATAAAATTGAGATGTTGTCTCACTGGCCTACACACAATACCCCATAATGAAAAGCTGAAATGTCTTGAGTCAATAAGTATTCAGTCCCTTTGTTAGATCAAGCCTAAATAGGTTCAGGAATAACAATAGCATAGACTCATTCTGTGTGCAATAATAGTGTTTAACATGATTTTTGAATGACTACCTCATCTCTGTATCCCACACATACAATTATCTGTAAGGTCCCTCAGTCGAGCAGTGAATTTCAAACACATATTCAACCACAAAGACCAATGTCTCGCAAAGAAGGGCACCTATTGCTAGAAAAAGCAGACATTGAATGTCCCTTTGAGCATGGTGAAGTTATTAATTACACTTTGGATGGTGTATCAATACACCCAGTCACTACAAAGATACAGACACCCTTCTTAACTCAAATGCCGGAGAGAAAGGAAACCGCTCAGGGATTTCACCAAGAGGCCAATGGTGACTTTAAAACAGTTACAGAGTTGAGTGGCTGTGATGGGAGAAAACTGAGGATGGATCAACAACACTGTAGTTACTCCACAATACTAACCTAAATGACAGAGTAAAAAGAAGGAAGCTTGTACAGAATACAAATATTTCAAAACATGCATCCTGTTTGCAACAAGGCACTAAAGTTATGTTTGTGGCAAATCCAACACAGCACATCACTGAGTACCACTCTTCATCTTTTCAAGCATGGTGGTGGCTGCATCATGTTATGGGTATGCTTGTCATCGGCAAGGACTAGGGAGTTTTTTAGGATAAAACAAAACAAAATATAGTTAAGCACAGGCAAAATCCTAGAGGAAAACATAGTTCATTCTTTCCAACAAACACTGGGAGAAAAATTCACCTTTCAGCAGGACAATAACCTAAAACACACAGCCAAATATACACTGGAGTTGCTTAACAAGATGGCATTGAATGTTCCTGAGTGGCTGAGTTACCGTTTTGACTTAAATTGGCAAGACCAACTTGACAGAGCTCGAAAATGTATTAAAATAATCATGTGCAAATATTGTATCATCCAGGTGTGCAAATCTCGTAGAGACTTACCCAGAAAAACTCACAGCTGTAATCTCTGCCAAAGGTGATTCTAACATGCATTGACATTGATACCACATAAATGAGATATCTGTATTTTCATTATCAATAAATTTGCAAACATTTCTAAAAACATGTTTTCAATTTGTCCTTATGGGTTATTGTGTGTAGATGGGTGAGAAAAATATATATTTAATTAATTTGGAATTCAGGCTGTAACACAACAAAATGTGGATTAAGTCAAGGGGTATGAATACTTTCTGAAGGCACTGTTGAAGACTAAAGACCCCTGCTGGACAATTACGGAATTGCATGTGATGAAACTACATGCACATGATAAGAGTTGTTGCCAATTTCCCTACTGGAGAGACAAAATGAGAAAAGAAAATCCAGAAAATCACATTGTAGGATTTTTAATGAATTTATTTGCAAATTATGGTGGAAAATAAGTATTTGGTCACCTACAAACAAGCAAGATTTCTGGCTCTCACAGACCTGTAACTTCTTATTTAAGAGGCTCCTCTGTCCTCCACTCGTTACCTGTATTAATGGCACCTGTTTGAACTTGTTATCAGTATAAAAGACACCTGTCCACAACCTCAAACAGTCACACTCCAAACTCCACTATGGCCAAGACCAAAGAGCTGTCAAAGGACACCAGAAACAAAATTGTAGACCTGCACCAGGCTGGGAAGACTGAATCTGCAATAGGTAAGCAGCTTGGTGTGAAGAAATCAACTGTGGGAGCAATTATTAGGAAATGGAAGACATACAAGACCACTGATAATCTCCCTCGATCTGGGGCTCCACGCAAGATCTCACCCCGTGAGGTCAAAATGATCACAAGAACGGTGAGCAAAAATCCCAGAACCACACGGGGGGACCTAGTGAATGACCTGCAGAGAGCTGGGACCAAAGTAACAAAGGCTACCATCAGTAACACACTACGCCACCAGGGACTCAAATCCTGCAGTGCCAGACGTGTCCACCTGCTTAAGCCAGTACATGTCCAGGCCCGTCTGAAGTTTGCTAGACAGCATTTGGATGATCCAGAAGAGGATTGGGAGAATGTCATATGGTCAGATGAAACCAAAATATAACTTTTTGATAAAAACTCAACTCGTCGTGTTTGGAGGAGAAAGAATGCTGAGTTGCATCCAAAGAACACCATACCTACTGTGAAGCATGGGGGTGGAAACATCATGCTTTGGGGCTGTTTTTCTGCAAAGGGACCAGGACGACTGATCCGTGTAAAGGAAAGAATGAATGGGGCCATGTATCGTGAGATTTTGAGTGAAAACCTCTTCCATCAAAAAGGGCATTGAAGATGAAACGTGGCTGGGTCTTTCAGCATGACAATGATCCCAAACACACCGCCCGGGCAACGAAGGAGTGGCTTCGTAAGAAGCATTTCAAGGTCCTGGAGTGGCCTAGCCAGTCTCCAGATCTCAACCCCATAGAAAATCTTTGGAGGGAGTTGAAAGTCTGTGTTGCCCAGCGACAGCCCCGAAACATCACTGCTCTAGAGGAGATCTGCATGGAGGAATGGGCCAAAATACCAGCAACAGTGTGTGAAAACCTTGTGAAGACTTACAGAAAACGTTTGACCTCTGTCATTGCCAACAAAGGGTATATAACAAAGTATTGAGATAAACTTTTGTTATTGACCAAATACTTATTTTCCGTGATTTTCTGGATTTTCTTTTCTCATTTTGTCTCTCATAGTTGAAGTGTACCTATGATGAAAATTACAGGCCTCTCTCATCTTTTTAAGTGGGAGAACTTGCACAATTGGTGGCTGACTAAATACTTTTTTGCCCCACTGTACATACAGTTGAAGTTGGAAGTTTAGATACACTTAGGTTGAAATCATTAAAACTCATTTTTCAAACACTACACAGATTTCATGTTAACAAACTATAGTTTTGGCAAGTCGGTTAGATAGATAGATAGATAGATAGATAGATAGATAGATAGATAGATAGATAGATAGATAGATAGATAGATAGATAGATAGATAGATAGATAGATAGATAGATAGATAGATAGATAGATAGATAGATAGATAGATAGATAGATAGATAGATAGATAGATAGATAGATAGATAGATAGATAGATAGATAGATAGATAGATATCTGGAGTGCAAAAAAAAGCTATAAAAAGACATTGCATAGTATGGGTGGTTGGCTGAATATGTACACTATACATTGGTGGATGTTGGATGGTTAATTATACTATACAGGTCGATGGCAGAGAAATACTTCAGTAGCTAAAAATGCGTATGATATGAGCGAGGGTAATAATAGTTTACTTAATAGACAGTCTGGTTAAATGAACAGGTAAGTGAATATTTTGCATGGTTAAATTAGCTGTACAGGTAAGTATACAGTTATATTTACAGATAAGTGAATACTTGCATGGTTACACAAACTGTACAGGTAAATGACAGGAAGATATACTTTAATAGCTAAATGTGTGTATGATATAATTTGGGGTAATAATAGTAATTCCCTTAAAATACAGTCCTTAGTGCGCAGAGTTTAATTACAGACAACTGCACATTCAATATACTAAAAGCAATGAGAAAAGGTGCAACTGACAGGATACTAATATGCATTCCTGAGTGAATGGCTACGTAAGTTAGGTCCAAGAATTACTAGCAATATTGCACGTGATATGATATAACAACTGTACATGAGTATGTATATACAGACCTGCATGAATAAATAGGTCCTGAGTGAATGAGTGCTGACGGACCAGAGTTACTCACGGATGGATGCATAATTGTTAAACTAGGTCCTAGCACCCCAACAGTTCCAGATCTATGTCGCTGACGGCACGGCACCCCGGTGAGGCATTATATAGTCTAATAGCCGCCGGCAGGAAGGACCTCCTGTAGTGCTCTCTGGCACACCGTGGTGGGACTGAAAGTTATCCTCTGCGTCATAACCATAGCGTGCAGAGGGTGGGTGACGTTGTCCATGATTACCAGCAGTTTGGCCAGGATCCGTCTCTCCGCCACCTCCTCTAGAGTGTCAAGGCTCATCCCCAGGACAGAGCTAGCCTTCCTGATCAGCTTATTTACGCGAGAAGCATCACCGGCTTTGATGTTTGCTCCCCAGCACACCACTGCAAAAAAGATGGCACTGGCCACCACAGACTGGTAGAATGTATGCAGTAGTTTACTGCACACGTTGAAGGACCTGAGCCTCCTCAGAAAGTAGAGTCGGCTCTGGCCCTTTTTGTACAGGTCCCCGGTGTTACCAGCCCATTCCAGCCTGTTGTACATATGGACTCCCAGGAACTTGTATGACCCAACCATTTCCACATCCATCCCCTGTATAGGGACTGCAGTCAGTTGTGCCTTGGTTCTCCTGAAGTCCACCACCATCTCCTTTGTTTTTCTGATGTTGAGCTGAAGGTGGTTCTGCTCACACCACAACACAAAGTCACTGATTGTGCTCCTGTACTCCTCCTCCTGCCCATCCCTGATGCACCCTACACTTGGTTGGTGGTGAAAGCCAGCCCAGGTGGGGGGGTGGGGGGAAGGGTTGTGTTGAGGATCAGTCCAGGGGGAGCAGGGGCGGAGGTGGGGTCACTGATTGTCTCAGCAGAGGTGTTGTGAGCAAAGTGGGGGTGGGACAGCAGTGAGGGTGTGTGGTCTGGGGAGCTGGACAGGGCCAGTATTGAACCTGTTAAAAAATTGGTTCAGCTCATTGGCTCTGTCCTGGGTCCCCTCCGTCTGCCCACTGTTTTACTTTTTGAAGCCAGTGATATTTCTCATACCCTTCCACACCTCTCTCACCTGGCTCTGCCTCAGCTTGTCCTCCATCTTCTCCTTATACCCTCTCTTCCCCTCAGCAATCCGCAACTTCAGCTCCCTCTGGACGCATTTCAATTTGTCCTTGTCCCTCTCCTTGAAGGCCCTCTTCTTCTCATTCAGCAGGGCCTTCAGGTCGCTGGTGACCCAGGGTTTATTGTTTGGGAAACAGCGTACCTTCCTGGTGGGTACAGTGTTGTCTACACAAAAATTAATATAGTCTGTTATGCAGTCAGTAAGTCCATCGATGTCCTCCCCATGAGCCTCACAGAGCACATCCCAGTCCTAGGACATCTACTTTGTGCATGACACAAGCAATTCTTCCAACAATTGTTTACAGACAGATTATTTCACTTATAATTCACTATATCACAATTCCAGTGGGTCAGAAGTTTACATACACTAAGTTGACTGTGCCTTAAAACAGCTTAGAAAATTCCAGAAAATGATGTCATGGCTTTAGAAGCTTCTGATAGGCTAATTGACATAATTTGAGTCAATTGGAGTTGTACCTGTGGATGTATTTCAATATCTACCTTCAAACTCAGTGCCTCTTTGGTCAACATCATGGGGAAATCAAAAGAAATCAGCCAAGACCTCAGAAAACAAATTGTAGACCTCCACAAGTCTGGTTCATCCTTGGGAGCAATTTCCAAATGCCTGAAGGTACCACGTTAGTACATAAGTATAAACACCATGGGAACACGCAGCCATCATACCGCTCAGGAAGGAGATGCGTTCAATCCTAGAACAACAGCAAAGGACCTTGTGAAGATGCTGGAGGAAACCGGTACAAAAGTATCCATATCCACAGTAAAACGAGTCCTATATCGACATAACCTGAAAGGCCGCTCAGCAAGAAAGAAGCCACTGCTCCCAAACCGCCATAAAAAAGCCATACTACGGTTTGCAACTGCACATGGGGACAAAGATTGTACTTTTGGGAGAAATGTCCTCTGGTCTGATGAAACAAAAATAGAACTGTTTGTTAAGTTTGGAGGAAAAAGGGGGAGGCTTGCTAGCCAAAGAACACCATCCCAACCGTGAAGCACGGGGGTGGCAGCATCATGTCGTGGGGGTGCTTTGCTGCAGGAGGGAGTGGTGCACTTCACAAAATAGATGGCATCATCAGGAAGGAAAATTATGTGGATATATTGAAGCAACATCTCAAGACATCAGTCAGGAAGTTAAAGCTTGGTCACAAATGGGTCTTCCAAATGGACAATGACACCAAGCATACAACGTTGTGGCAAAATGGCTTAAGGACAACAAAGTCAAGGTATTGGAGTGGCCATCACAAAGCCCTGACCTCAATCCTATAGAAACTTTGTGGGCAGAACTGAAAAAGAGTGTGCGAGCAAGGAGGCCTACAAACCTGACTCAGTTGCACCAGTTCTGTCAGGAGGAATGGGCCAAAATTCACTTATTTGTGGGAAGCTTGTGGAAGGCTACCTGAAACATGTGACCCAAGTTAAACAATTTAAAGGCAATGCTACCAAATACTAATTGAGTGTATGTAAACCTCTGAAATAAATAATTCTCTACTATTATTCTGACATTTCACATTCTTAAAATAAAGTGGTGATCCTAACTGACCTGAGACATGGAATTTTTACTAGGTTTAAATGTCAGGAATTATGAAAAACTGAGTTTAAATGTATTTGGCTAAGGTGTATGTAAACTTCCGACTTCAACTGTATACAGTATATATATATATATATATGTGTGTATAATGATTCACAAGGCAATGTTTCTGGTGTCTTAACTAAAATAACAAAAACAACAGAAATGCGGTACATAGTATAAGGGAAGGCGTTTACTTTTTTCATTATTTAACAGAAAAATGCACTTTGTAGGTTTACATTGGTGTCTAAGAGAACCAAATCAACTATCAACGTTATACATGTACACACCTGGCAAACAGAAACAAGCACATTAAGCAACTATTGTGTTTCACTACAAACTAAAGTAAATTGGTCAAAGCTTCTATTGTTTATATATTTTAAATACAATAAAAACACACACATGCATGCCACTATGACAATGTATACTATTACTGAAAGCTTTTGCCTAAAATAAACAATTATGAAATATACCTTTACATGGTTTGCTGGTTACATTGTTTATGGTCACATTTAAATCTGTGGTGCATAACGTTTTGGACCAAAAAAAAGCACCATTGAAAATCCTGATGTAAAAATTACAAAATAAAAGTTTACCTAGTCTCTATGGAAAACAAAATATTTATTTATTTTTCAATAGTTGTCTGTACATCAGCATACTTCAACTAAAATAAGCCAAAGTAGACTGTACCTTTTCCATTCAAAAATATGAATAGCTAACACAAATAGCAAATCACATTTTCACACGTATTAAATTTGACAGGCTGGCATATGTATATATTTATCCCAGGAAGCAGGGTTTGGGTCAATTCAGAATTAAATTAAATTAAATTCAACCCATGAATTGAAATTCGAAGCAGAATTTGAAATGAATTTGAATTAAAGTAAGTAGAATTTAATTAAAACCAATTCAAAGATATTCCAACTGAGATATGAAACATATGAGTCTCATTCCTTTGACAAATATTTAGCCAAAAGCATCTGCCACCTCTTACTGAAGAAGACAGATACCATTTCAAATATTTGCTTGATTATAACTCAAAAGATGTTTGTATTTTTGTCATGAGATATTCTGAGTGGTTGAGCTAATGGATTCTGGAAAATATATTTGTATATGATCTAATAACATGTAAGTGAATTTGAATTATTACAGACAACCTACACAATGATCTTACAATATTTCCAAACCAATATAATTATGATAACTCGTTGGAGTTTTAAATATAGCATTGGTAACTATACATGATGTCATGTATAATGAATAAACATGCGCATAATGATGTATGCAATAAATGATCCATTTGAATTTCAATGAATTTCATTAAATTCTGCTTCCTGAGGGGTGTGGCCAATTCAAATTAAAGAATGGAATTGGAATGAAAGATCAATTCGCAACTTAATTCAAAATTGACCCCAATCCTGCCAGGAAGTGCTATATGATACAGATTATTTTGTATAACAGTCACATATCTGTTAATGAACGTTATGTAACAGCATTACCTGGCACACTAATCTCTATAATATATTAGTGATTTTAATTATGTAATCTACTATTTTTTTGTATCATTTTGTAACAACATGAAAAGAGTGATTATTACTGTTATTATGAAACGCAACATTGAATGAAATGCAATTCCATATTTTACACTGTTTTTGGGGATTGCAGGTCTGATTCTGCAGACCCACTGACGGAGGGAAACACTCAAACTTTACACACACAACAACCACAATCATCAACCACATAAGAACTAAGTACTTCCTCGTCTCAGTGTGACTTATTGGACGGCCTACAACACCTCATACTATCTAGAATCAACATCATTCCTCATTAAGGGGACATTTTGTCAGAATATATGCAGCATAAACTTTTCAATAATCCGATTCAGAGTTGAGATAGCGGCGTGCAACTCTGAACCAAGCAGTCAGAGTTCAAGTCTGAATATGATCAATAGTTATTACACATCCTGTCACCTCTAGTCCCACCCCCTATAAGCTCAGTCTCTCAGCAGCAAGTACTCTTTGACCGACTCTGGTAAAGGCAGCTCTTTGACAGCAGTGGGGAGGAACCTCACCCCCAGGCTCTGTCTGACGGCACACCGTGACAGGGCACGTAGCGTCGGTGCTTCAGCCACCATACTGGTCAGCTTGGCCAGGAGCTGGGGATCCTTACTGAGCTCCCTGGGCAAGGTACCATCGGCCCGGCGGATCTCAAACCTCCCCGCCGCCTTGTACAGCAGCTCCAGACACTCCTCCTCCTGCTCTGCCCCCAGGCCCCTGGCAAGTAGGGCCACCAGGCGAGAGATGGGTGTCTGGCCTTTTAGGTTAGTAACATGGACCTGGCCTCCATATTCTAACAGAACCCTCACACTCTCTAGGTTGCCTTTCATGGCGGCCCAGCTTAACGGGGTGTCATTGTTGTAGTCCCGTGCGTTGGGGCAGGCACCGCTCTCCAGCAGAGCTCTGACGCACTCAGGGTTGTCCTTGAAGGCAGCCCAGTGTAGCGGGGTGTCCTTGTTGCCGTCCAATGCATTGGGCTGAGCCCCATACTCTAGGAGGAGTTCCACACAGCCCTCGTCCTTCTCTGCTGCGTAGTGCAGCGCCGTGCGGTTGTAGCCATCCAGGGCATTTACCTGCAAAGTTACAATACAATAAAACTTTGTTAGTTATTCAAGTGGGAGGAATCAAGAGCAGGTTAGATTTATGGATGTCTGCAGCATGTACAGTATAAAAAAACAACACAATATTACCTCAGGATGTTTATCTAACTTAAAAAAAAATATATATATATAAATAAATTGACAAATTGATAACAATAAGCCACTAGCTAAGTGAGTAGTTACATCATTTCAAACAAAGTTCAAGTTGGATGAGAGAGTTAAAAACAGGCCACCATGCATACCTCTGCTCCTTTCTCCAACAACAACTCGACACAGTCGGCATCCGCCACCATACAGGCACAGTGCAAGGGCTTCAGAGTGCCGTGCATACGGTTCACGTCAGCTCCCTGAGGGTAGACGCGTTATGTCAACAGTATGCAAAATATGAATAGATACTGATACCATAAACAACAAGTCATATTCAATTGAATAAAAATTGTGGCATAGTTAAAAGATAGCTACGAAACTACAAAACATCTACACAATTAACAATGTGCAAAGACAATGCGTGAGGTTGAGGGTGTTATCTTTTTTTCTACAAAGAAGTCAACTGTGGAACACAACAAATAAAATTAAGTACAGTGGTGTGTGTCAACATTTCCTTTCTGCGGTTCAAAGATAAGCCAAGCAGACAACCTACCCTTCGAATGAGATCCTCCACATTGTCGTGTGGGAAAGAGCGAATGGCAGCAATGGTGCGAATGAGCCGCTCGGACAGGGAATATTTACTCTGAATAGATTGCATGATGTACCACATAGTAGAGCTCATATGGAGCTGAGGAACATGGCACCCAGGCTGGGGTGCACTGATGCCACACCACACTGTCTACAACACCTGGCTGGCCAACTTGGGAGTTTCAGATCTGAAAGGAAACAATGTTGGTATTATTATTATTGTGGAGAATTACAGGTGTTTACTTAGGACAGACATTTTTCGTTTGAGCTAGGACTACTATATATTCTAGGATATCAATTTATGGGGTTTCATCGGTAACGTTTTATGCATCAAAGGGTATGGCAATCCCCATCTGGTGTAAATGTGATGTTGACTGACGTTGACATACTGTGCATCAAATAATAATAATAGTTTTGATACCCGCCCACACAAACGGAATGGCTACTACTCTGTACAAGACAGCTATCATTTCTCAACCTAGCAAACGTGTTTTTAGTTTTACCTGTGCACCATTTGGCAAAAGGTAGAAACTTTGCAATTTAGCTTGTTATGTTAAAAGATAGCTAGCCTTCCTGTTTACCAGCTGTTGCAACTCGTCGACTAGCAGCTAATGCCGGCTACTTGGTGGCTAACTACTAGTTAGCTAACTTACTTGTATTAACCAAGTTACCGATATATAAACAGCTAAATCTAAACTATCTAGTACAATTCTCATCAATATTTGCAGTAGCTAACCAAACCACAATTTAGCTTAAATAAAAGTCACGACCTCCGCAGCGGTAACGTTAGCTAGATAGCATGCTAATCGGCTAGTTGTTTTCAACTCCTACAACTGACCATTCGTGCTAGCAAAGATGACACTTAGATTCAGTATTATACATTTTATTGATTGTGATGAATATCAAAAAATATGTTTCCATAGCTTGCTTTAAAATTGTTATGTCGATATTTCGGGCCCCACATACCGTTTACGGTGCGGAGTTCCAAGGAAACGCGATAAACAGCCCGGCGCATGCGCTGTGCAAAACACGGAAACGGAAACGTTATTTAACGCAGGAATCTCCTCTGGCTTGTTCAAGCATCTTACACATGTTATTTGTAACGGTAACAGCCTTCGTGTAGCGCTGGAATTCATCACATGCCATAGTAGCTATGCTTCCTCTCCATGTATGGGCATCAGATGGCTCCATTGCTCTCTCTATGGGTAGCACATTAAAAAGGTCTATGTCAGATACCTTGTATTGATTATAGAGCGCAGGCAATGCCTATCTCTGTGTGTGTGTGTGTGTGTGTGTGTGTGTCAGATCTTAACATTGTGTGAGCCATGATATCTATCTACACAAACTTAGTATTTGCTGACTGGTTGAATCTTTGCATACCTTCTCCATTCTTTCATTACAGTTTCTGTTGAAGCTATAAACTCAGAGGCACTTCATTGTATAACCTTGGTTTATTAAATGGTGCTTATCACAAAATGAGATGTATAGCTTTTCTACGTGTGATAACTTTAAAACATGTATGTGTTCAAATTGTTTAATGTAATAAAATGCAGGATTGCATTTAACATTTTTTATTTAACCTTTATTTAATTAGGCAAGTCGGTTAAGAACAAGTTCTTATTTACAATGACGGCCCAGACAATTGGGGCAACGATGGGCCAATGGGACTCCCAATCACGTCCGGTTGTGATACAGTCTGGATTCAAACCATGTTGTCTGTAGTGACGCCTCTAGCACTGAGATACAGTGTCTTAACATAATAAACATGTTGAATGGATAATGTAATAACTTTTTCCACTTAATTTAATACGTTATTATGTTATCTGGTGGTTATTATGTTTATATGAATAACCTAATAACTGCAACCAATCATGTAATAACATACCAAAATCAATGTTTTTGTTTATTATTTCACTCATTTTAATGCACATACCTCCCTCCACCAATTGCAATCACACATGCAAAACCAATGCTTGTACTCACACAAACACACATTGAAAAGTACACATGTAACAGTTGTTAAAAGACATTGTGAATGTCACCAAGTTCATATATTCATATTAGTCCAGGCAATATGTGAAAATTTAGTTAACGTTGTACACTTGTACAGTTTGGGTCCAATGATGTATATAAACCCTGCATTGCTGACACTATGCATTGGCCATTGAGAGGCTTTGAAGCCACAGGTCGGCCATATTGGCACTTCCCAGTAGGAGCAGTCTTAAATAGGAATGCATGAAATTCTACAGTACTTCAGTTAAATGTTTCAAGGAGCAAATTACATGTATTTAACTATTTTTGTTGTTCTAGTGGGGACAGTAACGGTGGGTTCAACACAGCTTCCCCTAATAGTCATCTAGTGTATATATAAATTATTGTTTGGTGCCTTGAACATTTTCAGATATGGAGCCATGTCAAAAATGCCTCATGGCGGCCGTGGCGGCCATTTTCCATTCCACTATAACCAAATAATACATTTTAAGTCATATCTCCAGAACTAAACATGATAACATAGAAACTGTAGTGTCTACCCCTATGTTTTGATGGTCACGGATTACAACGGTGGTTTACAACGATGTACAACATCAGAAACAGTTCAGATTATTATATACTGGTGGACTGCCATGGTAAGCCATGGGAAGAAATCTAATGAAATGGTACTATTTTAATAGTTGACCATCAAAACATAGGGGTAGACATAATATTTTCATGTTTGGTTCAGCAGATATTACGGGAAATGCATTATCCGGTTATGGCAGAATAGCAAAATGGCCATCCGGAGTCATTTCTGATGCTACGCGTACATAAAGGAGAATTGTGAAGCGCTCCAAAATGGAAAAGTTCTCATCTGAAATATAATTTGAGGAGTGGCAGGTGGCATTTGGCACCGAGAAGCACTTGAGGTACATATGTGTCCATGAAATGAATAAGTCCCTGGTTCCAGACAATTTTAAAGGCCTTCCTGTGTTCCATGAATTTACACAGTGTCACACAGTATCCAAATTCACAACCAGTGGTAAGACAACAGCAGTAGACAAGTACTAGCACAACCAGGGGTATACAGCCAGCATCAGATACAAGCAGCTCAGACCCTAATAGAACAATTGCTGCTCCACCAAATGACCCAGCAGATTGGCCCCCAGTCTTAACAGACTTTATGAGGACTGAGTTAGTGCGCAGAGGTCCATTCAAACCAGGACTGGGTTTTTCTTACCCTAAAGACAATTCTAGAAGAGGTTTCCATTCAGGCTTATTACAGAGACAGCTGTCAAATGGGGAAAAGATTACCAGGAGCTGGCTTTCATACACAATCAAAAACAATCCTGTGTATTGTTTTTGCTTTAAGCTCTTTTCTACAAAAGACTACAAAATAATAAAGGAAGGCGTGAATGACTGGTCAAATATCAACGCCATTCTGAAACACCATGAGGGTCATCCTGAACACACAAACAATATGATTAAGTGGAGAGAACTTGATCTGCGCCTAAGTCGGGGACAGACTCTTGACCAGATACAAATGACCATTTTGGAGGCTGAAAGAAAGAGATGGCGGAATGTCCTTACACGTTTAATAAGTATCACCCTGTCTCTGGCCCGAAAGAAATGTCCTTACACGTTTAATAAGTTTTACCCTGTCTCTGGCCGAAAGAAACCTAGCATTCAGGGGTTCATCAGAGAAACTTTCCCAACCAGATAATGGAAACTTCCTAAAAGAGGTTGAATTACTGGCAAAATCTTATCCCGTTATGCAAAATCATCTCAGCAAAATGAAAGATGAGAGACACATGCTCATTACCTTGGGAAGCGCACACAGAATGAGCTGATACAGATTGTGAGTGACAAGATTCTGGAAGCAATAGTGACTCAAGTAAGAGACTCAAAGTACTTCTCCATTATCTTGGACTGTACACCTGACATTAGTCACCAGGAGCAAATGTCCATTATTCTGAGAAGCATGGCTTTAAAGGGAAAGCCAGAGCTCAAGGAGCACTTCCTCTGCTTTGTGAATGTTGAGGTTACAACAGGCTTGAATATGTCCACTGTCATCTTAGATAAGCTGAACGACGCTGAAGATTCCATTTGAAGATTGCAGACGGAAAGCTTATGATAATGGGGCCAACATTAAGGAGGAGTACAAGCCAGACTGCTAAAAAAAAATCCCAGAGCTGTGTTCGTCCCATGTGGAGCACATACTCTAAACCTTGTCATTGCAGATGCGGCCAAATCTTCAAAAGATGCTGTTGGGTTTTTTGGGCATGTGCAAAAGCTCTTCACCTTCTTTTCAGCTGGTACACAAAGATGGAGTGTTTTGAAAAACACGTAAATATAACTATGAAGTCGTGGAGTGACATAAGATGGGAGAGTAAGCTCCAAAGTGTTCATGCAATCAGGTATCAGGCTTCTGAGGTTCAGGAGGCATTACTGGAAGCCAGATAGACGATCAACAATCCTGTGGTCAAAGTGGAGGCACATGCACTTGCAGAGGAAGTTGTGTCCTACCGCTTCTTGATTTACTGTGTCGTATGGTGTGAGATACTGACAATAACAAACAAGGTGAACAAGCTCCTCCAACTTGGATATCACAGTGAATTGAATCTCAAATGCAAAGGCCTCCCTCACTACATACCGGGAAACTCGATTCTCTGAGGCCCAGACAACAGCCAAAAGCATTTGTGAAGAAATGAATGTGGAGGCTGTTCTGAAAGAGAAGAGACTGAGAAACAGCAAGAGGCATTTCAGCTATAAGGCTCCTGATGAACCAGTGACTGATGCACTGAAAAACCTTGAAGTCAACTACTTCAACATTGTGGTCGACTTTGCTGTGACATCAATGGATTAGAGATTTTAAACACTCAACCAGGTGAAAACCAAATATGGAGTGCTGCTGAACTTCAGCACTGCCTCTCAGATGTCCAGTGAAGGTTTAAAGGCTCACTGCATGGAAGTTGAAAACACTCTAACCTTCAGAGATGACTGTGACATCAGTGGAATGGATCCGGCACACGAGATTCAGAATTTACCTGATCTGCCATCAGATAAGATGACTGCCTTTGAGTTGCTTTCCTTTCTCTGTGAGAAAAACCTGGAGGAACTCTATCCTAACCTTTGGATAGCCCTAAGAACTGCAGTCACCCTACCAGTAACAGTAGCATCGGCAGAGAGGAGCTTTTCAAAATTAAAGCTCATCAAAAGCTACCTGAGGTCTTCCATGTCACAGGAACGTTTGAGTGTTCTGGTCATCATGAGCATAAATCATGACGTGGGGAAACACATGTCCTATGTATGGCAGAAGTGCATTTGTGTAAATGACTCCTTAACTGTGTGACATACTTTCTCAATTTCTTCCGGATAGACTGGTGCCCATGCTGATGCTGAAAATACCCAGGCTGTAGAGGGAACCAAAGTCAATCACACAGCTGTATAGGTTTTATTTTACTATTTTGAGACATATATCTGCAGCCATAGACTATAGGTTTATGTTTACATTGTATAGACAAAGCTAATTATATAATATTGTGAGGACTGGACTAATTCAGGTCCACACGTGTTTCCCCAACTCCTTAGTTGGTGAAGAAATGGTGCATGTAGTTGATGACTGCACTGCTGCCCTTGCTGGATGACATGCCTTTATCAATCAAGTAGTTGACTTGTTGTGGTGTTCCTTCACAGCAGACACCAAACAAGACACACTTGCGAGGAGTTAAAAAGTAGATGGGACCTGGTTACATAGGATCAGAAGGATAGTAGATGGTACCTGGCTCCATAGGATCAGAAGGATAGTAGATGGTACCTGGCTCCATAGGATCAGAAGGATAGTAGATGGGACCTGGTTACATAGGATCAGAAGGATAGTAGATGGTACCTGGCTCCATAGGATCAGAAGGATAGTAGATGGGATCTGGTTACATAGGGTCAGAAGGATAGTAGATGGTACCTGGCTCCATAGGATCAGAAGGATAGTAGATGGTATCTGGTTACATAGGATCAGAAGGATAGTAGATGGTACCTGGTTACATAGGATCAGAAGGATAGTAGATGGTACCTGGCTCCATAGGATCAGAAGGATAGTAGATGGGATCTGGTTACATAGGATCAGAAGGATAGTAGATGGTACCTGGTTACATAGGATCAGAAGGATAGTAGATGGTACCTGGTTACATAGGATCAGAAGGATAGTAGATGGTACCTGGTTACATAGGATCAGAAGGATAGTAGATGGTACCTGGCTCCATAGGATCAGAAGGATAGTAGATGGTACCTGGCTCCATAGGGTCAGAAGGATAGTAGATGGGACCTGGTTACATAGGATCAGAAGGATAGTAGATGGGACCTGGTTACATAGGATCAGAAGGATAGTAGATGGGACCTGGTTACATAGGATCAGAAGGATAGTGCACCTGTAAATAACAAAAGAACATTAAGATAAATTAAAATTAATTGTCTTACCCCTGTCAGTCTGTCTTTACACAGCTCAGTGAAAGGCATTTGCCTGCTTCATATAAAGTACCAGTCAGAAGTTTGGACACACCTACTCATTCAAGGGTTTTTCTTTATTTTTAGAATAATGTAGTAACCAAAAAAGTATGAAATATAAAAGCATTTATATTACAGATTCTTCAAAGTAGCCACCCTTTTGCACACTCTTGGCATTCTCTCAACCAGCTTCATGAGGTAGTCACCTGGAATACATATCAATTAACAGATTTGCCTTGTTAAAAGTTAATTTGTGGAATTGTTTTCCTTCTTAATGCGTTTGAGCCAATCAGTTGTGTTGTGACAAGGTAGGGGTGGTATACAGAAGATAGCCCTATTTGGTAAAAGTCCAAGTCCATATTATGGCAAGAACAGCTCAAATCAGCAAAGAGAAACGACAGTCCATCATTTCTTTAAGACATGAAGGTCAGTCAATCCGGAAAATGTCAAGTTTCTTCAAGTACAGTCGCAAAAACCATCAAGCGATATGATGAAATTGGCTCTCATGAGGACTGCCACAGGAAAGGAAGACCCAGAGTTACCTCTGCTGCAGAGGATAAGTTCATTTGAGTTACCAGCCTCAGAAATTACAGCCCAAATAAATGCTTCACAGAGTTCAAGTAACAGACACATCTCAACATCAACTGTTCAAAGGAGACTGCATGAATCAGGCATTCATGGTCAATTTGCTGCAAAGAAACCACGACTAAAGGACACCAATAAGAAGAGACTTGCTTGGGCCAAGAAAACCGAACAATAGTTATTAGACTGGTGGAAATCTGTCCTTTGGTCTGATAAGTCCATATTTGAGATTTTGGGTTCTAACCTGTGTCTTTTTGAGTCTCAGAGTAGGTGAACGAATAATCTCTGCATGTGTGGCTCCCACCATGATGCATGGAGGAGGTGGTGTGATGGTGTGATGGTGCTTTGCTGGTGACACTGTCAGTGATTTATTTAGAATTCAAGGCACACTTAACCAACATGGCTACCACAGCTTTCTGCAGTGGAGGGGATCTTTCATGGGCTATACTCAGCCTTGTCTCAGGGTAGTAAGTTGGTGGTTGTTGATATCCCTCTATTGTGCTTTGGCAGAGTGGGTGGGGTTATATCCTGCCTGGTTGGCCCTGTCCGGGGGTATTGCTGGGGGTATTGTCGGAAGGGGCCACAGTGTCTCCTGACCCCCCCTGTCTCAGCCTCCAGTATCTATGCTGCAATAGTCTATGTGCCGGGGGGCTAGGGTCAGTTTGTTAATACTGATGTTATTATCCTGTGTCTTGTGTGAATTTAAGTATGCTCCCTCTAATTCTCTCTCTCTCCCACTCTACCTCCTCTCCCGGAGGACCTGATCCTTAGGACCATGCTTCAGGACCACCTGCCCTGATGACTCCTAGCTGTGCCCAGTCCACCTGGTCGTGCTGCTGCACTGGTTTCAACTCTTCTGCCTGCGGTTATGGAACCCTGACCTGTTCATTGGACGTCCCAGACCTGCTGTTTTCATCTCGCTCTCTCTACCGCACCTGCGCTCTATTGCACTGAAAAGCCAAGTGACATTCACTCCTGATGTATTTACCTGTTGCAACCTCCACAACTACTATTATTATTATTTGACCCTGCTGGTCATCTATGAACATTTGAACATCTTGGAGAAAGAATCTCCACCCGGCACAGCCAGAAGAGGACTGGCCACCCCTCAGAGCCTGGTTCCTCTCTAGTTTTCTTCCTAGGGTTTGCCTTTCTAGGGAGTGCTTCTACATCTGCATTGCTTGCTGTTTGGGGTTTTAGGCTGGGTTTCTGTATAGCACTTTGTGACATTGGCTGATGTAAAAAGGGCTTTATAAATAAAGTTTATGCTTAGTGGGACTATCTTTTTTTTTTCAACAGGACAATGACCCAACACACCTCCAGGCTGTGTAAGGGCTATTTGACCAAGAAGGAGAGTGATGGAGTGCTGCATCAGATGACCTGTCCTCCACAATCGCCCGACCTCAAACCAATTGAGATGGTTTGGGATGAGTTAGACCGCAGAGTGAAGAAGTGCTTAGCATATGTGTGAACTCCTTCAAGACTGTTGGAAAAGCATTCCAGGTCAAGCTGGTTGAGAGAATGCCAAGAGTGTGCAAAGCTGTCATTAAGGCAAAGGGTGGCTATTTGAAGAATCTAAAATCTAAAATATATAATTTATATAAATGTATATATACATGTATATATTTCTTCACTTTGAGTGTGCAAAGCTGTCAAGGCAAAGGGTGGCTACTTTTCGAATCTAAAATATATTTTGATTTGTTACTACATGATTCCATATGTGTTGTTTCATAGTTTTGATGTCTTCACTATTATTCTACAAATGTAGAAAATGGTCAAAATAAAGAAAAACCCTTGAATGAGTGGGTGTCCAAAACCTTTCCGTTTTGTTTGTACAGCATGCTTGGCCCGTTGTGTCAAGTCACTCTGGTTCACACTGACTGTGTGCAATGCCATAAGAATCATAAGCTCTTTTCTCCCTCTCTGTCACGGATGCCATGGTTGCCCTTAGTTTGAAGATGTAATCCAGAGACAGGTGTTTAATACAACAGCCTTCTGTGTTCTCTTTTCGACTCCTACATTTGCAATCAAATGCCAGAATTGTTTTAATATCCTTATCATACTCTGCTTCTACCAGACATTCCGCTGATTTCAAAAATCGGCCAACTTCTTCCGTGTCAACACTGTTGATAGCCGTTTATTCCCAATCACTGTCATCAAAAGACTAGGATTACAGGGACTCTCCGCAACAATATTCAATGTGACAAAATTGAGGCTATGATTAAGAAGTTGGAGCTCTTCTCTGTCTGCATTAACAAGGACAACACACAGGTCTTTCCATCATTGTATGATTTTTTGTGTGCAAATGAACTCAAGCTTACGGACAATGTCAAATGTGATATAGCGAAGCACCTGAGAGCTGGGAGCGCAATTACGCAGGTACTTTCCTGAAACGGACGACACAAACAAACTGGATTCTTTATCTCTTGCCTCCAGTCCACTTACCGATATCTGAACAAAAGCTTCATCGAAATTGCAACAAGCGGTTCTGTGAAAATTGAATTTAATCAGAAGCCACTGCCAGATTTCTGGATAGGGCTGCGCTCAGAGTATCCTGCCTTGTCAAATCGTGCTGTTAAGACACTGATGCCCTTTGCAACCACGTATCTATGTGAGTGGATTCTCGGCCCTCACTAGCATGAAAACTAAATACAGGCACAGACTGTGAGGAAAATGATTTAAGACAGACTCTCTCCAATATAACCCAACATTGCAGAGTTATGTGCATCCTTTCAAGCACACCCTTCTCATTAACCTGTGGTGAGTTATTCACAAATTTTGATTAACAAATAAGGTTTTATATGCAAGTTGGCTAAATAAAGAGCAAAATTATTATTATTTGTGCCCAGGTCCTATAAGAGCTCTTTGTCACTTCCTACGAGCCAGGTTGTGACAAGAACAAACTAATTTTTATGTTTAATAAATGTATCGTATAGTGTGTGTGTGGCAGGCTTACAATGGTGGCAAAAAAACATTTGAGAGTGCGCTGACCCTGGTGCTAGATGGGGTACGCAGCAGGAGGTAAAATGTTAAGGGGTACGGGACTATAAAAAGTTTGGGAACCACTGCCACAGGTGAGGAAGCCGGATGTAGAGGTCCTGGGCTGGCTTGGTTACAAGTGTTCTTTTTATTTTTTAATTTCACCTTTATTTAACCAGGTATGCCAGTTGCGAACAAGTTCTCATTTACAACTCAGACTTGTTCTGCGGTTGTGAGGCCGGTTGGACATGCTGACAAATTATCTAAAACATCGGAAGCAGCTTATTGTAGAGAAATTAACATGACATTCTCTGGCAATACTTTTAGTGGACATTCCTGTAGTCAGCATGCTAATTGCACACCCCCTCAAAACATCTGTAGCATTGTGGAAATTTTTTAAAGTGGCCTTTTACTGTCCCCAGCACAAGGTGCACCTGTGTAATGATCATGCCATCTAATCAGCTTCTTGATATGCCACGCTTTTGAGGTGGATGGATTTTTTTTGTGCAAAGGTGAAATGTGCACCACCAACTCACTGAAATAATGTCCACAAAATGAAAGAAATAAGCTTTTTGTGTACTTGGAACACTTTTATGTTGCATTTATTTTTGTTCAACGTACTTTTATGAAACAATTTTTAAAAAAAAAGAACAGAACTCAACAGCCAAATCAAAATAATTTATTTTTTTGGTGACATTTTATACAGCGTTTTAGAATTGTGTCTCAAACACTTAATTGATCCATTGCCATATTCGCTTGTTGCCACCCCAACCCAAATATTAACAGAAAAAAAAAGAAAAAAAAAAAAGTAAAATAAAATAACCCAACCATTATAGAGAGAAGCTATTCCTGTAGATTTTCACAAGCCTGTCTACATCTATCATAACGATATGCTTCTAAAATTATCACATTAAACAGTAAGATTTATTTTTGTTTTTAACAAGTACATTAATTTAATTACACTACATCACTAGCTGCTCAAAACTCACTAATGAAAAAAACAGACTTGGTGATTGGTTAACTCATTTTGAACTGCATTACTAAACCCAAAATCAATGCATCAAGAATTTCTCTCAGCTGAAATCTCAAAACATACAAAATGTCATATGCATGATTCTTTGCCAATGCAATTTCACACACAACTTTGGGGAAACCAGTCTACCAAGATTGGAGAAAGCGTTGCACAGTAGGATTAAAATAAATAAAATGTAAATAGCAAATAACGTTGTCCAGTAAGTCCAAACCGCAAATTTCAGTCTTCCATTTTTTGTAATCAAATTTGAAAACAGAAAACTCACCCTAAAAAGCACAAAATCTGCAGTGGTGGATAGATACCAGTCTGAAGTTCAGCACTAGAACCAATACATTCTCCACACGCCTCTAGTGAAGGGCTAATAATATGATAGCATAGGCAACTACACCTCTATAGTTCTCATGTTCAGTTTAAACTGGGACAAAGTTCTACATTACCTAGCCGAGCGATTACCTAGCCGAGCGATTCAACTCTGTGTGGTTGGGTAAAAGCTTTGCTTGCATCCCAAACAGGGCCCTGGTCCAAAGTAGTGCACTATATAGGGAACATGGTGCCATTTGGGATGCAAGCAAAGCTTTTACCCTACCAAGTCATCTAGGATCATAGGCAGCTGGCACATAGCACACGGAAATGGTCTGATGTTGTTTAACCCCCTTTACTTGGCTGCCAAATGTATTACATTATCTAGCTAAAATCAGCCTACTTCTGAATCTTTATTTATTTATATTTACAATACACAACATGTGTTGCTAAACCTGAATATCCTGCATTGATGTGGAGAAACGCACAGGATCTCGCCAAGACCATTCAGGTCACCTCAACCTAAGCACAGGCAGTCAGGTTTGACCGCAGCGACCTCCGCCTGGTCCCAGATCCATTTGTGCTCTTGCCAACACCATTGCTGTCATTGTCAAGCCAAACATGACAATTCCATAAGGAGTTCGGGCAAGAGAGCCGAAACAGACTGACATCCGGGCTACATAAACATATCTATTATCTAGGTAAAAAAAAAAAAGAAATGTTTGCCAAACTAAGCTACAATCCCATTGTGAATAGTAAATTGTAAACAGAGCCTGACTGACTGATTATCAGTAAGTATGATCTGAATCCGTTAGAAGAGGGAAAATCCAGACAAAAATCAGGAAGATAAAAATAGATAAACTTCAAATGAACAGCATTGGACCAGGAGAATCCAATCTGCGAGTCGGACCGTGCGGCGTGGTGCTCCTACCCAGAGTGGATCTCAGCTTAAAATAATAACAACAATTCAGCCTTCCTTACACAAACAAGAGCCATACAGCTCCGGGCAAAAACCACAGATAAAACTGTAGCTTGATTATTACCGATCAATGTGTTTACCTTTTTACGGACAACATAGTTGAGCCAATAATTTAGAAGGCTCAAAAAGATATTTTCAAATGAATAAACAGAGGATCATCTCGAACTGCTTAATTTCAGGTAACTGATTCAGATTCTAGAATGTTAGAATCACAATGGACAGTTTATTAGTTCAACGAAAATCAGTGCAACAGCAAACTGAACCTGTAGCCCTCTGTCCCAATCTGTTAGCTTAGCAGCAATCAATGCATAAACAGACATCTTAATCAATCAACCCATCTTATCTAGTCATTCACCCTTGCCAAACCTACCCTCACAAGAATTGTCTCGTCATCGCTGCGTTGTTAGTGATATCTTTGTATATGTACACGACATGTATGTTATTTTCTTCTTTAGTGCATATGTTTCTTGCAGACCAACATCTATTCTTTAAAATCAGGTAAGGGTGATCTGTATTAAGGGCCTTAATACCGATCCCAGTGTCCCACCTCTCCTCAGTCAGAGAAGAAAATTAAACTGCCTCCAAAGAGATCACATTGATTTATAACAACAACAAACAAAAAAAAGATTTTAAATTGTGTGAAAACATTTGTTTATGGAGGCCTAATTGAAATCTTTCTCCTTATTAAAAAAACGGTGAAAGTTCACACTTCTTAAGTGTTTTTTTTGCCCTACTTTTTCCTGGATGTCCCCAGGCTTCCATTTTCATTTCATTATTGTCATTTCACAAAGCTTTCTTTCTTTGGGTCAATGCTCCAGGAGGCAGACAGGAGGAAGAGGAGGCTACTGTTAAGATTGTTGCTTTTATATGCATTTGATTTTTTTATATATATATATATATATATATATATATATATATATATATATATATATATATATATATATATATATATATATATATATATATATATATATATATATATATATATATATATATATATTTATATCCACATACATATATATATATATATATATATATATATATATATATTTATATCCACATACATATATATATATACACACGTATATATATTTTATATTTTCATACTTTGTTTGTTTTCGTTATTCATATCAGAAGTTTTACTTTGGTGATACCGGGGGGATGTTCTGCTCTTTGCCAGTGTGTCGGGGGCCTCCTTGAGGGGAGCTGCGGCGGGCCGGTTGGGGGCCCCGTCTCTGTTCACGGAACTTGAGGCCACCGTATCCTCCCTGTCTGGAGGGCCCGTTGCTGCGGTAGTAGCCTCCATCACGGGAGTCACGGTCCCGATGGTCCCGATTACGGGGCCAGGTCTCCTTGCACTCCCAGCCACCGTCCCTATCCCTCTCCTGGGCTTTGTCCTGCCGGTCTCCCATGGGGTGGTCGCCTGGGCTGGTGGAGCCTGGCTCCTCTGCCTTGTTGACACGCAGCTCACGCAGAGGCTGGGCTGGCGTGGAAGGGGAGGCAGAGGCTAGAGGTGCTGGAGGGGGCGCTCGCTGGCACACCTCGGCATAGCTGAGCTTACGGGGCTCCTGAACAAGAGACAGAAAAAGGAACAATGAGTTAAGAGTAACAGATGACAGAAGATGTAGGTCTAAGGGTAGAGAATGGAAACCAACTACGTTTCATAAGACAAAAGAAGCCATCACAACGTAAAACGAAGACATCTCTAAACGGCTAGATTAGAGGTACAGTATTATCTTTGGTGCCTTACTACTGATGCAAGGGCAGCGGTGGTGGTGGTTGGGGTGCTCGGCGTAGCTGGTGGGGAGGACACTGTGCTGGGTTGAGGATCGGGGCCAGGCATAGCTGGTTGTGTGGAGGGGGGTCCGGATGGGTTGGTCGCACAGGGAGCAGGTGTGGGTGGGGTCACTTTGGGGGCTGGGGGCTCTGCTACCCTCTCCACCTTCTTCTCCTGATGGGGTACGCTACAGAAGGAAGGAAAGATGGGAAAACACCATTCGACCCACAGTGAGTTTTAATGTCATTATGACTGAGGCAGACCTTTGTTTACTTCTGTGAGCTCTTTATTACGATTCTAGTCAATTCAATACAACTTTATTGGCAAAATCATTCATTAACAAGGTCATTTCCAGTATCTAGAATTTATCCGTGACGTTAGCTTAACAGCTCACCATTGAGTTGAGGCTAGCCAGTTAAGAAATATCAATATTTAAATGAAAATTCTATGAGGAGCAGAATTACCGGCCCACAGTACGAAAATATATGCACTCACTAGTGTTAGTCGCTCTGGGTCAGAGCGTTTGCTCAATGAATAAACTGTAAACAGACTTAAGAAGAAGTCTATACACAAAGAAAATGATTACAGGACAACTAACCATCTAAAAAATAATGTGCAGACTTATTTTCCCTTACCTGGGGGCAGGTGCATGGATGTAGGGTCCGTGGGGGTGTGCAACAGGTTTGGCTGCATGCTGAGCTGGACTAGAGACAGACACTGCCTCTTGTCCTTGGACTGGGGTTGGAACTAGGCCGGCACTCAATTCCTTGCTGGATTCCTTGTTTGCTTGTTCCGTCTGTAGAGATGGGACGGATAGACTTTAGTCAGCATTTATTTAAAATTTTAATGCCCAAACTTGACACGTGGAGTTCCAGTTTATGCACAAATCTGTGATTTATGCAAAAGTCTGAGATGAGCGTATACGTCTCAAGTAAGGATTCTGCCCAAAATGAAAGATAGGAGTGCGGTAGCAAGGCGTTAACAACCATAGGGACCCCGTCTTAACCTTGTCTCTGTTCAGTCCTCGCACCACATCTGACATCCTGTTCTCCAGAAGGGGCTCTCCCTGCGTACTGGCCACACAGCCCGGAAGCGGGGGGAAGTTGGTAGCAGCCAGGTCAAACTTAGGGGGCGCCACCTTGACCTCAGCCAGGGGTATGGGCCTCTGGAGGGGTCAAACAGAGATAAGGACATTTAAAAATGTTGCACCATACAAACTCAAATTTACATAATCAAAATAAGGTTAAAAAAAAGAAAAAAGAAAGATGCACCAGGAAAACAAGAAGAGACAGTTGCGTTAACCTGACTTTTGTCTTGAATCTTACCGTAATCCGCTCATCCTCTCTCCTCCTTCGTATGCCTCTGTATGTAGTCCTTCTGTATACCGAGGACCGAAGGGAGATTTTTAAGAGTTGGTGCAGAAATTACTACATGAGTTCTGTTAACTGACTTTTTAAACATTTCTCCATATCAGACCTTCAGATCTCATAATCTTAGCACTCATCGGGACAGGTGTGGAGGATCATAGCTTAGGGGAAAGGGGGAAGCGTAGGGAGAGAGGAGAGGAGGACAAAAAGAGAAGAGAACCAAAGCCTGTCACACGCCACAGCCCGCTACCCCTCCTGCGCATCAAGCTGTCATCACTAGGTCTGAGATGGCCCGGAGGAATCCACGACTTCAAAAACAGAATGTCATTGTTCCATTAGGGGGGATAATACCTCCCTGAGGACCTCACTGTCATGTCATAATACCTGTTTTTAAATGAACAAAAAAAAAAAAAAAAAAAAGTGTCAGACTCACCTTCCGCGTCCAGCCATGCTTCCGTCATCGTTGAGGTCCGAGGTGGAGAGGTGTGGGAAGGCTGAGGTCAGGTCTGGAGGTGTAGGAACAGCGGTGGTGGGCTGGGGGCTCCTCAGGCCGGTCAAGCTCTCCAGGGAGACAGGGGCCACTTCGCCTGGTCTTCCCACCTGGGGCTTCACGTGGTTCCTGGAGGAGGAAGGAAGGATTACGGTCAGACTGGGTTTAGATGCATCTAGGACGTATTCATTAGGGACTAAACAGAAGAAAACATGGAGGGACTACCTGCACTTGTTAATTTTCTGTGGCAAAAACGTTTTGCTACGGTGTGCCCTAATAAATACGACCCAGGGTTACAGAGGCTAATCTTGGCATAACTGGGAGGTGAATAATATTGTGGGCATTCAAATAACAGCATGCAGCATCTAGGCCTACATCTGATAAATACGGCAACATGCAACAGATGTGCAAAGAAAACTAAAAGATGAATGTTTGCCCAAATTAACTTTGCAAGAGTATTAGAACACCCATCTGTCCCTCAACACCCATCTGTCCCTCAACACCCATCGATTTGTTTTTTTTTGTTTCTTTTAAGCCCACGCTTAAAGATAGTCAGATCTCAATCTTTACACTCGTCGGGACAGGTGTGGAGATTCAGGGTTTGGGAGAGAGAGAGCGGTTACAAAACTTGTATTCCCTCTATACACAATGTGTCATCAGGTCCAACCAGTGTTAAGGTACTACATGACATACGAGTACAATAGAATAAGCCACTCATTAAGTGTGACCACTACTTATCTTTAGAAATACAATCTATTTGTTAATAAAGTGGTGGATGCATTTCTCAATTTTTAATAAAATACCGTGCAAAGTATATATATATAAAAAAGGGGGTATCCACTCAAATAAGGTTACTTCTTATTCAGGTTGAAATTGCAGTTTGCAAAGGAAAGGTTCAGTCAAATATTTTTTTGCTGACCAAAATCACCAATCCACTAGTTCCAGTAACAGGCGTCCTTATTTATACAGTCATCATATGAACTAGATTACATCACAGGAATTTCCCCTCACCTCTTAGTAAAGGAGGACTTCATTACCAAAGTACAGCTGTAATAACGAAACACTTCTAACGAAACTACTCTAAGAAATAAATGATGAAGAAACAAATGGACGGACAGCTAGTCAAGATGAGAGAAACGGTTAAATGACAAAAAAAAAAAAAAAAACGGAGAGCTAGCTAGGTCATAGTTAAGCTACAGCTCAGAAAACCTCTTCTAAACATCTTGTGAACCAGAAGCTGTCAAATGACAAATCCTAGATGTCCATTACCCGAGGACACACCTTAACATTGGAGACAGTAAAGGTTACGAACTGAACTGTTATGAGCTGGTCCTCAGAGCTAAGACCAGTCATAGATTTAGTCATTTGGCTGTAGACTAGTATGGAAAGAGATAATGCTGAACTGTTAAAAATCGCTGTGAACTGACAAAGCTGTCTGTGGTACGGCAAGAGATGGCGAAGCGATGAAGCTGATGATGAAGAATGGTTGTACCTGAACTCATTTATTGCATTCTTTCTTGAATAGAGGGGTACACTGTGGGGACAGACCGTCAGAGAACAGGTGAATTAAAAACCTTACCTTGGACTGGTTCATTCAATAAAGACCCATACACTATTAATAAGTAAGAATATATGCCATTAGGCTACGGTCACAGAGACGCATGAACATATCGAATCATATGCATTCATCAATTGCCTGTGCACAAAGTATTTACCAACGTTACTATGGTTTTAACCACAAACTGGCATGCACTTCAGAGAGAATACAAGATCGACCTTCAACGTACCGGTTTCTGTTAAAGGGCCGAGACATATTAAGGGAGTTGTTGCCAGTTTTGTAGTGTCCAGTAGAACTGAATCCATTCACAAAGCCGCTGTTGGGAAACGGTGCCTGGAGATGTGGGAAGAAGAGGAATAATTTATTGTCCATATTCTTAGAGACCTGAATCCCGGGACACACACACACACAACCCCAGCGGGATTGGAAGCACATAGGTGAGCCAAGTTTCCACCTTTCAAATCACAATTGTACGATCAATGTTAAACAAGCAATAACAGGTAATATTTTGTAATTGTCAATTTAATTAATAGGATGATATATCTTCTCGTGTAAGAGATTCTCAATTAAACTAACCTAATAAAACAAACTTAGTTAATACAATTTACTAGGATAAAGTTTATAGTGTGCTGAATCTTACCAAATAATAGGAATGTTATACATTTATAAAAACAGTTAACACCATTTAAAAAGATTGTCTATTGAGTGTTGATGCTCACCAGAGGAGTTTCGAAGTAGGGTGTAGGAGAGGGTGTCCAGGTCTGTGGTACGATGCCATAGAGAGGGTACTGCTGCTGAGGGCTGTACACATGCTGCATGTACAGGTTAGGGTTGAACTGGGACTGGGTCTGGGCAGACTGCTGGGCTGCGTACATGCTGCTGTCAATGCTACGGTAGCCATTCTTAGCAAAGAACGTGTTGATGGCTTTTATCCTCGCCTGCAAGTTAGAGAAGAAAAAAAAACATGAATTAAATGAAAAATGTGGAAATTTGTCTTTGGCTTCACAATATGCTTGTGAAGATTAGTAAAGGGAAGAGCTAATTGAGGGAAATGACAGTTGCATTGAAAGTGATTGATAGTGTTTTAATGTAAGTCACCATGATAGGTTTTCCCTGAAACGTTTTCACCTCCTCTCTTAGATATCGGTGTGCCTGAAAGGGAAAGACAACGTCAGACAAGCAGGAAGTCTTTGCAACAAAATTGGGACTGATAACTGCTTAACGCCCTTTACACCAATTAGAAGCCTGAACACTACTTTGTAAGCCAGTCAGATCTTGCTTACCTGTTGAGCATCAGTGTCAGATTGGAATGTGATGTACCAGCTGTTGTTGTGCGCAAACTCCACACTAATCACTTTTGGACAGTTGTCATTTTTAAAGAGAGACTCCACTTCCTGCGGGAAAAAAAAAAGAAGAAAGTATGTGAGTTGATGATCAAATTCAGCAAATGTGCTAAGACTGTGACTGATGGAGACTTACTACTAACAATTCACCTTGTCATTTTACAACAATAACACCAACTGCAAACAGTGCATACGGCCCAGTACATCACTTGGGCCAAGTTTCCTGTCACCCAGGAACTCTATACTAGGCGGTGTCAGAGGAAGCCCTAAACAAATGCAGAAGACTCCAGCCACCCAAGTCATACTGTTCTCTCTGCTACCGCACAGCAAACGGTGCCAGAGCGCCAAGTCTAGGTCCAAATGGGTTCTTAACAGCTTCTACCCCCAAGCCATAAGACTGCTGAACAGCTAATCAAAATGGCTACATGGACTATTTGCTCCATTTATAGACAATTTGTATCAAGGATTTTAGAGATAGTTTTGTAACCATTTCCAGCATTATGCAAGTCATCAATTCTTAATCTTCGGTCTTCTGAGGTCTCTTTTGTTTAAGGCATGGTTTACATTAGGCAATGATTATTGTGAATAGCAAACTCACATTTTGTGAGTGTTTTTTATAGGGCAGGGCAGCTCTAACCAACATCTCCAATCCCGTCTCATTGATTGGACTCCAGGTTAGCAGACTGCTGACTCCAATTAGCTTTTGGAGAAGTCATTAGCCTAGGGGTTCACATACTTTTTCAAACCTACACTGAATGTTTAAATTATGTATTCGATATAAGCAAGAATAATACAATAATATGTGTGTTATTAGTTTAAGCACACTGTTTGTCTATTGTTGTGACTTAGATGAAGATCAGATCAAATTTTATGACCAATTTATGCAGAAATCCAGGTAATTCCAAAGGGTTCACACACTTTTATTCTTGTCACTGTTCATGTACATATGACCTCAATTACCTTGACTAACCTGTAGCACCGCACATTGACTTGGTACCGGTTCCCCCTGTATACAGCCTCGTTATTGTGGCTCTTGTTTTATACATATTTTTCCTGTACTCTTACTTTTCTTAAAACTGCATTAGGGCTTCTAAGTAAGCATTTCACGGTAAGTTCTACACCCGTTTTATTCAGCGCATGTAACAAAAACAATTTGATCGGTGTAACATGGTTGTATATTGGTTATGACGTTGTTAAAAGAAGAAGGTTGTATTTTAGTTCTAAGAGTAATGTAACCATGGCTGTAACATGGTTGTGTATTGGTTATAACATGACTAACATGGTTGTCTGACCTCTACAGGTGTTGTCTCCGGAACCTCCCTCAGGATGATGATGCAGCGTTTGTGATTAGGACGCACTTTCTCTCCTTTCTCATCCACTTGTACCGTTGGAGAGGCTGAGAACAAGAACAAAAATTACATCACTATCCATCTACATACAGTACCTTTCATTGTATGGGTTATAAGAGCAGCCCACACGTCTCCTACATGGTCCTAAAAGTATTGCTCTTAGTGAGTTACATTTAAAAAAAAAAAAAATCTAGGCTGGTCACAGAACTGTTTGTGCCGTCCCACAATGACCATAGGAGTTGCCAAGAAAACAAACTGATTTGGGACCAGGGAACGTGGTTCCACAAAGGTAGCACATTGTTTTTAAATAAAACAAAAAAAAAGGTATAGTTCCTTACATCGGAGTATGTCCAGGATGAGCTCCATGTCAGTAGTGAGGACCTTGATGCTCTCCATGCTGGCGATGGTCCATATGGGGACAAACTGGTCACTGTCCATCTGGGACATCAGGTACAAGTCCTTGGACAGGTTCTCCCTGGACAACAAATGAGGGTCAAAGGTAATCAAAACAAAACATACATGGCTATTAAACATGTATATTTATGGGGCCTCCCGAGTGGTGCAGTGGTCTAAGGCACTGCATCGCAGTGCAAGCTGCATTACTACAGATGCGGGTTCGAGCCCCGTCTGTGAGATACTACCTGAACTGGTCCAACACACACGTTTGTTTTGTAGTTGCAAAACATTTTGCTACAGTAAGCCTTACTGAATGACCCGCAGTCTGATGGGCTTTGGCTATGTGATTTATATATTAAGCCAATTCCTCGAGCCCCGTCTGTGTCGCAGCCGGCCGCGACCGGGAGACCCATGAGGCCAATTGTGCGTCGCCTCATGGGTCTCCCGGTCGCGGCCGGCTGCGACAGACGGGGCTCGAGGAATTGGACAAGTTCAGGTAGTATCTCCCGGGTTTCAAACATAGGAACAACTACCCTCACCTAGAGGTAGAACACCTAACCTAGAACAACATGTGTACTCACCTAGAGAAGCAGAACTCCAGCTCTTTCTTCAAGAACTCCCTCAGGTTCTCGGATGAGAGGGGCCTTTCCTCTGTCTGCTTGGTCTCCCCTGCAAACCAACGTGTTTAATTAGTATGTACTATGGTAGGCCAGAAAACTCCATGAGTTCCGAAAAGACATCCGGAAGAAGTCTGCCTCGATAATGCATTAGTTAAAGTGTTCATTTGTCGTTGAGAAACATGCAGCCTTGTGGCTATGATCGACTAATCTTAACCATCTTTATTGTATACAGTGCATTATGGCTAGTGTCGTTTAGTTCATCATGCTGCATACCTGAGGTTGTGGTCTCAGCGGGGGTGAAGCCCACTTCTGGGGGATCCATGCCGTTCACAGTGATCTCAGCTGTGGATGCTGCCGAGGAGCTGCTGTCCTCCAGGACAGCGAAACCTACACTGTACGGTTTACAACCAGCGGAGGACACAGACTCGGAATAACCTGGATGGGAGAGAGGGTACATCAGGGGAGTATTGTTTGATCCATAACTTTATGACAATTGGGAGAATTTTTTGTTAGCTAATGTGGATATTTTTTACTGCCTATATGTCTGTTGCTGCTGTGTCCCTGCACACTCTTTGACCCACCGTGTTTTAGAAAGAGAGAGAGAGTTCATTAACAATAGGCCTTTAGATTGCAGTACATGTGGCATTGATGTCATGTATAGTACAGCATAGGCTGTGGCATGTTCCTTCTGTTGTCAGCAATAATAGCCCATCAGAGACGATTGAGGGTTATTGAAATGATGTGGTGGATAAGATGAGCTTTCCTTACAACGTAAATGCACTTTGAGCATCTGGAAATGTGTTATGCATTGCCAATCAATGATTAGGTCTATGATTATTAGGTATGGCACTAGGTATGGTGCCAGCAATGCCAGGATTGTGGACCCGATACCCACAAGCCAAATAAAAAAAATGTATGCACTCACTTCACTGTAAGGTGCATTGGCTAAAAGAGTGTGCTAAATGGCATACATTATTATTATTATTATTATTATTATTATTATTATTATTATGTTGTGTCGTTTCTCACCCTCAGTGATGTCAGCCGGGGGCCACTGTGCTCCGTCAGGGCCGTCAGCAGGAACCTCAGCGGGGGCCACAGACACCTCCTGCCACACCTTGGCATTGGGGTTCAGACCGGCGCCCTTGGAGGTGACCTTGGAACAGGGGGAGAGGAAATGCACTTTAAAATGTACAGTATCGACCTGACATACTAAACAGACAATCAAAAAGAAATTAATCCCAACCCTGACATACTTACTAAACAGACAATCGCAATCGAACTAATCCCAACCCTGACATACTTTCTAAACAGACAATCAAAAAGAAATTAATCCCAACACTGACATACTTCCATCGTCTCCTTTTTCATGCTGCAGTAATGTGTCCTGCTGTATTCACTCAATAGGCTGACCTGCTCCACACATTTGTGTAAATAATTAGCAAATAGTTCACTAAAAATGGTGCCATTATACTAGCCACCTTTCTTTGTCTTTATTTTAGGGCTCCTGAGTGGCGCAGCAGTCGACGGCACTGCATCTCAGTGCTAGAGGCGTCACTACAGATAAATAAACATTTATTTTCTCTTTCCATGTCAAATACAGTGAAATGTTTTTGCCCAACCTAAAACAAGGGAATTACACTCAGCATAACATTTGCATTTTGATTCTGCACACAACCTCTCCTAAAAACAAAACAAAGCCAAATCTGCTTGTCGGCGCTTCACACTGTAGGTAGACTTGTTTTAGATCAGGGTTTCCCAAACTCGGTCCTGGGGCAGTGCAGTGGTTAATTTTCAACTCTTTAAAGGCCCTGTACAGTCAAACACTTGATTTTCCTACACACTTTTCATACAGAAAATTATGATAATGTCCTTTTAGTGTAAAAGATGTTTGAAAGATGTTTTGGCCTGCGGTAAACTACCTAATAGACCAATAAGAGAGAGTTCCAAACCTCCGTCAACAACATCTAGTTTTTAAGGTTCCCCTACACACTCGGTCCTAGATCAATTGCATGAAAAATTACTCTTTGCTAAGATGCCAATTGTTTCCTTTTGACAATTTAAATTTAAAAACGATCACAGTAAAAAAGGTACAGAAATTATTTGATATTGAGATAAAGGTACAATGCAGCAGTTTTTTTTGTGGGTTTGTGTTTTCATGCAGCAACATGTATAACAGTTATTTGTAAGTAAGTACCATGGAAATGTGAACATGCATTGTAATTACATGTCAATAAACCCCTAAAGTAAATTTAACAAAATGTTTTAAGGAGCAACATTTAACAAAATATAGAATCAATCTTGATACAAGTGCAACAAAAAGTAAATAATTATTGATACAAATGTATCAAACGCCTCAAGAAAAGTGTCACACGTGTTATATTTGTTTCCGACGTAAACATGAGCACAACATCCACATAAAATATGTATAAACAAGTAGGTAACGAAGCCATTGCGAACCAAATTGAATTCGTGGCCTTAAGTACACATTTTATTTTCAGTACAACCACCGATCGATAAACTACTAAGATAAAGAACGCCAAAACAAGCATGGTCAACTATTAGTCATTTGCAACTCGCGAGCATGTCGAGTTGGTTACATTGCATCAAATTAAGATGCTTACCTCGAGAATAAAATATTGTGGAAAAAAGTTTAAGACGCCAACGTTCTATTGCGAACAATAGTGAGAATATGAACGTGAGATACTTCACAGTAGTTAAAAAAAAATAAAAAATACCCGTAAAGTCAATTGTTTTCGAAAATACAACATGCGGTTCTCTCTCATTTTACTCCGCAGATGGACCCACATGAGCGCGCTTACTTCCGTACGCTTACCGCCAACACAAACTCACAATCGCTGTTGGCAGGCAGCACTGTCAATCTCAAACCCAAGCAAGAAATATAATGACATTCTGTTGCTACCCCTGCTACTGAGCCCTTCACCCTTCCTGAGGATGATAATGATGATACTTGAAGCACGTGCCACTTTCTCCCTCTCTCGCCCCCCCCTCCCCCAGTTCTAAAATCTAATAGCAATTCGGAAATTAGTATTCTCCACAAGAGCATCTCGTCTGGTCTAGGGCGGATCCCCGATCCCCAGTTACTTGACACCATTTTAAAAAGTATGGGTAGGCTTTACAGAGGCTTGGCAGTAATCCAAAAAGGTGTAGCTATCTCTACATTTTAGTAATTTTGCAGACGCCCTTATCCAGAGCGACTAACAAAGCAATTACGGTTAAGTGCCTTGCTCAAGGGCACAACGACCGATTTTTCAACCTTGTCGGCTCGGGGATTTTGATCCAGCGACCTTTTGGTTAACTGGCCCAAAGCTTTTAAACTGCTAGGCTACATGCCGCCCAGAGCTGTCAGTTACGTTGACTGACAGGCACACTATGTCCAACTTAGTCAGCTACACGTGTCATTACAGCAATGACAAACACAAATAATACTGTAAAAACAGAACTATACCACGGCCCATAGCTTGACTTAAACTACAGCATGATTAGTGAATACTTAGCTAATGAATGGACATGCCAGCCACGTACTTTCACACTGTGATACATCTCACGCTACATAGATAGTCATCTTGTTTCACCTTTGAGTCAACAGAACATCGCTTTAAGGAGAAAATAATAATGGGTAAAACCTGCCACATACCACTGGGGGGGGGTCGTTCCTAGTCCCCACCTGCTACAAAACGATCCACCCTTCTCGTACTAGTCCGACTGTTACTCCCGGCAAGAGCAGCTGTCACATCTCAGCATACACCGGGGTTTCAAAAATCACTTGACATTTTAGGGAGCACACATTACGCGGCGCACCAGAAGTCTGACAGCAGTCCCGGTGTCTAGAACAGCAACTCGAATCCATCTGGAGCAACATATTTGCAGCGTCTCGTTGGTCCCCGTTTCCAGATCGTCAGCTGACAGACTGTGCGGCACAGGCCGGGTATTTGCAACGCGTGTTAGTTAGGCCGGCTCGGTAACCGCGTTGATTCGGCGTATTTCCTTGCTGGTTTGGATGCATAGTTAGACAACATCGGTTCCGCCTGCACGCCGTCTCCAATCGATAGTCCACCAAGTGACATTACAGTTGTCCCTGCATAATGATTACTAGGCAATTTAGCCAGCTAGCGTGCTACTCCTAGCTAGTTTACCAAATTAAATGGCTGCCAAAGTAGTTGGCTTAACTAAGCTTCAGAAAACGCTTGGCTGGTTAGCTAACGTTAGCCGGCTAACTTAAGTTCCTCACGATTACTACGGTTGCCAAGGAAATAACGAGATAACGTTACGTATAATACTTTCTATTGATTTACCCTTGCCAAACCAACTGTGGTAATATTGAAGGGCAGCAAGTAAATCATTCAGCCAAACATATGGCAACGTAACTAGCGAACGTGGACTATAAATAACCTCCCCAACCAAGTTGTCGACGTGAATCGGATTGGTAGGAAGCAGAAGTCGTCGGCAAATGTAATATTATCGACCTCAAGAAGCTACGACTGAGGCACGATGACCCCGGCCATCGGGAAAGGCAATGGCAGGCGACAAAATCACGGTGGTAGTTGTGAGACTTTGGACGGGACGGTGTGTTGTGTGTCGGCTGGCCGACGTTAGCTTATCTAGTTAGTAAGAGCAGGAGGCCGCAACTCACCATGCCGCCGGACCCTCCCCCGATACCAAGCGGTGTCTCGCCCTCCACACAGCTCTTCGGTCCCGGATCAGCCTCCTCCTGCAGCAGCCGCGGCTCTCCGCCCTGGTCCGAACTCATCGGCTGCTCCTGGCTCACGTCTCCCCCGTCGTCTTCCTCCCAACCCCACCCCCCCCGGCCTGAATGCCACCCGTAGTCTCTCAAAACACTGGTTATACTGTCTACAATCTATCCGGTTACCTCCTGCTAGACTTGTTTAGCCAACAACCGAAGTCGAGCTAAATAGCCAGGGTTAGCGAGTAAGCTATGCTACTTAGCTAGCTAGTCGGGTTGAATCAACGTGTATGAACCAAACTGGCACGACAATATTACTACAGGCGAAAACTACGGCAGGGAATTAATCTTCTTACAGCACATTTGTCACTAATGTTTCTTCCCACTATTTTTTTACAAGCGTCAAAGCCGAAAGGCGCAGTCTTACCCGGGCGACCGAAGCGGACACTGGGGACACGCACCCTGCACGCACCTTTCTAAGAGCAGACATTAGTGAAGTCCGCCACCGTCCCAGCTCACACTGCGACTTCGAAATGACCTTTGGAACTTTCGTGGTACTTTCCGTTTCCGGTTGACACACTTTAAAACAAACATCTTGTTTAGGCAGAGGTGTCTTTTCTTTCTTTTAAAATGCTTTACCGTTATTGTACAACATATTAGTGAGTTTAATCTAAGAAGGGTACTTACCAATGCAATTAAGTTGCAGTTTTTGATAATAATAGTATAGCGTTTCTAAACCAAGGCTCTCCAACCTTGTTCCTGGAGAGGTAACATTATACCGTCCTGTAGGTTTTCGCTCCAACCATAATCTAGCGCATCTGATTCTAATAATTAGCTGGTTGATTAGCTATTTCAGGTTAGTTACAACTGGGGTTGGATTGAAAACCTACAGGAGGGTAAAGTCTCCAGTAACAGGGATGGAGAGCCCTGTTCTAAGCCTTTATTCTTTACTCTGTCAGTTGGCTGATGAATCAGACAGGCTGCTTCTGGTAGGATATACAGTGGGGAGAACAAGTATTTGATACACTGCCGATTTTGCAGGTTTTCCCACTTACAAAGCATGTAGAAGTCTGTAATTTTTATCATAGGTACTCTTCAACTGTGAGTGACGGAATCTAAAGCAAAAATCCAGAAAATCACATTGTATGATTAAGTAATTAATTTGCATTTTATTGCATGACATAAGTATTTGATACATCAGAAAAGCAGAACTTAATATTTGGTACAGAAACCTTTTTTTGCAATTACAGAGATCATACATTTCCTGTAGTTCTTGACCGGGTTTGCACACACTGCAGCAGGGATTTTGGCCCACTCCTCCATCCAGATCCTTCAGGTTTCGGGGCTGTCGCTGGGCAATACGGACTTTCAGCTCCCTCCAAAGATTTTCTATTGGGTTCAGGTCTGGAGACTGGCTAGGCCACTCCAGGACCTTGAGATGCTTCTTACGGAGCCACTCCTTAGTTGCCCTGGCTGTGTGTTTCGGGTCGTTGTCATGCTGGAAGACCCAGCCACGACCCATCTTCAATGCTCTTACTGAGGGAAGGAGGTTGTTGGCCAAGATCTCGCGATACATGGCCCCATCCATCCTCCCCTCAATACGGTGCAGTCGTCCTGTCCCCTTTGCAGAAAAGCATCCCCAAAGAATGATGTTTCCACCTCCATGCTTCACGGTTGGGATGGTGTTCTTAGGGTTGTACTCATCCTTCTTCTTCCTCCAAACACGTCGAGTGGAGTTTAGACCAAAAAGCTCTATTTTTGTCTCATCAGACCACATGACCTTCTCCCATTCCTCCTCTGGATCATCCAGATGGTCATTGGCAAACTTCAGACGGGCCTGGACATGCGCTGGATTGAGCAGGGGGACCTTGCGTGCGCTGCAGGATTTTAATCCATGACGGCATAGTGTGTTACTAATGGTTTTCTTTGAGACTGTGGTCCCAGCTCTCTTCAGGTCATTGACCAGGTCCTGCCGTGTAGTTCTGGGCTGATCCCTCACCTTCCTCATGATCATTGATGCCCCACGAGGTAAGATCTTGCATGGTGCCCCAGACCGAGGGAGATTGACCGTCATCTTGAACTTCTTCCATTTTCTAATAATTGCGCCAACAGTTGTTGCCTTCTCACCAAGCTGCTTGCCTATTGTCCTGTACCCCATCCCAGCCTTGTGCAGGTCTACAATTTTATCCCTGATGTCCTTACACAGCTCTCTGGTCTTGGCCATTGTGGAGAGGTTGGAGTCTGTTTGATTGAGTGTGTGGACAGGTGTCTTTTATACAGGTAACGAGTTCAAACAGGTGCAGTTAATACAGGTAATGAGTGGAGAACAGGAGGGCTTCTTAAAGAAAAACTAACAGGTCTGTGAGAGCCGGAATTCTTACTGGTTGGTAGGTGATCAAATACTTATGTCATACAATAAAATGCTAATTAATTATTTAAAAATCATACAATGTGATTTTCTGGATTTTTGTTTTAGATTCCGTCTCTCACAGTTGAAGTGTACCTATGATAAAAATGACAGACCTCTACATGCTTTGTAAGTAGGAAAACCTGCAAAATCGGCAGTGTATCAAATACTTGTTCTCCCCACTGTATATGCAGCCTGAAACTAATGAATGCTAAATCGTCTAAGATTTCTTTACAAGCCAAAATGCTGAATACAATTGCATTTGAACTTACTCTACCGGTTGTCCGGGGTGTTGGTCTTTCATTTGGGTGAAATTTGAGACCAAATATCCACAGGAAAATATTGTTTACCTGACTTTTTAGAGTGCCGGAACTGAAGTTGAAATATCTATCACCTGTCACGTGTGTAAAACCATGTAAATATCTGCTGACTTCAGTTAGTATGCATGCATTGCCTAGGCCTACACGTTTGCTCATGACCGAAGCGACGTGAACAAGATGGAAGTACATGCATGCAATGCATACTAACTGAAGTCAGCAGGTGTTTACATGGGTGGCAAGGCAAGGAAGAGACCTCAAGAGGACCCATAATCAACAATAGAATCATGATTATCGACTATATGGAGAGAAGAGATGTTACTTGCTTTGCTCCCAAGAATAGGGCGCCAATGAAAGGAGTGATTTGTCTACTGGGGTAGAGGTAGAGGTTAAGATGAAGCAGTGTAAAATTCCTGGTGTCTGACGCCTGCCGTTTGATGCGACGCAGACCCGGTGGCAAGCGTGGTGAAATGGATGAGGCACTATTTCAAATCAAATCTTACATGTTACATGCTTCGTAGACAACAGGTGTAGACTAACAGTGGAATGTTTACTTACGGGTCCTTTTCCAACAATGCATAGTTAAGAATAAGATAAGAAATAATATGAAATAGTGAAACAGTGAATAACAAATAAAAATAACAAGTAAAAAAATCATAGCTATATACAGGGAGTAGAAAATAACACGGCTATATAGAGGTAGTACCAGTACCGAGTCGATGTGCTGGTACAAAGTAATTGAGGTAGCCATGTACTGTACATACAGTGGGGAGAAGAAGTATTTGATACACTGCCGATTTTGCAGGTTTTCCCACTTACAAAGCATGTAGAAGTCTGTAATTTTTATCATAGGTACTCTTCAACTGTAAGTGACGGAATCTAAAACAAAAATCCAGAAAATCACATTGTATGATTTTTAAGTAATTAATTTGCATTTTATTGCATGACATAAGTATTTGATACATCAGAAAAGCAGAACTTAATATTTGGTACAGAAGCCTTTGTTTGCAATTACAGAGATCACACGTTTCCTGTAGTTCTTGACCAGGTTTGCACACACTGCAGCAGGGATTTTGGCCCACTCCTCCATCCAGATCCTTCAGGTTTTGGGGCTGTCGCTGGGCAATACGGACTTTCAGCTCCCTCCAAAGATTTTCTATTGGGTTCAGGTCTGGAGACTGGCTAGGCCACTCCAGGACCTTGAGATGCTTCTTACGGAGCCACTCCTTAGTTGCCCTGGCTGTGTGTTTCGGGTCGTTGTCATGCTGGAAGACCCAGCCACGACCCATCTTCAAGGCTCTTACTGAGGGAAGGAGGTTGTTGGCCAAGATCTCGCGATACATGGCCCCATCCATCCTCCCCTCAATACGGTGCAGTCGTCCTGTCCCCTTTGCAGAAAAGCATCCCCAAAGAATGATGTTTCCACCTCCATGCTTCACGGTTGGGATGGTGTTCTTGGGGTTGTACTCATCCTTCTTCTTCCTCCAAACACGGCGAGTGGAGTTTAGACCAAAAAGCTCTATTTTTGTCTCATCAGACCACATGACCTTCTCCCATTCCTCCTCTGGATCATCCAGATGGTCATTGGCAAACTTCAGACGGGCCTGGACATGCGCTGGCTTGAGCAGGGGGACCTTGCGTGCGCTGCAGGATTTTAATCCATGACGGCGTAGTGTGTTACTAATGGTTTTCTTTGAGACTGTGGTCCCAGCTCTCTTCAGGTCATTGACCAGGTCCTGCTGTGTAGTTCTGGGCTGATCCCTCACCTTCCTCATGATCATTGATGCCCCACGAGGTGAGATCTTGCATGGTGCCCCAGACCGCGGGAGATTGACCGTCATCGTGAACTTCTTCCATTTTCTAATAATTGCGCCAACAGTTGTTGCCTTCTCACCAAGCTGCTTGCCTATTGTCCTGTAGCCCATCCCAGCCTTGTGCAGGTCTACAATTGTATCCCCGATGTCCTTACACAGCTCTCTGGTCTTGGCCATTGTGGAGAGGTTGGAGTCTGTTTAATTGAGTGTGTGGACAGGTGTCTTTTATACAGGTGACGAGTTCAAACAGGTGCAGTTAATACAGGTAATGAGTGGAGAACAGGAGGGCCTCTTGAAGAAAAACTAACAGGTCTGTGAGAGCCGAAATTCTTACTGGTTGGTAGGTGATCAAATACTTATGTCATGCAATAAAATGCTAATTAATTATTTAAAAATCATACAATGTGATTTTCTGGATTTTTGTTTTAGATTCCGTCTCTCACAGTTGAAGTGTACCTATGATAAAAATTACAGACCTCTACATGCTTTGTAAGTAGGAAAACCTGCAAAATCGGCAGTGTATCAAATACTTGTTCTCCCCACTGTATAGGTAGGGGTAAAGTGACTAACAGCAGTGTATGTGGTTTGTGGCATCAGTATGCATGTGTGTGCATGTTATGTGTGTGTGGGCGTATGTAGTGTGTGTTGGTGTGTCAGTGTAGATGTGTGTGGGTAGAGTCCAGTGTGTGTGCATAGAGTCAGTGCAAGAGAGTTTTTGCAAAAATGGGTCAATGCATGTAGTCTGGGTAAGCATTTGATTTGCAATTTAGCAGTCTTGTTTAGAAGTCTTGTGGCTTGGGGGGTAGAAGATGTTCAGGGTCCTGTTGGTTCCAGACTTGGTGTATTTGTATCGTTGCTATGCGATAGCAGAGAGAACAGTCTGTGGCTTGGGTGGCTGGAGTCTTTGACCATTGATTTGGACGTCCTCTGGCACCGCCTGGTATAGATGTCCTGGATGGCAGGAAGCTCAGCCCCAGTGATTTGCGTTGTCGTAACCTCTTCACGACTGTGTTGGTGTGTTTGGACCATGATAGATCCTTAGTGATGTTGACACAGAGGAACTTGAAGCTCTCGACCAGCTCCACTACAGCCCATCGATGTGAATGCGGGTGTGCTTGGCCCTCCGTTTCCTGTAGTCCATGGTCAGCACCTTTGTCTTGCTGACGTTGAGGGAGAGATTGTTGTCCTGGCAGGTCTCTGACCTCCTCCAAATAGGCTGTCTCATCATCGTCGGTGATCAGGCCTACCACAGTCGTGTCGTCAGCAAACTTAATGATGGTGTTGGAGTCGAGCGTGCCCATGCAGTCGTAGGTGAACAGGGAGTTCAGGAGGGGACTAAGTACGCACCCCTGAGGGGCCCCCGTGTTGAAGGTCAGTGTGGCGGATGTGTTGTTAACTACCCTCACCACTTGGGGGTGGCCTGACAGGAAGTCCAGGGTCCAGTTGCAGAAGGAGGTGTTAAGTCCCAGCTTAGTGATGAGCTTCGAGGTCACTATGGTGTTGAACACTGAGCTGTATTCAATGAACAACATTCTCACATACAGTCGTGGCCAAATGATTTGAGAATGACACAAGTATTGGTCTCCACAAAGTTTACTGCTTCTGTGTTCTTAGATCTTTATGTCAGTAGTTACTATGGTACACTGGAGTATAATTACAAGTATTCCATAAGTGTCAAAGGCTTTCATTGACAATGACATTCAGTTTATGCAAAGAGTCAATCAATATTTGCAGTGTTGAGCCTTCTTTTTCAAGACCTCTGCAATCCGCCCTGGCATGCTGTCAATTAATTTCTGGGCCACATCCTGACTGATGGCAGACCATTCTTGCATAATCAATGCTTGGAGTTTGTCAGAAGTTGTGGGTTTTTGTTTGTCCAACCGCCTCTTGAGGATCGACCACAAGTTCTCAATGGGATTAAGGTCTGGGGAGTTTCCTGGCCATGGACCCAAAATGTCGATGTGTTGTTCCCAGAGCCACTTAGTTATCACTTTTGCCTTATGGCAAGGTGCTCCATCATGCTGGAAAAGGCATTGGTCGTCACCAAACTGTTCTTGGATGGTTGGGAGAAGTTGCTCTCGGAGGATGTGTTGGTACCATTCTTTATTCATGGCTGTGTTCTTAGGCAAAACTGTGAATGCCATCATCAACACTGAGGCAGCAAACTTTGTGGAGACCAATACTTGTGTCATTCTCAAAACATTTGGCCACGACTGTAGGTGTTCCTTTTGTCACAGTGGGAAAGGGCAGTGTGGAGTGTAATAGAGATTCCGTCATCTGTAGTTCTGTTGGGGCAGTATGCGAATGGGAGTGTGTCCAGGGAGTCTTGGATGATGGTGTTGATGTGAGCCATGACCAGCCTTTCAAAGCATTTAATGGCTACATATGTGAGTGCTACGGGGTGATAGTAATTTAGACAGGTTATCTTGGCATTCTTGGGCACAGGGACTATGGTGGTCTGCTTGAAACTTGTAGCTATTACAGACAGGTTGTAAATGCCAGTGAAGGCACTTGCCAGCTGGTCAGCGCATGCTCTAAGTACGCGTCCTGGTAATCCGTCTGGCCCTGTGGCCTTTGAATGTTAACCTGATTAAAGCTCTTACTTACATCGGCTATGGAGAGCGTGATCCGGAACAGCTGGTGATCTCATGCATGGTTCAGTGTTGCTTGCCTCGATTGGGGCATAGAAGGCATATAGCTCGTCTGGTAGGCTTGTGTCACTGGGCAGCTCGTGGCTGGGTTTCCCTTTGTAATCCATGATAGTTGCAAGCCCTGCCACTTCCGACGAGCGTCAGAGCGGGTGTAGTAGTATTCGATCTTAGTCCTGTATTGACGCTTTGCATGTTTGATGGTTCGTCGGAGGGCTTTGCGGGATGCCTTATAAGCGTCCAGGTTAGTGTCCCCCTCCTTGAAAGCGGCAGCTCTAGACTTTAGCTCAGTGCAGATGTTGTCTGTTATCAATGGCTTCTGGTTGGGATATGTACATACGGTCAGTGTGGGGACGACGTTGTCGATGCACTTATTAATGAAGCCAGTGACTGATGTGGTAAACTCCTCAATGCCATTGGATGAATCCTGGAACATATTCCAGTCTGTGATAGTAAAACAGTCCTGTAGCTTAGCATCCGCTTCATCGGACTACTTCTGAATTGAGCGTGTCACTGTAACTTCCTTTTAGAATCTTAGCTTGTAAGCAGGAATCTGGAGGATAGAGTTTTGGTTAGATTTGCCAAATGGAGGGCGAGGGAGAGCTCTGTATGCGTCTCTGTGTAATGACGTTAAACGGATTTCAGTTTTCCTGCATTAAACTCCCCGGCCACTAGGATCGCTGCCTCAGGATGAGCATTTTCTTACTGGCTTATGGCCCTAAATAGCTCATCGAGTGTGGTCTTAGTGCCAGCATCGGTTTGTGGTGGTAAATAGACAGCTACGAAAAATATAGATGACAACTCTTGAAAAATAGTATGGTCTACAGCAGGGGTACTCAACTACAATTTGAGAAGGTCCAGTGACACACATTTCCTAGGTGGCAAAGGTCCGGCTGGATATCGTACTTTATCGGCGCTGTCGTACAAACATAGTTGTCTACGACATAGTAACAAACATAGTCGTCTACGACTTAGGAAACATGTGGTTATATAAAATGTACATTAAATACATTAAATGAGATTAGGAATTTGAATAAATTACAACTTATTTCGAATGCAAACATGTGCAACATTGCATAAACATTGCTGAAGAACAAAAGTGGTTGCATAATTGCACTGTGAACCATTGTACATGGGCCTTGAATTAAACAATATTTAAAGTGCATGTTTTCTGGAGAACAAAGGAGAGTTTAACAAAAATAATAATCTGAATGCACAGAATGTCACTGTGGGCCATGCAATATTTAAGCAATAATACATGAGAGGCCATGTGTTATGACATTTTTATCATGGCTGTGATGCGGTCATAGCCACGAGGCGAAGCCTCGAGTGTATTATTGCTTACCAATAATAAGCAATAATGGTCACTAGTTCTTTTAGTATTGACTGCCATGTAAAGCAAAACTGCCCAAGCGCTAATTGATAGATCCAGAATATTGGTTTCTAGGCACGCTGTCAATGGATCTGAAAACAGCGCACGTCTGGTCTATGCATAGGAAAATGGAAACATTGTATAGGGGGCGCTGTCAATGGATCTGAAAACAGCGCTGAAACATTGTAGCAAAGACATTGATACAGCAGATCAGAATAGAAACCAGCTATTTATTTGTGATACACATTGAATTGCACATTTCCATTCAGTGTGCAATTAGTGAAGTAGCTGCAAACTCTGCGGTCTCAAGCGCAGCTAGGTGCCATTTCTCAGGAACAACTGCCATTGTATAAAAGCAATAATACACTCGAGGCCATGTGTTATGACATTTTTATCATGGCTATGGTGGTCTACGCCACTTGGCTTCGCCTCGTAGCTGTCATACCCTAATTCCGTTCACCTGTTCTCCCTGGCTCCTCCTCTACCAGGTGTTTCCTATGTTCCCTTATTCCTTGTGTATTTAATCTGTATCTGTTCATTGGTCTGGTTGCCAGTTCGTCTTGTGTGTTTCACCAGGTCGTCCCCGCATTCCTAGTAATACCTGCTGTCCGTTTAGTTCTCCTGTTACCGTACCCCTGCCTGTTTACACAACCTGATTCCTGCCTGCCGTCTCTGTACCTCTGAACACCTGTGTACCAAATCCTTTGCCTGCCTACGACAACGAGATATAGCCTTCCGATTTTGTAAAGTAAATACATACTTGACATTCTACCTGCCTCCTGCATCTGCACTTGGGTCTCTGTCTGAGTTGTGATAGTAGCTATGACCACATCACAGCCATGATAAAAATGTCATAACACATGGGCTCTCATGTATTATTGCTTAAATAAGTCAGTCTGGGCCTTGCCCTGCATTAATGAGAGAAATTACAACCTCCTGCCAATGCTTTGAACTTTGTCACAAATGGTGTGAGACAACTTTGAGACACTTGTGCTGGTGTTCATTGGTGAGCCTGGTGCGATATTTGTTTTTCATAAAGTTAATAGTGGAGAAAGATGATTCACAGCTGTATGTGGAGCCAAACATGGTCAGGATGTATAGTGCCAGTCTCTTGAGAACTGAAGGTGTGATGTAATGTCCGAAAATGCAACAGTTTCCATCTTCCAAAAAATCTTGTCACTCTTTTGTTCTGATAATAAAGTTTAGATTTCCTCCTGAATGGCCCAAAAGCGTTCCAAAACGCTGCCTTGGCTGAGCGATCTGACATGGTTGTGCAGTAGTAAGTCATTAAAACGGGCATTGGCCTCTGTCAGAATGCCTCGTAGCAGGCGGTGTTGTAGGGATGATGTTGCGCTCAAAAAGTTGATCAGTTTCATCATCGTTGTCATGACCTCAGAATACTATTTTCCCAGACTGGCACACAGGACAGATTGATGGATGATGCAGTGATATGATGTCAGGTCAAGGTGGTCCTCTTTCAAACGTGCAACCAGTCCCCTCCATCTTCCTATCATGGCTGGAGCTCCATCTGTGGTGTTGGAGACCAGTGACTTCAGATCGATCCCCGTTTTTGTCAGCATCCCATTGGTGGCCTTGTGGATATCCTCTCCCCGTATGTGTGCTTCTAGATTTGTTAAGCCCGACAGCTCCTCACAGAATTCCTTCTTTTGTTTCGTTATAAAAGAAGCTGGGCGTTATCAGTGTTATCTGTTGATTCCGCCACAGCCAATGAAATGCATAGTGCATTCTGAATGGCCTCATCAAGTTGTGAAGTTAAATCTTCAGCTAATATTTAAGTTCTTCTCATTGCTGTGGAAACTGACAGTGGGATCTGTTTGATATTTTCCATCAGCTCATATTTTTGTTTAACCATCAAGCAAGGTCTCAACAACTTCACTCGTGTTCTTTAACCATCTCTGTGTCAGTAAATGGCTTTTTGCGTTTTCCCAAATCCCAAGCTATTCTCAGTGAGCACTCCATTGCACGTTCTTGGGCTGTCAGGGAATGAACAAGAATTTGGTGGACCTTGCATATTGGACTTTGAGCTGATTACATTTTTCTCATTCTCACCTCTGTGTTTAGGGGATACGTTTGCTCAAAATGATTGTGTGTTGTGTCACAGTGGCGCTTCACATTGGCAATTTTCACAAGCGCTACGGACTCTGAGCATATCAGGCACATTGGTTTTGAACTTGTTGCAGGGAGAATGAATGTCTGTCCACTCATCTTTGAAAATTTGATTTTTGCTATCAACTTTTATTTTCTTTGAACAAGCCATCCTCACATTCACAATGTCTATCGATGGCCTGCTGCTTGCTCCCAGTCACAACATATTTGCATATATTTATGCGATTGGATGAGATGCTGCTCTCTTCATGAGACTAATTTGCATAAATGTACGCGATTGGATAGCACGCGGTGGCCCCAGGCTGGTGTTTCTTCACCACTTGCTAGAGACGGAGAGAGGCTGCGCTGCGCTTGAGAAACAGTGCCCGGTCGATCATGTTTGAAAGCTGTCTGAAATCGTAATATCGTTTGGTGCTGTATGGTCCTTATTGCCCCTTTCTGGGTCCGGACACGGATCGCGGTCTACAGCTTATGACTGGTCTACAGCTTATCATGAGGTATTATAACTCCGGCGAGCAGAACCTCCAGACTTCCTTAATATTAGAGATTGTTAATGACAGCTGGTGCGCAAAGAGATACACACTCCCGCTCTTGAGTTTAAGAGACGATGGCGTTCTGTCCTGCCGATGTATAGAAACAGCTAGATTTATATTAACCATGTCCTTGTTCAGAGGGTAGTGCGTACGGCCCAGTACATCACTGGGGCCAAGCTTCCTGCCATCCAGGACCTATATGCTAGGCGGTGGTGTCAGAGGAAAGGCCAGAAAATGGTCAAAGACTCCAGTCACCCAAGTCATAGACTGTTCTCTCTGCTACCGCAAGGCAAGCCCACACACTTTGTTTTTGCACTGCTTCTACTCTGTTTATTATCAATGCATAGTCACTTTACCCCTACCTACATGCACAAATTACCTCGACTAACCTGTACCCCCGCACATTGACTCGGTACCGGTACCCCCTGTATAAAGCCTCGTTATTGTTATTTTATTGTGTTACTTTTTATTATTTTTTTACTTTAGTTTATTACTCTCTCTGGTACGACACTTCTATCTTCAGCCGGTAGATTATTATCATGATGACACCAAGTAAGACGATACCTCCCACTGAAATCACAACAGTTCTAATCCATCGGTGAATCCCCCTTTTCAGGAATTGAGGAAGATACCAGAGTTTTTGTGAGTTTTTTTTTTGTTTGCAACTGTTGAACTATAATAATTCAGGATTATGGAGTGCTACTGTTTTATAAAGGTTTTTGCGGTCATTTTTATCACTGAGGCACTTTTTATATTTCTCAACGCCGAACATACACGCGAGCACACTCAGCGCTATTGCACCCCAGGGAAAAGTTCGATATTCCGGACGAGTTGAAATGCAGGGCAGGTCGGAAGTGTAAGGCAAAGCTGAGTAAGCCGGCTATACCATCTAGCATTATGGGCAACGTGAGATTGCTACATAACAAGATGGATGAGCTTGAGGGTCTGGTCCATGGGCAAAGCGACTACCGGGAAGCTAGCCTATTGTGCTTTACAGAGACATGGCTGAATGATAACATCCCCATAGAAAATGTAACTATCGGCAGTTTCCAGACCATCAGAGCGGACCGGGATAGCGTTCCTTCCGGTAAGAGTAAGGGAGGGGGGCTGGCTTTATTAGTTAACAACAGATGTGTAATCTGAATTACTGTTAAGGAACAGTTTTGTAGCCTGGACATTGAGCAGTTAGCCTGAGACCCTACTATTTGCAGAGGGAATTTACGGCGGCCATTGCTGTTATTGTTTACATCCCACCCTCCGCTGATGCAAACACAGCGTGTGACGTCATCCACTCTGCTATCGCGAGGTTACAGACAGTGCATCCCAGTGTCTTCTTTGCCATTTCGGGGGATTTTAACCATGCATCTCTCTCTTCAACGCTGCCCACGTTCAAACAGTTTGTGAAGTGCCCAACTAGGAATAATATAACTCTGGACTTGTTATATGCTAATGTGAAGGATGCATACAACTCCACTGCACTCCCTCCCCTCGATAGATCGGATCACAACCTTGTCCACCTCACCCCACTCTACAGGCCTATGGTCCAACAGCAGCCAGCGACCACTAGGACCATTAGGAGATGATACTCGGAGGCGAATGAGGCCCGACAGAATTGCTTTGAAACGACAGACTGGGATGTGCTCTGTGAGGCTCATGGGGAGGACATTGATGGACTTACAGACTGCATAACGGACTATATCGATTTATTTTATTTATTTTTCTTCCCAATTTCGTCATATCCAATTGGTAGTTACAGTCTTGTCCCATCGCTACAACTCCCGTACGGACTCGAGAGAGGCGAAGGTTGAGAGCCGTGCGTCCTCCGAAACACAACCCACCAAGCCGTACGGCTTCTTGACACAATGAATGCTTAACCCGGAAGACAGCAGCACCAATACGTCCACCTGGCGACTGAGTCAACGTGCATGCACCCAGCCCGCCACAGGAGATGCTAGATTCCTAGATGGAACAAGGATAACCCGGCCAGCCAAACCCTCCCCTAACCCGGAAGACGCTGGGCCAATTGTGCGTCGCCTCATGGGTCTCCCGGACGCGGCCGGCTGCGACACAGACGGGGCTCGAACCCGCATCTGTAGTAATGCAGCTTGCACTGCGATGCAGGACTATATACATTTTTGTGTAGACAACCCTGTACCCACCAGGAAGGTACGCTGTTTTCCAAATAATAAACCCTGGGTCACCAGTGACCTGAAGGCCCTGCTGAATGAGAAGAAGAGGGCCTTCAAGGAGGGGGACAGGGACAAATTGAAATGCGTCCAGAGGGAGCTGAAGTTGCGGATTGCTGAGGGGAAGAGAGTGTATAAGGAGAAGATGGAGGACAAGCTGAGGCAGAGCCAGGTGAGAGAGGTGTGGAAGGGTATGAGAAATATCACTGGCTTCAAAAAGTCAAACCGTGGGCAGACGGAGGGGACCCAGGACAGAGCCAATGAGTTGAACCAATTGTTTTTCAAGTTCGATACCGGCCTCCCCTGCAGCTCCCCAGGCCACAAACCCTCAAGGCTGTCCCACCCCAACTTTGCTCACAACAGCGACCCCCTCCCCACCTCCGCCCCCCCCCACCTCTGGACTGATCCTCAACACCCCCCTTCCCCCCACCTCCCCACCTGGGCTGGCTTTCACCACCAACCAAGTGAAGAGAGAGCTGGAGAGACTACATCAGTGTAAAGCGGCGGGCCCAGGTGGCATCAGCCCAAGGGTGCTTAGGGTCTGTGCTGACCAATTGTGTGGAATACTCCAGCGACGCTTCAACCTTAGCCTGAGCCTGGAAAGGGTCCCTGTGCTGTGGAAAACATCCTGCCTGGTCCGAGTGCCCAAGAAGGCACACCCCACTGTCCTGAATGACTTCAGACCTGTAGCGCTAACATCCCACATCACGAAGACCTCGGAAAGGTTAGTCCTCGCTCACCTCAGACCCCTGGTATGTACATCACTGGACCCCCTGTAGTTCGCATACCAGCGCAACATCGGGGTGAATGATGCAATCATCTACCTTCTGCAGAGGACCTACTCTCACCTGGACAACACAGGTTGCACTGTGAGGGTTATATTTTTTGACTTCTCCAGTGCTTTCAACACCATTCAGCCCCTGCTACTGGGTGAGAAGATAAGAAGGATGAAAGTGGAAGCACCCTTAGTCTCCTGGGTTACGGAGTACCTGACCAGTAGGCCACAATTTGTGCGGCTACAGAGCTGTGTATCAGAACGGGCAGTGAGCAACACAGGGGTCCCCCAGGGAACGGTTGTCACGAGAATGTATATCTCAATGTTCTAACTGAACTCTTTTATAACTCTATCTGTATCCTGAAGGTTGTAGGACTTCAGATCCGAGAAACAGACAGAGTCCCAGCTTCCAATGGTCAGTTCTTTATTCAGAGAGCTCTCCCCTCTAAGTTCAGAGCCCCTCTTTTATACACACACACATCAGAATAGCTATGTATAAATACACCCCGGTGAGGCATTATATAGTCTAATAGCCGCCGGCAGGAAGGACCTCCTGTAGCGCTCTCTGGCACACCGTGGTGGGATCAGTCTGTGACTGAAAGTGCTCCTCTGCGTCATAACCATAGCGTGCAGAGGGTGGGTGACGTTGTCCATGATGGCCAGCAGTTTGGCCAGGATCCGTCTCTCCGCCACCTCCTCTAGAGTGTCAAGGCTAATCCCCAGGACAGAGCTAGCCTTCCTGATCAGCTTATTTAACCGAGAAGCATCACCGGCTTTCTCCACATTTTGTTGCGTTATAGTTTTTTCCCCTCATCAATCTACACACCCCATAACTGAAATCTTGACACACCCGTATGTGGGGAGTTTCTCCCATTCTTCTCTGAAGATTCTCTCAAGCCCTGTCAGGTTGGATGGGGAGCGTCACTGCACAGGATGGTCCCAGGTTTCCTCCAGACGTGGCTCTTGGCATTCAGGCCAAAGAGTTCCACCTTGGTTTCATCAGACCAGAGAATCTTGTTTCTCATGGTCTGAGAGTCTTTAGGTGCCTTTTGGCAAACTCCAAGTGGGCTGTCGTGCCTTTCACTCTACCATAAAGGCCTGATTGATGGAGTACTGCAGAGATGGTTGTCCTTCTGGAAGGTTCTCCCATCTCCATAGAAGAACTCTGAGCTCTGTCAGAGTGACCATCGGGTTCTTGGTCACCTTCCTGACCAGACCAAGGCCCTTCTCCCTCGATTGCTCAGTTTGGCCATGCGGCCAGCTCTAGGAAGTCTTGGTGGTTCCAAACTTCTTCCATTTAAGAATAATGGAGGCCATTGTGTTCTTGGGCCCTTCCCCAGATCTGTGCCTCGATATATTCCAATCAAGTTGTAGAAACATCTCAAGGATGATCAATAGAAACAGGATGCACCTGAGCTCAATTTCGAGTCTCATAGCAAAGGGTCTGAATACTTATGTAAATAAGGTATTTCTGTTTTTAAAAAATTATACATTTGCAACATTTCTAAAAACCTGTTTTTGCTTTGTCATTATGGGGTATTGTGTGTAGATGGATGAGGAAAAATAAGGCTGTAACGTAACAAAATGTGGAAAAAGTAAAGGGGTCTGAATACTTTCCGAATGCGCTGATCAAGGATTGAAAAATGTAGAATAGAGTAGTAGATGTACAGTAGGTTTGATAATGTACAGTATAACACTTTTTATGTTTATTTATTTTATTTAACCTTTATTTAAGTAGGCTAGTCAGATAAGAACAAATTCTTATTTACAATGACGGCCTACCTACAGGGTCAGCCATAGTAGTACAGCGCCCCTGGAGCAAATTAGGGTTAAGTGCCTTGCTCAAGGACACGTCGGCAGGTTTGTCACCTTGTCGACTCGGGTATATGAACCAGCGACCTTTCGGTTATTGGCCCAACGCTCTAACCACTAGGCTACCTGCCGCCCCAATTCTATGTCAAGGTTATGTCAAGAATATCCAGACATTGAACAGATGTGAAATAATCGTGATAATAATTAATTATTAATAATAATGATAACTACTGTATTGTACAGTTCTGTGTTGCTTTAGTTTCAAAGCCACAAAGACAAAATTTGTAAAATGTTAGTTATTTTTGGCCATAATTTAAGGTTAGGCATAACGTTAGCAGTGTGGTTAAGGGTTAAGATAAAAATAAAAACCTGTTTTCACTTTGTCTTTATGGGGTATTGTGTGTAGATTGATGAGGATTTTTATTTATATTTGATCCATTTTAGAATAAGGCTATAACGTAACAAAATGTGGAACAAGTCAATACTGAATACTGAATACTTTCTAAATGCACTGCACTGTACATGGGGTTTATCTCACTGGTATGTGTGACATTGTGCCATTGACCTGGTGCAGTGCTTGCCAGTGTCCGTGGTGAGAGCGGATTCTACCGATTGGTGGTCTGGCACCGGTCTGTGAGAGTAGAGCATTCACATGCAGAACCGGTGTAGTTCTGGTAACACTCTGGTAACACTCACAGGTACCACAGTCACACCTCCCATTACCTGGAAAGACAGAGATGGAACAAATATAAAGACATTACTCATCATCCAACTCGATGTAGACTTATACTAAAACCCTATCAAGGTTTTTTTTCATGGTCTTTCGATACGGATATTGTCCTGGAATACGTTGTTTTTTTTTTGTACATAGACATACAATAACCTGGTCACTTATTTTAGAATCTATCCTAGCATATAGAACCATTATAAATGTGATTAAGTTCAATGTATCAATGTTCCCTCTAATTGTTTTTTGGGCACTGAGCAAACTTCAGGCCTGCTGAGCGCAAACTTGTGAGGCCAGACGGATTGCCAGGACGCCTACTCAGAGCATGCACTGACCAGCTGGCAAGTGTCTTCACTGACATTTTCAACCTCTCCCTGACCCAGTCTGTAATACATACATGTTTCAAGCAGACCACCATAGTCCCTGTTCCCAAGAACGCCAAGGTAGGACATGAGATGTAGCCATGAGATGAAAGGCTGGTCATGGCTCAGAGTGAGTCATGCAACTTATTATTTGCTTATTGACATTTACTGTACAAGGTGACCAAAACGAATGACCTTCTTTATCTCGTTCTCCATTCCTGGTGGATCCCAGAATTATTAGTCTTGAGCATTGACAAATTTGTGTGAGAATAAGTGAAAAGATTTGCCACTTTGGTTGTCTTTCCAATGCACGACATCACATTTTGCATAACATTTAGCTTATGAATGCTGAAAGAGTTATCACTTGCGAGGTGGCTTCAAGCCAGTACTTCACTTAAAGCAATAAGCATTTATCCCTTTTTTTTTTAAAGATTAGGTTATGATTCTTATGTCTTGACAATGCATGTATCTGTATTTTAGAGGAAATACATGACAATTAGTCAGCCGTAAATCATGCACAAATTAACTCTGAAAGGCCAAAAAACGTGATTAATTATTGAAGCCAAAGTAAAAAGCAGTAAAACTCGTTCCCAGAGCAGTGCAGCACACACATGGTTAGCTGTTTGAGAAATGAAAAAAGAGTGCAAGGAAAAATGTTTGAGAAGACCAAAAAGATAAAAAAAGAAGAGGATATGCAAGTCCAAAAAGAGGACAACAGGCACGAAAGAATGTAGCTGTGGTTTAGATAGATAGATAGATAGGTACTTTATTGCTCCCCTGGGGGGGAAATTTCATTGTCAAGCAGCTACAACAAAACACAGGGCAGGTGCAAAATGCCACAACGAAAAGTACACAAAAGACAGATACACGGTACATGATACATAGAGCGGCAGTATGAAAAAGTATAGAAATACAAGATATCTGGAGTGCAAAAAAAAAAACAAAAAAAAAAAAAAAAAAAAGCTTATGAATCAGTTTATGAATCAGATGGTTCAGTAAACCAGAAACATACATGCAAAACAGACATACATGTAACATAAAACATGACTCTTCCTCTTCATCCAGGTCTTCCTCCTCCACCACATAAACCAGGGGTCTTCAACATTTTCTACCATAAGAGCTACTTTTTAAATTATGAAACACGTGAGCTTGTCATTGTTGTTTTCCTAGCTTTGAAATAGAAACTCCTTGTATTTTCCTGAATTCAGTTTTCTCAGTTTTATTTTTCCTGGTTTGGGATTTTTATAGTTTTTTTCCCCTCAAAAGTACAACTATTCATAGAGAAACAATGACATTGAGTGTTCGTGGTCCATGTCAATGCTTAAATCAAATCAGAAAACAATTTTTGAGGGCTAGAAAAAAAACTACAATTCTGATTTGAGTGTAATACCCTTTTAAATGCGCATTTTGCGAGAGAGGAATGTGTTGGTCTAGCAATGTTTTTGCAGCTGCATATGTCATAACAGAGTTTGCAAAACAAAAGCTCACCCAATTGAAACAAATAATAATGATAATTCTGCCAGGTAAGCATAGTTTGCAGTTGACATTTAATTGAGAAAGTTTTGAGGAAAGTCTTTCTGTCTACCAAGAAGACAGTTATCATAACCGCTAACTGGTTATACGAAGTGAATGATAGGCAAACACGCACACCACACAGACATACAGGGGCAATATTGCTGGAAATGTATTGACGGATAGTGTTACGTTCGGGTTTTAAGCCAATGACTAACTAGGTGTAATGTCAATGTGGATATGATTGGAGATTGAGGTGTGTGATACTTGACAGTTTGCTGAGTTTGCGGAGTTCTCATTCTCAGTCCGAACCCAACGGACCGCGCGGCCCAGTCTTCTAGTCCTACATAATAACAATAATAATAATAATAATAATAATATGCTTGATTGTATTTAAAGGCATGAATGACTCGTATGCCGTCTAATGGCATGAATTAATGATTCAATGGGACAGCCTACTACCGAGTAAAGAGCAAAATCCACTTGTTAAGCTACATAACATGCTAGCAAAATGTTGTGGTCAGCTAATATATGTGTATAAACTATAATAAAGATTATAATTAGCAATCACCTCAACTTAGATAACATTTTCCCAACCTAATTGTTACCAAATATACAAACTGAGATTCAGTGAAAACAAACATCTGACATTGAGTCCCACACACTTGTCCCAATCAACAATTTTTTGGGGATTTATTTAACCTTTATTTAACTAGGCAAGTCAGTTAAGAACAAATTCTTATTTACAATGACGGCCTACACCTGCCAAACTCGGACGATGCTGGGCCAATTGGGACACCCAATCACGGGCCGGTTGTGATACAGTCTGGATTTGAACCAGGTTGTCTGTAGTGACGCCTCTAGCACTGAGATGCAGTGTCTTAGACCACTGCGCCACTTGGGACCCCCCCCCCCAAACAAATGGTGCTGAAATGTTCACACAAGACTATGACTTTAAACAATTCAGAAAGTGCATGTATTTTTCAGAACTATTCGGTGAGCTACTAGTGGGCTGCTAGCAATTGACCATATAAACCCCTGATATAGACATACATCAGAGGCGGCTGGTGGGAGGAGCTATATGAGGACGGCTCATTGTTGTGGCTGGAATGGAATAAATGCAATGGAGTCAAACATGTGGTTTCCATATATTTGTGTTTGATAAGTTCCAGTAATTCCATTACAATGAGCCCATCCTCCTATAGCTCCTCCCACCAGCCTCCACTGACATACATGTAACATAGAAAAATTCCTCTTCCTCCTAGTGTTTCGGGGGAGGAGATGCCTTCTTCATCAGTGGCGCGGGCAGTGACATCCTCTTCTTGATAATATGCTCCATGTGGGCATGCTCAGATGTGTCCAGGCTGATGTTGTATTTAGCAAGGATCTTCATGATGGGTCTCAGTTTCAGCCACCACGATGTCTTGGGGATGCGGTGCCTGGACAGGACAGCAGAGTGGGGTAGAGAAGCGTTAATAGGAACGTAGGGGAGATTTTAGCCCTGTCCAGAAAAAAACTCTTAGCCCTTACCTGTAGACACTTGTGGAGATCTGAGAGGATTGTATAGCAATATGGTGCTAGGGTTTATGTCTGGACAAGGCCAATATAAAAAGTGGTCCTTTGTAGCTCAGTTGGTAGAGCATGGCGCTTGTAATGCCAGGGTAGTGGGTTTGATTCCCGGGACCATGCATATGTAAAATGGATGCACACATGACTAAGTCACTAAGGATAAAAGTGTCTGCTAAATGGTGAATATTACATTATTATAGAATAATCAGTAACTGCCACTTTCAAGTTAAGCATCATAGATTTTCTCTTTGAAAATATGTATATGATTTTAAGGATCTTACTCAAAGTCTGTCTGTTCCTTTAGCTCAGCAAGAGGCTGGAAGGTCAGTGCTCTCTTCTTCATGCCCAGCACACAGGCAGAGTCTGGGGTGTTAGCGAAGATACGACCTGGAGGACAGGAGAAGAAGATTATTAACTGTCACAGAGACACAGATTTAAAACAAAGTATATGATATTACTGTGGAAGTAATCTCACATGGACAAGCGCACGTAACGTAGGATGATATTGTAGCGTCTGTCTGGCAGATTTTCTACATCACTGATCATTTGGACAAATTTTGCAGGTATTCGTATCTTTCGAATTTCGGAATAGGGGGGGATATTTGGCTCCAGAACTTAATCGAGCATCTGACGCAATTATGCAAGATTTTAGTTCTGGGTTTCCGAGATTAAAGCAAGGGATACAACGGACACAAAATGTAATTTTTGAGAAAAAAAATATGAAACGTCCTATCTTCCTGTGTACACTAGTAATTGCCACTAAGACACATGGGCTATTTGGTGACATCCCACAGCCTGTCTGTCTTACCGTGTCTATAGACCTCCTTAAGTTTCTCTGTTATCCACAGAACAGCTTTGGAACCCATCTTGGTGCCAAAGTTCCTGTCGAAAGGTGTTGGGGTGCCGCCCTGGGGAGAGGGAAAGAGGGAAGGTAGTATTACTGCATCTAATGTCGACGTACTGTATGTTCTGGTAAAGCTACAATATAAGGGAAAGGGAAGATACTAGTCAGTTGTAAAACTGAACGCATTCAACTGAAATGTGTCTTCCGCATTTAACCCAACCCCTCAGAGAGACGCGGGGGTCTGCCTTAATCGACATCCACGTCTTCGGCGCCCGGGGAACAGTGGGTTAACTGCCTTGTTCAGAGGCAGAACGAAAGATTTTTACCTTGTACGTTTGGGGATTCGATCCAGCAACCTTTCGGTTACTGGCTCAACGCTCTAGCCTCTAGGCTAACTGCCACACTCTTCTACTAATTCTAATAGGGTGCCATTTGGGATGCAGACTGGTCACTGTTAACAGACCTGTTGCATGTGTCCCAGCACGTTCTTGCGGCAGTCAAAGATGCCCTTGCCCTCCTCAGAGTAGAGGGCAAAGATGAAGTCTGTGGTGTAGTTGGCATTGCAGTTCTCATTCCTGATACACAGAGGAATAATCAAAAGGTGTACAGATGAGATCTAAACATGAATGTAATGTGTATATGTGAATATTGAAGTGGCATGGCAGTTCTCACTCGAGAGAGAGAGAGAGAGAGTTTGTGTTTGGGAAAGGTACAAGCATGGTAGATAATGGAATGAATGAATGAATGAATGAATGAATGAATGAATGAATGAATGAACCCCACCTGAGAATCAAACCTCTCTTTACGTTTGTCTTCATCTTCTGCACAAGATGCTCGACATTCATCTGTAAACCAGAGCCAGTCGGTCAGCACACATCTGTACCATGTATACTATATAGAGGCCAGACTGTACCATGTATACTATATAGAGGCCAGACTGTACCATGTATACTATATAGAGGCCAGACTGTACCATGTATACTATATAGAGGCCAGACTGTACCATGTATACTATATAGAGGCCAGTTTGTACCATGTATACTATATAGAGGCCAGACTGTACCATGTATACTATATAGAGGCCAGACTGTACCATGTATACTATATAGAGGCCAGTCTGTACCATGTATACTATATAGAGGCCAGTCTGTACCATGTATACTATATAGAGGCCAGTCTGTACCATGTATACTATATAGAGGCCAGTCTGTACCATGTATACTATATAGAGGCCAGTCTGTACCATGTATACTATATAGAGGCCAGTCTGTACCATGTATACTATATAGAGGCCAGTCTGTACCATATATACTATATAGAGGCCAGTTTGTACCATGTATACTATATAGAGGAAAAACCAAGTCTAGTCCTGGACTAGAAAGCATGTTCAATGAAGATTCTCCACTGACAACGCCTTTCCAGGGACAGTGCTTCTAAGTCCAGGATTAAGCTTAATCTGTGTCCGGGAAACTGGCCCATGACATAGATTTTCACAAGCTGACAGACTGGTGTAGTCTATATATGTGTCTAAAGCTCTCCATGTCATGAGCGAGACAAATAGAGAGAGAGAGAGAGAGAGAGAGAGAGAGAAACTGCAAGAAAGTGTGTATCTGGCTTCAGCTCACCTCCAGGTCTCTAATACCAAATTTGTCCTCATAGATGTATGCAGCATCAGCCCCAGCTGCCAGTCCAGCCATGGTAGCCAGGTAACCACAGTACCCTCCTGCGGTCTCAATGATGAACACACGACTCTTGGTGCCTGCTGCTGACTGCTTGATCCTGTCACAGGTCTGAGGGGAACAGGGAAGAGAGAGAAGAGAGGGGGTAAGAGGGGGAGACTGACACTTTTACAGCATCAGAGTATGTGAGCTGAGCGGAGCTGGAGTGGAGTGCCCAATTGGACTGGAGCGTGGAGCGAGATTCCCAAAGGCTGGAGCGTCGGCCTTCTCGCCCGCTCCAATTTCACTCCAGTGGCGCTCCAAGTAGCGCTCACTTCACAAGCTCAGGGCATGCATTTGCTGTCTACTTGTGTGCTGCTACAGCCCCTTGCTTTAGCTACTGTCATGGAGTTCACTAAATATTTTCATAAAGAAAGTAATAAAAACACACAGACGCTAAATCAAGGTGACTTACAAAGATGAGGAGCAAGAGAGGGAGTGAGGTGATGTCATGTCCGCAACTAAAGAATCATTGAAGAATCGGGAAAAGACTTGTGTCCCAAAAGCATGATGGTGTACTTACTACGTGCACATGCTAACATAAAGGAACGAGGTGGGTAGATAACTAAGTGGGTCATTGTAGCAAAGTATTTATAAACTAAAAATCTGTTCCATTATCTATACATTAGTCCATAATTGTCCTTGCATATTCCCACGTTCAAGCAGCTTTCAGTTTTGATTGGGTTATTTTACCTAAAAACATTTAGGCCTAGCTATAGAAAAATAGAAAATAAACAACTCTGCATCTCTGCCCAGCCTGGCAAGAGTGGCCAAAAGTTGGCTAAACATCCCCAGTGGCTCTGCAAGTGTGAAGAGGATATCCTCTGCTGCTGGCCTGCTCTCCAGGCACCACCGCATGGGCCAGAAGCCAGAGACTGGCCAAACTTGTGTTTCTAAATATGAATTCAAAAAAATTATTCAAAAGCAATAATAAGTAATTTTTTTATTCTAAGTAAGTCACAGCCTATATGCACAATTTATAGACTATAATGATTAATATGCTTTATGTCCCTACCAGTGTGTCGCACTAGCAAATGCTTCACAATGTATTTCTTTGTAGGCTATAGCCTTGAAATAATTGAAATAATATAGCCTAAATAATGTATTTTTGTTCCTTCCTAGGCTGCCTGTCTGGCTCTTGACCTATTTGAAATTAGGAGCGCTTCTTACATTCACATTTTCATGTTTATTAAAATACTTTTCATTCAAATCCATATGGTTTGGTTTCAATACTTCAAAACCAATTGGTAGGTCAAGGTAAAAAAATAAAAATAGATGGGTGTTGGTTAAATTGTGATTTTAATGAATCGAGCGAATTTGGAGCGGCAGTTTCTTTTCCAGTGAGTGTGGAAGGGTTTTTAGCGGAGCAGTTGGAAAGGTCATGGAGCACAGGAGCTTGCGCACCGCTCCATGAGTGATGAGCGGGATTTCCAACCACTCACCACTAACATGTTCTGTACAGAATATGGAGGTTATGGTTTAGAGTAGACCATGTGCTCTAACTGTTATTGAGCTGAACTATTAATAGCATCTGTGTTTTTATGGGACAAGTTCAGGTACAGCAGCACCCTCCCTGTTCCAGTTTTAAAACGTTCTCTCCCTATTGAACATGACCCAGGTGTTGGTGTTACTTATGGTGATGGCGTTGATGTACTACGGTACTGACCGTGGTGATGGTGTTGAGGGCCGTGTCAGCTCCGATGCTGAAGTCTGAACCGGGGACGTTGTTGGAGACAGTGGCGGGGATGACCACCATGGGAATGCACAGCTCTTCATATTTATCTCTACCCTGCACCAGCTCCAGACCACCCATATACGCCTGGGAGAGGGAACAGCCGGAAAGAAGAGAGGAGGGGAGAGGAAAGAGACGAGGGGGTGAGGTGAGAGGAGGGGAGAGGAAAGAGAGGAGGGGGAGAGGTGAGAGGAGGGGGAGAGCAGCAGGGGTTACACTACTGAGGTACAGGGGTTATGTGTCTTTTGTAGTTACATGGGAGGTTCAGCATAGACATTACATATTCACTTTAGTCATTTATCAAATTATCTAATCCAGGATGACTTACAATCACAAGTCAACGTTCTAAAAGGAGGTAAGACAACCACATATTAAAGAAAACGTGCATGTGATGAGATCATCTTCCGTCTCTTACCTCGAACCCTCCAATGATCACCAGAGAGTGGATATTGAACTTAGTGATAGTCAAGCTGATTTCCTCAATGTACTTAGAAGGAAGGACTCTTCAAATAAAGGAATATTCAGTTAGTGTCAAACGTCAATGATATACCGTATCACTGGCCAAAAAATTATTCTACATGTCAAAAGGAGTTATGTGCTCCCTTCAGTTCTACCCCTGCTGACAATACAAAATATTGCATTGTATTCATCCTGCATCATAATAACCTATTTTAGTAAAATATGTTTATTTCAGTACCTCTTGGTGCCCAACTCAGAGCCCCCCTTCCCAGTCCAGCCTGACACTCCAGTCCAGGTGATAGGCTCAATCTGTGGAAGACAACAGAGTCAAGGGGTCAAGGGAGTGAGGTTTCCAGGTTCACTGGACAAGGGTTACTGTACCAGGCAGAGGAGGCTGCTGGGAGGAGCTATAGGAGGACGGATTCAATGTAATGGCTGGAATGGAAGACATGGAATGGAGTCAAACGTGTGGTTTCCATGTGTTTGATGCCGTCCTCCTACCAGCCTCTTCTGGTACCAGCCCACACTTGTTCTATATATACATTATAGATGACCTGGATCTGTACTCACAAAGCATCCAAGAGTGCTGATCTAGGATCAGTTGAGCCTTTTATTGATGTTGCATGGACAAAAGGGACCTGATCCTACTCAGAGACGCTTTATGAATACGGGCCATGATAAAAAAAAGAGGAGTTTTGGGCTCTGCCTTGTACGCAATGTGTAGTGCGTAGGGTGTATATACCTTTCCTTGAGCGAGACCCTCGAACCCGTCGTGAACGGCCAACATGTTGTGTCCCTGAATGATGCCGATCCTCACTGCCGAACGCACGGCAGCATTCATACCAGCACATGGAGCACCAACGTTTACTATGGCCACGTTAACGTTGCTCTGGAGAAGAGAGGAGAGGAGAGGAGAGGAGAGGAGAGGAGAGGAGAGGAGAGGAGAGGAGAGGAGAGGAGAGGAGAGGAGAGGAGAATGGTGACACATTTCTGTCAGTGCTAGAGTCTTTTAACTAATTTAACAAAACTCGTGTGTGTATTGTGTAGCTGTTGTTCCTCACCTTGGTATCTGGAGGGTTGATGTGGGCCAGCATCTTGTATGTACTCCAGTTGTTTTCAAAGCTCCTGGACAACAGTGATGTGTTAGTAGACTGTGATAAAGTTCCTATGTGACATCCGAGTGAGTAGTTTCAGCCATTGTAAGAGTGGTAAAAGCAGGGTAGTGTTCTTACTTTCCTCTGAGCTTGATAGCATCCTCCCATCGTTTCTCAGCCATGGCGGTAGTCACATCCTTAGTCTGGGGGGCGAGGAATCATTAATGCACATTTTAATAGAAGTTGAATCATCTTCTCATCTCAATCTATGTAATCGTTTTTCTCTGCCATATAATAATCAAAAGCCTTTAGTAGTCAATTCAATTCTTGTTGATTTGATAGCACAAGTTCTCAGATCTATGACGGACCCGTTTGAATGGCACATATACACTAGTTGATGGGCCTTAGTGACTGATACTGACCACTTGGACACACTCCATGAGGGGCAGCCTGACTGCCTGGTTACCGGACAGACTGACCACACAGGCCGGGGTCTCTGGAGTGGCCTCCAACAGGGCCATCACAGCCTCCACACCCATCCTGCTGCCCTAGGGGAGAACACACACCAGGGTTAGACACACACATCACGGTCAAAATCACGACACACCGTAGTTCGAGAAACACAAAAACACACCAATTGCTGCAAACACACACACACACACATTTAGACATGCTCATACACGCAGAGACAGAGAGAGAGACCTACCAGGATTCTGTCGAAGGCTGAGGGAGTACCGCCTCTCTGCACATGTCCCAGGACAGTGGTACGGGTGTCAAAGCCCAAATTCTTCTCCACCAGCTACAAATGTAAGAAACACACACAGAGAGCTGCTATAGCAACCGACAGTTGAACCGTATTCAACCCTGGTAGAGAATGCAGTAGAATGTTAGCACTTTAACTATGAGGTAGTATTTGGGAAATCTGTTGTTCTGTCGGTTTTATAGTCTTTTAACTAATTGAATGTGTGTATTGTGTAGCTGTTGTTCAGCAGGAATAGCTATGTGAGAATGCTGTTCATCGACTACAGCTCAGCCTTCAACACAATAGTGCCCTCCAAGCTAGTCACTAAGCTCAGGGCCCTGGGTCTGAACCCCATCCTGTGCAACTGGGTCCTTGACATCCTGATGGGCCGACCCCAAGTGGTGACGTTAGGCAACAACACCTCCGCCACGCTGATCCTCAACACAGGGGTGCGTGCTCATCCCCCTCCTATAGCCATGACTTCGTGGTTTCGCACAACTCCAACTCAATCATCAAGTTTGCTTACGACATTACAGTGGTAGGCCTGATTACCAACAACAACGAGACAGCCTACAAGGAGGAGGTTAGAGCCCTGGCGGAGTGGTACCATGAACATAACCTCTCCCTCAATGTAAAAAAACCCCCAAAGGAGCTGGTCGTGGACTACAGGAGACAGAAGAGGCAACACACCGCCATCCACATCGACAGGGCCGCAATGGAGAGGGTCAAAAGCTTCAAGTTCCTTGGCGTGCGGACCTGAACACTCTTAGTTGTAGAAATTGACCCACTATGCTGTTTATTCTATGCATCTACTTAACATTTTTTATAGGAAACATTTGTTTTACGCTTAGGAATTTTTCTTAACGTTAAGGATCCCAATTTCGTTCAAACGTTTTGACACACACCCCTCACAAACTTCTACAGATACACCATTGAGAGCATTCTGTCGGGCTGCAACACCGCCTGGTACGGCAACTGCACCACCTTCAACCACATGGCTCTCCAGAGGGTGGTGCGGTCACCGGGGGCACGCTGCCTGCCCTTCAGGACATTTAAAGGAAGGCCAAGAAGATCATTAAGGAGATCAGCCACCCGAGCCACGGTCTGTTCACTCTGCTACCATCTAGCAGACAGAGACAGTACAGGTGCATCAGAGCCGGGACCGAGAGACCGAGAAACAGCTTCTATCACCAGGCCATCAGACTGTTGAACAGCCATCACTAGCTGGCTACCTGCCAGATACTCAGCCTTGCACCTTGAGACTAATGCCCCATGTATAGAGTAATTGAACGCTGGTCACCTCATATAAATTTTATATACTGTTGTTTACTCACTGTGTATGATGTACAGTGCATTCGGAAATTATTCAGACCCCTTCACATTTTCCACATTTTGTTACGTTACAGCCTTATTCTAAAATGGATGAAATAAAACATGTTCCTTATCAATCTACATACAATATCCCATAAAGACAATGTGAAAACAAATTTTTATAAAAGTTTGCACATTTAAAAAAATAAAATACTGAAATACCTTATTTACATAAGTATACCCTTTGCTATGAGACTCGAAATTGAGGTGCATCCTGTTTCCATTGATCATCCTTGAGATGTTTCTACAACTTGATTGGAGTCCACCTGTGGTAAATTCAGTTGATTGGACATGATTTGGAAAGGCGCACACCTGTCTATATAAGGTCCCACAGTTGACAGTGCATGTCACAGCAAAAACCAAGCCATGAGGTTTAAGGAATTGTCTGTAGAGCTCCAAGACAGAATTGTGTCGAGGCACAGATCTGAGGAAAGGTACCAAAACATTTCTGCAGCATTGAAGGTCCCCAAGAACACATTGGCCTAAATGGAAGAAGTTTGGAACCGTCAAGACTCTTCCTAGAGCTGGCTGCCCGGCCAAACTGAGCAATCGAGGGAGAAGGGTCTTGGTCAGGGAGGTGACCAAGAACCTGATGGTCACTCTGACAGAGCTCTAGAGTTCCTCTGTGGAGATGGGAGAACCTTCCAGAAGAACAACCATCTCTGCAGCACTCCACCAATCAGGCCTTTATGGTAGAGTGGCAAGATGGAAGCCACTTGTGCTCTCAGACCATGAGAAACAAGATTCTCTGGTCTGATGAAACCAAGATTGAACTCTTTGGCCTGAATGCCAAGCGTCACGTCTGGAGGAAACCTGGCACCATCCCTACGGTGAAGCATGGTGGTGGCAGTATTATGCTGTGGGGATGTTTTTCAGTGGCAGGGAAAGATGAATGGAGCAAAGTACAGAGATCCTTGATGAAAACCTGCTCCAGAGCGCTCAGGACAACGACCCTAAACACACAAGACAACGCAGGACTGGCTTCGGGACAAGTCTCTGAATGTCATTGAGTGGCCCAGCCAGAGCCCGGACATGAACCTGATCGAACATCTCTGGAGAGACCTGAAAATAGCTGTGCAGCGACACTCCCCATCCAACCTGACAGAGCTTGAGAGGATCTGCAGAGAAGAATGGGAGAAACTCCCCAAATACAGGTGTGCCAAGTTTGTAGCGTCCTAACCAAGAAGACTCAAGGCTGTAATCGCTGTTAAAGGTGCTTCAATAAAGTACTGAGTAAAGGGTCTGAATAATTATGTCAGTTTTTTATTTTTAATACATTTGCAAACATTTCAAAAAATCTGTTTTTGCTTTGTCATAATGGGGTATTGTGTGTAGATTGATGAGAAAAAAATAACTATTTAATCAATTTTAGAATAAGGCTGTAACGTAACAAAAAGTGAAGGGGTTTGAATACTTTCCGAATGCACTGTATATATTTTATTCTCATCCTAATACTATTACTGTACATACCATTTACACATCACGTATTTATATTCTGGATTTTTACACATGCTCACTCTAATAAATCTACTTGGATTGTTATTTCTTGATTTCTTGTTTAGATTTGTTTTGTTTTGGGGGGAATTGTTTTGTATTTGCGAGACATTCTACTGCACTTTTAGAGCCAGCAACATAAGCATTTCGCTGCAGCTGTTATAACACCTGCAAATCTGTGTAAGCAACCAATACACTTTGATTTGAAGTAACCTTACTTTATGAAATCTCCCCCCCGGGGATCAATAAAGTACCTATCTATCTATTTATCTATCTATCTACCTAGTCCCCAGAGAGTGAGCCGGTTGGTGGATGAGGCAACGCTAAAAGAGGTCCTAAAAAAACAAGCAAACAAACCAATTTTACTACAGTACAGTACATTACAGTAATATGAGGGAGAGCTTGCCTTCTTGATGTCTTCAGAGCCAATGGGGTTTCCATCTCTGCCCATAGCTCCCTCAGCCACAATAATCACATTCAGACGAGATCCTCTTCTTCTTTGCTGTCAGAGACCAAAGACACAAGATGTCAGCTTGATGATTAGGTACCAACGATGGAAACCGATAACTGGGATTAAAGATTCTGTTGTAATGTGGTGTGTTTTAAAAAATAATGCAATATTGGATGAGAGAAAAGAGGAGAAGAAAGGAGAGAAAAGATGAGATTCCTTCAGTTCAGAAGACAGTCTGTCTGTGCATGTAGACCTACATCAGTCAGTCTTCTGCACAGATGCCCCTCCCATCCCTCATCTGGAGGCATCTCTGGGATGAACACCCAGTCAGCACCGCAGGCTAGAGCAGTCACCAGGGCCAGGTAGCCACAGTGTCTGCCCATCACCTCCAGGATGAAGGTCCTCTGGTGACTGAGGAGAACAACAGAATAACCGTCTTTGTTATAAACCAGGTCCAGAAGAGAAAACAGAAGCAGGGTGTGTGAGTGACCGAAATATATTTATTTTTTGTTATTAAACAACTAACTGAACAACATAGGTTCAAGTACTTGAATTCCATTTAGTTACGTTTTTTTTTGTGTGAGCCCAACGGTGCTAATAATTCACAAGATAAATCAAGTCAAGAACTAATTTATGTGAGACGCTGGGCTGAAGGGAGTTTTTATTAAGCAAATATTAAACCTAGTTCAGTGCAGAAACGTGGTAATTAACTACAATGACCACAATCCACTGCGCCTGTTCTTTCCGGCTCGGACAGAGACGAATACACTTTTACGCCTGCTAAATTAGGTTCGATTCACACAGCCCGCATAAGAGAGGATCGTACACAACAGAACAATGAGAGGGATAGAAACAGTTGGGGAAAGTATGCCTTATCTACTTTGAATAACTAGTAAAACATGATTTAGTCAGACAGCTCTGCAGCATACTTAGGCAGGCTAGCCTAGCTAAATAGGATGACTAAAGACAGTACAGAGATAATGTTGGTTGTCTGGCTGGCTGGCTGGCTGCTACTGCCTGAGCAGAGATGAGATGATGACTTTTAGGAATACAAAAAATTAAGTAATCAAATAAAAACTAAGCAATATACACAACTGAAATGTTCTGTTGTTCTATTGAGGTCTACCCAATGGACCTGACAGAGACAATGGAATATTTTCTATGTTTTGGCAATTGAAAATGCTCTGAAATAATTGTTATGTAATTATTTCATAATGCATTTAGTGTATTTTTATTTATTTATCGAAACCAAAACCCATGAATATTTTTCAATAATCCAACTGGAACCGAACCAACCTTTAAAAAGCAGTAATCGCTCAGCACTAGACTGTGTCAGGCTGCCGTTTATGGAATGTGTCTAAGTAGTTAGACACAGTAATTAAGCCCATCAACCGTGTGTGTGTGTGTCTCTGTGTGTCTGTTTGTGTTGTGTGCGCACAGCTGCAAATTTGCGTGTTACAGCGATGACCTCCTCACCTCTGTGCGGTAGTGGTGATGGCATCCACCACCTCTATGATGCGGTGCAGAGCAGAGTCAGTCCCTATGGTCATGTCTGTCCCACAGAAGTCATTGTCGATGGAACCCACCATGCCTACGATGTTCAGGTGGGACGATCTCCGGGCCTCTTCATCAGTGATTTTACCTGGAGAGCAACCATGGTAACATAGTAGTCAGTCATACACTGTCAGTCATATTCAGCAGCCATTCCAAAAATGTACCAGACCTGGGCTTAAATAGTATATGTTTTCAAATACTTTCACTGTGCTTGATTGAGTTTTCCTAACACAATGGAAGCAATGGAATAGTCTCAAAAGTGCAAACCTGCCCATCTGACACGCCAGGCAGACTCAATCAAACGATCAAAGTATTTGGAAGAAAACAAATACTACTTGAACCCACGTCTGCAATACATTCAGAGTTCTTAGGGTTCGGGGGTTGTCTTACCGGCTTTGACCAGGTCGACCAGCAGAGTGGACCACTCCGTCCTGAACTGGTTAGCTCCGGTCAAGCTACCGTCACCCCCAATCACACACAGATTGGTGATGCCAAGCTTGACCAGGTTCAGGGCAGCCTTCATGCGGCCCTCCCTGGCTCTGAAGTCCATGCATCGGGCACTGCCGATGACCGTGCCACCCTGGTAGAGAGAGACTCATAGAATTAGACGAAATAATGGACAAAGTTGTGGACTGCAATTTGGTGGAGCCTGTTAAAAATCATTGAAGGCCCAGATGGCCGAAACATCAATGATTTCTTTACTTTTCTAAACATGATCTTTAGTGATGCATGTGAATCTTGCATCTCGTCTGCAGCTCAACTCTAGGTCAGTTTGAGCACTGAAAATATGTCAGGCTATCAGTAAAGAGAGGCAGCTCTGTAATCACACCCTGCTTGGATCTTTCCATGGTGCCTGGCCACATCCCAACTCAACTTAAACACCCTGTGTAAGAGGAGGTCAGCTTGTACTACTTGAGCTGACTCCTGCTCACTCTTAGTTATAGTAGGCATCTATCTATCTATCTATCTATCTATCTATCTATCTATCTATCTATCTATCTATCTATCTATCTATCTGTCTGTCTGTCTGTCTGTCTGTCTGTCTGTCTGTCTGTCTGTCTGTCTGTCTGTCTGTCTGTCTGTCTGTCTGTCTGTCTGTCAACACTTTTGGTTTTGTGTTTGTATTCGACTCTAATATTAAAATAAACCAGTACTCTTGGTTTCTTGTCATTCATTTCCTGGTATAACCTCTCTAGACAATGACAGCTTATATGACAGTTTGTGTCCTGACTCCTGTATTGGCATCAGTGCTTGTCTGATAACAGGACTCACCAGTTGCAGCATCATGGACACACTCTCCCAGGTGGCCAGTTTGATGTTGTCTCCTCCATCCACCAGACCCTGGTAACCCTGGTAACACCATCAACACAAATACAAACTCCATTATCTTCAACGTGGTTTCACTCACACGTGAGGAACACTGCCTTCTGAAATGGGAGACAACAGCATGCTACTGCAACCACACAACTTTTCTCTCAATGTGTGTTGTGATAGGATCCATTTCTTAACCCTTCAGATAGTAGCGGACTCTATGGGTGATCAGCAATGACAGACGACACGTTATCAAGTGAATAAACTTGGATCACAGAACTGTGATTGTGATTCTACTGTATGACTTTACCTCATGAACAAAGTAGACCTTGGCTCCGGTGTAGATACCAACTCTGACTGTGGCCCTCACGGCCGCGTTCATACCTTATAGTGACAGATAGACGGACAAACACGGGTTTACAGGATTGACTGAAGGCTTATACATGCTTATAACAAGTTATAAAGCCTTACACTTGCAGGCTTTCAATAAAGATCACCGCACATTATCGAGCAGCATGTCGAAGCCAAACCCTGACATACACAGGGCCACAGTGGCAGTACAGTATGTATGGCGTAAAAAACAACCAGTTTCACGAATTCTAACATTAATACTAAATCAAGTTTACGTTTGGGTTTCAGCGTTGTCATCGTCAAACACGTTCATGCCCCTAAGTGGCTTTTAATACCCATATGTCAATGCTTGATACACACATTTGTGTTTTGGGCTCAGAGCGTTTTGGCTACAACATCCAAAAAGGCTCCTAAACTTATTTTCAGAGTGGGAATTGAGAGGTGTCATGTCTGTAAACAGATCTGTGGACTGTACTCTATCTTCTCTCCATGTTCAGAACACTGTAAAGGCCAATGTGTTTGAGTGGGTGCGTGTTGTGGTTGGTTGGAAGACAAGCATGGTACGGGACGGTCTCTTGTTACAGTAGAGCAGCTGAGAGAAGAGCACAGCCATAGCCTCCATAGCATGATGTTCCACAAAAAGGTCAGTGGGTCTAAAATTAACCCCAAATTAGAGGGGAGACGGACGAGGAATAGGCGGGAGATAACTGGCAGAGAAAAGGTTACTGGACACATTTGGAATCGTCTATCTAGCAATGATACAATAGCTAGATAAACATCAGCGATAATATATATTGTTTCATAGCCACTACACCCTATACCTGTCTCTTGCAATAACTTAGTAAGACCTGTCCAAATAAATATAATGTTTTTACTGGTGGGCCAGCTAAGGTATCTAGATATTCATATCTTTGTTATAACAAAGATTCTGTAAATTTAAAGTATAAAAACAGTCAGCACTACTGAGATGTAGTTATATGATATTGCCAATAAACCACAGTCTCATTTTAATCTCCTTTTTTTTTTATTGAACCTTTATTTGACGGCCAAACCTTCCCCTAACCCGGACGACGCTGGGCCAATTGTGAGCAGCCCTATGGGACTGCCGATCACGGCCAGTTGTGATACAGCCTGGGATCGAACCAGGGTCTGTAGTGACGCCTCTAGCACTGAGATACAGTGCCTTAGACCGCCGCGCCACTCAGGGGCCAATCATGGAGTAGTACACAAATTGGAAGAATAAGTTATGACATAAATATAGGAAGTAAACTCTGCTAGGGAAAGACGCAGTCAACAAGGTTTGTGTAAATATACTTGAGATCCTGATCAAGTTGGGTCGTTATCTGTATCGGGTGTCAGCCTACAAAGTCCCATGGATCTAAGGGTAGAGAACCGCGTTCCACCTGCACTCATCACGTCGTCCTCACTGCCCTGCCCACCAGAGTAAAGTTAAAACCTAAAAGCCAAAGACATTCATCCTGACACCTGAGACTAAGAGACCAAGAAGACACATCATTCCAGCATCTAACTAGCATAACTGATCGCTCAGTTGCCCAACCCTTCTTTGGCTGCATGTAGCTTGCTTTGGATAATCTTCAGAGATGATAACTCCAGCTCTAACTCTTAATTCAACTTGGGGAGTTAAGTTAATATAAACTGTGATGATTTGATTCAACCTACAGAACTACAGAAACACACACACATGCACACACACACACACACACACACAAAAGGTTACAGGCACAAACAGTTACAGGCACACACAGACACACACACACACTGCCCCTCTGACGTCACACACACACACACTTCTTACCTTGGGCATCACCACCAGACGTTAGCACGGCGATAGACCGGCCGATGCCCATCTTGGTTGGATCCATGCTTGTATGTGACATGGTGTCTACAGGGCTCGACACCAACTAGGAAAGGAAAAGGATAGGTCGCTGCTATGGCTGCTACCCTGCTTCTCAAAGAGAGAGAATGGTAAGGTCACTGGCTTTATAGGGACACTGCCCCCTAGCCCTGCCCCCACATCTCTCTCACACACACACAGTCTTGTATAACTGACCTTGTGGGGACACACAATTCAGTCCCATTCAAAATCCTATTTTCCCTAACCCCTAACCCTAACCCTCACCCAAAAACCTAACCTTAACCATAAGCCTAACACTAGCTCCTAACCCTAACCCTATTTCTAACCTTAACCCCCTAGAAATAGCATTTGACCTTGTGGGGACGAACAATGTCCCCAGTTGGTCAAATTAATTTGTGTTTGTTTACTATTCTGGTCCACAAGTATAGTTAAACACACACACACACACACCATGACTGAACTAAATATACATCACACCTCATAGAGAACACAGTAACAGAACATATGATACAATGTAGGCTACCTTTACCATGCTTGAGGGATTAAAATGTGAACATGTAAAAGTGTAATAAATGATAATTATAATAATATAATTTATCTCCGAGACCAGAGACCTTGCAAGGCACCTGTGTTTCACAGAGATAACAAATGCCACTCTACCCACATCAGGATACTGCTAGTAGACTCATGTCTGTTATGTTTGGGTACACCCAGCACAGATGATATGAGAGAAATTGACATTGACATGGGTAAGCCTGGTCCCAGCGTGACGACAATGGCCATAGCCTAGGAGTTGGCAAGACGGCACAAAGAGATCTAGGTCCAGGCTCGGGCAAACCCGCCTACCTGAATGTGGCAATTAAAAGATACTGACCACAGATAGTGTGCTGGGTCTCTATTCCTGTCCACGTGTCCTTTAAGTAAGCTGCTGATTCAGCGACAGACAGGGTACATTTCAGATATCCAGCAGTAGGGGAATGTTAATGTGATCATCATGTGTTGCTCGTCCAGTGTGTGTTACATACACTGTAGTCTTGCTTGTCACCACCGCCTACAGTGTCAGAGATACAGTGAATGTGGGAAGAGACTACTTGCTTCCTGAAAACGCTGTCTTTAAAGTAACTGTCTTGTGTTTTCAGATTTCTATTAAATATGACCTATAATTAATTACAATATGCATGAAATAGTTTTCCTTACCAAACTGTTTTAATTAAGTATGCTTAAAAGCAGCTTTTCTATATTGGAATGGTGTGGGCGTACTCCAACAACAGAATGTGTAGGTGTACACCAGTCATTCAAAATATTCATGTGAGTAGACCTCTAACAATGAACCTTTTTTTCTCCAATTTATGCTTTGGCCACAAATAAAAGTATAAGATGAGTCAACAACATTATTTGAGTATGAGTCAACAGAATACAACCTTTTAAAAAAGGGAGATTTTCACCGGACAGATACTTTAACTTCAGGGAATGTGAAAAACGTATTTGTCAATCACCTGTCGACACACACAAATTGTAATCTGTTATGAGGTCGTGAGGCAGTAAAGTTCAGATAAAGACACATGAAGTCATTTGAACTGCCAAGAGGTACAGTAGCCATAGCCGATGGTATGAGCTACAGGTTGCGTTCCAGGCCACCTACATTGCAGTCGCACACCAAACATCCCAAATACTTTTGTTGTGTTTTACAGTAACTGAATCACTACGACATGACTGCAATGTAGACTGCAACGTGGCATTACATCATTGGTTAATTTGTGCTGCGTGACTGCTTGGCAGATGTCTGGCGTCTGGAACGCGACCATAGTCTTGCTCTTCAGAAGTTGTAGTACAGGCCGCAGGTATTCATCTGTTATGCAGTGTAGCCCAGTTAAAGTTAATGTCTTGAGGAACGTCATACTCATCAGCTACAGGCTTCAGATTCCAGGTGGCATTTCATACACAGCGTTATAAAGAGTCAGTTGACAAAGCGGGCTGGATTCAATTCAGGTTATAGCGCGATTGTTCCCAGGTTCGCGGACTGCTTTCACAGTAAACGCTGCATGTCGGCTCAATCGGAAAATTACTTTTACATTTTAACCCGGATCTTCCACGAAACAGATTGAATTCAGCCCTTAATCTCACACGCCAGAGTCGAATATTTTGAATATTCAGAGACTATTCGGGGCAATATTTTTCCAGGTCGTCATTAGACTGGTTAAATAAAAATAAAGAGATACTAGTCTGGCTCTGCGAGATTACTTTACAACATCAATACTGACTCAGTTTAATGAGAATTTTAAAAAATCTAAAATCGTATCTATATATTCCCCTTATCATTTCCACAAGATCATTTAATTTAAATATTTGTAACATTGATCAAGTCAGTTTCCTAACAGTGTCCAAATGGGTTCAGTAGTCTAGAACATATCATTGGTACCTAGCTACCAACATACGATATTTTGACAACAATTAATTCCGTTAGTTTCTGATTCTAATGAAACACATTTAATGTCTCATTCTTGGATACTGTAATACTGTTAAAAATAAAATGATTTATTTAACTTATTTCATAAAAAGAGCCAGTGCGTAGTAACATCTGCAATGTGGTAAAAAAAGAAAGAAAAAAAGGTAGCTGTCTTGATACATTATTCAACAGGGTTATGTCACGTTTTGGAAAAGTATCGGTTTTGAGCAGTGATACACATTGGCAAGACATAGATGTTTTGTAAGTGTGATACCAGTCAATAACATGTAGATCTCTCAAAGCTAAGCTGACTATAACAGTGTTCAAAACAAATATAACAGGGAACTGCCAAAATAATGGAAACACTTGAGTAAATGAGGGGTACAAAGCATATTGAAAGCAGGTGCTTCCTTTACGTTTTCCACATTGTTACAAGCTTGGCAAGCCTGTATTTGGAGAGTTTCTCCCATTCTCATCTGCAGATCCTCTCAAGCTCTGTCAGGTTGGATGGGGAGCGTACCTACACAGCTATTTTCAGGTCTCTCCAGAAATGTTCGATCGGGTTCAAGTCCGGGCCACTCAAGGACATTCAGAGACTTGTCCCAAAGCCACTCCTGCGTTGTCTCAGCTGTGTGCTTAGGGTCATTGTCCTGTTGGGAGGTGAACATTCGCCCCAGTCTGAGGTCCTGAACACTCTGGAGCAGGTTTTCATCAAGGATCTCTCTGTACTTTCCTCTGTTCAATATTCCCTAACTAGTCTCCCAGTCCCTGCTGCTGAAAAACATCCCCACAGCATGATGTTGCCACCACCATGCTTCACCGTAGGGATGGTGCCAGGTTTCCTCCAGACGTGGCGCTTGGCATTCAGGCCAAAGAGTTCAATCTTGATTTCATCAGACCAGAGAATCTTGTTTCTCATGGTCAGAGTCCTTTAGGTGCCTTTTGGCAAACTCCAAGCGGGCTGTCATGTGCCTTTTACTGAGGAGTGGCTTCCGTCTGGCCACTCTACCATAAAGGCCTGTTTAGTGGAGTGCTGCAGAGAAGGTTGTCCTTCTAAGGATCTCCCATCTCCACAGAGGAACTGGAGCTCTGTCAGAGTGACCATTGGGTTCTTGGTCACATGCCTGACCAAGGCCCTTCTCCCGTTTGCTCAGTTTGGCCAGGCGGCCAGCCCTAGGAAGTCTTGGTGGTTCCAAACTTCTTCCATTTAAGAATGAGAGGCCACTGTGTTTTTGGGGACCTTCAATGCTGCAGAAATATTGTGCCTCGACACAATCCTGTCTCAGAGCTCTACGGTCAATTCCTTCGATCTCATGCCTTGGTTTTTGCTCATGCACTGTCAACTGTGGGACCGTATACAGACAGATGCCTTTCTAAATCATGTCCAATCAATAGAATTTACCACAAGTGGACTCCAATCAAGTTGTAGAAACATCTCTAGGATAATCAATGGAAACAGGATGCACCTGAACTAAATTTCGAGTCTCATAGCAAAGGTTATACTTATGTAAATAAGGTAGGTCTGTTTTATTTTTTATAAAGTTTCTAAAAACCTGTTTTTGCTTTATTATTATGGGGTTTTAGTGTGTAGATTAATGAGGGGAAAAAAATGTATTTCATCAATTTTAGAATAAGGCTGTAACTTAAAATGTGGAAAAATTCAAGGGGTCTGAATACTTTCCGAATGCACTGCAAAACTTCTCGGCAGGTAATTTTGGCTACGCCCCAATAGGATGACAATACTCCCATCCACAGGGCACAAGTGGTCAGTGAATGGTTTGATGAGCCTTTAAACCATAGGCTCTCTCAGTCACCAGATCTCAACCCTATTGAAAACGTATGGGAGCTTCTAGAGTGGTGCCTGAGACAGTGTTTTCCACCACCTTTAACAAAACACTAAATTATAGAACCTCTTTTGAAACAATGGTGTTGCATCCCTCCAATAGAGTTCCAGACACTTGTAGAATCTACAGTAGGGCAAGGTACACATTATGTTGGTGTTTCCTTTATTTTGGCAGTTACCTGTACATACATACATACATACATACATACATACATACATACACTCCTTCAAGTCTCAGCTTAACAATCTGTTGTGGGTCTGTCTTATTATCAGTAAACTTGAGGAGAAAAAAATTATAACATTCTCAGTGCAACAGCCTTCATCTCTCCTGTGGAGGAGAGGAGCAGGGGGAGGAAGGAGCAGACGAGGGGTCCAAGATGATTGGCAGAAAACTCTGAAGGGGAGAAAGGGATAGAAGGACAGGAAAAGAGTATGTTTACTTTGAACCATCACAACAAGATCAATGATGCTCTTCTGATTATTCGACAATGAACATGAAACCTCATCAATAGGTAGGATAGTTTCACAATGCCATCCTTCCAAGTCTTGTTCATCACTCTGTTACTGGAGGAATCCTAGAAACCGAGACTATAGAGGGGATAAATGCCTATAGGCCTAAATGAACGACGATACCCAACTCACAGTGTAGTCCTGCAGATACAGGGCTGCTGCTACAGGGTTTCCACAGCGGGTCTGCAGGGGCCAGGAGGAGGTGGCGATGGAGGTGCAGGGAGGGGCTGCGGAGGAGGAGGTGTAGGTAGCCACCTCCTCATCCAGACGTAGCTCCTCCAGAGGGGGGAGGCGCCGGCGGAGCAAGGCTGTAGCTGAACTCAGAGAGCCTCTCTTTGGGATGATGATACTACCTGCAATAACACAGGTTACTGGTTAGACATTCAGAGGACCGAGGTCAGTCAATCAAATGTATTTATTAAGCACTTTTTGCGCCGATGAAATAGGAACCATCAAATGTTTATCTATCAAAGGATTCAGCCCACTCTACTGAGTCAGCCCAGCTACAAGTAGTATCAAAGGGTAAATTGTCTCAGCAGTCCTACCTCTGGGATGACTCAGGGGGACAAAGGCTGAGGGGTTGGCTAGCCTGGTCAAGCCTAATGCTGTGGCTGCAGTAGCAACCATGGATAGGGTTTCTGGTCCAGATGAGGGTCTGTCTGGATGGAGCAGGAGCTCGAGGACAGTCCCCTGTGCTGAAGCTCTGGCCCCAGGCCAACACTGCTCCAGGGGCCCAGCTTGCTCCAGGGGCCCACCTTGCTCCAGGGGCCCACCTTGCTCCTGTTCTTGTGCAGGAGCTGCTCTGAGCAGCTTCTTCCCCGTTGAGAAGAAAATGACAGATTCCCTGTGTGGGGCTTGGAAGAAGGTCTGGAGTCCACTTTCCATGCCATTTCGCTCTTCCTCCTCCTCTTGGTCCTTGTCTGCTCGGGTCTCAGCAGGGTCTTCTTCTTCCAGCACCCTGTTGTCTCTCCTCTCTTCCTCCTCTTGGTCCGTCTCCTTGAATAATCTCTGAACAACCTCCTGTCACAAACACACAATCAATGACTTAACTGACTCTACATTATGAAATACACGTTACCAACCTAATTCAGTCATGTGGTGTATGATATATATATTATACATACACAGTATTCCATTAGTAAACCTTCCTCCTCACCTCCTTGTGTGTCTCCAGATCTCGGTTGTGGCCCTGGAGGCCCCAGAGTCTAGGTGAGCATGCGTAGGGGGTCCGGTGGGCAGACAGGTGCCTCCTCTGATGGAAGATGGCTCAGTGAGTTACAGCATCCATGGTGCTGGCAATATCAGGGTTGTGGGTTTGATTCCACCATGGGCAACATATACTGAGAATATATGAGTCACTGTAGTATGTCCATACAGACCATGGACATATGAGTGAGTGTACTGTAACATACTTACATTACATTTCAGTCATTTAGCAGACACTCTTATCCAGAGCGACTTACAAATTGGTGCATTCAACTTAGGATAGCCAGTGGGACAACCACATCTCCATCACTTACCATGGACATGGGCTGATGTCTGGTGTCAGGGACCCGCTGGGGTGTCCACTTCTGGCCAACTGGCATCACTGAGGAGAGGGACAGACTATAAAATCGACAGACGGACAGAGACAGACCACGTCATAACACAGAGACCGAGCAGAGGGGTATCCTACGAAGCAGGTTTGAGGAGTTAACTCAGGATAAAATTGGTCATACGAAAGTGGCTCACCTTTTAGTCAGGTACATTTCTATGGCGAATTTGCAAGATACATTTTCTTTCATTTTGATTTCGGCACAAATTTAAAAAAATGTGGCACTGACCCGCCCATGGATTGATGTTTCAGCATTGTCTCAATAAAGATTTTGGCGTTCGACTATACATGTGCGACATGCACGAGCAGTTACAAACCTGCTCGAGTTAGAGGCAGGCGGGCGAGCAATATCCACCGTCGTAGTAAGAATAAAGCCTGAGCTGGAATGTGAAACTAACTGAAGCTGGTTAGCTTTAGAACACCCTCAGTAGATTGCTTCGTGGGATAGCCCTAACCCTCACCCTCCGAGGGCCGCCAACTCCAGCAGGCTTGTAACTTAAGTCATACAAAACTTTAATTGTGTATGAATATTCAAATGCATTCGGTCATTAATAATAATTACTATTATTATTATTAAACAAAAAAATTTAATTAATTTGATTAATAGAATCATCAATCAGTCTTCCTTAAATGAAGGGGATCATTTGCGATAAGAAGGGTATCGGATTTCATTGGTCCTCAACTCGAAGCTCATACTTCATTCATTATAAATGGAGTTAGCCTGCCCTGGAGCAAGTTAGTTCTGAAGGATTCGTTGCCATAGAAATGTACTTAGTTAAAAAGATGAGCAACTATCGTGGTACCGGTTGACCAAAGTTACCTCGCTAACTCCTCAAACCAGGTATGTAGAATTGGGCTCACATCAAGTTATAAGACAGACATAACAAATGTTACATTTAAAATGATAATTTAGCAGACTCTCTTATACAGAGCGACTTACAATTAGGTGCATTCATCTTAAGATGGCTAGGTAAGACAACCACATATTACAGTCGTATCAAATACATTTTCCCCTCAAGACACTTGAGTAACACAGACCCAAGAGGAGAAGGTAGCATATACAGGGCATTAGATGTTTGGGATGAGTCGAACCGCAGTGAAGGAAAAGCAGCCAACAAGTGCTCAGCATATGTGGGAACTCCTTCAAGACTGACGGAAAAGCATTCCAGGTGAAGCTGGTTGAGAGAATGCCAAGAGTGTGCAAAGCTGTCATCAAGGCAAAGGGTGGCTATTTGAAGAATCTCAAATATAAAATATACTTTGATTTGTTTAACACTTTTTTGGTTACTACATGATTCCATATGTGTTATGTCATATGTTTGATGTCTTCACTTTTATTCTACAATATAAAAAAAAGTGCAAATAAATAAAACCCTTGAATGAGTAATATTCCACATTTTTGGTCCCCAGTGTACAGTCGTGGCCAAAACTTGAGAATGACACAAGAATTGGTCTCCACAAAGTTTGCTGCTTCACTGTTCCTAGATCTTTATGTCAGTAGTTACTATGGTACACTGAACTATAATTACAAGTATTCCATAAGTGTCAAAGGCTTTCATTGACAATGACATTCAGTTTATGCAAAGAGTCAATATTTTCAGTGCTGACCCTTCTTTTACAAGACCTCTGCAATCCGCCCTGGCATGCTGTCAATTAACTTCTGGGCCACATCCTGACTGATGGCAGGCCATTCTTGTATAACCAATGCTTGGAGTTTGTCAGAAGTTGTGGGTTTTTGTTTGTCCATCTGCCTCTTGAGGATCGACCACAAGTTCTCAATGGGATTAAGGTCTGGGGAGTTTCCTGGCCATGGACCCAAAATGTCGATGTTTTGTTCCCAGTGCCACTTAGTTGTCACTTTTGCCTTATGGCAAGGTGTTCCATCATGCTGGAAAAGGCATTGGTCGTCACCAAACTGTTCTTGGATGGTTGGGAGAAGTTGCTCTCGGAGGATGTGTTGGTACCATTCTTTATTCATGGCTGTGTTCTTAGGCAAAATTGTGAGTGAGCCCACTCCCTTGGCTGAGAAGCAACCCCACACATGAATGGTCTGAGGATGCTTTACTGTTGACATGACACATGACTGATGGTAGCGCTCACCTTGTCTTCTCCGGACAAGGTGTTTTCCGGATGGCCCAAACAATCGGAAAGGGGATTCATCAGAGAAAATGACTCTACCCCAGTCCTCAGCAGTCCAATCCCTGTACCTTTTGCAGAATATCAGTCTGTCCCTGATGTTTTTCCTGGAGAGAAGTGGCTTCTTTGTTGCCCTTCTTGACAACAGGCCATCCTCCAAACGTCTTCGCCTCACTGTGCGTGCAGATGTACTCACACCTGCCTGCTGCCATTCCTGAGCAGCTCTGCACTGGTGGTGCCCCGATCCCGCAGCTGAATCAATTTAAGGAGACGGTCCTGGCGCTTGCTGGACTTTCTTGGGCGCCCAGACACCTTCTTCACAACAATTGAACCCCTCTCCTTGAAGTTCTTGATGATCCGATAAATGGTTGATTTAGGTGCAATCTTACCAGAAGCAATATCCTTGCCTGTGAAGCCCTTTTTGTGCGAAGCAATGATGACGGCACGTGTTTCCTTGCAGGTAACATGGTTGACAGAGGAAGAACAATGATTTCAAGCACCACCCTCCTTTTAAAGCTTCCAGTCTGTTATTCTGACTCAATCAGCATGACAGAGTGATCACCAGCCTTGTCTTCGTCAACACTCTCACCTGTGTTAACGAGACAATCACTGACATGATGGCAGCTGGTCCTTTTGTGGCAGGGCTGAAATGCAGCGGAATTGTTTTTTGTGGATTAAGTTCATTTTCATGGCAAAGAGGGACTTTGCAATTAATTGCAATTCATCTGATCACTCTTCACGACATTCTGGAGTATATGCAAATTGCCATCATCAACACTGAGGCAGCAAACTTTGTGGAGACCAATACTTGTGTCATTCTCAAATCTTTTGGCCACGACTGTATGTAAAAAAACAAGATGTTCGATCGGGGCTCTGGCCGGGCCACTCAACGAAATTCAGAGACTTGTCCCGAAGCCACTCCGGCATTGTCTTGGCTGTGTACTTAGGGCTGTTGTCCTGTTGGAAGGTGAACCTTTGCCCCAGTCTGAGGTCCTGAGCACTCTGGAGCAGGGTTTCATCAAGGATCTCTGTACTTTGCTCCGTTCATCTTTCCCTCGATTCTGACTTGTCTCCCAGTCCTACCATGCTTCACCGTAGGGATGGTGCCAGGTTTCCTCCAGACGTGACGCTTGACATTCAGGCCAAATAGTTACATCTTGGTTACATCAGATGAGGAGTGGCTTCCGTCTGGCCACTCTACCATAAAGGCCTGATTGGTGGAGTGCTGCAGAGATGGTTGTCCTTCTAGAAGGTTCTCCCATCTCCACAGAGGAACTCTGTCAGAGTGACCATACATTTTTCCATTTAAGAATGATGGAGGCCACTGTGTTTTTGGGGACCTTCAATGCTGCAGAAATGTTTTGGTACCCTTCCCCAGATCTGTGCCTCGACACAATCCTGTCTCAGAGCTCTACGGACAATTCCGTCGACCTCAATGCTTGGTTTTTGCTCTGACATGCACTGTCAACTGTGGGACCTTATACAGTGGGGAGAACAAGTATTTGATACACTGCCAATTTTGCAGGTTTTCCTACTTACAAAGCATGTAGAGGTCTGTAATTTTTATCATATGTACACTTCAACTGTGAGAGAAGGAATCTAAAACAAAAATCCTTTCCCAATTCACTGTAACTATACTGAACAAAAATATAAACGCAACATGTAAAGTGTTTCTCTAATTTTGTGCACAAAATGTTTACATCCCTGTTAGTCAGCATTTCTCATTTGCCAAGATAATCCATCCACCTGACAGGTGTGGCATATCAAGATCATTACACAGGTGAACCTTGTTCAGGGGACAATAAAAGGCCACTAAAATGTGCAGTTTTGTCACACAAGACAATGCCACAGATGTCTCAAGTTGAGGGAGCGTGCAATTGGCATGCTGATTGCAGGAATGTCCAACAGAGCTGTTGCCAGAGAATTTAATGTTCATTTCTCTACCCTAAGCTGCCTCCAACATCATTTTTAAGAATTTGGCAGTACATTCAACCGGCCTCACAACTGCAGACCACGTGTAACCACGCCATCCCAGGACCTCCACATCCGGCTTCTTCATCTGTGGGATCGTCTGAGGAGTATTTCTGTTTGTAATAAAGCCCTTTTGGCTGGGCTTGACTCCCCATTGGGTGGACTTGGCTCCCAAGTGGGTGGGCCTATGCCCTCCCAGGCCCATCCATGGCTGCACCCCTACCCAGTCATGTGAAATCCATAGATTAGGGGCTAATGAATTTATTTCAATTGACTGATTACCTTAAATGAAATGCAACTCTGTATAATCTTTGAAATTGTTTATGCAGCGTTTATTTTTGTTCAGGATAACTTACCCATAGATCCTCCAGGTGCTTCAGTGCAACTCTTTGTGACAGGTACTCTCTGAGCCTGGAAAGGTAAAGCACTGCAGTGAATATTTTGTTTATATTCCTAAAGCCTCTCTATATTCATCAGTAAACTGTGGCTACCTATTTCATGCAGCACGAAGGAGACACGACATGAGAAATAGGCAGGAGGCAGTAGTATGGCAATGACTTTTAAATATTCATTTAAATGCATATGGAGTCGTTTTCACCCCGGCTGGAGCGGCTTTACATGCATTATCAAATCATTCATTTTAATAAATATATCTACCGATCAAAATATTAGCTCACAGTGTAGATGGAGGTGCCCCTGCCAGAGGGGCAGACAGAGGTGCGTTGTGGTGTATACGCCCCCAGGGGTCCTCCAGCTGTCACCCCTTCATTCTGCAGGATGCTGCTGAGGGCCATGGGGTCTGGGGAGAACTGGACACTCCGTACTGGACATGGAGCACAAGCATATACAAAGGTTACAGACTTGTTAGTTTAACAACTGTTTTTTTTCCAGCACTGTTTGAAGCTATAAAACTTATTTGCAATGAATGTTTTTGCATTATGACAACGAAGCAGTAATAAGCTATTGCAGGCATTTCTTAGCTTTGTTCTTCAAAACGTGCTCAAAGATGGGACGTGTCCAGCAGTACTACCACGGACCTGCAGAGGCTGCAGTCTTCTGGTGACTCTTCATGACGGACACTCTCTGGGGTTGCAGAGGGTAGGTAACCCCTTCATTCTGCAGGATGCTGTTGAGGGCTGAAGGCTCAGGGGAGAACTGAACAGATCTTACGGGACCTATAAAACAATTCAAGCACAAACAAGGTTACAGACTTGCTAGCCTATACTAGGCTCATAGATTGAGCTGGAGTAAGAGTTTGAATAGGCTGGCTAATCAAACAGCTCAGTGCAAATTGTATGTTTAAAGGGTGCTACATGCAATATACCCACCTGGAAATAGCCCTCAATGTCAATACTACATCGGTAGTACATAGACTGTTATATGAAGTAGTGGGAAAGTCATACAAATCCAACTGGGAAATGTCCAGTAGTACTACCACTGACCTGCAGAGGGTGCCATCTTCTGTTGACTCTTCATGATGGACACTCTCTGGGGCTGCAGAGGTAAGATCCCTTCAGATTAGTTCACAGACTGAGATTGGACAACATCAGTCAGTAAGTACCCTGCAGATCTGGGTTCACTTCAATTGGTATTTGTTTTCTTTCAAATTCGTTGAGTGTTTGATTACTATGACTATTCTATTGGTTCCATTGCGCCAGGCAACCTCAATCTAATAGAACAAAAATAAGTTGATGCTGGATAGTAAACAATGCCGGAACAGCCTTTGTGCAAACAAACGTCCAGAGGTAATCAAGGAACTCTCATGTAGTAGAAAAATAAAAGCCTTTAATGGATTACGGCTTATAAGTGGCAAGAATAAAACCCACCGACGCGGTGCAGCTACAGCCTTCATCAGGGTGACAAAGAATAGTGGTGGACAAACTGGTGTATATAACAAATCTTACAGGAAGTGACTCAACTCATTACCATATGTAATTGATAAAGCAAAAACACTTGGGGATAAAAACATTCAAGATACAAAGATAATAATAACGGCATAACGAGAATGGAACACCACAAAATAAATGCAATATCATTAAAAAAGATATAAAATATATATATGTTTTTTTAAATGTACAAGAGCTTAAGTAAGACTTACCAAACTTAAGTATAAACCACATCTCTTACAGGAAGGGAGAATAATACATTTCCTCATTTAGACCTGGCAAAACAGTGCCCCTTAGTTTAAAGATCCTTTAAAGAACATTTCGCGATTGAGACAAATCGCCCCCACTGCGAGAACTGGGAATCACTTCAATGGCCGTGGCTTTCAGAGAGTTTGGACTGCCATGGCCAACCTATCTAATGTTTAGCCATAGGATACTTGTCGTTAACAGTCCTTAAAGCATAGGCATGTTCAGACACCCTGTCCTTGAGCCTTCTCTAGTATGTCCGATGTAAAAGCAGCCATGTGGCCACTCCAGCCTGTAAACCACTTAGGTAGTGTTGCAGTTGACAAATGATTGCACTTGGTTCCCAGTTCTCCCATATGTGGTTTCTAAATGTTTTGGTTCTCCAGTCTTACTTAAGTTTGGTAATATGAGTACACAGTTTGTTTTTTCCTTTCATGATATTGCATTTATTTTGTGGTGTTGCATTCTCGTTATGTCAATGTTTATCTTTGTATCTTGTATTTTGTTTTTTTCCCCGAAAAGTTTTTTTTTTTACAATTACATATAGTAATGAATTGTAGCCGCAACGTGTCAGTATTTTTTATTTCTTGCCATGTATAAGCTGTAATACATTAATAGCTTTTTCATTTTTCAACTACATGAGAGTGCCTTGATTACTTCTGGAAGTTTGTTTGTCCAAAGGCTGTTCCGGCATTGTTTACTATCCAGCATCAACTTATTATTATTCTATAGTATTTTATCTCATGGATTAACAAAAATATAAATGCAACATGCAACAATTTTACCGAGTTACAGTTAATATAAGAAAATCAGTCAGTTGAAATAAATAAAAGAGGCCTTTATGTTTGATTTTCACATGACTGGGTAGGGATACAGCCTTGAAAGCCAAGCCCACCCAATGGGGAGCCCGGCCTGGCCCAGCCAATCAGAATTAGTTTCCCCCCCCCCCCACAAAAGGGCTTTATTGCAGACAGAAATACTCCTTTGTTTCATTAGCTGTCCAGGTGGCTGGTCTCAGACGATCGCACAGGTGAATAAGCCGAATGTAGAGGTCCTGGGCTGGCCTGGTTACAAGTGGGCTGCGGTTGTGAGGCCCGGTTGGACGTACTGCCAAATTCTCTAAAAATACTTTGCAGGCGGCTTATGGTAAATAAATGAACATTCAATTCTCTGGCAATAGCTCTGGTGGACATCCCTGTAGTCAACATGGCAATTGCACGCATTGGCATTATGTTGTGTGACAAAACCACACATTTTAGAGTGGCCTTTTATTGTCCCCAGCACAAGTTTCACCTGTGTAATGATCATACTGTTTAATCAGCTTCTTGATATGGTCAGGTGGATGGACTATCTTGGCAAGGGATAAATGTTCACTGACAGGCATGTAAAAACATTTGTGCCCAATATTTGAGAGAAATCTGGGATTTTTTTATTTCAACTCATGAAACATGGGACCAACACCTTACATGTTGCGTTTATATTTTTGTTCAGCATATAAACCAAAGAAGCGCTCCTCTCCTGTGTCTCTAAATCTAATAGAGTTCCAGGTCTGCTGTGTAAAGGAACCATAGGACAACTCACCATGTTGTTATAGGCTTGTGTAGAGGGACGGCTAGACATAGAAGCCCCAGCAGCATTGACTCCGATATTCTGCAGGATACTACGTAGCGCAAAGGCGTCAGAGGAGAAGTTCTCCACACGGCCTGGAACACACACACAACGGACAATGGAACACAGAATTTCAAAAACGAAATATAAATCTATAAAGCTATATGAGCTCTGAACTGTTACCATACTTAAAAATACAACTTCACTCACCAGCGGTGCTACATGGTAACTGGCCAGGCTCGGATAGATCTTTGATGCTGAGCATGCCCAAATGGCCCCTGCAGGCTTCCGTACTGAGGGCAGTGGGCTGGGCTGAGGTAGAAAGACCTGAGCCAGGACCAAATAAACTGGGAGGTCTGGAAAGACCAAGTTGTCCCGATCCAGATCCGTGAAATGGATTGTCTGAAGAAGGCTGTGCCTTTGGTTTCGGATGTTGAGACAAAGACATGGAGGTGGCAGCACTGGTAGCCTGGGGCCAATGAGTCTTCCATACTTCTCCATTGTGATGTGACAAGATGCCTGCTAGCCCTGGACCTTCTTTTCTGGCCGCCAAATGTTGTGCGAGTGTTGGGAGTCGAGCAGCAAGTTCTGCTGTTGACTTTGTTTGGGCCTTTTGGTGAGCTGCTGGGACGGAACTGGGTAGTTTAGCTGTCGTTGTTGTTGTGGGTCTTGTTTTAGGGCTGGCAGCAGAGTTAAAAGTATTTTCAGGTTGGGTGGATTGAGCACCAGCCCTTGAAGGAGCAGCCAGCGGTCTTCTCTGGTTCTCGGACCCCATTCGGTTGACTCTGGGATGGGTGAAGTTGAAAGGTACAGGCTTGGTGCTCGGCTTCTTCCTCTTTGCTTTACCCTTTAGGAAAACAGTTAAGATTAGGCCTATTCCTGGATTAAGAAACACTTTCAATGTAGACTCCACATCACGCATGCTTTTTAATCCAGAAATTAGGCTTAATATGGTCCCAGAATCAGTAATACATTTAATTTGAAGAAATGGCAGTTATCTATTTAGAATTGATCTATAGTTCTTACCGCTAGAGAGTTCTCCTCCCATCTCTTGTGTGACTGGGTGAAGTCAGAGGGTGTCTGAAGGGGCAGGGATTTAGCCAGCACTGGCAGCCTGCTGATGCCCAGTGGTTTTACAGGGGGCTTGGGGTCGTTGTCTGAGGCTGTTGCTGGGTCCTTGTTCTCAGTCCCTCGTTTGGAACGGTGGCCGTGGGGTACAGAGGGGTGTTTGGAAGGGTGGGGTACAGAGGGGTGTTTAGAACCTGCTTTTGGGTCTGCTGTCATTCTGTTGAGCTTCATTCTGTTTAGACTGGAGAGAGAGTCAATGTAGACAGACATATACAGTGTTGTTTTTAATCCATGTTCACTTATCAACAGTACATGATAAACAGTGACCATGCATCATTAAGAAGAGGCGACCTACAACATAAAGCACACTTTACTCTATCTAACGTTAGTTGTGTTCATACTCTGTAGGCCTACCTTGAATTGTTGTTCAGGATTTTGTTCTGACTTTTCTGACGAAGAATCGGAGAGGAATTCATCTTCGCTCAGTTAGAGGTTCAACAGAATTCTGTAAATAACAAACCTGGACCAAATGTTAGTAAACATCATTCAGCACGCTAGCAAACACAGTCGGCAAGAGGATACGCTTTTCAGAGACAAAAACAGCAACTCAATTGTCGCATTGCTTAATTGTTTTGCTACAGCTATCTATCTTGTTTATTAGTTTAATGACTACCTGGATATCTTAATAGCTCTTGTACGAAGCAAATAACCCACTGAAATCTTCGGATCCCTTAGAAAACACCACAAAACGTTGAACAACTTAAACGGTACTGTTACTGATAGCTTCAAGAGTGCTACTGAGAGAAAGGGCAACTTGCTCTCTGGGTATCTGATCATGACATGACAAGAGATCAAACCTGACTGTACTCACATGCAAATTTCAAAATAGAGAATTGTTTACTTGCTTCCCAAAATGTTTTCGAAAAAAAGTATTAATATAGCCCAGACTTTCCTCTGTTTTCAACACAAAAGAGGATTTAGAAGAAGCCAAGCACAAAACTTCCTGAACATGCTTCAGTTTGTAAAAAGCAAGTATTTTCATTGGTTAAACGAGAAACACCATACGCCAATCGTTGCGCTGGTTTATTCAACAGCCGTAATTCCTTTGACCAATCAGCATCAAGCGTGCAAAAACAACTCTATGGAAACGGCGCACGATGCTTCACCACGTGATCCAGCGAGACCGTCCCCCACCCACTCCCTCTGAAATGTCTTTGTCCCTGTGACCCCATCTGAGCTTCTAGTATTTAAAAAATAAATAATATTAGTATCACCCTTGGTTGCACCCAAATATTTTTATTCTGTATATTTGTATTCTTCTTTTCAATCAGTCATTTTTATTTATATTTATTATGGCTCCCCTCTTTCTGGCGTCCAGCCAAAATTAAGGCAGTAATATACAATTTAATAAACATTTTAAACATTCAAATACATTTTACAACAGATTTCACAATACACTAAGTGTGTGCCCTCCTGCCACAACTCTACTAAAACACACAATCCAGGTGTACGTGTGCATAGTGTGTATGTCACAGTACAGTAGATTCTTAAATCTGATTTTACTGCTTGCGTGAGTTACTTGGTGTGGAATAGAGTTCCATGTAGCCATTCCTGTCTTGCAGCTCAGTTCAGAAGGACAACTGTATTTTTGATGTGTCTGGGTGGTTTAATACATAATCCACAGCATACTTATTAACTTGAACGTGCTTAAAGAGATATTCAATGTCCTATTTGTTACTGTTACCCATCTACCAATCACTGCCCTTCTTTATGAGGCTTTCGAAAAGCTCCCTGGTCTTTGTAGTTGAATCTGGGCTTGAAATTCAATACTTGACTGAGGGACCTTACAGATGAGGTATGTATGGGGGACAGAGGAAGGATTAGTCATTCAAAAATCATGTCAACCCTTTTTATTTCACACAGAGTGAGTCCATGTCCCTTAATATGTGATTTGATGAGCCAAATTTTACTCCTGAACTAATTTAGGCTTGCCTAAACAAAGGGTCTGAATACTTACTTATGCTCCCGAGTGGCGCAGTGGTCTAAGGCACTGTATCTCAGTGCTAGAGGCCGTGATTGGGAGTCCCATAGGGCAGTGCACAATTGGCCCAGTGTCGTCCAAGTTTGGCCGGTGTAAGTTGGATTTTTTAAATTATGCAACAATTATATTTTGGTTATGAAGTCTTTATTTATCTTTAAAAAATTCAATGGGTCTGAATACTTTTGTAAAGCACTGTATAGGCTGTATCACATCCGGCCGTGATTGGGAGTCCCATAGGGCGGCGCACAATAGGCCCAGCGTCGTCGGGGTATGGCCGGGCGAGGCCGTCATTGTAAAAAATAATTTGTTCTTAACTGACTTGCCTAGTTAAATAAAGGTTAAATAAATAAACAATTTTAATTATCAAATAGTGGACCCCTACCTGCAGTGTCCTGCTCCACCAGCAGGTGGGGCAGCTGAGACTGACTGGATCGTAGTGCTGTCAGCACAGGTCCTCACCAAGCCACAGTACAGGGTGTGGGTGACTGCTGGCTGTCACACATAGGACCACGTATCAAAAGGAGGGGAGAGGTGAGAAAAAAACGCGTGAAAAAAGGAGTAAAACGGAAAGTTATGCTGCTGCAGACATGGACCTACGCTCAGAGCTCCTCAAGTCCATTTGGTATGGTTTCACAGCCCTGGATCTAGAGAAGAGTGGGAAAGTGTCTAAATCTCAACTCAAGGTAAGTACCTGGATACGTTATTAGGACCAATGCTTTGGGGCTCGTTCTTCTATCCAGGCACACTTGCTGTCTCATTTCTGACCTCAGGAACATCATATTAATCTTATTTTCTTGTGGTAGCTGGAGTCAGCCAACAATATATAAACAATATTTATAAAGTGATATGGAACGATGAACAAACCTTCATGCCACATGCTCTGTTATGGTGACAAGATATTTGCAGATTTCTTAAGTATATTATCCAAAATCGTTTGTGCTGTCTTACCAACTCCTATGGTCAATGGCAACAGATCTGTGACCATACTAGTATACACTGACAGGTGTATAAAATCGAGCACACCGCCATGCAATCTCCATAGACAAACATTGGCAGTAGAATGGCCTTACTGAAGAGCTCAGTGACTTTCAACATGGCACTGTCATAGGCAGGGCCGGCCCTAGCTATTTGGGGGCCCTAAGCGAGATTTGGTGGTCCCCCTCTTGATGGTAGAGAGATTTTTTTTGTATTTTTCCTGTAATTCTCTCCATTTTGCCATGAGGCATAGAGAAAATGTTGTGGTTTTAAAGCAAATTGTGGGGGTTGGGGGCCCGTTAGCAGCTGGGGGCCCTAAGCGATCCCTTATATCGGATGCCACCTTTCCAACAAATGTCTTCCCTGTTAGAGCTGCTCCGGTCAACTGCAAGTGCTGTTATTGTGAAGTGGAAATGTCTAGGAGCAACAACGGCTCAGCTACAAAGTGGTAGGCCACACAAACTCACAGAACGGGACTGCTGAGTGCTGAAGCATATAAAAATTGTCTGTCCTCAGTTGCAACACTCACTACCGGGTTCCAAACTGCTTCTGGAAGCAACGTCAGCACAAGAATTGCTCGTCAGGAGCTTAATGAAATGGGTTTCCATGGCCGAGCAGCTGCACACAAGCCTAAGATCACCATGCGCAATGCCAAGCGTCGGCTTGAGCAGTGTAAAGCTCGCCGCCATTGGAATCTGGCGCAGTGGAAACTCTTTCTCTGGAGTGCTGAATCACGCTTCACCATCTAGCAGACTGATGGACAAATCTGGGTTTGGAGGATGCCAGGTGAACGCTACCTGCCCCAACACATAGTGCCAACTGTAAAGTTTGGTGGAGGAGGAATAATGGTATAAGGCTGTTTTTTATGGTTCGGGCTAGGCTCCTTAGTTGAAGGGAAATCTTAACGCTACAGCATACAATGACATTCTAGACGATTCTGTGCTTCCAACTTTGTGGCAACAGTTTGGGTAAGGCCCTATCTGTTTCAGCATGACAATGCACCCATGCACAATACAGAAATGGTTTGTCGAAATTGGTGTGGAAGAAGGTGCCCGACCTAACTAACGCTCTTGTGGCTGAATGGAAGCAATGTTCCAACATCTAGTGGAGCCTTCCCTGAAGAGTGGAGGCTGTTATAGCAGGGTATAGCACCATATTAATGTCCATGATTTTGGAATGAGATGGCCATGTAGTGTAGAAGGCTGATTCAGTGATGAAGATGTTTTCTATGGGGAGCAAAACAGTAATGAGAGTGAAATAGAGAGAACAATATGTGCTTGTGTTTTACAGGCACTGTGAGTGTGAAGCTGAAGAGTAACAGTTTGCTCTCAGTGTTTCTATGAATAAGAGCCCTTATCATCAAGTTTTACCCAGACTGGTCCATGATGTCACCACATGCAGTGCAATTGGTACTGTGGCACTGAACATGACCAAAGAGGTGGTGAATGGAATAGAACTTGTCACACATTGTCTTCAATACTATGGCCATGCAAATATTCAGTGTGTGTTGCTATTGACAAAGTTGAACTGTAGAAAGTTGGATACATAATAATTACATCACCCTTCATCCATCTATCCACCCCCAACACAGAATTGTCTAGAATGTAGGCCATCATAGTAAATAAGAATTTGTTCTGACTTGCATAGTTACAGTGGGGAGAACAAGAATTTGATACACTGCCGATTTTGCAGATTTTCCCACTTACAAAGCATGTAGAAGTCTGTAATTTTTATCATAGGTACTCTTCAACTGTGAGTGACGGAATCTAAAACAAAAATCCAGAAAATCACATTGTATGATTTTAAAATAATTAATTTGCATTTTATTGCATGACATAAGTATTTGATACATCAGAAAAGCAGAACTTAATATTTGGTACAGAAACCTTTGTTTGCAATTACAGAGATCATACGTTTCCTGTAGTTCTTGACCAGGTTTGCACACACTGCAGCAGGGACTTTCAGCTCCCTCCAAAGATTTTCTATTGGGTTCAGGTCTGGAGACTGGCTAGGCCACTCCAGGACCTTGAGATGCTTCTTACGGAGCCACTCCTTAGTTGCCCTGGCTGTGTGTTTCGGGTCGTTGTCATGCTGGAAGACCCAGCCACGACCCATCTTCAATGCTCTTACTGAGGGAAGGAGGTTGTTGGCCAAGATCTCGCGATACATGGCCCCATCCATCCTCCCCTCAATACAGTGCAGTCGTCCTGTCCCCTTTGCAGAAAAGCATCCCCCATGCTTCACGGTTGGGATGGTGTTCTTGGGGTTGTACTCATCCTTCTTCTTCCTCCAAACACGGCGAGTGGAGTTTAGACCAAAAAGCTCTATTTTTGTCTCATCAGACCACATGACCTTCTCCCATTCCTCCTCTGGATCATCCAGATGGTCATTGGCAAACTTCAGACGGGCCTGGACATGCGCTGGCTTGAGCAGGGGGACCTTGCGTGCGCTGCAGGTAACGAGTTCAAACAGGTGCAGTTAATACAGGTAATGAGTGGAGAACAGGAGGGCTTCTTAAAGAAAAACTAACAGGTCTGTGAGAGCCGGAATTCTTACTGGTTGGTAGGTGATCAAATACTTATGTCATGCAATAAAATGCAAATTAATTATTTAAAAATCATACAATGTGATTTTCTGGATTTTTGTTTTAGATTCCGTCTCTCACAGTTGAAGTGTACCTATGATAAAAATGACAGACCTCTACATGCTTTGTAAGTAGGAAAACCTGCAAAATCGGCAGTGTATCAAATACTTGTTCTCCCCACTGTAAATAAAATAAATACATTTTAACTACTAGAACCTCATGACTAAGTCTATCCTGTCATTCGAATAGTAGGGCATTTCCTGGTTGAAATGGATGACACTGGGAAAGGTCAGAAGAAAGATGATAAGAGGGCTCATCCTCAATGGTCTCCATTAAACCTTTAAACATGTCATCCAGTCCTCTGATCAATGTTCCCAAACATCTGTTGGTTCCACTCATTGTTCCAAATTGGAGAGGCAAGGCCATACTAGACACCGGGGCAACTTACACCTTAATGCAGGAAGCTCTATGGAATAAGATGGTTTTACCACAAGAGGAGCTTCGTCCATGGGCTGAAGGACCACTCTACCTGGCCAATGGAGAACCAACCAATCCTTTGGGATGGACTGATTTAGCAATATTACTACAGGACCAGCTGATTACCCTTCCTGTAGCTATTCTACTTTTTTAAAAATCTACTTAGCCAAGCAGAGCTGAGCTGTATCAGTAGTTTCTTATTTGCATAGTGAAAAGAGGAGGGAGGAATGGAGGGAGAGGGAGAGGAAGACAGGATGTGGTGATGTGATGATGTTTCAGATGAAGGGGGCTGGGTGCACTGACTCAACCCCCTTAAACTTGATTTGAAACTGTTACTTTCTCATCAGCTGTATCTCATCTATAGTGCAGTGAAAAAGTATTTGCCCCCTTCTCTATTTTTGCATATTTTTTATACTGAACATTATCAGATCTTCAACAAAAACCTAATATTAGATAAAGGGAATCTGAGTTTATAATTAACAAAAAAAATGATACTTATTTATTGAATTAACAACATTATGCAACACCCAATTCCCCTGTGTTTAAAGGTAATTACCCTCTTACACTCAATAACTGATTGTGCCACCTTTAGCTGCAATGACTGTAACCAAATGCTTCCTGTAGTTGTTGATCAGTCTCTCAGGAATTTAGGCACACTCTTATATGCAGAACTGCTTTAACTCAGCTACATTTGTGGGTTTTCAAGCATGAACTCCTCGTTTCATGTCCTGCCACAACATCTCAATTGGGATAATGTCTGGACTTTGACTAGGCCATTCCACGGATCATTGTCTTGCTGCATGACCCAGCTGCGCTTCAGCTTCAGCTCACAGACGGACGGCCTGACATTCTCCTGTAGAATTCTCTGATACAGAGCAGAATTCAAGTCGTTCAGGCCTTGAGGCAGCAAAGCATCCCCCATAACACAACCACCCCCATGGTTGACCGTTGTTCTTACTGTGGAATGCAGTGTTTGGTTTTCGTCAGACATAGTTGGACCCACGTCGTCCAAAAAGTTGAGGACCTGGAGAACTTGCTTTAATAGAAGGAACCATGAATTCTGCTTTGTGTCAGAGTTGTATTAGTTGTATGTACAGGATACACATGGTATATAGTACCGTCCAATAAAATTCTTACTTGCAGGTTCCTTCTCTACAATGCAACAATAAGAAATAATATACGATAAGAATACGAACATAAAGTAAAAAGATCAGTAGAATATAATAAACATTGTAACATCAGTATAATACAGGAAGTTACAATTTATAGTCCAATATTCACACTTGTTTTGTGGAAGGGGGGGGGGGGGCAAGTGTTTAAATTGTTCAGTATTTACCAAACATACAGTAATAAGAGTCTGGTAGCAGCAGTTGTGATGTGTGTGTGTCATGAATGTATGTGTGTGTGTGCGTGTGTGCTAAGGTGCGGAGAATCAGAGCAGGTGGTCAGTCCAGTTCAAGTGTTCAGCAGTCTGATGGCTTGTAGATAGAAACTCTGCACCTGTTGGTATCAGACCTCATGCTCTGATACCGTCTGCCTGACGTTAAGGGAGGGAACTGCCCTCACAACCTTGTCATTTGTATGTGCTAGGTCCTATCACATAACTTGTGTACGGTTCTGTCCATCCCTCACGACCCGGTGGCTCTGGAAGAACACTTCAGGGATGATGACGATGGACCAGTCTCCAGCCAGGGGTATATGCCTTACCTCAACAAATACATATTGGACAAGGTAATGTCATGTACAAAAACACACCCAAGTCACCTTACATTTTTGCCTCAGTCTCTCCTTTTCATTGGATTTATGAGCCCTTTGGGTTTGGGATGGAATTACTTGTGAATGCCCAACATACTCATTCGAAAAACACACCCTCACAAACATTGTATTTATAAATGCATATAGAGTCGTGGCTATAGAACAGAATGATTTTGTTTGTGTACCCAGATGCCACCACTTTATTCAGGAGGAAAAGAGAGCTTAAAATGCTAGGCACATTTGTCTTACTGTTTATCATGGCTCACTCTCACAGGTAGAAAATGGCTGCTTTGTGAAAGAACAGGTTGATGAACTGTGCTGGACTCTCACTGCTAAGAAGAACTACAAACCGGCGAAGGACAATAACAATGTGTTGCCAGGGAAAGATGCCTTTCGTCTCTGGTGTCTGTTTAACTTTCTGTCAGAGGATAAATACCCGCTCGTTATGGTTCCTGATGAGGTGAGTTATGTATAACAAAGCATGCTGGGTTCTGTAGCATATTATACTACAAATTCACCTAGAATACAGGGAATCGATGCTAAATAATCCTAATACATTTAGTCATTTAAAAAGGGAAAAGGTCCATCACTAACATTCAAAACCGCTGTAACGAAACACTCTTTTTAGTTTTTTACCCTTTTCTCTCCAAATTTTGTCATATCCAATTGGTAGTTACAGTCTTGTCCCATCGCTGCAACTCCCGTACGGACTCGGGAGAGGCGAAGGTCGAGAGCAGTGCGGCTTGGCGGGGTTGTGTTTCAGAGGACGCACGGCTCTCGACCTTTGCCTCTCCCGAGTCCGTACGGGAGTTGCAGCGAAGCCAGCCGTACCAATGTGTCGGAGGAAACACTGTACACCTGATGACCGTGTCAGCGTGCATGCGCCCGGCCCGCCACAGTACATCCCGGCCGACCAAACCCTCCCCTACGTCCGTCGCCTGATGGGTCTCCCGGTCGCGGCCGGCTGCGACACAGCCCGGTCCAAACACTCATTCTAATTGTAGTATGTAATTGTAGGGGCAGCAGGTAGTCTAGCGGTTAAGCTCATTGGGCCAGTAATCAAAACATTGCTGGTTCAAATAGCCAACTAACGTTAGGTGAAAAATCTGTTGATGTTACCTTGAGCAAGGCACTTAACCCTAATTGCTCCTGTAAGTCGCTCTGGATAAGATCGTCTGCTAAATTACTTGAATGTAAAATGTAGTATTTATCTGCCAAACCTCTAAATACAGCCTGCTCTCATAGATGTAAAATCAGTATGATATGTTATATCTGGCATGGTTACTTAAGGCAAAAACGTAAGTAGGGTGGTTGGTCGGATGTATAATGCGAACGTCTAGTGCATCTCAGATTTATGTATAGAATAATACAAAATGCTCTGAGACCATTGCTAAATATAGGAAACCTGTAAAAAAAATGATTTCTTCCTACTGATTGCTGTGTGTCTTTCAGTACCTACATTTGGTCTTGTGTGCCACTTGTAGCATTGCTTTTGGTTTCCTCCTGTAGTCTGTTTTTCACGACCACTGTTGGCAGTGTGATTGAGATAAAGCCACAGATTTCAGAGCAGGGCCACTGCCTCAGAGTAACAACCAGCAGTCAGGGTGGTTTAACTGAAAAACAGGTTACATTATCATCCAAAAATTCTCTTGTGAATCCTGACAGACTGTTAATATAAACAAGATCGATATACGTGACCAAGACTCAGAGATTATGACCCAATTACAAAAACAATTGAAAGGCAACCATTCCCCCGATTTACCAATTGCATTCCTTTAACAAACAAAAATATTTGTGTTTTGTTTGCATTATTCAGGTGGAATATCTCCTGAAGAAGATTTGCATGGCCATGAGTGTTGAGCTCAACTGTGTGGAGCTGGAAGACTTCATCTCCCAGGATGCAGTGCAGCAGAATGGTTTCACTGTCTGGTTCTTCCTGGAGATGATGAACTCTGGGAAGATAACCAGAGGCATGGGCCAAGAAATCACCAGCATGGCCATAGAGGAGGTGTACAGGGAGATAGTTGCTGATGTCCTCAAAGAGGTAGGGTACAACAGAACAAACATACAGCATATAGTATCTCTATACTGTCTGCCAGAATGTATTGCTATCTGCCTATCTACCTGTGACCTCCAGTTCTGTTTCAGTGATGTGTGTTGATTGTGTCAGTAATGTGTCAGGTATGTGCCAGTGATGTGTGGGTTGACTGTGTTGCCTCCAGGGGTACCTGTGGAAGAAGGGTCAGCTGAGGAGGAACTGGAAGGAGCGCTGGTTCACCCTGATTCCCAGTACCCTGGCCTACTACACCAGCGAGGACCGCAAGGAGCGCCAGGGAAACATTGCTCTGGATGGGAACTGCTGTGTGGAGGTAGGCTGGGCTGGAGGTGGGGTGGGACCTGGGGTGGGGCAGTGGGGACAGGCATAGCTGAGATGGGCCTGCTCCTTTTTGAGAGTGGGTGACAGATAGGAATTACTGATTCAATCAAAGCTACAGGGTTAACACATCCCTCCCTCATATACTCCATTTGAAATAGCTGCACAAAGGACTTAATTTAAAATGAATGTACAACAAATATATATACACATTGTGCTAATGTGTCTCAATGAGTACTTCTCCTGTTGATCAGGTGCTACAAGATAGGGATGGGAAGAGGTGTATGTTCTGTCTGAAAACTTTGTCCAAGACCTACGAGATGAGTGCCTTGGACACCAAGCAGAGACAGGAATGGACCGCAGGTACCACGATCAATCATTTGTTCATTGAGCATTTACACGTTATTGACACAATTATTTAGGGATATGATGACATGCCAAGCTTGTAACAATTATCATACTGATGACAAAAGTAGATTCCTCCTGCCCAGTATGTTGGGTTGATTATTCAAAGTCAAGCAGTAAGCATATACAGAGTACTGACATCCTGTCCCTTCCTTCACCCCCAGCCATTCAGACAGCCATCCGTCTACACGCTGAAGGGAAGACCTCACTCCACAAGGACCTGAAGCTGAAGAGGAGGGAGCAGAGGGAACAGCGGGAGAGGAGGCGGCTGGCCAAGGAGGAAGAGCTGCAACGTTTTCAGGCCCTGCAGGAGGAGAAGGAGCGTAAGCTGGCCGAGCTGGAGCTCCTGAAGGAGGCACAGAGGCAGGCCCAGGCCCTCCTGGAGCAGGACGAGATGAGGCGGCGCCAGCATCATGAGGAGATGCAGCGGGCCCTGGAGGTGCAGCTCCGCGAGGCAAAGGAGGTGAAGACTGGGAGGGGGAGAGGTGTGGGGAAGGGGTGGAGGAAGTGTGCGAGGAAGAAAGGTGGAGGAGTGCTGATGAATGGAGAAACGTGATGATCGCACAATGTTTACCTGTGTCTCGCAGAAGGAGAAGGGTGTAGGTATATATGAAGGATTGTTGATTCAGGCTGGAGGAGTGGTTGTCTAGATGTCCCATGCTGATGTGTGTCTCCTACTCCAGTCGCGAGCCACCATGCAGGCAGAGATGGTTCTGAAGGAGCAGGAGGCGGAGCGGCAGAGGAAGAGGATCAAGGAGCTGGAGGAGATGCAGACAAGTCTGGAGGAGGCTCTACAGCAGGAGATCAAGGCTCGGCAGGACGAAGAGGTCTTTAGATACGCACAGACTGGGTAAAGGGATACACAAACACACAGTTATTGAGTCACACACGCGCAGGTAGGCACGCACACAAACACACTCTCGCATACACACATACAGGCTGAGGGCAGGGTGCTGGACACACTCAGACATGGTGTCACACACACTCACTCACAAACATAGTACCCTCACAACTCATTTTGCTTACAAGACACAGGCTCATCTTTAGGGCTAGTTGTCATCAGGTTGGCACCGAGTTGGCACGTACAAGCTGCATGTCTTTTTACCGAGCACAGTACAAAGCAGAGATGCAGCTGGTGTTAAAATAAGCCTATCGCTGTTGAAAGGCGGCTATTGCATTAGTTAGGTTCCTGAGGAAGTTGAGTTTTTAACAGAGAAACTTGTCTAACTATGATCTGTTGACACTGACAGGGTGTTCATGGTGTGTCTGTTACAGTCTTACATGTAACAGAAATAAACTATTGGATGAGCAGCGTGCTTGAGAGAGAAGAGAGAGAAGTGGTAGTTGTGGGATAAGAGCTGCTTTGTGGGAAACATACAGATCTTAACCTGTTCTATTTAATTCTGTGACTGCAAATACCAATCGACAAGCTCTCTGCGTGTCTCAAAGATCCCAAACACTCACAGACATGGCAAATATAGCATTCAAATATGAAGTAAATAGACCTTACAAAGGCTCATAACATTGTACAGTATATAGTGAAAAGGAATGGGAATAAGCCACAGCGTTGGGGGGGGGGCTGTATGTCTTCCAGTTAAAGATTTTCTATGTGTCATGTACGTTTATTGTACAGTTTGCTGTCTGAGGAGGAGGAGAAGATGAAGGCTCTGATGGCGCTGCAGGAGGAGCAGGAGGAGTACATCCTGAAGACCCAGAGGGAGAAGCAGGAGCTAAGGCAAGAGATGGAGAACAAGTCCCGGGCTCTAGAGGAGGCCCAGAGGCAGCTGGAGGAGGTCAGGGCCAACCGCCACCGGGTCGACCAGGACGTTGTGGTAAGTACAGAGATACAGTATATAATATAAATAACTTATAGTTATATAGTGATGAGTAGCCTATCAACACACCGTTAACATTACTTCAAAAGAGCCCTGGCTATTTGGGTATCACATCCCACTGGGCACAGACGTCAGTTTAACGTCTAGTGATGATTTAGTGAATTCAACATATTCACCATGTCATTGGATTTAGGTTAAAAGTTGGGTGCAAAAAATACGAAATGCCCTTGTTGATGACTTTTTCCAATACGTTTTTCACGTTGATTCAACGTCGTCACATAGATTTTTGGGGTTGAAATGACGTGGAAACAACGTTGATTCAACCAGTTTATGCCGAGTGGGATGTGTTCAGGGCTGAGTGGGATGTGATCAGGGATGGGATTGCGGGAGAAGTACGTTTTACTGTGTTTGTGTGGGGTGTTTCAATCTCTCTTGTGTTCTTATAGGCTGCCCAGAGGAAGCTTCGCCAGGCCAGCACCAATGTCAAACATTGGAATGTTCAGATGAACCGACTGATGCGTCCTATTGGACCAGGAGGTAGTCACACCACACCAGTGTTTTCATTGACTATAAAAAAACACACATAAAGCTTACGTTTGATATATTATCATGTTTGAGGGGCAGACAAAGCAGGGTGGAGTAGGAACAATCTGCAACATAAACACTGATTGTGTCCCAAATGGGACACGTACACTGCCAAGTCCCTGCTGCCAAGTGCTCAGCAATGTCTTATGTAATTAGGTCACTTGAATAGGCATATGTTTCCTTGTGGTTTGGGTGGCTTTTAACTATGCACGAAGATCAGCTAGCGAATAAGACCTACAATGTGCAAACCTACTGTACAGTAGCAGGTGTACAGTATGCTATTACCCTCGCTCATATCATACGCATTTTTAGCTACTGAAGTATTTCTCTGCCATCAACCTGTATAGTATAGTTAACCATCCAACATCCACCAATGTATAGTGTACATATTCAGCCAACCACCCATACTATGCAATGTCTCTTTTATAGCTTTTATTTTTTTGCACTCCAGATATCTTGTATTTCTATACTTTTTCATACTGCCGCTCTATGTATCATGTACCGTGTATCTGTCTTTTGTGTACTTTCGTTGTGGCATTTTGCACCTGCCCTGTGTTTTGTTGTGTTGTATCTATCTAAAGGTCTTCAGAAGGTGTCCCTCTTTCTCACTGTGTTTGCAGCTGGGTTTTGTCAAGCTCATTTTAGAACACTCCCTCCTCAAATATAGTGTAGACAAGACGTGTTAGTGCATTTCTGTTTTATTGATCTTAAGCATATTTTGTACCGCAACCCCTGGCTCTACTCATTCCACCCTTACCGGATGACATGCCACCACTCTCCCTGCATGGCAGTCACAGAATCACAGGGATCTGTATCCTACCTTTGCCTAAGTTAGACAGCTTCAGGTTAGACAAGTGACATTTCAGGGGGTGACTGATATTTTAACTGCAGTCAACTCTGGTTCTCTTTGATGACGTTGTTTCTTCAGTACCATATAGACTAAAATAAATGTTTGTGTGGTTCTGTTCCTGCTCCCCCTCCCATGGTTCCAGAGAAGAGACCATCAGGGGGGGGTTCTTTCAGCTTCCAGATTCCATCCCAGAGAGATCCAGGTCTGCGTCTGAGACAGAGGTCTGAGGAGCAGGACGAGGAGAGCAAGGAAAACGTGGACAACAGCAGCAGTGCAGGGTCGGGATGCGAAGGAGGGAAAGTTGACAGGCGTCTCTCTCAGGCCTCTAACGGAGACATGGAGATTCCCTGAGGATCACATGGTGCTTCTCTGTGTATTTTGTTTGTGTTTTCTAATGGAAAGCAAGGTGGAGAACCTTTTAGTATGAAATCATCAACTTTATGCCAAAGGGATTGCTGGGTAGGATCTGTTTACAGCTGTTCAAATGTTCTCCCTCAGTTTCTTTTTATAATTGTATTATAACTTTTTAATAGTTTGTATTATTCTCTCCTCCTCTCACAGTATTTTGTAACAAATCTCCATGTTTTAATGATGAACTAAAGAACCATAACCCACCCGTATGAATTTGGTAGATATATTTACTAAATAGTTTGTAACCTTGTCCCCAGGGTCAATTGAGCTGGCTGGTGGACCAGATTAAATGGGTTGGAATCTAGATTTTGCTCACCTCTGTGTCTCCATTAAAAGTATTATCAAATGTTAACGGGTTGGGCTCGATATGCAAACAGAGAAGACTGTTTTGTAGAGGGAAACTAATGCAAACTGCTTCTGTGGTCTCTCGATTTCCTGTTTCCGTATAAGTCAACAGACACGTAGAGACGAAGGTTCTTTTTGTGGTGGCTGCCTTACTTACATATTATGCATTGTGTGTAAAGTGATCTGTTGACGTGGCAGTTTCTCAATGTTTGTGTCTAATCCTTCCTTGCTTGGTATTCCTTGCTTTTTATTTAAGTGATTCCATTGCGTTATTTACACTGAGTGTACAAAATATAAGGAAAAACCTTCCTAATATTAAGTTGCACACCCTTTTGCCCTCAGAACAGCCTCAATTCGTCGAGGCATGGATTGACAAGGTGTCGAAAGCATTTCACAGGGATGCCGGCCCATGTTGACTCCAATGCTTCTCACAGTCGTGTCAAGTTGGCTGGATGTCCTTTGGGTGGTGGGCCATTCTTGATACACACAGGAAACTGTTGAGCATGAAAAACCCAGCAGTGTTGCAGTTCTTGACACGAACTGGTGCACCTGGCACCTACTACCATACCCCGTTCAAAGGCACTTCAATATTTTGTCTTGCCCATTCACCCTCTGAATGACACATATACACAATCCATGTCTCAACTATCTCAAGGCTTAAAAATCCATTGTGCACACATTTGTTTACATCCCTATTAGTGAGCATTTCTTCTTCGCCATTACAATCCATCCACCTGATGGGTGTGGCTTATCAAGAAGCTGATTAAACAGCATGATCATCATTACACAGGTGCACCTTGTGCTAGGGAAAATAAAAAGCCACTTTAAAATGTGGACCCCTGCCCATTCATGAAATCCTTATTTAATTTATTTATTTCAGATGTTCTTATATGAACTGTAATTGTAAGATATTTGAAATGGTTGCATGTTGCATTTATATTTTTGTTCAGTATAAGAAACCCTACAAAATCCTATCATTGCTATGCCGATGACACTCAACTACTCTCCTCCTTCTTCTTCTTCTTCTTCTTCTTCTTCTTCTTCAGTATCATGACGTTCACACATTTTGTTTGTGCATGCGCCACCTACTGTGCAGTAGTGTTTTTAATCACCTTAAGTTTTGTGATGCCAAAATAAAAAAGGGACAAAATTAAGAAATAATATGCACCAACTAACCCTACACCTATATTTATTTATTTTGTTTTTTTATCACCACCCTATTCCACTACTTTGACCCTTATCTGCTCCCGTACCATGCCACTTGCCTGGGAGGATTTTTATTTTATATTGAAACAAACTTGAACTTAGAAAATGACACAGACAACGGTTTCCGAGTAGAAGTAAAATGCTTTAGTAATGCGATTGCATGGCAGAGGTTTTAGTACAGAGTACAGCATATGATAGCTCTTCCAAAGTTCTGCCAGGTGTCTAAGACAATCCTCTAACTTTATAACTTCTCGTGCATTTCATAAAAAAGCATCGGCTCATAGAAAAGTGACCTTCACATGATGTGCTTTCACTGTGTTCTGCAGTTGCCACATTTTATCAGAAAACCAGGCAGATAAGACGTGAGTAAGTAGGTGCGTGGGCAGCTTCTCCTGTCTGATAAGTGTCTGTAGGGCACAGCTCAAAACAAACTTTAGCACACACACACACACACACACACACACACACACACACACACACACACAAAGGCCTCGTTAGAGGAGACCTTCCAGTTTAGCAGTCAGTCTCTTAACAATCACACAAGCCCATAGGCATACAGGGCACAATACATTTTCAATAATGTAAGCTGTAATATAATAGAAAACGTATTCCCCATCAGACACCATCACTCCACACACCCTGTAACTCTTCTGAAGTCAAATCTCGTATACCCGAATACTTCTCTGCAGCAGCCACCACCACATCTATTTTCTGTAATTTACATTCCATTTCTGCGGTACATTTGATAACCATTGCTATGAACGCTAAGAAGCCAACCTTACTGAATCATACAGTACATAATTTGATGGCCTATCCCTCTGTGCTGGCACAGAGCCACTACTCACAGGGATCCTCTCAGGATCCTTCACCCTTGACCCATCCTCCTCTACTTTCTTCACTGCCTCAGCATACAACACATTCTGCACTACTCTGACTCTGGCCAGTTCCACCTGCCTTTCTCGCACCGGACACTTCCGATCCCCAGCAACATGGGCACCCCTAAAGTTGACACAGAACTTTATTCACCGAACTGCACAATCCTCTATATCATGCCCTCCAGCACACTTCCCACATCTTGGAATCTCCCTCCTACAGACTGCTGCGACATGACCATAAACGTTGCACCTGAAACACTGCAATGGATTCGGCACAAAAGCTTTAACAGGACAACTGATATATCCTAACAGGACTTTGTCAGGTAAAAAGACTCAAAACTCAAAAGGACTGACAGTTTCACCACCGGGTCTGCGCTGCACCAAACGGCAGACGTCACAAACACCATGAATCTTCAACTTCAATTGCTCCACCTGCACACTTAAGAGTACGCCAGAAATCTTCCATTCAATGGTGCCCTATTCCTAAGCACAAAGCAAGAAACAGAGTTGACCCAAGTTGCGTGACATGGAGCGCCCGCTCCCTCTGGTCCGAAGAAACACAAACAAATATCACAAGTCCACTACAGGTCCGACTATTGACCTAGCAGTATCGAGCTTGCAGTCTGATTTTATAGATGTTCAAGTCGCCCTTTCAAATTTAAAGCTTGTTTTAAATCCTGGGAAAATGAAATACATGATTTTCTCAAAGTCCCATAAACCTATTGCAAATATGATGCATCTTCATTCAATGAATGGTACTATGATTTAACTTGTACCTGCTTACAAATATCTTGGCATTTGGATAGACAGTGATCTATCCTTTCAGAAACACATAGCTGATCTTGTTAAGATACTGTACTTAAATGTAAGGTTGGGTTCTTTTATAGAAAAAAATCCTGCTTCTCCCTGTCTAGTAGAAAGCTAATTGTTCAATCAACTTTTTTACCTGTTCTTGATTATGGAGATACTTTATACCAAAGTGCAACAGTAACCACCTTAAGAGACCTCGACTCTGTTTATCATAGTGCCCTTGGTTTTATTACATCTGCCAGCTTTAATACCCATCACTGCATTTTATACCAAAGGGTTGGACCTCATTAAAAACCCATAGATTATTGCACTACTCTTTGTATGTCTATAAAGCCCTTCTCCATAAACGTCCAATGTATTTGTCATCTCTGTTGAAGGTTAGAGTCCCTGATTATAATATTAGGTCACATGCATGGTTAACTTTAATGACTCCCTTGGTAAACACAGACCTTGGTAGATCTGCTTTTACATGTTTAGCGCCTAATGTTTGGAATAATATCCAGTCGGTACTCTGTTTGGATGCCTTAGTGCCTATGGGTCGGTTTGTTGTATTGGCTAAAGGCTTTTATTCTGATGAATGTGTTTGTTTTAACTAACTATGTATGTCTATTAATCTGTGATGCTCTGAATGTATGTGTGCCATTTGTTTGATTGTGTTCCCAGGGCGTACTTGTAAATGAGACCTAGGTCTCAATGTGTTAAATAAATAAAATAAAAAATAAAAATAAAATCATTATCTTCAACCTCTTATTCCTCTTCTCCCAAAATTGCTGTTCAACCTTCCAAAGTTCTCCCATGTCACCCCTCTATTATATCTTCTCACGAGCACTGACTTCGCTGATACATATTCTGTTGAGGGAAAATGTACTTGATATGATTGTGATGTGTTGTTGTCTCACCTGGCTATTTTAAGATGCTCTAACTGTAAGTCGCTCTGGATAAGAGCGTCTGCTAAATGACTAAAATGTAAATGAGGTGCAGTCAGGGTAGTCACTAGTTACTACAGCCACAAAGTCATAACCCCCGTCTATTTCAAAAATGTATATTCTTACAATTGGATTTTAAAACATAACCTTAAGCACACTGCTAACCTTACGACTAACCATAACTTTAAATTAGCACCAAAAAGATGGTAACTAGTGGAAGCCGGTGTAGTGCCGGAAAGCACCCCCCTGCCGTAAACGCCCCCCCCCCCCCCCCCCCCCGCCCCTCGCGTGAACGCGCATACACTAAATTCTTCATTGCTGCAACAAGGAGGGGAGAGATTTCTGCAAGGCAATTTTCTTGCCTGCCGAAATTCCCCTCCTTCTAATTTCCTTAATTTTGTGGCTAGACTCAAATACTTTCTGTGGTACATCAGAGTCAAATAATTTCCATAGAACAAATGTCACTTAATGAATGTATGTGTGTTATATTAAACATAGAGGAGGAAGTAAAATGTAGTTAAGCAATACACATTTCAGAACAATTATGGCTGAATTATTATCCTACACTTTCAAAAATACTAGTCGAATAAGACATGGGAGAGATGAATAGTCAAATTTTGGCAAAGATATTTTTCTTTATAGACCAATACACTTGAAACAAATAGCCAAACCGAAAACGGACTCCTTCCGCGATCAAACCGCCATAAAAAAAAACGTTTTATTAAATGAAACGCAGCCTAAAGTGATCATTGACACAAATAAAATTAAATAAAAAATGCTTTGTGCTACTAGGATCAGTGAAATGTAGGCTAAAACTGACAACGGAGTGAAGAGCAGAAATCTCAACTAGCGAGCGATGAAGAATGGAGTGCGCGCGTTCACGCGAGGTGAGGGAATGACGGCGCCGCGCAGGGAAGGTTGACTGATAGAATGGTTCACACCGGGCTAACAGTAGTTAGCAAGAGCTCCCTGAAAAGTTTCATACCAAAATCTACTTTAACTAACTAGCCAGCCAGCTACCAGAAGAGGGAGACTGCAAATACACAATACAGACTATTCGTCAGCATTGACAGATTAATTGAGGAATGTTAAACAAGTTCAGAGAGCCAGCTAACGTAAACTAGCTAACGTTAGCTAGCTGCTAGCCAATAACACGGCACAGTCAGCGAATCGAATCAAGTCCTTATGGGCACGGCGTGGCAAGTTCACCGGTACACCTCCCTGAAACACACATTGTTTGGAAAAGCAAGCAACACCATTGAGGAAGGTAAGAATTGACTTACGGTTAGCTGCCATGCCATGCTAGGCTAGCTAACTGGCTATGCTCACCAAGACAAAAAAAACAACAGCTCAACTTATTCACTACCTTGCATTCTGCCTCTACTGGCCTGTACTCAAACCTATCAGACGTAACTGTAGTTAAGTCTGTAGGTGTATTTCAATTAATGTTAGCATTTTCTGTCAATGTGGTTTTTGAATGCATGTTTTGGGATATGTAATTTGGATTCAATCAAATCTACCAGTCATGATTTGAACAGAAACGTCTCCTGATAAGTCTATATTGGTGACTGGAGGTCAGACCCTCTGACCAGGACATGCAGCATGTTATTTTGGACCCTGTCAGTGCCAAGCCCTTCAGAATGACTCACTCAAAGCACAGCAGCAGATATTCTGAGAACTAGCATGACAGGTTATTAGATAATGACAAGTCTGAACCAGTGTTTTGAACAGTCATTTCTTACAGTTTTTTTTCTCTCCTGTAATAGACTTGTTCTATTGAGTAATAAAGGGAACATTTGTCCGTTTACAGAGTTTAAGAAAATGGAATGTTTTGAGAAGTGTGGCACTTGTTTTTGCCGAAACCCCAGACTGGTTACCCCATGGCTATTAAGTCTGAAATAAGTTTGCCTAAAAAGTTCTCTACAAGCCAGTATGTTGAATAAAACGATATTTACACTGACTTTAATGTTTGTACATGTTGTTGGTCCTTTTGGCGGTAGGAAGTGGATATAGGGTATCCACAAGAAAGTGTAGTTTACGCTGCTTTTTGCTGCTCCAGTAGGTTCTGTTGCTGGTATTTTCAGTCTCCTGACACATGCATGTGATGCACAACTTGTTAACAATAGCTGAATGTTACCAAAAGTAGTGGACCTAAGCACGTTTAATCGCAATCAGCTGTGAAATTTGCCAGCTGATTGCGTGGGACAACATTTGGTCAGTGGTTCGGTTAGGCTCGGCCATATCGTGCAAGTGTTTGTCGTGTGCGAATTGCTTCAGTATTGAAAGTAAAAACCGTAAATACAAAAGACATACAGACGATAGGGACAACATCGGATAAAGTAAGTTGTAATTAAGTTTGTTCAACATTCTGACATGTAATGGGACTGTTCGGGAATGCTGAGCCTACATGTAAGAGACGAGAGTTTAAGTATTTCACTCTTGGATTCTGAAATAGGCTAAGGTTAGTTATAAAACCAGTCTTTGATTGCTGCACTAGCAGAGACAGTTGAGCTCACTCTCTCTCGCCCTCACACATTCTCTAATCCTACAACAAAGAACCCCAATAACTAGGTCAGGTTCATTAGGCACCAAAACAGTCTGAAACAGGGAGGACTACCAGGACTTTTTTTAGTTTAAAAAGTTTTTGCTACAGTTTGCCCTAATAATTCTACATGGGTTTCCTGTTTACGACCCTAGTGATCCATTCAGTCATATGTAGAGTACATAGAGACCTAGATAAGTCTTTAAATGTTGCGTAACTACCCTGTTCCTCACAGCAACAGGGGAGACCATGTCAGCAGCAACATGACAGACAAGGAAGTGGCGCTTTAGCACCCTGACCACAAGGCGAGGAGCCATGGATGTGTTGCAGCAGCTACCTTCCCCCGAGCACCTCGAGCAGGTGAATGGGGAGACTAGGACAGGCCCGCTGCCCCTATGTGGCCCAAACTCTCCACAGCCCCTGAACACAGCAGCTGATGATATATGGACTGCAAGGGAGGTGGAGGCAGTGGCCACTGATTTTGGAGGGTTGACGGACCTGCAGGAGCTGGGGGTTGAAGAGGACGAGGGTGAGGGCAGTGGTGCGGAAAGGCCGAGGTCCCCCATCTCAAGGGTATCATGGAGTGGGACTGGCAGCCAACAGAATGGAGAAGGAGGGGAAGAGGAGAGACTGGAGAAGGACAAGACCAGCTACAGCAGACGAGACAGCCCTGCTGCTGCTAACAACTACACAGGTAAAAGAGAGTAAATTGAAATGCATGTAATTGGTTATATTTGAAATAATACGCTAAGTGGGATGTAATATTTTGGACTCCTAGTGAATACATCAGAAGAACAGAGCATATGGGTATGGCCTGGTCCCAGATCAGTTTGAGCTGTCATTGGCACAAACCGATCTGGGACGAGGGTCATTTTGAGGTCTGTGAACAAAAATGGCCTCCTCGTATGACAAACTGTTATTCGTTGTGATGATTGTGATCCGATGGGTGTTCTCTCTGTGTGTCAGACCTGTCTCACACGTCATCTCCCTCGCTGTCGGAGCAGCTGCGTCTGGGACGGGATGAGGCCACGGGCCCTGGTATCAACGTGGAGTGTAGGATCTGTGCTGACAAAGCTTCAGGGTTCCACTACGGTGTGCATGCCTGCGAGGGCTGCAAGGTGAGATAGATTCCGCAAGTCTACCAATGGGTCTTAATTATCAGAAAGCCCATTAGCCTGATGTTCTTAGGTCTTAAATCCTGGAGGTTTTGTCATGAAAGCTAACAGCCTCGACCTGAGCTTAGCTTGAGTTTAGTTTGTGTCCTGTGTGGCAGCATTCCAGTCATTGAAGTTCAGTAGCCCTTTCCTGCAGTCAAATTACCTAGTGGCCTCATGGGTGGAATGTTATTAATATTTTTCATAATTTCACATTTTAAATAATCTGTCAAATCTGGTCTTTCTATGTCAAACTGTTTTGTTATATTTCAGACTTTTGTGATGTATGTAAAGTGTAAGATGCAAACTTAATATTGAATACATTTCAACTATGTCCAACATGGTACAGGTGTCTTCTTTATTAAAATCCCATAACCATGTGTGTGAGGTGTTTACATTTGTAGATTTATTTAAGAATACCACTCTGTGTGACCATAATTTAGCCCACTGCAGTAAAAGGTTATAACCTTCAACTCAATTTCAATGGCCACAATGTGTGACTTGTGGTGAATGCAGTGTTTAATCTGTGTTCCTTGTAATGCCTAAATTGTAAATAAACTGCTCTCTCTCTCTCTCCTGTTTGTATCGTGTGGTCTAGGGCTTCTTCCGGCGGACCATTCGGATGAAGCTGGAATATGAGCGCTGTGAGAGGGCCTGTAAGATCTTGAAGAAGAACCGTAATAAGTGCCAATACTGCCGCTTCCAGAAGTGCCTGGCCCTGGGCATGTCCCATGATGGTGAGAGGGCCAGTTTCCCAGATGCAGATAAAGCCCTGGACTGAAAATCATGTTCAATGGAGAATCTCAATCTGTGTTCTGAAAAACTACTGATAATGTTTCAATATTAATTTATGAAAGTCTTGAACCTCATTTTGGTAGTGCTATACAGTGCATTTGGAAATTGCAGCCTTATTCTAAAATTGATTTTTTTTAAACTCCTCAATCTACACACAATACCCCATAATGACAAAGCAAAAACAGGTTTTTAGACATTTTTGGACATTTATATTTTTAAAAAAGTATTCAGACCCTTTACTCGGTACTTTGTGGAAGCACCTTTACCAGTGATTACAGTCTTGAGTCTTATTGGGTATGATGCTACAAGCTTTGCACATCTGTATTTAGGGAGTTTCTCCCATTCTTCTCTGCAGATCCTCAAGTTTTGTCAGGTTGGATGGGGAGCGTAATTGCACAGCTATTTTCAGGTCTCTCCAGAGATAATTGATCGGGTTCAAGTCCGGGCTCTGGCTGGGCTACTTAAGGACATTCGGAGACTTGTCCCGAAGCCACTCTTGCGTTGTTTTGGCTGTGTGCTTAGGGTTGCTGTCCTGTTGGAAGGTGAACCTTCGCCCCAGTCTGAGGTCCTGAGCGCTCTGAAGCAGGTTTTCATAGAGGATCTCTCTGTACTTTGCTTCATTCATCAGTCCCTGTCGCTGAAAAACATCCCCACAGCATGATGCTGCCACCACCACGCTTCACCATAGACATGGTGCCAGGTTTCCAACAGATGTGACGCTTGACTTTCAGGCCAAAGAGTTCAATCTTGGTTTAATTAGACCAGAGAATCTCGTTTCTCATGGTCAGAGTCCTTTAGGTGCCTATTTGGAAAACTCCTGAGGAGTGGCTTCCATCTGGCCCCTCTACCATAAAGGCCTGATTGGTAGAGTGCTGCAGAGATGGTTGTCCTTCTGGAAGGTTCCCCCATCGCCACAGAGGAACTCTGGAGCTCTGTCAGAGTGACCATCGGGTCTTTGGTCACCTCTCTGACCAAGGCCCTTCTCCCCCGATTGCTCTAGGAAGAGTCTTGGTGGTTCCAAACTTCTTCCATTTAATGGTGCAGAAATGTTTTGGTACCCTTCCCAATATCTGTGCCTCGACACAATCTTGTCTCGGAGCTCTAAAGACATTTCCTTCGACCTCATGGCTTGGTTTTTGCTCTGACATGCACTGTCAACTGTGGGACCTTATATAAACCGGTGTGTGCCTTTCCAAATCATGTCCAATCAACTGAATTTACCACAGGTGGACTCCAATCAAGTTGTAGAAACATCTCCAGGATGATCAATGGAAACAGGATGCACCTGTTTCCATAGCAAAGAGACTATGTAAATTATGGGGTATTGTGTGTAGAGTGATGAGGAAAACAATTCATTTAATTTTAGAATAAGGCTGTAATGTAACAGAATGTGTAAAAAGTCAAGGGGTCTGAATACTTTCCGAATGCACTGTACATCCTTCAATGCTAATGCTACTCTGTCTACCCAGTGATCCAATATGGCTGTAAGCATTAAGCTAACCTGTCTGTCTGTTTCATCTTCAATGCTAACGCTACTCTGCCTGTTTGCCCGGCAGCGATCCGCTATGGGCGTATGCCGGGGGCTGAAAAGAAGAAGCTAGTGGCTGGCCTGCTAGCGGAGGAACTGGACCCCCACCACCCTGGTGGCTCAGACCTCAAGTCCCTGGCTAAACAGGTGTACCAAGCCTACCTGAAGAACCTCATTATGACTAAGAGGAAAGCCCGCAGTATCCTCACCGGCAAGACCAGCTGCACATCGGTACGCTCACTATTATGTAAATATACACTGAGTGTACAAAACATTAGGTCTTTCTATGACAGACTGGCCGGGTGAATGCTATGATCCCTTATTGATGTCATCTGTTAAATCCACTTCAGTCATTTGTAGATGCATATTACTAGTAACCTCCTAATGGAAAGGTTTTGTGGCTGATTATTTGTAGAGCTCTGAAGTTTTTCCATCTGCCTCATCAATCTTTTTTTCATGATGAGTTTTAACTGTCATAAACAATACTTTTTTCGTCTATCCCGAGACTTATAAGAGCAAGGATTTTGTTTACCTGAATAGTTTTAAAAGAAGACCAGACCGTTAAAAGATTCTTTCTTTCTCCCCCCCCCCCCCCCCCGGCAGCCATTTGTAATCCATGATGTGGACACCCTGTGGCAAGCAGAGAGTGGTCTAGTGTGGAACCAGTTAGTCCCGGGCGCGCCCCTCACAAAGGAGATAGGGGTACACGTGTTTTACCGCTGTCAGTGCACCACGGTGGAGACGGTACGAGAGCTCACTGAGTTCGCCAAGAACATCCCAGGGTTTGTGGATCTCTTCCTCAATGACCAGGTATGGCATGGACCACAGTCTTCTTCTCAACAGAGCTTACCCCAACCCTTGGCTTTTCAAGTATCCATTATCGACTTAATTTCTTGTCACACTCCGTGAAATGTACTGATCGTAATGTAGAAATATCTCCCGTAGTTCTACGGCGAAAACATCATGCATTTTATTGTGTCAAGTGTTCAAACTGCTGTTAATGGCACTTTACTTTTTGTTGTTGAATTCCAATTTCTCCACCATTTACCTGCCTGCTTCCATCAGGTAACACTACTAAAGTATGGCGTCCACGAGGCCATCTTTGCCATGCTGCCCTCCCTCATGAACAAAGATGGCCTCCTGGTGGCCAACGGGAAGGGCTTTGTGACCCGGGAGTTCCTGAGGAGCCTCCGTAAACCCTTCAGTGAGATCATGGAGCCCAAGTTTGAGTTTGCTGTGAAGTTCAACGCTCTGGAGCTGGATGACAGTGACCTGGCTCTGTTTGTGGCCATTATCATCCTGTGTGGAGGTATGGTATACTTTTTGTACTAGTAGTATCATAGTAACTCTGACACTAGTACTGTTCTTCCCTAACAACCCTGGCCCTAACGTTGTTCGTAGCCGCCATTATCCTGTGTGGAGTTGAGGGGAGCTCTTTCTCAAGTAATCTTTCCCTCGATTCCTGGTATCGTCTCTCCTCCCCTCTTTCTCAAAACACATTGGAGAAGATGTAATCCAATATGGTTGAGAAAGAGGTGAGGAGATGGGATGCGTGGAATAACAGAAAGCTTTTAGTGAGCTTTTGCGGTGAGTTGACAGCTCCGTCACGTCTGTGGTCTACCCATCTAACTATTGTCTATCTGTCTGCAGACCGCCCGGGGCTAATGAACGTGAAGCAGGTAGAACAGAGTCAGGACGGTATTCTCCAGGCCTTGGACCAGCACCTGCAGGCCAACCACCAGGACTCCCTCTACCTCTTCCCCAAGCTGCTGAACAAGATGGCCGACCTCAGACAGCTGGTCACAGAGAACGCCCTGCTGGTGCAGAAGATCAAGAAGACAGAGTCGGAGACCTCTCTGCACCCGCTACTACAGGAGATCTATAAGGACATGTACTGATTGGACTAAACCTGTACTGACTGGTCTAAACCAGACTGAACTGGACTGGGACCTGCTGCACCCACTAGTGCAGGTGTTCTACAGGGACTTGAACTAGTCTCCTCAAAAGTAGTGCCCTAGATAGGGAATAGGGGGCCATTTCGGACACAGCCCGAGTTTGAGACCTCATTGCACCAGCTACTACAGGAGCTGAACAAGAACATGACTGGACATAGTGGACTAAAACGGACCAACCCGGACTGGACTTTGCTGCATCTGCTACTACAGGAATTGGACTTAACAGGATGGGACCGGACGTTGCTGCACCCTACTGTAGGCGATTTATAAAGACGCATACATGTATTAGTCCTCCTGATAAGCAGAGCAACACTGTTCAATTCAATGAAACGTCATTGTCCCCTTAGAGCAAATACTGACTGTTGTTGATAGCAATACGGTTACATAATGATGTTATGTATATATTTAAATAGTACTGTTTGGTACATGGTCTTCTCTGTACTTGGGGTGTGGAATAAAAAAATGTTAGATAGACATGGTACTGTAGGGATTTCACTACAGCAGTAACACAAATGTACATACGATTATATAGAACTCTTATTCCAGAGTAATGTTGTGAATGTGTACTACTGCCCCAAATGAGTCTGTTGACAAAACCTGGCAAAGGTTTCACGTCACCTTAGGGGTAAAATTGAGTACAAGTCTCATGTGTGCATTTGAAGGTTTGCTGTTGAGGAAATTGTTTAATCAGGTTGCAAAGTTTGTAGAAGTTATAAAGAGACTATATATAGAAGTTGCTTAACAACATGGTACAGGTCAAAGGAAAATGGGTGTTGATTAATATGGATAGTGTTAAGAGTTTGAAAAACAAGTTATTTCTCTTTAATATAACTAAAACTCGAGCCTCTTACCTTCCTTGGTTATACTGTATATTTTGTTACAAACATTTTCATACCTCTCAGAATGGTTTAATACACTACTGGTACTGTTTGCAGTAGCGCAATCTAAATAATAGTTCATTTCGTGCAATATTTTTACTATTCTAGCCTATTGTCAATGTTGTGCAGAATCGGAAGAATCTGCATGTATGACTCATCAAATAATCTTTTAATGATTTGATTCCTTGAGTTGTCTTCTAAGCACCCATTTTGAGGTTGTTTTAAGGAATTTATTTGTAGTTAGGGAATATAAAAAAAGTAAGTGAATTTAATCATTCACCAGAATAATGGCGGTAATTCTGTTAGATTGTACAGATGTGTGCTCTTTGGTTTATCTAAGGTACCGACGTGGTGAGTTGTAATGTTATGATACCTGTGTACACAAATTATAAATGTATTCATTATTATGACAACTAATGACACTAAAAGGTTTTATGGAAAAAAATGTAGGCTGTCACCTTTCAGTGATCATCGATTATGGACAGGTACCATTGTGAAATGTGACTACCCCAACATGTATTGCCATCTGTTTTCTAAAATACTGAAATTATATTTTTGAGATGAGTTTGGCCTTTACTTTTAGAAGTGTGATTCTGTATCTAATCTAGATGAACAGAGAACCAGCAAAGGATCAGTCCTTAAACCTTAGTGCATTACTGTTACTGGTATATGTAATGTAGTGGTGTCTGCTTATCTTACCACGACTCAGGACAGACAACGTGGCTGCCTTGTGGATTAAATAAATGTCTGGCATAATACATTTGAATGCTGAGAGATGAATATCAAGACTCTACCAAAATCACACCTTTGAACTCTGCATCCACTCAGGGCTATAATGTACAACACTGAACAAACTACTTTTTCAAGGATTGTATGTATTCTATCTACAATTTCATTATTGTTTCTAGGTCTGCACGATCTGGGTTTGGGCCTTTAATAAATGCTTATAGCAAATAAAAAGTGTTTATATAAAGTTGTAGGGCTCAACTACCTCATGAATTTAGTAACACCTATCAAGGTGCCGCATACTGGAAGTACATTGTACAAAAAAGTAGACAAATATTTTCCAATTGCAGTATATGTAGTATGCATTCACAACATTTCCCCCCAAAAAAGTATCTTGTAGGTTTTAGAAGTCTATGGGAGTGCCCTTGTGTGGGGCCAGGGAAATGTTCTTAGAATATTCTATTGATCCTAATGCATCTCATGTGCCTCCCTCTCTCCAGTTGAAACAGAAGAAATCAGAGATGGCAAAAACTTTGAAGGCACCAGTTATTTTTGTGACTAGCTGTACTTAGCCCCAAATAATGGACAGGTACAAGTTGCAGCACTTCAAAACGTTTTTGTACATGATTGTCTCATATTTTGTCTTTAATAATAATCATTTGTATTTGATACTGCTTTTTATTACAAAGATAATCTCAAAGACTTTAGTACACTCCAGTAAATGAACATGTACAATATTTTTATAAAAAATGTACAGTTATTGATACATTTCTGCCTAATTAGGGTGGGGTTGATTTGATTTGTGTTTGACCATAGCTTTTCAATGGGAGGATTCGGTTATGCTGAGCTGCGGGTCGCCGGTCTATAGCCGGTGACGGTGAACGGGCAAAAGCAGTAAAGAAGGAACGCCATTCTCAAATCGATCAGTGATCTGCGCTGCTTGGTCATGTCAACAAGGCAGCATGGCGCATCGTCCAGAAACATACCTCTCTTTTCCATAAAAAATATGTTTGCATTTTCAAACTAGTTTTCATTGGGAAGGCAGATAAATATTATCAAAAGCTATCACTTTTGCTATCACTATCACAATCCTACTCGTTACTCCACGCCACGTGCTAATTACGTCACTTTTGTTTTGAGCTGACTTCGCAGTGGAATTTGAACCGGGCACCTGGCTCACGACGGGAGGCTGCCCGGTTCCTTCTCCCGGTGCAAAACACGTCTACCCGGGCGCCCGGACCAGATTAATCAAATCTCCTCATTGGTTTCTTTTTTTCTCTCCCCTAATTGGATAGATGGGAAAGCAACGCCCACTTTCTATTTAGCTGAAAAGCTTTTAGCTCGTTATTTGGGGTGCAAGAACATCAACAAGACGCAGACCAGAAAAATGGAGTCAGAAATAGGTCAAACTTCGTATTTTCGTAGTGGTGTAACTTGTAGGTAGGCATCCCAAAATTAACTTGTTTCTTATGGCCTTAGATGCAATTTATTTGAAAGAACTGTGACTAAAAACAATTAATTAGTGTTCAGTACTAGGCCTACAATTAATCTTCTGAAAATTGGCTAGTGCACAGGTCTTGACTCTTAATGTTTGCAAACTTGTATTTGATTAACATTAACCAAGGTTAAGTTGTGGTGGAGCACGAGGCATGGCGTATGTGACGTAGAACGTTAACCGCTTGTGTGCAATTTGTCTGTTCTTGAAAAACAAAGATTTGACCAACAATAATGGAACAATATGGGTTTCCGTACCATGACTCATATGAACGTCCTTTAATCAATAGAAGGATTTGTAGGTATGGTTTTGGTTTGAGAACTGGGTCGGGTTTCTCTAACACAGCCCATCTATGCCGAAAAACTTTGTTAAAACTTCGATTAAAGTAACGCGCGGCAGGCGTGTTTTGAACTGATGAATTGATGTTTACATCCGGTTGTAGCGGCCAAGTTGTTGGTCAACTTGTGAGACATAAGCATAATGGCTTTATGTTAAGAGCAGTTCATGATTTAGGTTTTAACGTTAATTGGATATAGTTATAACTGAACTTTTGAAGTGTCGTTGCTATGGTCCAGTTGCTAACGCTAGGTAGATGATACTGCATAACTAACAAGTTCGGTTAAAGGGTTCGAACCCCGGTCACACGACGCCCACATCAAGAAGAGCATGAGCAATGTGATGGCTACATGGTATCTGTTTTACAGGCAATTCATGAACGGTTCATGCAGATTCGGTTCGAGGTGTCATTATCTACATGAGTTGCCATCAGTGTTGCCACCGACATCCCAAATATGCAGGTACTTCCAGAAAGGTGGTTGCTGGTTTGGAGATGGCTGCAGGTGAGTCATTAAATGCATAATGGCCTGACTATTACTATTCAGACTACTTTATAAACTTTTACACTACCTACTTTCTGAGTCATTGGATTGTCTTTTGCCTATTCTCCAGATATCTCCACATCCCTGACGCTGACGCAACCAGTGCGGGGTTGAGTAGGAGGGGTTCAGCACCTGTGGTTCACACCCCGTGGGTTGGCCATGCACTACCAGAACGTAGAGGATCAGAGCCCTCTCTACTGCAGGCACAGGGCTTCTACAGCCAAGGACACAGGGGCTCAGAGTCCATGCAGACCTATGTAGTGCAAAACGCTGGCTGTCAGAACACTGATATCACAGAAGAGGATGTAGCTGAAGGTTCATCGCAAACTTCACCTCAACGACAGGGTATGACCTCAATTGGTCGGTCCCCTTAGCTAGGTTTTACCTTGGTATTGGGGTATACTGTTGGCCTGGTTCCTGATCTGTTTGTGCAGTCTTGCCAATTCAAATGTTTGGCATTACAAAGATCATAGGGGTTAGCAAGGTTGCACAAATGGTGTTGGGACCAGGATAGTGTATTGTAGTACTGTACAGAGGAATTGTATGTGTGTGTATATGTATGTAGTAGTAATTGGTTGTAATAATGTCCCTTTTTTTTTTTGGCAGCGGAGTCATCACACTCTCATGTCACAGATCCCCAAGCTTCAGTCCAACAGTGTCCCGGGACATCGGCCCAAACTACAGTTCCGTCCAGCACACTGTCAGCTCAAGCAGGCGAATGGAGACCTCTAGTCAATCAGCAGGTTTGTAATTGCTATGGAAATAAGCTTATTTTGGAGTTACTTTCTCTGCTACCTCAGACTTAAAAATAAATAAATAAATGCAATATCAGTCAAGCCGTAGAGTATACTCTGAAAGCTCACGGAAATATCTAGTTTTTGTTCTTTGTGTAACGGATTCAAGATCGTCCTAGATGCTTGCGCCACAGCTTGAAATGTCTCCACCACCGCTGCTGATTTGGATAATACTCGGTGGCGCAGCTGGTTAACATATTGTCAAGCAGGGGGGGCACAAGATCAGCTACTGCTTAGGATGTTGAGCGCGGAAGCAACACTGCAAAGCGGCACAATGAAGCCTGTTACGTTTGTTCTTAGCAGGAGCCTCCCTCCCAGGAGGCAGCAGCAGAGCCTGGTGCCTCCTCTGCCACTGCTGCCTTCCAGACGGACCAGGAGCACATGGACTCCTTCAACCTAAGTAAAGATGTGACCTGTGGCATCTGCATGGAGACTGTGTACGAGAAGACCAGTGCTGAGGAGAGGCGCTTTGGCATCCTGCCCAACTGCAGCCATCCTTTCTGCCTGAGCTGCATCGTCACCTGGAGGAAAACCAAGAACTTCCAGGAAGAAGTTATAAAGTAAGACGGCCAGGCAGCATAGTTTATGGCTTTAAAAAAAAATTTTGTTTTACTTGCCTGGAAGGGCTGACTTTCTTTATCTACTCTTTGCCAAAGGGGCTGCCCACAGTGCAGAGTGAAGTCCGCGTTTTACGTCCCTAACAAGTACTGGGTGGAAGGACACCCAAAGGAAACCCTAATCCGTAACTTCAAAGAGAAATGCAGGTTAGCATTCATCTTTCTGTCTAGAATTATGTCAAATGGGGCTCTTTCTGTGATTTTGGCTTTAAAGGAATGTGACTCGTCCTGATAAATCAAGAATTCCTGCTTTTCTGACGTCTTCCATTCATGTTATTGAAACGTGCCTGGCCCCTAGCCAAAATTCAGATTTTCTGTTGTCCTGACCACATCCCTATTTTTCCAGTAAAAGAAGATGTAATTTCTTCATGCGTCATGGATGCTGTCCCTTCAAGACTGAGTGTCTCTATTGGCATGACCTGCCTCATGGCTACAGACCACCTCGCCGACGCAGATCAGCACATTCTGTAAATATTTGACAGATTACTTTAGCTTCACACACAGTTAAACATGGATAAATATAAACTGAAACAGACATTTTAGATTGTGACCGCTCAATGCATTTCTAAATTACAAAAGCTTTCTTTTTTTGCTCTTATCCAATAGCACAATGCGATGAGTCTGGATGACTTGGGCAGCCTACAACTTCTTGACTATGTCATTGCTATGACTCTACTGGATGACTTGCTTGATGATGATGATGATGATGATGATGAGTTCCCTCTGTACCTGAGTGAATACGACGATTATGACCTATTCTGAGCACCACCACCCTGCTCCAAGGATTTGGTCTGCAATGGATGACCATGGCCTGAACTCTAACCCCATTAAAGAAGACTGCTATGTATTCACTCACTGTCCCTCATAGTCTCAGAACTTAACTCCCTATATATGCCTCATATCTGCTTTCCTGATGGGGAAAACGATAGCTGTTTTCAGGTATAGGTCTAGCACTTGCAGACCTGTTGCTTGAAGACCTGTACCAAAGGCTAGGATTACCACTGGTTCACTTACAAGTATTGTTAAGCCTCCCAGACTTGACATGAACAATCCTAACCAACAGCTAACCTTTTGGTTGGATCCAGGGCTGTGTTGGTTGGCGATTGGTTCTTCTCTTGCTGTTGATGGCATTGGTTAATTGCAAGTTGAGGATGGGTTAATTGATTAGTGGGTTAATTGATGTGGTGTGCTGCTTTGGATTGCCCTCTGTTGTTCCATTGGCTGGTCCTGTTAAAAAAAAAAAAAAGTGTCACTTGTGCCAATGCTGTGTCACTATTGCCATTTGCACCATTTAGTAAGTGAGAATATTTTTTCCCTATTTTTTTTTTTTTAAGATGTGTGTAGTTTATATATTTTATGTCTACATTGGAAGTATACTTTGCCTTGCCCTAAGACATGGCTATACTCCTATAGCGCCTCAGTTCAATACCTTGCCCTGCTATTTTTCACTTGTCTATGACATACTTAAGCAGTGGAGGCTGCTGAGGGTCGGCTCATAATACTGGATTATAATGGTATGGTATCAAACATATGAAAAACACGTTTTTGATACCGTTCTATTTGCTTCATTCTAGCCATTATGAGCCGTTCTCCCCTCAGCAGTCTCCACTGTACTTGAGATGCTTACCTCTGCTGTTGACAGGGCATGATACTCTTGTTGACATGCTGATTGAAGACCTAATGTCTGATTTTATTACTTCTAACCTGTTTGTATTTTCACGCACAGAAAAGAGAATAAAACATAGTTTCACAGTTTGAGCAAATGTTTTTTTTTTATATAAAAATATACATTCTTTCATACCTGCTTCAGGGAATGGCCATGTCTAACCTGTTTGAATTCCCACATATATGGATTTAAGGTTTTGATGAGAACTCCTTTTTTGGCTTCATTATGAATAGGTTAAACCTCTTAAATGTGAAGTCTCCATATTTGGGGACCTTATTCAATATTTTTTTTATTCAATTCAGTCTGGTATGAGAACTGTAGCGCCTATCTGCAAAAGCAGGGTGTCTGCAGAAAGCTGAGTATCTTGGCTATCGGGCTCCCGAGTGGCGCAGCATCTCAGTGCTAGAGGCATCACTACAGACCCTGGTTGTATAACAACTGCCCGTGATCGGGAGTCCCATAGGGCGCTGCACAATTGGCCCAGCGTCGTCCGGGTTAGGGGAGGGTTGGCAGGTGTAGGCCGTCATTGTAAATGTTCTTAACTGACTTGCCTAGTTAAGTAAAGGTTCAATAAATTAAATATTAATCTGTGCTTTGATCTTTGACTTACTACCATATATGGGCATACGAAAGGCAAACTGAGCCGATTACCTAATTTCAAGATGGCTGCTACCTACATTCCGGTTAGTGTTGTGAAGCATAAACGACAAACACGGAATATGTCTATACACACCGAAAGCCGGGACTCCACAGATCACTAGGATGTCTTTATTTGTCTGACTTACCGTTATTGATCACCTGCGTGAAGTTGGTCCCCCACCCAACGCAAAACTTCGCAAAATAGGCTTAATTGTTTGTGCTCTGTTTGTGCTGCTATCATTTTTTAGATATTAGAGAATATTTTATACAGGTGGATCTCAAAAAATTAGAATATTGTGGAAAAGTTAAGTAATTTCAATAATTCAATTGACAAAGTGAAACTCATTGTGGAATAATTACACAAAGTGAAATAGTTCAAGCCTGTATTTGTTTTAATCTTGATTACGGTTTACAGCTCATGAAAAACCCCAAATTCAGTATCTCAGAAAATTTGAATATGACATAAAACCAGTGAAAAAAGGAAATTTAATACAGATGTCGGCCTTATGAAAAGTATGTTCTTGCACATACAGTCAGTACTTGGTTGGGGCTCCTTTTGCATGAATCACTGCATCTATGCGGCGTGGCATGGAGTCGATCAGCCTGTGGCACTGCTGAGGTGTTATGGAAGCCCGATAGCGGCCTTCAGCTCGTCTGCATTGTTGGGTCTTGTGTCATCTTCCTCTTGACAATACCCCATAAATTCTCTATGGGGTTCAGATCAGGCGAGTTTGCTGGCCAATCAAGCACAGTAATCCCATGGTCATTGAACCAGGTATTGGTACCTTTGGCAGTGTGGGCAGGTGCCAAGTCCTGCTGGAAAATGAAATCAGCATCTCAATAAAGAAGGAAGCATGAAGTGCTCTAACATTTCCTGGTAGACGGCTGAGTTGACTTTGGACTTGATTAAACACAGTGGACCAACACCAGAAGATGACATGGCTCCCCAAATCATCACTGACTGGAAACTTCACACTGGACTTCAAGCAACTTGGATTCTGTGCCTCTCCACTCTTCCTCAAGACTCTGGGACCTTGATTGCCAAATGAAATGCAAAATGTACTTTCATCTGAAAAGAGGACTATGGACCACTGAGTGACAGACCAGTTCTTTTTCTCCTTAGCCCAGGTAAGACGCTTCTGACGTTGCCTCTGGTTCAGGAGTGGCTTGACACGAGGAATGCGACAATTGTAGCCCATTTCCTGGATACGTCTGTGCGTGGTGGCTCTTGATGCACTGACTCCTGCCTCAGTCGATGACTGTCTTGTGAAGCCTACTTAACTGGACTGAGAAAACATACAAGGAGATGTAGCAAATATGTAGCAAATATATTATTTTGTACATCATGTTTCTGCCAGTCTCTTACGATCGAAAAGTGCTTCTGGATATCAGGACAGCGACTACTCACCTCGGACTGGATGAAGAGTTTTTCTTCAACGAGTCGGAAGGAAAGGATGTACTTCAAACACCCGACAAGGCCGAAATCCCTGTGTTTCGCAGGAGAAAGAGACAGATATTGGGGACGCAGGTCGGGGTGCCTTGTAAGGATCCGAAGGCCAACGTACAATCATTGGAAAATAAATTAGACGAGGTACGATCACGAATATCCTACCAACGGGACATTAAAAACTGAAATATCTTATGTTTCACCGAGTCGTGGCTGAACGACGACATGAATAACATACAGCTGGCGGGTTTTAAGCTTTTTCGTCAGGATAGAACAGTAGCCTGTCGTGTCTTGACTATCATTAAAAGGGAAGACTGTTATATTATCAAATCAATTCCCTAGGTTTACTTATTAAGTGATTAAACTAATCATGTAAACATTAACTAGGAAGTCGGGGCACCACGGGAAAATGTTTATAGAGTTGCTATCTCTCAAAAAAAAAAAATCTTATAACAGTCGCTTTTAATAGAATTGACCTCGGTCAGTCTCATTCTTAAACATTGTAATTCCTGGTCTGCACGAACCCTAACTTTATGATGAATCATCCATAAACAAATTGTCTCAATTATTTATTTACTAGCTAATTAAACAATTGCAGAATATACAAAACATCCTAACATTATACAGTAAATACCGTTTCTAGAGGACTTAACAAAACAAGACAGTTTGGTTATAACACGGTAGATTCAGAGATAAGGGGGGTGGGATGGTGGAAGGAATAGACAAAGGAATAGGTCTCTATCGGACATGGGAAGCTACGCTCACGTAAATATAAAATCTTATGCACTTTAACAACCGCCTGTTCAGATAAAGGAATGCAATTCGTATTTACGTCGCTGGCTTCAATCGTTGAGAGACTGGTTTGCCCGGTAGAGATCGCCATTGTCCTTTGTAGAGTCTTTCTGGGGCGTAGTGGTGAGAGTAAATACTTTGAAGAGGGGCTTCGTCGTGGTAGTCAGTGTCCTTTTCTTAGGCTTACGTAAGTTTCCAGCTGGAGACTGGTAACGCAACATCTAGGATGTATCACTTCTTCTGCAGTGATAGATAGTTTCAGAGTTCATACCATTTGCAACCTTAGCTTACACGGTGGTTAGCATGGTCTATAGAGTGGTAGCCATTTCAAATGTGTGGAGCTAGTCCTCACATTCTTTCTGGACTGGTGTGAATTGTGTCACGGGGGCTTTTATACTTGGGGTAGAAAAGGGGCCACCTCATCATGTTTGTGCCCACCTGGGTGTGGCTACAGACTGTGCATAAGTTACCATAAAACAACCAATTCTCATTTAGATGACTAAATCACATTATGTTTTCAAAAGTATTCTTATACTTAATCATTCATCTTATACAACATTCAGATGCAGCGCTAATAACTGAGGAATGTAGACTTTGAAAGATACAGTTATGTTGTCCTACTGTCTTCCATGATGTCACAGAATGAAACACCTTCGACATGGTCGTTCTTTCAGTTCCCCCGAGCGCTTCCCACATTCTCAAAAATATAAATATTGTTATATTTATCCATTATTTGGATGTAGGAATCTTGTCGGGAAAAGATCCATTGTTCTACTAACACGTGCCCAAACCGCACGTGCGTCTGCGTGCGCAATCGGGCGCAAGATGATTTTATCCCCCCACACCAAACGCGATCATGACACACAGGTTGAAAAATCAAAACAAACTCTGAACCAATTATATTAATTTGGGGACAGGTCGAAAAGCATTAAACCTTTATGGCAATTTAGCTAGCTAGCTTGCTGTTGCTAGCTAATTTGTCCTATTTAGCATGCTGTTGCTAGCTAATTTGTCCTGGGATATAAATATTGGGTTTTTATTTTACCTGAAATGCACAAGGTCCTCTACTCCGACAATCCACAAATAAAAGGGTCAACCAAATCGTTTCATCTCTCCTCCTTCCTTCAGGCTTCTTTTTCTTCTTTGGGACTTTATATAGCGATTGGCAACTAACTTTCATAACAACGTGCATTATCACAGCCGAACAGTTAATCTTTCAATCACCCACTATTTTAGCGCCTGGCAACAAAGACGCTTGTTGGCACGCGCGAGCGGTGCAATGATTGAATAACATGTATGTGAACATTTATTTTGCAACTCTCGCGCACGCGACACGAACAGTGTGGTCAGCGTGTAAGATACATCCTCTGACTCTCTCTTTCTGCATGTCCAGCGAGAGAGAGAGAGAGAGAGAGAGACTCGGCCAGGAATTTATGACCTGTTGTAAAGTCATAACAGGAGGGGGGTGTTCACATCTCTACCTAGCAGATCCACTAAAAGGGAAGCGAGCGTCATGACAAGCCTCTGGCAAGACAAGGGGCGGCAGTCTATGTATATTGGTAAACAACAGCTGGTGCACGAAATCTAAGGAAGTATCAATGTTTTGCTTGCCTGAGGTAGAGTATCTCATGATAAGCTGTAGACCACAATATTTACCAAGAGAGTTTGCATCAATATTTTTCGTAGCTGTCTATATACCACCACAAACCATTGCTGGCACTAAAACCACACTCAATGAGTTGTATACGGCCATAAGCAAACAGGAAAATTCTCATCCAGAGGCGGCGTTCCTAGTGGCCAGGGACTTGAATGCAGGGAAACTCAAATCCGTTTTACCTGATTTATATCAGCATGTTAAATGTGCAACCAGAGGGAAAGAACTCTAGACCACCTTTGCTCCACACAGATACACATACAAAGCTCTCCCTCGCCCTCCATTTGGCAAATCTTACCATAATTCTATCCTCGTGATTTCTGCTTACAAGCAAAAACTAAAGCAGGAAGCACCAGTGTCTCGGTCAATGAGAAAGTGGTCAGATGAAGCCGATGCTAAGCTACAGGACTGTTTTGCTAGCACAGACTGGAATATGTTCTGGGATTCTTCCGATGGCATTGAAGGCTATACTGAAGAAAAGGCTGTCAAGCATAGGTCTCTCTCAGCACACTGTGTCATGGTTTGCTAACTATCTATCAAATAGAACTCAGTGCACAAAATGTAATGGGCTCGCATCTGATACATTGTCTGTTTTAAATGGTGTGCCCCAGGGCTCTGTACTGGGTCCTCTTTTATTTACTATTTATATTAATGATCTAGATAAAAATGTACTAAATGCCCAATTTCACTTTTATGCCGATGACACTGTTATTTATTGTTGTGCCTCGACTTTAGAATTTACAAACTGCTTTTAATGCTGTTCAATATACCTTATGTCAATTGAGGCTTGTTCTCAATGTAGAAAAAAAAAAAAACTAATGGTGTTCTCCAAAGCCAGAAAGAAACTTTTGAATCTTCCATGCATTACTATCTGCCAGGGAAATGTGATCGAGGCAGTGACTTCGTATAAATATCTTGGAATTGTAATTGACGATGACCTGTCATTTAAATTGCATATACTGCAACTTGCCAAAAAACTGAGGTTGAAGCTGGGATTTTATTTGAGAAATAAGGCTTGTTTCTCTTTTAAAGCCAGACAAAAACTTATTTTAGGAACTTTTATGCCTATACTTGACTATGGTGATATTTGTTATATGAACGCCTCTGCTCAGTGTTTGAGATCTATTGACACCCTTTACCATGGAGCATTGAGATTTATTTTAAATTGTCGGGCACTCACGCACCATTGCACTTTATATGCTGGGGTTGGATGGCCTTCACTAGCATCCCGTAGACTTAGTCATTTGTATACCTTTGTTTACAAAGCTATACTGGGTTAGTTGCCTTCTTATTTATGCTCTTTTATACAGAAAAAATGTGGTGAGTACTGTCTTCGCTCAAAGGACGTTGTTTTGCTTGCAGTACCAAATGTCAGAACGAATTTAGGAAAAAGAGCTTTCATGTACTCTGCCCCATCAGCTTGGAACACCCTTCAAAATCGTTTGAAATTGATAGAACTTGTCTCTCTTGGCGTTTTTAAATCCTTGATGAAGGACCTTGAGGCCGATTCCTTTACTTGTCAATGTTTTTAATTTTGCTTTGTAAACATCTGTGGAATTATATTGTTTATGTTTTATGTATTTACTGATGATATCTGTATTTGTTGTATTGTACTTGCAACTTTTATGTAATGACTTACTGCTGCCTGTTTTGCCCAGGACACTCTTGGAAAATAGATTTTTAATCTCAATGTGCCCTTCCTAGTTAAATAAAGGTTTAATAAAAAAAAAAAAAAAAATGGAGGAGTACACCACATCTGTCACTGGCTTAATCAATAAGTGCATCGATGACGTTGTCCCCACAGTAACCGTACGTACATACCCCAACCAGAAGCCATGGATTACAGGCAACATCCGCACTGAGCTAAAGGGTAGAGCTGAAAGCGGGAATCTAACCCGGAGGCTTATAAAAAATCCCGCTATGCCTTCCAACAAACCATCAAACAGGCAAAGTGTCAATACAGGACTAAGATTGAATCGTACTACACCGGCTCTGATGCCCGTCGGATGTGGCAGGGCTTGCAAACTATTACAGACTACAAAGGGAAGCACAGCCGCGAGCTTCCCAGTGACACAAGCCTACCAGACGAGCTGAATTACTTCTATGCTCGCTTCTAGGCAAGTAAAACTGAAACATGCATGAGAGCATCAGCTGTTCCGGGCGACTGTGTGATCATGCTCTCCGTAGCCGATGTGAGTAAGACCTTTTAAACAGGTCGACATTCAGAAGGTCGCAGGGCCAAACGGATTACCAGGATGTGTACTCCGAGCATGCGCTGACCAACTGGCAAGTGTCTTCACTGACATTTTCAACCTGTCCCTGACTGAGTCTGTAATACCAATATGTTTCAAGCAGACCACCATAGTCCCTGTGCCCAAAAACACTAAGGTAACCTGCCTAAATGACTACCGACCTGTAGCACTCACTTCTGTAGCCATGAAGTGCTTTGAAAGGCTGGTCATGGCTCACATCAAAACCATTATCCCAGAAACCCTAGACCCTCTCCAATTTGCATACCGCCCCAACAGATCCACAGATGATGCAATCTCTATTGCACTCAACACTGCCCTTTCACACCTGGACAAAAGGAACACCTATGTGAGAATGCTATTCATTGACTAGAGCTCAGCCTTCAACACCATAATGCCCTCAAAGCTCATCACTAAACTAAGGACCCTGGGACTAAACACCTCCCTCTGCAACTGGATCCTGGACTTCCTGATGGGCCGCCCCCCAGGTGGTAAGGGTAGGTAACAACACATCCTCCACGTTGATCCTCAACACAGGGGCCCCTCAGGGGTGCATGCTCAGTCCCCTCCTGTACTCCCTGTTCACTCATGACTACACGACTCCAACACCATCATCAAGTTTGCTGATGACACAACAGTGGTAGGGTTGATCACCGACAACGATGAGACAGCCTTTAGGGAGGAGGTCAGAGACCTGGCCGTGTGGTGCCAGGACAACAACCCTCTCCCTCAACGTGATCAAGACAAAGTAGATGATTGTGGAACACAGGAAAAGGAGGACCGGGCACGCCCCCATTCTTATCAACAGGGCTGTAGTGGAGCAGGTTGAGAGCTTCAAGTTCCTTGGTGTCCACATCACCAACAAACTATCATGGTCCAAACACACTAAGACAGTCGTGAAGAGGGCCCGACAAAGCCTATTCCCCCTCAGGAGACTGAAAAGATTTGGCATGGGTCCTCAAATCCTCAAAAGGTTCTACAACTGCACCATCGAGAGCATTCTGACTGGTTGCATCACTGCCTGGTATGGCAAAGGGTAGTGCGTACAGCCCAGTACATCACTGGGGCCAAATTTCCAGCCATCCAAGACCTCTATACCAGGCGTCAGAGGAAAGTCCTAAAAATTGTCAAAGACTCCAGTCACCCTAGTCATAGACTGTTCTCTCTGCTACCGCACGGTAAGCGGTACCGGAGCACCAAGTCTAGGTCCAAAAGGCTTCTTAACAGCTTCTACCCCTAAGCCATCAGATTCCTGAACAGCTAATCAAAGGGGCACCAGACCCCTCTTTTAGGCTGTTGCTACTCTCTGTTTATTATCTATGCATTGTCACTTTAACTCTCCCGACATGTACATATTACCTCGATTACCCTGACTAACCGGTGCCCCCGAAGACTCTGTACCGGTACCCCTGTATATATTGTTATTTTACTGCTGCTGTTTAATTATCTGTTACTTTTATTTTCTTTCTATTTTTTAAAGCATTCTTGGTTTAGGGCTTGTAGGTTTAGGGCTTGTTTTCTTGGTTTAGGGCTTGTAGGTTTAGGGCTTGTTTTCTTGGTTTAGGGCTTGTAGGTAAGCATTTCACTGTAAGGTCTACACCCGTTGTATTCGGAGCATGTGACAAATACAATTTGATTTGATTTGATCTTACAAGGTAAGCTTTGATTTGGTCTGTGTTTGAGCTGTAGCTAAATGGGGGATATGAAATTAATCATTAGGTTGGTAGGAACAAATCTAGCCTATTGTCAATGTTACCTGATGATGTATGACTTTTTAATATTTTATTTTTTATCACAGAAACATCAGTATACATACAAGAGGTATACAAACAGACAATGATAACATATGCTAGGGGGTACAAACAACAAAATGACACATTATACAAAGACCTTAAAAGGATACACACATATTTATTGTTTTAACAGCTTTCTTATTGGAAGAATGTAGAATGGGCTTTATGTACGGCTCAAATTCCTTATAGAAAACAAGGGAAAGTGGTAATTTATCAGTGAGTTTACATTTATGAATATGACATTTTGCCATTAGTACAATTATATTTCTGAGGTAAAATTGTTAGTCTTTATTCTTATTATAGTTAAAGAGACCGAGCAGCACATTCTCCCATAACAAACAAAAGTCAACAAGAATATAATGTCTTTACAATGTAATGTAGGCAATGCCAAAATACATGTAAAACTGTTTCTGGATGCTCAACTAAAAAAAAGTAAAGTTAATGTTAATGTCTTTTTTTGAGTTTCTTCAGGTAATGATTCACAGGGTAACACTTAAGGATCATTCTGAAAGAGACGTCTTGGACCTTGTTAACAAGCAGGTATTTGTGTGGTAATAACCAGACTTTTTTTCCCAACAGATATTAATGACAAATGTACTCCCAATAAGTTGTGACATAAGGAATAGATACAATATCCTTTTGAAATAAAGCACGTATAGATCCGTTGTTCTGAGGGAGCAAGAAGAAACACATTTTTCCTATTGGAGAGTCAACTGGATTAAGCGAGGGTATCTCAAGAAGGTGAGGTCTGGTTACACCTCTAAACAACATGAGAGTTCCAGATGGAATAGCATCAAAGACTATGGCAAACTCTCTAGATGTAACAGGGATATTGTAGCGAGATAAAAATTCCTCCGAATTGAGTAACAATCCTTCTGCATTAAAAAGTTGAATCACCAGCAGGATATGATTATTAAACCAGTTCTTAAAAAATAAAGACTTGTTTCTATACAAAATATCCTTATTGTTCCAAATAAAATACCTATGCAGGGAAAAATGATGTTTATATATTAATGACCACGCTAAGAATACTTGTCTATGAAAAGCAGATAATTTTGTAGGAATCTTATCAATGTTTTAGTTACAAAGTAACATAACATTTAAGCCACCAAAACAGGAGGATATATAATGAGGGATGGAATTCCAAATTGAAGTTGGATTCTTTAAGAAATGTTTAGCACAATTTATCTTTCAAAGTTGGAAAATATAAAAAATTGAGACCACCACATTCATATGTGTTCATAACGACAGATTTCCTAATATAATGCGTCCGATTTTTCCAGATGAAGTTGAAAAGCATCTGGTCAACTGCTTTACCTATTTTGTTGTCAACATGTAGGGACTGTCTGCAAGTAAGTCTGGAGTTACCTTCAGCTTTAGAAAGGATAAATCCCTCTGCAACTGTCAGGCTCTGGCCAGAAGCCTATTGCTTCTCTATGTATCCATGGTCAGAGTATGACAGGTCTATAATTTCTGTTTCTGAGGTAAAATTGTTAGTCTTTATTCTTATTATAGTTAAAGAGACCGAGCAGCACATTCTCCCATAACAAACAAAAGTCAACAAGAATATAATGTCTTTACAATGTAATGTAGGCAATGCCAAAATACATGTAAAACTGTTTCTGGATGCTCAACTAAAAAAAAGTAAAGTTAATGTTAATGTCTTTTTTTGAGTTTCTTCAGGTAATGATTCACAGGGTAACACTTAAGGATCATTCTGAAAGAGACGTCTTGGACCTTGTTAACAAGCAGGTATTTGTGTGGTAATAACCAGACTTTTTTTCCCAACAGATATTAATGACAAATGTACTCCCAATAAGTTGTGACATAAGGAATAGATACAATATCCTTTTGAAATAAAGCACGTATAGATCCGTTGTTCTGAGGGAGCAAGAAGAAACACATTTTTCCTATTGGAGAGTCAACTGGATTAAGCGAGGGTATCTCAAGAAGGTGAGGTCTGGTTACACCTCTAAACAACATGAGAGTTCCAGATGGAATAGCATCAAAGACTATGGCAAACTCTCTAGATGTAACAGGGATATTGTAGCGAGATAAAAATTCCTCCGAATTGAGTAACAATCCTTCTGCATTAAAAAGTTGAATCACCAGCAGGATATGATTATTAAACCAGTTCTTAAAAAATAAAGACTTGTTTCTATACAAAATATCCTTATTGTTCCAAATAAAATACCTATGCAGGGAAAAATGATGTTTATATATTAATGACCACGCTAAGAATACTTGTCTATGAAAAGCAGATAATTTTGTAGGAATCTTATCAATGTTTTAGTTACAAAGTAACATAACATTTAAGCCACCAAAACAGGAGGATATATAATGAGGGATGGAATTCCAAATTGAAGTTGGATTCTTTAAGAAATGTTTAGCACAATTTATCTTTCAAAGTTGGAAAATATAAAAAATTGAGACCACCACATTCATATGTGTTCATAACGACAGATTTCCTAATATAATGCGTCCGATTTTTCCAGATGAAGTTGAAAAGCATCTGGTCAACTGCTTTACCTATTTTGTTGTCAACATGTAGGGACTGTCTGCAAGTAAGTCTGGAGTTACCTTCAGCTTTAGAAAGGATAAATCCCTCTGCAACTGTCAGGCTCTGGCCAGAAGCCTATTGCTTCTCTATGTATCCATGGTCAGAGTATGACAGGTCTATAATTTCTGTTTCTGTGTGACTATCTATCAATATGTTTTGTGTTGGATCCCTAATTAGAGGCAGCTGCACTGCATTGTCTCTAATTAGGGATCCTACATATGTTTGTATGTCCCACACCTAGGTGTGGGTCGTTATATCTCCAGTCACGACAAGTAAGTGTGTTACGTTGTTTTGTCAACTCGTGTTTTTGTTTGTATAGTTCATCATTGTTAGGATTTATCTGCTGTATAAATAAAATGTTGAACTATACCTGCGCTGCGCCTTGGTCCCTCCATGCGTCCTTTAGTGACAGACCTTGGTCTGTCTATACACCCGCACGTGACAGCAACCAATGGTTCAACTTCTTATTTATTTATTTTTTAATAATAGGTATGACATTTAATGAGAATCTTTCCTGTTGATCCTTAGATATGGTAATGATGTATGACTTAATGGCAACATTGAATGTCCACCGAGTGACTATATCTTTTTGCATGAAAAATATGCAGAGGTTGAACACTTAGATATCCCCTGTATGTCCCACAGACACCACCACAATGTTTGAGAGAGGTTGGGGTTGTAGAAATTTCGTTTTTATAGTGAACAATAACTTTTAGGCACATCCAGTGTGCAAAAACAGTGCAATTACCACATTCAGACACTCTGGAGAGGTTGAAAGGACACTTGAATGTACCCCTTAACACCACCAAAATGTTTGAGTGAGGTTGATATGGTAGAAATTGTGTTTTTATACTGAACAAATAATATTTAGCGATTGCAAATGTGTAATAGCACTGGAATTTACAGACATATGCCACTTTGGAGAGGTTTAGAGACACTTTGAAACGTCCCGTGACCACAGCTGACACCACTTACTAAAACATCTGCCCAGGTTTATCAATCCCATTTTTTTTCTGATATTGTTCACATGTTGTGGATAGCATCTGATGTGTTTCCAGCTCTGGGAATCAATAATTCACTTATAGCTTGTCAAAGAAAGTTGACTTTCAAAATAAATAAAACAAACTATTAAAAAAACTGTTATTTTGTGTTTGCTTGATTTGGTGTATTCTTAACTATGTAACTCCTATCTATCTTCTGATAATTTCCTCATAATCTCCCAGATGTCTTCATTCCAAATATACCACGTTTTGCATGTCAGAATAATGTAATTACACATGAATACAGTTACTTTTTGGTAATTCTATTTAGGTGGAAATCTACAAAGAAACTCTTCTGAAACTCGTCAGTCTATTCTTGTTCTGAGAAATGAAGGCTATTCCATGCGAGAAATTGCCAAGAAACTGAAGATCTCGTACAACGCTGTGTACTACTCCCTTCACAGAACAGCGCAAACTGCCTCTAACCAGAATAGAAAGAGGAGTGGGAGGCCCCGGTGCACAACTGAGCAAGAGGACAAGTACACAAGTACATTAAAGTGTCTAGTTTGAGAAACAGACACTTCACAAGTCCTCAACTGGCAGCTTCATTAAATAGTACCCGCAAAACACCAGTCTCAACGTCAACAGTGAAGAGGCGACTCCTGGATGCTGGCCTTCTAGGCAGAGTCGCAAAGAAAAAGCCATATCTTCCTCTGTCCAGTGTCTGTTATTTTGCCCATCTTAATCTTTTATTTTTATTGGCCAGTCTGAGATAAGGCTTTTTCTTTGCAACTCTTCAGTTTCTTGGAAATTTCACGCATGGAATAGCCTTCCTTTCTCAGAACAAGAATAGACTGACGAGTTTCAGAAGAAACTTATTTGTTTCTGGACATTTTGAGCCTGTAATCGAACCCACAAATGCTGATGCTCCAGATACTCAACTAGACTAAAGAAGGCCAGTTTTATTGCTTCTTTAAATCAGCACAACAGTTTTCAGCTGTGCTAACATAATTGCAAAGGGGTTTTCTAATGATCAGTTAGCCTTTTAAAATGATAAACTTGGATTAGCTAACACAACGTGCCATTGGAACACAGGAGTGATGGTTGCTGATAATGGGCCTCTGACACCTATGTAGATATTCCATAAAAAATCATCAGTTTCCAGCTACAATAGTCATTTACAACATTAACGATGTCTACACTGTATTTCTGATAAATTTGTTGTTATTTAAACGGACAAAAAGACGTGTTTTTCTTTCAAAAACAAGGAAACTTCTAAATGACCCCAAACTTTTGAAAGGTAGTGTACATTTTAACATTACATTTCCTTCTTAGATGTATTCATCTACACTGATTGAAGTGGATGTAACAAGTGACATCAAAAAGCGATCATAGCTTTCACATGGATTCATGTCATGGAAAGAGCAGGTGTCCTTAATGTTTTGTATACTCAGTGCATTTTGTACACTGTAAAGAAAAGAAATTACGGGTCAACAAGTAAGGGCTCCCAGCGTTGATCAAAGCCCAGAATGCTAATATTATTTATCTGACTGAGGTCTATTAGTGCCTGCCTCTTTGCGAACGAGTGGATTCATGAACAGTGGTTTGTTCGCTATGTTACTCCCGGATTTGCCTTTTTAGTAGCACATTCACCACTCTCTAAAACGACTAACTCCGCCATCTCCCGGCAAAGGCTGGGGAGACGTGAAGCATTCGGCTCAAATAGTCAATACACAGGCTAAATTGCCACGGTAAGAGTATTCACACCCCTTGATTTATTCCACATTTTGTTGTGTTACAGCCTGAATTAATTAGCGGAAGACTTTTGTAATCTGCCACACCCCCTTTGAATAAACTTTTGTTTTGTCGGTGGAGAAAAGCGTGCACACGTTTAAAAACAATATGCTACTTATCTATAAAATGTATTGCACAACTACTGTAATTAGTTTTTACCACTTTACACATTTATTTTGGGACCCACAACGGGACCCACTGCTGCATACGTAATTTGCCTGATGATGCGTGAGTGGAGAAGGAGTCTCATTTCAGTTTCGGTCATGGTCCTTCTCCTTGCCAGCCTGATTACCTTTGACCTTTTTCAAAACGACGCAAGAGAAGACGCAGGAGTTGAGAAAATCTAGTCTGCATTCCAAACACTTAAAAGACACACCCTATCCCCTCAGCCCTCAAATTAAGTGGACACTTTTGATGACGTATCCTGACGTCTGACGAGTATACACTTGCAGGGCAAGGAACGAGGGAGGAAGGAATTATTTTGTAAATAGACCGGCCATTTCGTCACTAGTTCATCTGGAGATGATTGTGTTTTCAGCCACCGGTAGCTTTATATGCGCTACAGTCAATTCTGATAACCAAAAAAATTTAACAAGGTGGAATTTTCATGCAGATTGTATTTTTGTTTGATTATATTTCTAAGAATCTTTAGGGTGGGGGGAGTCAATCATTTTGACATTTTTGAGAAAAAAAGTATTACTTGTTAAACAAAAACTCTTTCTCTGAGTATTAGTAAAAAAGAATATAATTGGTATTATTTATTTTATACAGTAATTTTTGCTAATCTTTATCAAGGGTGTCAATTTCGAACCTGACTGTGTCTTTCAATTGTAACTTCCCCTCTCTCTGCTCAGGTTTGTGGAGACGGTGGAACTGCAGATCAGCCTGAAGAACTACGATCCCCAGAAGGACAAGCGTTTCCCTGGTACCGTCAGGTCTGGTCCTGGTCCGATAGGGTCTCATCCAACCTTCTCTGTCTGCTCCCTAAATCTAACACTGTTTGAAGAGTGAGAATCCACCTCTGTGTGGCAAGTTGGTAACAGATTGTTCACATACACAATCACAGGCTGTGTCTCGGTGGTCTAAGATGTCATCCTCTTCAACAAGATGTGTGAAAACAGATTGGCAATGGCTTGTGATGAATCAGGCATTTTCTGTCCAGTTCTGTTAAATCAGTGCAGAATAGATGAAGGAGAGGAGACCAAAAAAAGGTGGCCACTTTAGACTATTGATATGCACCGCCAGGTAAAATCCAAGCTGGGTAGGAGCATTCATTAGTAAGCTCTTAGGCTAGAGCTCCCTCTACTGGGCATATACAGCATAACATGATGTCAGCTGGTCTTACTGTAGTGAATCAGATATTCAGTCACTATTGGAGGACAGTGGAGTAGCTGGTGTTCAACATCCACCTGGCCATCAACTTCCTGGTCTCTGCTCAAGAAGAACTGGCAGAATGTACAGAGCCTTCAGAAAGTATTCACACAGCCTGAATAGATAGATAGATAGATAGATAGATAGATAGATAGATAGATAGATAGATAGATAGATAGATAGATAGATAGATAGATAGATAGATAGATAGATAGATAGATAGATAGATAGATAGATAGATAGATAGATAGATAGATAGATAGATAGGTACTTTATTGATCCCCCGGGGGGTAAATTTCATTGTCAAAAATGCATTAAATGTGAGATTTTGGGTCACTGTCCTACACACAATACTCAACGTGGAATTATGTTTTTAGACATGTTTACTAATTTTAAAAAAATGAAAAGCTGAAATGTCAATAAGTATTCAACCGTTTTCTTATGGCAAGTCACGTAATAAGTTACATGGACAATAATAGTGTTTCACATGATTTTTGAATGACTACCTCATATCTGTATCCCACACATACAATTATCTGTAAGGTCCCTCAGTCAAGCATGAATTTCAAACACAGATTCAACCACAAAGACCAGGGAAGTTTTCCAATGCCTCGCAAAGAAGGGCACCGATTTGGTAGATGGGTAAAAAAAAAAAACAGACACTGAATATCCCTTTGAGCATGGTGAATATATTAATTACACTTTGGATGGTGTATCAATACACCCAGTCACTACAAAGATACAGGCGTGCTTCCTAACTCAATCGCCCGAGAGGAAGGAAACCGCTCAGGGATTTCAACGAGGCCAATGTTGACTTGACAACAGTTAGAGTTTAATGGCTGTGATTGGAGTTTAATGGCTGTGACTGAGGATGGATCAACAACATTGTAGTTACTCCACAATACTAACCTAAATGACAGCGTGAAAAGAAGGAAAGCTGTACAGAATACAAATATTCCAAAACATACATCCTGTTTGCAATAAGGCACTAAAGTAAAACTGTTAAAAATTTGGATAATAAATTTCATGTCCTGAATACAAAGCGTTAAGTTTGGGGCAAATCCAACACAAAACATTACTGAGTACCACTCTTCATATGTTCAAGCATGGTGATGGCTGCATGATGTTATGGGTATGCTTGTCATTGGCAAAGAACTAAGGAGGGTTAAAAAAAAAAATACAAATAAACAGAATAGAGTTAAGCACAGGGAAAATCCTAGAGGAAACCCTAGTTCATTCTGCCAGACACTGGGAGACAAATTCAGCAGGACAATAACCTAACACAATGCCAAATATACAATGTAGTTGAATTTTCCAGAGTAGTGTAGTTACAGTTTTGACTTAAATCGGCTTGAAAATCTATGGCAAGACTTGAAATGGACTGTCTAGCAATGATCAACAACCAACTTGACAGAGCTTGAAGAATGTGTAAATATTGTACAATCCAGGTGTGCAAATCTCTTAGAGATTTACCCAGAAAGACTCACAGCTGTAATCACTGCCAAAGGGGATTCTAACATGTATTGACTCAGTAGGGGGAATACTTAATGAGATATTTAATTTTAAATACATTTGCAAAAATGTCTAAAAACATGTTTTCACTTCGTCATTATGGGGTGTTGTGTGTTGATGGGTGAGAAAAAAATATATTTAATACATTTTTAATTCAGTCTGTAACACAACAAATTGTGGAATAAGTCAAGGGGTCTGACTACTGGACAAGACCCAGAGACTCTACTAGTCTCTATCTGTGTTCATTTTGTCTAGTCTTAAATATCTTAGTCACATTTTTGTATTTTGAGTAATGATTTAGTCTAGTTATTGTCAAAATGACGAAAACAGTGGGCCGTTTTATTCAACTAAATGCCCTGTCATTCGTCACATTTTAGTCACATCACATTTGTATTGCCTCATGAATATATAGTAAACAAATCACCGACTTCCTTGTGCTCTAACATACATAGCCTTGTCCTACCAACATATTCTTCTGAGAGTCGACTGCGCTGTGTGCATCATCGTTATGTGTTACGTCTAGTCAATGAGAGCAGGCTGCAACGCCGACACCCATTGCTTACTCCCCTGCAGCTCACCAGCTGATCTGGGCTGTGTGTGAGGCTGTGGCACATCCTTCCCAGTGCTGAACAATACATCTGCATCTGTGCTGCTAAATACCAATTGTGCAGAGATAATTTAGTCTCGTCTCGTTTTAGTCAATTGAAATTACTTATTTTTTTTCTGGGTCTATTGTTTAGTAAATTATAGTCTCGTAAATTGCCACCAAAAAATAGGTGTTTGACGAATATTTTAGTCACTGTTTTTGTTGATGAAATTAACACTGGTCTCTACTAGAGTCTCTACTCGGGACTCAAACTACCTTGTATATCAAGATGTCTATAGGAAAACCCCTCATGAGAGAACCAAACTAGCCTGGTTCCAAATATGTTTGTGTTGTCTTGCCAACTCCTTTGGTTATTGTCGTGCCATCAACTACGTGTCTAGCTGCCTTTCTTTTCTATGAATAAACCTGCCAAGATCCTACAATCTTCGGTTCTGTCTCGTTTCTGTTCTAGTTGAGAGCATTTTCTCAAAGACACCTTAGAGACAAAGAGTGAACTCTTGTGCTAGTGCAGATCTGAAAATATACAGCAGAAGCCACATGCAATTCCTCAGTGTCAATAACAAATATGCATTAACTTGACTAAAACAAGTTGTTTCGAGAGGATTCGTGTAAGGAGGTGGGAGGAAGTCAGCTTAGGCGTCCAGATGTCCGTTGAGAACGGACAACAGACGATGGCGGTGGGCTGACTGCTTCCAACTTAACCACCGGCTCTGATTGACAGCCCTGATTGTTTGTTATTACGTAACAACACACACACACACTGAGCTGCTTTATGTAGTACCTAATAGGTACTGTACCTATCCTGGTCTACTTGCCTGACTGAGGATCTTATTATAGGATTACTGACGTCCTGAGTGCAGTCTTCTGAGACTGACGGAGAGAGTGAAGAGATCAACCGAGTAAGACAGATGGTAAGGAATTCTACTCTCTTTTGGTAGATCTTATTGTGGTCTTGTTCTTAGCTTCTTGGTTATTTGACCTTTATTCTGTTTTCATACTTTGCCTTTAGTCCAAGGGACAGGGAGCAGTTGTCTTTGGTCAACATTCTGTAGTAGCATCGTTCTGCTGCTATGGTGCCAATCCACGCTACGCACCCTCAGGTGAGTCCGACGGTCTCTTCTCTGACTACGCAAACCCTCTGCTAATGAATCAGACTGTACCTAATGCAGTGGGCTCATAATGTCTGAGTGAGTCAAACGTTTCTATTCCTCCAGCCTGCTGAGGGGACACCTAAACAAAGTGACCATCCAACCAAGATTGTAATCGTGCTTAACAGTGAGGACAGTGAGGAAGGTATAAGAACCCTAGTATACCTCGTCTAGCAACAATGGAGTCATTATTTAATTGTTGCTTTTGGGAGGATATCGTTTAGTACCCGAGTGTGTGCAACTATCGTAGAATAGTTTTAGTAAAAAAGGATGGAAATAAGTGTTATGAATGATAGTTTGTTGATAGTCTGAGCATCAGTAGATCTATTGGGGACCGTCCGAACGTGTGGCCTAATGTAGTATCACTGTGAACCACAAGGCTCTGATATGATGTGAAGAATAAGACGTTGGTGTCTTTCATTCACAGAGTCCGGTGAAGAGCAGCAGTCGGTTACGCCGTGGAATGATCTGTGTATTATAGACCGCGTCGGCCTCAACAGGTGAGGTTTTATTCTCTGTGTGACTGGCGATAATCATCACGATATTGGTAATGATCAAAAACTGATCGCCTTATCCTCATGTGTTTGGTTATCCTCATTAACCATTGGGTCATGTGTTTGGTTCTTCAGATATGTATTTGGTCATGTGTTTGGTTCTTCAGATATGTATTTGGTCATGTTTTTGGTTCTTCAGATATGTATTTGGTCATGCGTTTGGTTCTTCAGATATGTATTTGGTCATGCGTTTGGTTCTTCAGATATGTATTTGGTCATGCGTTTGGTTCTTCAGATATGTATTTGGTCATGCGTTTGGTTCTTCAGATATGTATTTGGTCATGCGTTTGGTTCTTCAGATATGTATTTGGTCATGTGTTTGGTTCTTCAGATATGTATTTGGTCATGTGTCTGGTTCTTCAGATATGTATTTGGTCATGTGTTTGGTTCTTCAGATATGTATTTGGTCATCTGTTTGGTTCTTCAGATATGTATTTGGTCATGTGTTTGGTTCTTCAGATATGTATTTGGTCATGTGTTTGCCTCAGATATGTATTTGGTCATGTGTTTGCCTCAGATATGTATTTGGTCATGTGTTTGCCTCAGATATGTATTTGGTCATGTGTTTGGTTCTTCAGATATGTATTTGGTCATGTGTTTGGTTCTTCAGATATGTATTTGGTCATGTGTTTGGTTCTTCAGATATGTATTTGGTCATGTGTTTGCCTCAGATATGTATTTGGTCATGTGTTTGGTTCTTCAGATATGTATTTGGTCATGTGTTTGGTTCTTCAGATATGTATTTGGTCATGTGTTTGGTTCTTCAGATATGTATTTGGTCATGTGTTTGGTTCTTCAGATATGTATTTGGTCATGTGTTTGGTTCTTCAGATATGTATTTGGTCATGTGTTTGGTTCTTCAGATATGTATTTGGTCATGTGTTTGGTTCTTCAGATATGTATTTGGTCATGTGTTTGCCTCAGATATGTATTTGGTCATGTGTTTGCCTCAGATATGTATTTGGTCATGTGTTTGGTTCTTCAGATATGTATTTGGTCATGTGTTTGGTTCTTCAGATATGTATTTGGTCATGTGTTTGGTTCTTCAGATATGTATTTGGTCATGTGTTTGGTTCTTCAGATATGTATTTGGTCATGTTTTTGGTTCTTCAGATATGTATTTGGTCATGCGTTTGGTTCTTCAGATATGTATTTGGTCATGCGTTTGGTTCTTCAGATATGTATTTGGTCATGCGTTTGGTTCTTCAGATATGTATTTGGTCATGCGTTTGGTTCTTCAGATATGTATTTGGTCATGTTTTTGGTTCTTCAGATATGTATTTGGTCATGCGTTTGGTTCTTCAGATATGTATTTGGTCATGCGTTTGGTTCTTCAGATATGTATTTGGTCATGCGTTTGGTTCTTCAGATATGTATTTGGTCATGCATTTGGTTCTTCAGATATGTATTTGGTCATGTGTTTGGTTCTTCAGATATGTATTTGGTCATGTGTTTGGTTCTTCAGATATGTATTTGGTCATGTGTTTGGTTCTTCAGATATGTATTTGGTCATGTGTTTGGTTCTTCAGATATGTATTTGGTCATGTGTTTGGTTCTTCAGATATGTATTTGGTCATGTGTTTGCCTCAGATATGTATTTGGTCATGTGTTTGCCTCAGATATGTATTTTGTCATGTGTTTGCCTCAGATATGTATTTGGTCATGTGTTTGGTTCTTCAGATATGTATTTGGTCATGTGTTTGGTTCTTCAGATATGTATTTGGTCATGTGTTTGGTTCTTCAGATATGTATTTGGTCATGTGTTTGTTTCTTCAGATATGTATTTGGTCATGTGTTTGCCTCAGATATGTATTTGGTCATGTGTTTGGTTCTTCAGATATGTATTTGGTCATGTGTTTGGTTCTTCAGATATGTATTTGGTCATGTGTTTGGTTCTTCAGATATGTATTTGGTCATGTGTTTGGTTCTTCAGATATGTATTTGGTCATGTGTTTGGTTCTTCAGATATGTATTTGGTCATGTGTTTGGTTCTTCAGATATGTATTTGGTCATGTGTTTGCCTCAGATATATATTTGGTCATGTGTTTGGTTCTTCAGATATGTATTTGGTCATGTGTTTGGTTCTTCAGATATGTATTTGGTCTTGTGTTTGGTTCTTCAGATATGTATTTGGTCATGTGTTTGGTTCTTCAGATATGTATTTGGTCATGTGTTTGGTTTTTCAGATATGTATTTGGTCATGTGTTTGGTTCTTCAGATATGTATTTGGTCATGTGTTTGCCTCAGATATGTATTTGGTCATGTGTTTGCCTCAGATATGTATTTGGTCATGTGTTTGGTTCTTCAGATATGTATTTGGTCATGTGTTTGGTTCTTCAGATATGTATTTGGTCATGTGTTTGGTTCTTCAGATATGTATTTGGTCATGTGTTTGGTTCTTCAGATATGTATTTGGTCATGTGTTTGGTTCTTCAGATATGTATTTTGTCATGTGTTTGCCTCAGATATGTATTTGGTCATGTGTTTGGTTCTTCAGATATGTATTTGGTCATGTGTTTGGTTCTTCAGATATGTATTTGGTCATGTGTTTGGTTCTTCAGATATGTATTTGGTCATGTGTTTGCCTCAGATATGTATTTGGTCATGTGTTTGGTTCTTCAGATATGTATTTGGTCATGTGTTTGGTTCTTCAGATATGTATTTGGTCATGTGTTTGGTTCTTCAGATATGTATTTGGTCATGTGTTTGGTTCTTCAGATATGTATTTGGTCATGTGTTTGGTTCTTCAGATATGTATTTGGTCATGTGTTTGGTTCTTCAGATATGTATTTGGTCATGTGTTTGGTTCTTCAGATATGTATTTGGTCATGTGTTTGCCTCAGATATGTATTTGGTCATGTGTTTGGTTCTTCAGATATGTATTTGGTCATGTGTTTGGTTCTTCAGATATGTATTTGGTCATGTGTTTGGTTCTTCAGATATGTATTTGGTCATGTGTTTGGTTCTTCAGATATGTATTTGGTCATGTGTTTGGTTCTTCAGATATGTATTTGGTCATGTGTTTGGTTCTTCAGATATGTATTTGGTCATGTGTTTGGTTCTTCAAGTTCAAGTTATCTTTATTGTCCCAATTGGGAAATGTGTTGTCCAGTCAGGGTTCATTAATAAAAAACAACAACATTAAAAACAGTGACAACCATTCAACCGATATACACATAACATGAAACAACGAGATCGATTAAAAGGAGCAATCACTGTGCAAAAGTACACCAATACATTTAATTTCAAGTGCAGATTCAGAAAGTTTATGGCCTGTGGGGGTAAAATAATGTTTGTATCTGTTGCTATGTATTGAGCTGGTTCATTGGGCATCTCTCTTTCTATTTCTAACTCTTTCTTTCTCTGTGTCTCTCTCTCTCTCTCTCCCTCTCTCGCTCTCCCTCTTCGTCTGTCCCTCCTTCCCTATATCGCAGTGCTAAGATGTCAGAGGAACAAGTGGAGGTGAGGCAATCCGTCAGTAGTCAATAACATGGTATTATGATGCATTGCGATCATAGTACACACAATACCCATACAAGGTGTATCCCTCACTGATTCCCCCAACCCATGTCACCCTTATAATGTATGAAAGCCTGTGACACCTTAATTTCCCATTAAGGATCAATACATTTCTATTCTGTTCTATTCTATTCCATTCTATCATTTTCTATTCTATTCTATTCTGTTCTATTCTATCCAGAATGCATTCTCCCAGATTGCGCTGGCCTTTCGTAGTGACCAGTACACCCTGAAGCAGAGGCTGCAGGCAGAGGAGCATGCTAGGAACCTGGCTGAGGAGAACATCCAGCTGGAGCTGATGAGAGGCCGGGAGACACTGGAGGTATTGGAAGAGGAGGAGGGTGGATGGGGTCCACTGCAATGAAGGAAGAGTAGTATTGGACGTTTCTAGCCTGTTTTCACTCACCAATATCTGAGCCCCTTAATCTTGATCAATTATGTTTGAGCCAGAGCAAAAGTATGAGGTAGTACCTATGAGTTAATACCAAAGAGTTAGTACCTATGAGTTATCACAAGCTTCTGCAGCACTGTGTCCCTGACATTGAGATCAACTTGTTTTCTGTGGAAGATACGGCCTACAGCGTACGAGTTGTGTATTGTATATGAGGCTTTTGTAGCAGAGTTTTACCTGTCTCACTGTGTTGTCAGACTTTGAAGGCTCTGTGTCTGGACAGTAAGCGTAGTAGGATTCTCCAGAGACTAGAGCTGTGTCTGGATATACTGGGAGGAACAGTGGAGAGAATCTCCAACACAGCAGAGGTGCTGGGAGCTGTACATCAGGTAGTCTCTCTCACACAGACATTACTATACAGTCTATTCTAGCTCAAAAAAACTTGATTATGGTTTAAAAGATTGCATCAGCTACACTTTACACCCCAATGACTGAATCAATGGGGGAGGGGGGGGGGACGCAATCATTATACTCGTCACTGATACTTTGAGACTAGAGCAGAATGAAGCTGCTCTTCTTTGATGTTGTTTACTACATGCTTATATGCTCTACCTATACATACAGTATACGTCCTCAATGTAGGTGTACTCTTGTACGGTAGGAGGCTCGTGTGAGTCGAGCGGTGGAGCTGATGGTGAGCCACGTTGACAACCTGAAGAGGCGTCATGAGAGAAACAACACAGAGCTGGACGACGCCAACAAAGTCAACGGGAAAAGCTCCAACAGGAACAGCAGCGACCCTACAGGTAAGTACCACCAGTGTAACAGTCTGGGTTCAAACCCCGGATATCCCGCACGCCACAAGACGTGTTAGCCCGCTGAGCTAAAGTGAGCTTGCTTATCACAGAACCATCACAGGTCTACCTGAATATGGCTCGGTACGTGATAGGCACGGCAGCTGTTATCTGACTGGTGTATCTCTCGCTGCAGATGAAGGAGAGTTCAGGCAGAAGGCCAATAAAACCTCTCAGCAGGTAGGAGCACTTCCCCGTCTTCATGCAGAGGATATTCACTATGTGAAACATTGTATCATATTGGTTTTTATCTTGTTTTAAACCTTAATCCCTTTCCTGTCTCTCTTCCTTCCTCTCGTTCTTCTAGTTGCACATTGGTGCAAGTCGTCGAAGGGTCAGCATAGCAGTGATCACCAAACAAGCCCAGGTCTGAGCAGTTTAAGCCCTCCCTCGCCGAAGACACACACGCACATACGCACACCAACTCTCTGCCTGTTCTTTTGCCGTAGGAAAAGCGAAAACGGGAAAGAGGGCTGCAGAAGTCATTCTCATTAGATCATGGGATGGGCAAGAAGTCACTCTCATCCCCATCTCCATCAATGGACCCCATCACAGAGTCCAACCCTTCAGTCATGGTCAAGACAGAAGAGATGGATGTTCCTTTACTGGATGGCAGGTAATGTAGGTGTAATGGACGTCACGCTACTTGCTTAGCGAGTACCACTTCCTCCCGATTCAGCCCATACCTGGTTCGAACTCGGGACCTCTGCCTCACAATCACACATGAACGTCGATCGCACCACCTCAAAAGCTAGCTAATGAGGTGACGCAAGCAGTACACTTCAGGCTGAGGAGTAAGTTTCACACTTCTACAGGATATACAGTACATGCAAGGGTTAAAGGAAATTCAGATGTAATTAAATTCTCTCTACCTGTCATTTCCATGTAATTCAATTCAAATTCCAGGTCAGTCTTTGAATTCAGAGAATTCAATTCCATTCAATTCCGATGTTAGGTCAAATCCAAGAATTCAATTCCCAATTCAATATTATCCCCAACAATTCCACAAATTCAAATGTAATTCCCTCAGGCTTTCAGGCTGATCAAGTCACTGTTCAGACAGCCTAGCTATGCAGGAAATATAGAAATACAAGTTGAACTGATTTAAAACAAATACTGCAGTCAATGTTTGATGCATTAATATGTTTGATGCATTAATTGAATTACATAACTTCCAAATTGTTGAAATTCAAATTTAATTCAACAAATTCTCCACTTCATGAGTGAATTCAATAATTGTATTAAAATGTCAAATTAAATTGGAATTGACCCCAACCCTGCCACCAACCAAACCTTTTTGCTGATTCAAGACCACCTGAACCTCCAGATGATAACAAACCAGAAGTCGCTGCTGCTGTCCAGTCACCATTGGAACCAGACCCCTCTCCAGTCTATACAGCACCCTGTCTCACTCCAACACACAAGCCAAATAAAGTGGACACCAAGAAAAACAGCATGAGGTATAGTATAGCATTTACACATAAATAACTAGAACACCTTTTTTATATGCAAGAGGAGGTCCTCGGAACTAAACTAGGCTGAACAAAAATATAAACGCAACATATTGGACGAGCTGTTTCATGAGCTGTAATAAAAGATCCCAGAAATGTTCCATACGCACAGATTTTGTGCACAAATTTGTTTACATCCCTGTTAGTGAGCATTTCTTCTTTGCCAAGATAATCCATCCACCGGACAGGTGTGGCATATCAAGAAGCTTGATATTATTAAACAGCATGATAATTACACAGGTGCACCTTGTGCTGCGGACAATAAAAGGCCACTCTAAAATGTGCAGTTTTGTCACACAACACAATGCCACAGATGTCTCAAGTTTTGAGGGAGTGTGCAATTGGCATGCTGACTGCAGGAATGTCCACCAGAGCTGTTGCTAGAGAATTCAATGTTAATTTCTCTACCATAAGCCGCCTCCAATGTTTTAGAGAATTTGGTAGTACGTCCAACTGGACTCACAACTGCAGACCATGTGTATGGCGCCGTGTGTGCGAGCGGTTTGCTGATGTCAGCGTTGTGAACAGAGTGCCCCATGGTGGGGGTGGGGTAATGGTATGGGCAGCCATAAGCTACAGATGTCAAACACAATAGCATTTTATTGATGGCAATTTGAATGCACAGAGATACAGTGACGCGATCCTGAGGCCCATTGTCGTGCCATTCATCCGCCGCCATAACCTCATGTTTCAGCATGATAAATGCACGGCCCCATGTCACAAGGATCTGTACACAATTCCTAGAAGCTGAAAATGTCCCAGTTCTTCCATGGCCTGCATACACACCAGACATGTCAGCCATTGAGCATGTTTGCGATGCTCTGGATCGACGTGTACGACAGCTTGTTCCAGTTCCTGCCAATATCCACCAACTTCGCACAGCCATTGAAGGGGAGTGGGACAACATTCCACAGGCCACAATCAACATCCTGATCAACTCTATGCGAAGGAGATGTGTCACGCTGCATGAGGAAGATGGTGTTCACACCAGATACTGGCTGGTTTTCCAACCCATGCCCATACCTTGTTTTTAAAGGTATCTGTGATGAACAGATGCATGTCCCAGTCATGTGATATTCATAGATAAGGGCCTAATGAATTTATTTAAATGGACTTTTTCCCCCTTATATGAACTGTAACTCAGTAAAGTCTTTGAAATTGTTCTTTGCATCAGGGAGTGGAGCATGGGAATAAATAGGCCAGATAATAATACACAAATAGATGTTATTTCTCAATAGGACTAGTAGAAAGATTAGGCCTCTCACACTGACAGTGTCACTGCATTTTAGTACACCAGAAGTACATTCATGCGTCAAACTGTATGCGTAGACGGCTTGACAGAAACGGTAGCAGTGTTTAACTTTTGTTGCACACACATATCCAGATGATGCCGCGTAACATTTTGCGCAATGGCGCTTTAAGTGTGAGATTTGGACAATATCTTCAGCGCCTAGTGTCTGCTGACAAACAAATCGTAGTTATTGCAGTCATCATCATCATGGAGTATTCAATAATCACGTCTAAGTATCATAATATATCTACGTTCTGATTATCTGGCCAACACACAATAAATATAAACCAATCAAAGGGAGAAGGAGAACAGCTACCAGCGAAGAGGGGCACACCTTGCCATAGACACTTACAATTTGGGTCACAGTAGAATTTGGATTAAACCACGGCCACTGCCACGTCCTCGCAAGTTACACCAACCTGTACAGTCCCCTAAAACAAAGGGTAAAACACAGCCTTTTATACCTGGCAGCCGCGCCATTCATTGACAATTGCCTACACCTGGCACAGAGAGAGGCAGAGTTTTAACACATTAACAGTTCGACCCTGCTACACACATGTTCAGAGGCGCAATAACACAAGGAATTGGCTAAACAAGGACCTTGTTGTTGTATTCCAACATGGCGGGTGTGTCTGTGAAATATAAATGGCACAGACATAAAGGCAAGGCCGCGCTGGAGAGGACGGAGAGGAGGAAAGAGAACAGAGAGAAAACAATGATGTCACACACTGACCAAAGCACCACTGGAACGTAAGTCGCTCTTAATGGGATAGCTATACTTTGACTTTCTCTGATGTCTCTACTATGTAAGTATATTGCAGTTCAACCTTTATTCGCAGCCATTATTCTTCCATACCTTAATGCCATGACAGTGACACCCAGCTTCTCTCTTTAGGTTTGGCCTTATTTGCAGAGATCGCCCACTGGCCCACTGGATGTGGCACTGCCGCTGGGTTGTCCTCAGTGTGTATCTAGTAGTGCTCTGCTGTGTGGTGCTACTGATCATCCTCTTCTTGCTCGGTCCTGAACGTCTGCTGTGAAATACAAAGATCTTTTCTGGTGATGAGCATCAACAAAAAAAAAAACACTTTCTGAAGGAGACAGACAGACAAAGCACTTCCTGGTTCTGACCTGGCTTCTGATTGGTCATTGAACAGCTTCACCCAATAAACATTCCTATTTCATGGAGTTGAAAGAATCACCATGTCTCAATTCTGTGATTAATCAATTGAAGTACGACATTGTCTTAGTTTGCATTTAGTGGCAGAAGTAACATGCTGGTGTTTTCTTTTTTGTGTGCAAACTGTCACATGGTGTGTGCCTGAGTTTTTAAATATGTTAATGGTATTGTTATTATGATATTTTAAATTGACTAGAAACCAATGCCTCTGCAAATGAATCTCTCTAAAAAGAAATGGCACTTGACAATCAGTCATATAAAGCCTTTTTATTATAAATATACAAACAATAATCATACTGATCCTATCAACTGGTTAGTACCACAACAAAACCGCAATGCAGTGAAAACATTTAACACAATCATGTTTCAAACCAACCACTTAGAAACAAAGGCATCTTCGGTTAATATAAATAAATAGTTTAACAGGTTAACATTCAGCTTATTTCATGTTATTGTTAGTGTACTACAGCTTAAGGAGAAACAGCAACTTTCTAGCATTTTCTAACACTCATTTAAAAAATAATAGTAAAAATTATATGTAAAATTATATTAAGGATTTAGTGATAGTTACAGGCAACTGCCCCCAAACTGGCCCAACGCCCTATTAAGACACTGTCAGTGTTGTAAGTAGTACTTAAGTAGTACTTTAAAGTACTATTTAAGTAGTTTTTGGGGGTATCTGTACTTTACTTTACTACTTATATTTTTGACAACTTTTACCTTTACTTCACTACATTCCTAGAGAAAATAATGTACTTTTTACTCCATACATTTCCCCTGACACCCCAAAGTACTCGTTACATTTAATGCTCAGGCAGGACAGCAATATGGTCCAATTCACGCACCTATCAATATAACACGTTGTCATCCCTACTGCCTCTGATCTGGCGGACTCACAAATACTGAGTTTGTAAATTATGTCTGAGTGTTGGAGTGTGCTCCTGTCTGACCGTAAATAAAAAAATATTATAAAATTAACTTAAACCTCTTAAGTTAATACACTGGGGGCCAACTGAGTTTAAATGTATTTGGCTAAGGTGCATGTAAACTTCCGAATTCACTGTATATGCACTGGGGGCCAAAAGTTTGGAATATTACTCATTCAAGGGTTGAGATTATTTAAAGAAATAAGTTTCTTTATTTGCACTATTTTTTACATTGTAGAATAAAAGTGAAGACATCAAAACTATGACATAACACATATGGAATCATGTAGTAACCAGAAAAGTGTTAAACAAATATATTTTATATTTGAGATTCTTCAAAGTAGCCACCCTTTGCCTTGATGACAGCTTTGCATACACATGGCATTCTCTCAACCAGCTTCATGAGGACCGCCACAGGAATGGAAGACCCAGAAATACCTCTGCTTCAGAGGATAAGTTCATTAGAGTTACCAGCCTCAGATTGCAGCCCAAATAAATGTTTCACAGAGTTCAAGTAACAGACACATCTCAACATTAACTGTTCAGAGGAGACTGTGTGAATCAGGCCTTCATGGTCAAATTGCTGCAAAGAAACCACTACTTAAGGTCACAAATAGGAAGAAGATAATTGCTTGGGCCAAGAAACACGAAACATGGACATTAGACCGGTGGAAATTTGTCCTTTGGTCTGGAGTCCAAATTTGAGATTTTTGGTTCCAACCTCAACCAAATTTAGATGGTTTGGGATGGGTCGGACCGTAGTGAAGGAAAAACAGCCAACAAGTGCTCAGAATATGGGAACTCCTTCAAGACTGATGGAAAATCATTCCAGGTGAAGCTGATTGAGAGAATGCCAAGAGTCTGCAAACCTGTCATCAAGGCAAAGGCTATTTGAAGAATCTCAAATATAAAACATATTTTTATTTGTTTAACACTTTTATGGTTACTACATTCCATATGTGTTAAGTCATAGTTTTGACGTCTTCACTTTTATTCTACAATGTAAAAAATAGTGGAAATAAAGAAAAACCCTTGAATGAGTAATATTCTAAACTTTTGGCCCCCAGTGTAGATAGAGACAAAATTGATAGATAGAAAAAGAAAGCAAAGATACAGTCTAGACATTTTATTTAAGAACAATTATTATATTAGGAACTTCATGTGGAACCTAGGTGAACCTTGTTGTGCAAATATGTGTACCAGACACAAAGAGAGTCTACAGTAAGCAGTAACCTTGAAATGTTATAGTCAGTTACAAATGTATGAAACTTGTTACAAAAACGTATCATATTTAACCTTTTGAAAATAATCAAAATAACTCACCATATCAACTTTCTTTTTAAAATAAAATAAATACAAAGAAATGACAAACTTGCTTTACATAAAGCATTAAATAAAATACATAGGTCCCAAGTGGTAGAGCTAGGTGCTTTTCACAGTACCCAACTACCCATGGAGCCAAGGTCTTCTGCATTTTGTCAAGGACAGCTGTCCCTCACCAGGGACATACAGTATAATCTCACAGAGAGTCCATTGACTCAATAAATACAGACATACTCAATAGTTTACAGAGGGTCCTTCCCTCCTTGTGTGTAGCATAGCATACTGCAGTTGGGAAACTCCCCCTGGTTACAGACAGAGCCATATACTGTATAGATATACATATAATGAAGTACCGTATACAGTATATATGGCTGTGGTTACACCTGGCTGACGATCTCAGAGTCCTCTTCAACAAACCACTGCACTGGAGTTCCATCTGCAGCCCTCTGGAGGATCACCTTTTGGTGAGGACCCTGAAACACAACAACATATTGAATTCATGTTCATTACATTCACATTCCTTTAGTTCCATATCTATATGTTTTAATATATAAATGGGAGACGCTAGTTATGCTAAGCTGTGTTAGAGGGCATTGTCACCTGCATGTAGGGCGGGAAGTGAGGGGACGTGGGGCTCTTTACTCTGAATGACCCCTGGCGCTCCAGGGAACCTGGGTGTGACTTCTGGAACTGGTTCTGGAACTGGTTCTGATTCTGGAACTGGTTCCGCTGGTGCCAAGACTTGAGCTCCTCTGACACCATCTCCCTGGGCAGCACCCGGGCGGGGTGGTTGGGGTACTCCCTCAGTGATGGGGTACGTACGAGGTGGGTGTAGGGGGGTGGGAGCTTCAGAACTCTCCTGGGGGATGACGGTGGGGGCCCCTGTCCCTCCTGCTGCCAGTGCCTGTGCTGGGCCTGCGGGGGCTTGGAGGGGGAAAGGTAGAGATCCCTCCCCAGGGGACTGTCCAGGTCCTGCGGGGAGAGAGGGGAACAGGGGCCTTCCTCCGCCATTCTCCTTCTCAAGCTGGGAGAAGACTGGTGCTGGTTGTTGTTCTTGTAAAAGCTGGGGCTGTTGGAGCCATTCAACGCAGGGCTGGTGGGACTTTGGGCTCCGAAGTGGAAGCCGTAAGGAGGAGGGCAAAGCTTGGGGATCTCGGTGGGTGCGGGGCCCTCCCTGTCTATGTGATTATCTCTGTCCCTGTCCCGGCTGGGGGAGCTGGTGTAGGAGGGGACAGAGTGTTCCGAGCTGCTGTCCTCAGAGCTGGACTGGTACAAGCGCTGGGGGGAGTACTGTGCCGACCGAACCAGGAACTCCGGCCGTCGGCGTGGCAACCTGGCTCGCCCACGTCCCTCACCCAGGTCATGAGTGGGCTTACTTCTGGGAAGTCTGAGAAGAGGAAAATAAACAGGGGAGAGAAAAGTGAGCTACTGTGATGCAATTTGTGTGTCTCTCTCCCTATAACGTTAATACAGATACTTCATTATTACATGTATTCTAGTCTAGTCAATGTATTAATATAATTGATGTTACTTATGACAAGTCCACCTTAATAGACACACAAGAAGACACAATAAAGGTAATCAACACATTCATGTTGCTATGGTTTTGACGTTCTGTGTTATGGTGTTGACGTTCTGCGTTATGGTGTTGACATTCTGCGTTATGGTGTTGGCATTCTGCGTTATGGTGTTGACGTTCTGACGCATCGGTTGTTTACCTGAAGGACTGTGAGTACTGCCTGCGTACGTGCAGCTCTGGAGTAGAAGGGGCGCTGGAGGAGTGGGTTTGTCCATGTCTCAGAGCCAGGTTCTTAATGGAGGGGAAGTGGGAGGGCAGGACTCTACTGTCTGCAGGGAACACTGGGGTCCCTACTGGACTGCTGCTCAGAGAAAGAGGGAGATAGAGAGGGGGCAGGGCAGGAGTTTAACAACTGCTAGTTAGAGTAGTGCAGTATATGTACTCAAAAGCTCACTTGGGGCTCCGTCATTGTAAATAAGAATTTGTTCTTAACGGACTTGCCTAGTTAAATAAAGGTTAAATAAAAAATTTAATAAAAAAAGCAAATGACTTTTTATGGTGTTCTGGGCAGAACACATGTTGAAGTATGACCTACACAGTCAGCTGCTCCACTTTTATTAGTCCACAGCGTTTCAATCCAAAAAGGATGTGGACTCTTACCTGGACCTGCTGCTGCAAGCAGAGGGGGGTTTGTTTGGTCTTAGGTAGGGCTGGTCCAGGCTAGACTCTCTCCAGGGGGAGTTCTGGATGGGGGAGCGTTCAGGGTACTCCACACTGCAGCTGGAGCCCATTCTGGAGCACTGGGTCTGCTCCACACTGCAGCTGGAGACGAGGCTCTGGCTCTGGCCGGAGGTGTGTTGGAGACTGCCCTGGGAGGAGGAGGACTGGAGGGACAGGGAGCCCACAGAGGATTGCAGGAGTGGGTCTACAGAAGCTGAGGGAGAGAGAGGGCAGACATAATAGTAAGAGCCAGACATGATGACACTTTGGACGAGTTGAATTGTATTGGCATTTCTACTGTGTTAGTTGATAACTCACCATCGTCCAGGGCCACTGCATCAGACAGGGAGCTGTCATCAGACATGCACAGATCTGGGGACAGAAATAGGCTTTATTCAATACTTTATTCAATTAGGGGAAGGGGTTGGGGAAATGATCAACATTGTAGTGTAATTCTTATGAAATGTACTGCTTATGAAATTCAAAAACAAAACAATTGTGTATAAAAAAAACAATCCACCCATCCAACCATCGGACTGAGTGAGAACGTAACCTAACCTCCCTGAAGATTGCAGAGCCCAATGTGGCCAGATGGGGGCAGAAGTAGCAAATACACAGCACTCACCTCTGTGTTTGGCTGAGTTCTTCTTGTTAGTTGGTGGAGAGGAGCACTCCTTCCTGATCCTGTGCTGAAACACAGCTTCCTGTAGATCCTTGACTTTCTTCTCCTCCCTCTTGCACTGCTGCAGCCTGCTCTTCTTTTGTGGTTTGGACAGGTGCTCCTCCACTGAGAGTCTTCGAGCCGCCTCAACAATCTGGAGCTGCAAGGCCAGGTCAGCTTCTAGGGAGTGGAGCTCAGAATCCTGTGGAGAGAGAGGGTTTTTAGCTTAGATCAGGGGTCGAGAACCCAAATAACAGGAAGAGCAATAGATGAACTTCGCACTGCAGCTTGCAAGACATTGAGAGATGTTGGCACACCTGGCTGCATTTAAAATGAAACAAAACCAAATTTAGAAGCCTATACTGTACCTCTCCATCCTGGTGTATGAGTCTGTCGTCCAGTTTGAAGGAAGCTCCTATTCTCCTGCGAACGCGAGGGGGCTTCTCATCAGGCAGTAGAGGGTATTCTGACGGCAGTTTTCCTGTCAGCTCCTGTAAATAAAGCAAATCCCAAATCATTTAACCTTTACATGTTAGTCATTTACCAGACGCTCTTATCCAGAGCGACTTACAGTTAGTTAGTGCATACATGTTCATGCTTTTTTCGTACGTAAATCAAGTCTAATTGTTTGTAAACACACACTTCTTATATCTTAACCACCAACTCTAAATGTAGAAGATGTTATTTGGAATCACGTTCTCATGATCACGTTCCCAAATGTCACCTCAATCTTTGAGGATGTCCTCTTGGTCTAATGGTTAAGATGTTGTGTTGACTAGAACCCCTAATTCCAGTGTGACTACTCACAGCCTCTCTGATGCAGAGTTTCTTGATTTCCAGTAGACACAGTTCCAGTTTCTCCTCCAGAACCTGATGCTTCAGCCTCATGGCCCGGGTGTGAGTGGTCAAGTCCTTGACCGGCGACGTGGGGCTGTCGGGACCTGCATCACACATAGGACATGATGTTAATGGAGCTTTTCAAACAGAGCACAGGCATCACATGGTGCCACATTCGGAACTTTTATCACAAAAGTAACGATCTTTAAGGATTATAGATATTTTAGCTACAGATGTAGGATCTTAATTTGATCACCCTGTTGCAGGAGCATTTTAATGCAATACAGGAAATGTGCAATTTATAGTGTACTTGAGGCTGTCATTGTAAATAAGAATTTGTTCTTAACTGACTTGCCTAGTTAAATAAAGGTTAAATAAAAATAAAACCTTTTGTTTTTTTTAAAGGCTTCTGAAGTTTGTTATTTCCACTTTGAAATTTCAGACTTGATTTTACCTTATGAAAAATGTATCAACCTCTTCTAAATAAATTCCCTTAATTATAATTCACATAATAATTCACATTTCCTGTTGCTGCAGAATTTTCTTCCTGCTGTAGCAAACTGCTCAAATTACGATCCTACATCTGTAGCTACTATCACTAATCTTCTAGCACCTGAGTTTATCTCTAAAGTTCAATATTTTCACAAACAATTGTTAAAACAATTTAAATATAAATATTTAGGTCTCAGTGCTTTCTATAAAGTTTTATATCTTCACCTAGATGTAAAGTTCAGCACTGTTGATGTGTTAAGCGCTTACCAGAGTTGAGAATGATCCCACTGTCAGTGTCACTGATCTCCTCTTTATACATATCTTCTTTATCCATCATGGCTGTTGGAAGGTCTTCTTCAGTGTTAAAACAATACCTGTTGGAAAATATTTCAATATTTTAATCAAGTTTGTATAAATCATCATTAATTAAAAAAAAAAAACATAACCAAAGTTTAGATCACTCAGGAAAGTGAAAAATTGCTTCACCTTAAAAACTATTACAAAATATTGCACAACCATCAGTTTCCATCCCTGATGCTAAATGTCTCTTTAAACACTGATTTACTCTCCACTAGTGTTACCCTCCTCCCGTCCTTCCATCCTCTTCTCCCCTGTTCTACAATCACAATAGGCAGCAGCCCCCACTCTTGACTCGGCACATGTGCGAGGGGACCAGGGGTTAATCCGAAACCGGGCGCCATGGCGACGGTCACGGGGCACACCACCATTCTTCGGAAGGGTGTGTGTGTGTGTGACGCCGTGAGGTGTGTCAGAGGGTGTTTAAAGGGACGGACCCACAAAAATACCCAAAAGAAAGCAGATGGCTGCAGGAATTACCCCTCCCATGGACTGCACCTGTTCCCCCCTCCCAAAGTCTCACACACACACCCTCCGACAGCTCTCCATTCAATCGGTGTCCAGAGAAACCCTCAAGGGGTTTTTGAAGTGGAAGAATGTCTCTGTAGCATCAGACAGCTCACATAAAGCCACTGGAGATTCATGATATGGCACATCTCTGATTTCACTGACACATTCTCCCACTGTAGAACACATAAGAAATGTGTTTATGGCCTATTCAATAATCCTGTAGCTCGTCTTTGGATGTTACATTGAGACATTGAAGCTAACCCAAGAGTGAAAATGTGACTTATAAAGCCAAGCATAGGGGACAGAACAGCAAGTTGAAAATCATGTTTTGGTTCTACAGATGTAGGATCTAAATTTGATCAATCTTTTGTTGCTGAGGTTTTTCCTGCACATCAGGAAATGCAAACTTGTAGTGTATTTAAGGTTTAAAAAGGCTTCGAAAGTTTGTAATTTCCACTTTAAAATGTCAGATTTGATTTGCCCTAATGATGTATCAAACTACAAAATAATGTCCATTAAATATGAAGGATAAGACTAGAAAAATCTATATTTAGTTTCTAGGTGAATAACTTTATTTTAATTCACGTGTCTGTCATCAGTTGTAGCTGTCCCTCTCCTCTCCTCTACGTTTCAGCAGATTATAAAGGCCCTCTTTATGGCAGCTAATGAGATTAGAAGATATCATTACCATCCCTTGTAACAAGTCAGTAGTCCAAGTGTGCATCTGAAATGGCACCCTACTCCCTATGTAGAGCACATCTTTTGACCATAACTCTGGTCAAAGGTTGTGCACTATCTATCTTTTTTATTTTACCTTTATTTTACCAGGCAAGTCAGCTAAGAACAAATTCTTATTTACAATGACGGCCTAGGAACAGTGACGGCCTAACTGCCTTGTTCAGAGGCAGAACAACAGATTTTTACCTTGTCAGCTCTGGGATTCGATCCGGCAACCTTTCGGTTGCGGGGCCAACACTAACCACTCGGCTATCTGCCGCCCCTCTAGGGGAAATGATACGATTTCGGACACAACCTAAGACCTTTACAACACAGGAAATAACTTTAGACTGGGCAGCTATTGGGGCTGCTGACATGTCTCTTCTGTATCTATGTCTAAAAACACAACTTCAGTATGTCAACGGGCTGAAGGAACTCATTTAGCTCATGTCGCTATACACATTCAGGTCATGTAGCCTTAGCTGCTGTGGGTGACCAAGTCCAAGTAATCCACTGGTCCTATGTACAGCAGTGATGTTTAGAGATGGGTATCAGGCCTGTTCCTGTAGGGATCATGACTAACCCCTGGCCAGGATGTTATTGTGTTGAATCCCACTGGCTGGCTCGGCCCATATCGGCCCATCCCCTGTCCATTCAGCATAGTAACTCATGTGGACTGATGCAGCTTTGAGAAAGCCAGAGCAGCACAATGAGTGAACAGCATGCTATAGTCAACTGCTGTTGGCTGAAAACACAAGAGGAAAACAAAGGCCCTGTATCCTCTGTATCCAGCCACCAGTCTGCATAATTTACTGTGGGTTGAAGTAACTGCTGACACTTGTGGATGGGCTGGATCCAGCTCCAGCCGAGGAGGAGTGAGTGGTGGTTTGCTGGGCCCAACAGTGAGACAACAGAGCAGGAGGAGGAGAGGGGGAAGGAACGGGGCTGAGTGGCTGAGGTAGTGGAAGGAAGCGGAACTCTAGCCTTGAATGAGAGCAGAAACGTTCAGAGCACATCATTTGCGATTCCAGGCTAGAATAGCTCCTCTCAAAGAGAGGAAATGAACAGGTCTGAGTCTGAGTGGGTGAAGTGGAGTGAGGTAGGGGAATTCCGACTCAGTCTCACCCACACGCACATAATAAAACTGAGACGGCAACAGGAACTCAGGAACTGGCTAATCAGACGCAGGCAGGAAGAGGCAGGGTAATGTGGTATTTTGTGGTACACCCCGCAACTCTCCCACGACTTTCACAATGTCTGTGGTTACCTGGGGCCTATATCTACTGAGTGGGAGGGTTGAGTTGGGATACAGCATCGTTCAGGACCCTTCTAGAAGGTGTAAACTTATGCCAAAACGCACAGCATTTGCCATATAGTCTTTGTGTGTGAGCGTTGACAACGCAGGGTGGAAAAAGAGGGCAAAGCATCAGAACTCGTCAATTCAAATAAAACTTTATTTGTCACATGCGCTGAATACAACAGGCGTAGACTTTACCGTGAAATTATTACTTACGAGCCCTTTCCCAACAACGCAGAGTTACACAGTAAGCATTTATTTGATAAAAAATAGTAAATAGTAACACAATAAAATAACAATACTGAGGCTATATACAAGGAGTACCGGTACCAAGTCAATGTGCAGGGGTACAAGGTAGTTGAGGTAGTTGAGGTAATATGTACATGTAGATTAGGGGTAAAAGTGACTAGGCAATCAGGATAGATAATAAACAAAGGGTCAAGGTAAATAGTCTTGGTGGCCATTTGATTAACTGTTCAGCAGTCTTATAGCTTGGGGGTAGAAGTTGTTCAGGAGCCTTTTGGTCCCAGACCTGGCACTCCGGTACCGCTTGCCGTGCGGTAGCAGAGAGAACCATCTATGACTTGGGTGCCTGGTCTTTGACCATTTTTAGGGCCGTCCTCTGACACCGCCTGGTATAGAGGCCCTAGAGGGCAGGGAGCTCAGCCCTAGTGATGTACTGGGCCGTACGCACTACCCTCTGTAGCGCCTTGCGGTCAGATGCCGGGCAGTCAATATGCTCTCAATGGTGCAGCTGCATCACTTTTTGAGGATCTGAGGGCCCATGCCAAATCTTTTCAGCCTCCTGAGGGGAAGAGGCGTTGTTGTGCCCTCTTCGCGACTGTGTTGGTATGTCTGCACCATGATAGTTCTTAAGTGACGTGAACACCGAGGAAGCTCTCGACCCGTTCCACTACAGCCCTGTTGGTGTGAATGGGGGTGTGCTTGGCCCTCCTTTTCCTGTAGTCCACTATAACCTCCTTTGTCTTGCTCACGTTGAGGGAGAGGTTGTTGTCCTGGCAACACACTGCCAAGTCTCTGTCCTCCTCCCTATAGGCTGTCTCATCGTAGTTGGTGATCAGGCCTTCCACCGTCGTGTCGTGGATGAACAGGGAGTACAGAAGGGGACTAAGCACGCACCCCTGAGGGGCCCTCGTGTGGAGGGTCAGCGTGGCGGATGTGATGTTGCCTACCCTCACCACCTGGGGGCGGCCCGTCAGGAAGTCCAGGATCCAGTTGCAGAGGGAGGTGTTTAGTCCCAAGATCCTTAGCTTAGTGATGAGCTTTGAGGGCACTATGGTGTTGAACACTGAGCTGTAGTCAATGAACAGCATTCTCAGGTAGGTAGCCTGTTCCCAAGGTATTGACATCATCATGTTGACATATAATGTTGCCATAGTCTTCATACTGTATATGAGTATGATTGTTGAAAACCAGTGGTGTAAAGTACTTAAGTAAAAATACTTTAAAGTACTACTTAAGTAGTTTTTTGGGGTAACTGTATTTTACTATTTATATTTTTGACAACTTTAACTTTTGCTTCACTACATTCCTAAAGAAAATAATTTTACTCCATACATTTTCCCTGACACCCAAAAGAAAATGGTGTAATTCACAGAAGAGCATCCCTGGTCATCCCTACTGCCTCTGATCTGGCGGACTCAATAAAAACACATGCTTCATTTGTAAATGATGTCTGAGTGTTGGAGTGTACCCCTGGCTATCTGTAAATTTTAAAAACAAGAAAATGTGACCGTCTGCTTAGCTTAATATAAGGAATTTGAAATGATTTATACTTTTACTTTTGATATTTAAGTATATTTTAGCAATTACATTTACTTTTGATACTTAAGTATTTTTAAAACCGAATACTTAAGTAGTATTTTACTAGGTGGCGTTCACTTTTACTTGAGTCATTTTCTATTAAGGTATCTTTACTTTTACTCAAGTATGACAATTGGGGTACTTTTTCCACCACTGTTGAAAACATAGGGTGAGGACTGAGGAGGGGTGAATTAGAAAATCAACAAATCACTCCATTGGGTAAAGAATAGCCAGTTAGCTCAGCATTTCCTGTAGAAGTATTACCATTACCTTATGCTCCACCCTATAGCAGTCATAACAAGCTAATTACACCAGTCCTGTGATGATGATCACAGCAAACGGCGGGAGCTATCTAAGGAGGGTTTCTCAGGATAGCGGATTACTGTTACACCCATCCTCATTCCCCTCTGCTCGCCGGACCATGAAAACGAAGCATCAAACTGGAAACGGTTTGTTTATAGGAAGAAAGGATGATGGTGAGGATTCAATGTCTGTCTCCCAGACTTTCCCTGTTACCCACCATCCATTCCCATGAGCCCCTGGAAGAGAGTGTGTGTGTGTGTGTGTGTGTGTGTGTGTGTGTGTGTGTGTGTGTGTGTGTGTGTGTGTGTGTGTGTGTGTGTGTGTGTGTGTGTGTGTGTGTGTGTGTGTGTGTGTGTGTGTGTTTGCGAGCCTCTGGGATTCTCCTGGAACGTAGCCCACCACCACCATTGCCAGTACCACTGTGGTTGGGTCTAGGCTGCTGGAATTACCAATGGGGGCTCGCTACCCTAGGAAACCATGAGGGATGCCTGTGTGTGTATGTGTGCATGTGTGTTCAACTGAAACCCAACCAGGCCGATGTGAAGCCTGTAATTAAGATTCTCTAGTGAATGCTGATACTATGGAAGAAACCAAACGACATTACAGTATGTCTGATTTCAGAGGCTGGTCAACAGCCAACATCCATTCAGCAAAATGGATCCATTCTGTTCTGTCTGTATATATATATATATATATATATATATATATATATATATATAGTATATACACTGGGGGCCAAAAGTTTGGAATATTACTCATTCAAGGGTTTATTTGCACTATATTTTACATTGTAGAATAAAAGTGAAGACATCAAAACTATGACATAACACATATGGAATCATGTAGTAACCAAATAAGTGTTAAACAAATTTTATATTTGAGATTCTTCAACGTAGCCAACCTTTGCCTTGATGACAGCTTTGCCACTCTTGGCATTCTCTCAACCAGCTTCATGAGGACCGCCACAGGAATGGAAGACCCAGAAATACCTCTGCTTCAGAGGATAAGTTCATTAGAGTTACCAGCCTCAGATTGCAGCCCAAATAAATGCTTCACAGAGTTCAAGTAACAGACACATCTCAACATTAACTGTTCAGAGGAGACTGTATGAATCAGGCCTTCAAGGTCGAATTGCTGCAAAGAAACCACTACTAAAGGACAACAACAATAATAAGAAGAGATTTGGGCCAAGAAACACGAGAAATGGACATTAGACCGGAGGAAATCTGTCCTTTGGTCTGGAGTCCAAATTTGAGATTTTTGGTTACAACCAAATGTAGATGGTTTGGGATGAGTCGGCTTACTGTTACACCCGGCTTACTGTTACACCCAGGAAAAGCAGTCAACAAGTGCTCAACATATGTGGGAACTTCTTCAAGACTGATGGAAAAGCATCCAGGTGAAGCTGGTTGAGAGAATGCCAAGAGTGTGCAAAGCTGTCATCAAGGCAAAGGCTATTTGAAGAATCTCAAATATACACTTTTCTGGTTACTACATGATTCCATATGAGTTATGTCATAGTTTTGATGTCTTCACTTTTATTCTACAATGTAAAAAATAGTGCAAATAAACCCTTGAATGAGTAATATTCCAAACTTTTGTCCCCCAGTGTATATATATATATATAGAGAGAGAAATTATGTATTTAACTTAACCTTTATTTAACTAGGTAAGTTAGATAAGAACAAATTCTTATTTACAATGACGGCCTACCTACAGGGTCAGCCATAGTAGTACGCCGCCCCTGGAGCAAATTAGGGTTAAGTGCCTTGCTCAAGGACACGTCAGCTCAGGTATTCGAACCAGTGACCTTTCGGTTACTGGCCCAACGCTTTAACCACTAGGCTACCTGACGCCCTTTCTTTGATCATCTTCTTCACCGAAACTACTGCAAAGTCAAAACATGTATTCATCAACATTGTAGTAAAACAATGGGCAGAGATGGGGAAGAAAACTCCACAACTATAGAACTAGAATGAATGGAATGGGGCATTCTAAAGTCATTCATTCTAAGCCTGTAACCATAACAGCATGGACAGAATCAATCAGCAAAGTGATGATTGGTCATCCTTCAATGAAACTCCAATGCCAAGCCAAACGCCCATCAAAACTATACTAGCAACACGTTTCCTATGTCACCTTCCATTCAGAACTGTGTCATCATTATTAGAGGCTTAGTTTTCCAATGGAGAGAATAATACATGTGCGATAATGAGCAACACACTTGCCTGGTCCCTGGCGGTGGAGGCCATATGCTAACCAGACGCAGCACCTCTGTTGCAGACCAAAGACAACATAAATACAGAGACCATAGAAGAGATCCTCCATTGTTCTCCAAGATCAAGACACATGGCTCTCTTTGACTCTCCGGGCCTCAAGAACACTTAATAGTGGTCAACCCCTGTAAATGATGGTAACAGGATGTGTGACTGACTGAGTTAGCTTCTTCGCCTATTCATAGTATCTCCGGTTCTTTTCCTTTACCCTAATATGTCAATTGTCAAATCATCCCTGTGCTTGTCACTAGTAACAAATTCAACTTTGCAAATACTGAAGCAGAATTAACACTGATGTTAGATAGATAGAGAGATAGATAGAGAGACAGACAGACAGACAGACAGACAGACAGACAGACAGACAGACAGACAGACAGACAGACAGACAGACAGACAGACAGACAGACAGACAGATAGATAGATAGATAGATAGATAGATAGATAGATAGATAGATAGATAGATAGATAGATAGATTTCTTCGTCAAGCAGCTACGAAAAAACACAGGGCAGGTGCAAAATGCCAGAACGAAAATACATAAAATACAGATACACGATACATGATACATAGAATTGGGTCAGTGGGAGTTGTTTATCAACAATTTCAAACGGACAACTTTCTTGTGTAGTGGTAATGGATGCAAACAACACCCATTACACGTTTTTTTTTACAAAGGCAAAAGGTTTGTTATGTGAGACCATTACATTCGCTACTTTTGTCTCATCGTCCTGTGTTAAATAGCTTCAACATGTGTCAGGATCTACTCGTGGTTGTATCATTGAAATGACTAGTGTGTTGTATAGACTCCACACTCTCACTGAGTAATATGCCAGGACTATTGCAGTTTTAATTCTGGGAAGTAACTTTAAACGTTTAGCAATTGTCATGACTCAGTTTATCAGACAAAAAATAACCATGTAAAATAACTGGATGTCTGAGGGTAAATTCAAAAACATTTAATTTCTGAAATAAAGCATACTTTTCAGAGTTCAAAAAGTAATCCTCAGTCATACAAATAAAATACAGTGTAACTCGTATAGCTGCCATATAACATCGAATTATACTTTGTATCAGTTGCCCTGATGGAAAGTTTCTCCCTGTCTACACTGTCACAACCAGAGTGCAATACTCTGTCACTGTAACTATTCTCACCATATAACAACAATACGTTCATAAAATTCGAATGTTTTTACCTTTTATACGCGTTGGTCCAGCAATCCTGAGGACTTCACAGCATGCTGAGTTTTTCTCAAGTCAGATGTGTGATGGGCATTGGGTGGGGGCGTTCGGTTCTCTGGTGGGACATCTGTCCTCGGATCATACCATTCTCTGGAAAGAGAGAGGGGTGTCTCGCTTGAGCTGTGGGTTTATTTTCCCAAATGTAAAAATGTGTTTTTCGTAGATCAACTGTTGTGAGTTGTGAAATGTACTGACTTTTTATTTTACGGGGTATGGTTTCTTAACGAAAAAATAAATAAAAGGAATAACTTCATGTTGGATAATCCCCCCTATCTACAAGGAACATTTTCAATCGATAGCCTTTTTTTCTCCAGACACGCTCTGCCCCATTGACACAGCACACGACACCCGGAGGAGGGATATTGTAGTAGAGAAGAATAGCTGGAGGAAATAAAAGTTTGGGGGAGAGGCAGAGGCGAGTGCCGGTGGACAGCTGGCTTTTAGGAGTGTGATGGAGTCTCTTGAATAATAGCATTAGACTTACAGCCCACGGACTTGAATGCGTGACATGCATCCAAAATATAACTTTTACAATGCTGTATTTTGACTATAGTTCTCAGATAGACTATTAGCCCTACAGTTATAAATGAGTAATATAAGAATTGACTTAGTCACCCAAGGAGGATGATGGATTGTAGAATATATTTAAATAAAATAAGCAACCCATGTTACCCCACCCCCAGACCCGTGGGCATCCCTTTACTGCCTGGGAGGGGAGAGGGAGAGCATGTCGCCATAGCTACCCCTCCCCCCCCGCCCCTCATCCTTCCAGATGGCCAGCTTTTTTCGCTCATCCCGTGATGGAATGAAAAGATCAGATAATTAAGTCCCATATCCATGTGAAAGACCGCAGTGAGAGGGAACTGTTGAGTGCAGGATAGCTGTATCGATTCTCAAAGTTGTTGTCCCTGTAGATTCTAGAACACAAGGGTTATTGAAAAGGGAATCTTTGTAATCCTGGAAATCTTTATTGACTTCTTGGTAAACACATTGCTTAAAAAGAAATGGAGCAACAAGAACGGGCAAACAATTCAATTAAACGAATAGGACTAATACACATAACATCTGTCATTGGAGGTTTAGCTATGAGTGACAACTGATGCTTTAAATGACTAAATCCAGAGGTCCAGTCACGGTCATGTGTCCAATAGTGGAGTAACCTACACTTCATTATGGTCTTGAAAGAAATAAGCAAACCCCAAAATGAACACACGTACACATTGACACCATGCTGCTGTAAAACCAAGCGCTTGACTTGAATGCAGACTTCAAAACAAAACGGTTTTCTAGTAAATTATCAAAAAATACTTAGAAAAATAATGAATCTATTGATAAAGAACACAATCTTTGTCCTGAACATACACATAATTTACAGTAGACCTAATGCACTTTCACTCACATTCTCTACATGAAACCTATTGACCAGTTCTTACATTGCTTTATATTTATCACACATTTTCACATTTTATTTTTTCACAAAGTATAAACAGTCCAGCAAGAGATGCATATGTGTCCCAGAAGTAGTCTTTTCAGTAACTTGCTGCAGTGAAGTTGACCCTCATCATATAGCTGTAGGTTGTGGGGCGCAGTGGAGGCTGGTGGAGGGCGAAACAGGAGGGGGGTCTCATTGTAATGGCAGAACCATTGTGGTGAGGGAGGCGTGGAAGTGCACTCTTTGGACTCTTGAGTGAAGAAACGGGACGCAGCCAGGGCCTTTGTGGTGGGAGGCTGCAGGGGATGATGGGAGGGGCCAAAGCATCATGTGGCCTTCATTGCCCAGACACCTGTGTGCGCCTCAGGTTGTCCTTCACGCGAACAAACTCAGGGACTCCTTTCTCCTGCTCCTCTCGACGCCTGATCTCCTCCTGCTCATACTAAAAACACAACAGTAGATTCATTTTGGACACTTCATTTTACATTTATAGTTTACTCACTTAGCAGACACTCTTATCCAGAGCAACTTACAGTAGTGAGTGCATCTTATTTTTTTGTGACTTTTTCATACTGATCCCCCCCCGTGAGAATCGTTGTAAATAAGAACCCCTGGCGTTGCAAACACGGTCATAGCCTATTTTTGTAAATCCACAATTTGTTCATCCTCTTTCTGTTATTACGGTTTAATTACATAGTGTGTGTTTGTGTGTGTCTGTGTGTGTGTGTGTGTGTGTGTGTGTGTTACCTCCAGCAGGATCTGCTGTCTCTTGCGTAGCTCAGTCTCCAGTTCTAAAGGAGGCCGTAGAGCCAGTTCCTGCTCTCTATGCTGCTCCAGCCTCCTCTGTTCCAGGACTCGCTTCAGCTCAGGCTTCTCACCTGGCAACAGGCCTCTAAAGGGGCACAACAGACAACATATTCAGACATATTCACACTACTGAGCCAAGCAGAGCTGAGCTGTGCTGGTTTGCATCCACCATAGTTGCTAGACCATGCAGGCACAGCTTGCTCTGTGCTGTGCCAGACTGTGCCTGCGTGTCTGTCATACGAGGTGAAAAAAAAAAAATCCAAGCCAGAAGAGTATGGTTCGAGTTGGCATGGTTGTGTGAAAAGGGTATGACATACACTGTCCTCAGGCCTCTGTGTATATCACGTATATGCCCTGCCAGAGCCATAAATATAAGTTCAAATGAACACACACACACGCGCACACACACACACACATACTACTACTGGAAAAAAAAGCTGCATAATTTAGTAACCAATAGCTGTTTATCCCACACACACACAATGGCCAAAAATATGTGGACACCTGCTCGTCGAACATCTAATTCCAAAATCATGGGCATTGGAGTTGGTCCCCCCCTTGCTGCGCTAACAGCCTCCACTCTTCTGGGAAGCACATAATTGTCTCTAGAATGTCACTGTATGCTGAAGCGTTAAGATTTCCCTTCACTGGAACTAAGGAGCCTAAGCCGAACCATGAAAAACAACCGCAGACCATTATTCCTCCTCCACTAAACTTTACAGTTGGCATTATGCATAGGGGCAGGTAGCATTATACTGGCATCCGCCAAACCAAGATTCGTCAGTCGTAATGCCAGATGGTGAAGCGTGATTCATCACTCCAGAGAACACGTTTTCACTGCTCCAGAGTCCAATGGCGGCGAGCTTTACACCACTCCAGCCGATACTTGGCATTGCGCATGGTGATCTTAGGCTTGTGTGCGGCTGCTTGGCCATGGAAACCCATTTCAAACAGTTATTGTGCTGACGTTGCTTCTTGAAGCAGTTTGGAACGCAGTAGTGACCAAGGACAGACAAATTTAACACGCTTCAGCTTTTGTGGCCTACCACTTTGCAGCTGAGCCATTGTTGCTCCTAGACGTTTCCACTTCACAATAACAGCCCTTACAGTTGACTGGGGCAGCTCTAGAAGGGCATAAATTGGACGAACTGACATGTTGGAAAGGTGGCATCCTATGACAGTGCCACGTTGATAGTAACTGAGCTCTTTAGTACGGGCTATTCTAACGTTTATTTTTTTTTACCCTTTATTTAACTAGGCATGTCAGTTAAGAACAAATTATTCTTTGCAATGTTGGCCTACCTACAGGGTCAGCCATAGTAGTACGGCGCCCCTGGAGCAAATTAGGGTTAAGTGCCTTGCTCAAGGGCACATTGACCGTTTTTCACCTTGTCGGCTCGGGTATTCGAACCAGCTACCTTTCGGTTACTGGCGCAACGCTCTAACTGCTAGGCTACCTGCAAACCTAAAGATGTTATGTTTCTTTAAACTTTGGAGACATACAGTGCATTCGGAAAGTATTCAGATCCCTTGACCTTTTCCACATTTTGTTATGTTACAGCCTTATTCTAAAAAAGCAGTTATTTTGCAAGTGTTCAAACCCTTAACTCAGTACTTTGTTGAAGCACCTTTGGGAGCGATTACAGCCTTGAGCCTTCTTGGGTATGACACTACAAGTTTGACACACCTGTATTTGGGGAGTTTGTCCCATTCTTCTCTACAGATCGTCTCAAGTCAAGTTGGATGGGGAGCGTCGCTGCACAGCTATTTTCAAGTCTCTCCAGAGATGTTTGATCAGGTTCAAGTCCAGGTTCTGGCTGGGCCACTCAAGGAGACTTGTCCTGAAGCCACTCCTGCGTCGTCTTGGCTGAGTGCTTAGAGTCGTCCTGTTGGAAGGTGAACCTTCATCCAAGTCTGAGGTCCTGAGCGCTCTGGAGGAGCTTTTCATCATGGATCTCTCTGTACTTTTCTCCGTTCATCTTTCCCTTGATCCTGACCAGACTCCCAGTACCTTCCGCTAAAAAACATCCCCACAGTATGACGCTGCCAACGCCATGCTTCACCATAGGGATGGTGCCAGGTTTCTTCCAGACGTGACACTTGGCATTTAGGCCAAAGAGTTCAATCTTGTTTTTTTCAGACCAGAGAATCTTGTTTCTCATGGTCTGAGAGGCTTTAGGTGCCTTTTTACAAACTCGAAGCGGGATGTCATGTGCCTTTTACTGAGGAGTGGCTTCTGTCTGGCCACTCTACCATAAGGGCCTGATTGGTGGAGTGCTGCAGAGATGGTTGTCCTTCTGGAAGGTTCTTCCATCTTCACAGAGGAACTCTGGAGCTCTGTCAGAGTGACCATTGGGTTCTTGGTCACCTCCCTGACCAAGGCCCTTCTCCCCCGATTGCTCAGTTTGGCCAGGTAGCCAGCTCTAGGAAGAGTCTTGGTGGTTCCAAACTTCTTCCATTTAAGAATGATGGAGGCCGCTGTGTTCTTGGGGACCTTCAATGCTGCAGAAATGTCTAGTACACTTCCCCAGATCTGTGCTTCGACACAATTCTTTCGACCTCATGGCTTGGTTTTTGCTCTGACATGCACTGTCAACTGTGGGACCTTATATAGCGAGGTGTGTGCCTTTCCAAATCATGTCCAATCAACAGAATTTACCACAGGTGGACTCCAATGAAATTGTAGAAACATCTCAAGGATGATCAATGGAAACAGGATGCACCCGAGCTCAATTTCGAGTCTCATAGCGAAAGGTCTGAATACTTATGTAAATAAAGTACTTCTGTTTTGTATTTTTATAAATTGGTTTTGCTCTGTCATTATGGGGTGTTGTGTATATATTGATGAGGGAGAAAAAACAATTTGATCCATTTTAGAATAAGGCTGTAAAGTAAGGGGTCTGAATATTTTCCAAAAGCTCTGTATAATAGAACCTTTTGTCTATTTCTGTGTATATTGTAAGTATATATTTCAACGTGGTCCTTTGTAGCTCAGTCAGTAGAGCATGGTGCTTGTAATGCCAGGGTAGCGTGTTTGATTCCTGTGACCACCCATTCATAAAATGTATTCATGCGTGACTGTCGCTTTGAATAAAAGTGTCTGTTAAATATTATATATTATTAACCAACCGTTTGGTGCTGAGCAGTAGTTCGCGGTGCAGGTCGTGGTGGCTAGGTGTCTCCACAATGGAGCCGTTCAGTTTCACCCTGGGCGGCTGCTGGGATTGGTTCTGAGGCCCCTCCTGGACCTCACTACACTCTGTAGACTGCCAGGACAGCGGCTCGCGGCACACATAGTTCTCTACAGGAGAGGAAAGGGTTCATTCTTTTTCGGATGGTTTGGCAAAAGTCTAACCTGATTACAGATCTGTTTGTGCTCTTGCCAGCTCTGTTGCTGTCAGAAACTTCCGTAAGGAATTGACAAGAGAGCAAAAAAACGGACAGGCACTCACAGGCTAGCACAAGTCAACGTGTACCATCAAATTTAGATCACATAATTCACACATTTAATCAGTATTCGGTTTTTACTATAGACATACCTTTTCGGTGGTGCCGAAATCCTGGCCGCTGCGAAAGCGCCTGAAAGGCGAAAGAGGAAATAATTAATTAACTCTAAGCAGAGTATAACAAACAATGGACTGCATGGGGTCCTGTAATATGATGCAGTATAGGGAACCACACATCCACACCACATGGTACCAAGGATACGGTGTAAAACAGAGAACTGATTAAGACCTCACGGTTGAAACAGTGTCAATGAACCACATAGGTGCCGTATATGGAGTCTCTTTCGACTTTTGCTCAACATGCTATTTGATCATCATCTCCAGAATCTGCTAAGATACAGTGGATGCGTGTGTGGGTTTGTGTGTGTGTTATTTTCCTATAGTGCAAAACATTATCCATCACAGAACACCTTTTAATCAAACAATATGCTATGTAATCAAGTGGTCCCTTTGTTAATCAAGCTGCTTGTTGATTTGCCCTGTGGGATCTAGGTTGTGTAATTGCATAAGTGCTAAAAGAGGAAGTGCCATCCCTGGCTAGGCTGCCCGCTGTGCTATTAACGCATGTCGTCCGTATTTACTCATAGTGCTGTCGCACAGAGGGAGATGATGGCTGATGATTGAATTATGTAACGCACCTTATCACCCTTTCAGAGCGTCAGGTCTTATCAAATGTTTTGTCTCTACACTAAAGGTCGCCAAGGTTTCGCTGGTCCATTATCAAGCTCATCATCACCACAGGAGATTTAATGTCATCCTGATAATAATGCCATGTTAACTATTTGATGACAAAAATCAACAAATGAGATCGTGGTACGTAACAATACATGTTTCATCCTTCTCATTATACCTTGGAGGCCAGTAAAAATAACTGAACAACTATTGCACCATTTTAAACCATGTAATAGACTTATTATAACACTTTTATAAGCCCTTTATAAATGTATTGTAAAGTGTTACGATTGGAAGTACAGAGATGGCTACCACAGCTGGTGAGAGAATCAACTCATCATAACAGACTGTCCCTACTAGTCCCCACACAGCAGAGCAGATGCCTCTGCCAGCCACACCCAGTAGTTAAACTCTTGTAGTCTACTGGGATAAACTCTTGTTTGGAAGTAGTTTAAAAAAAATGTTTTTTTATTTAACATTTGTGTAACTAGGCATGTCAGTTAAGAACAAATTCTTCTTTACAATGACGAACTAGAAACAGTGGGTTAACTGCCTTGTTCAGGGGCAGAACGACAGATTAGTACCATGTCAGCTCAGGGATTCGATCTACCAACCTTTCGGTCACGGGCCCAACGCTCCAACCACTCGGCTACCTGCCACCCCCATGAACAGTATCATATTAACCAGCGGACAGATGGCAGACTGCAGTTGTTGTGACTGTTCTGTGACCGGCCTTTCACTCAGACAGACAAAGTAAAAAACTATTATCTTATTCCAGACGACAAGTAACACTGCAGGTCTACTGGTCCAGATTGTCTTGCGTGCCGGACTGATGACACCTGCACACATAATGTAGGCTGTGGGAAGTGACTGCTATTGGTCCAGCAGCCCAACAACTACCCAGCATGCTCTGTGCTGTGCCAAGTTGTGCCTGCATGTCTGCCTCCTGCTGCTTTTCGACTGTAACATCTGTGTTTCAATAGTGTGTACACCCTTGTTACCATAGCTAGGGCTGACAGTGAGGACTTGTGAAGTGCACAATCAACCTCTGCATAATCAAAACAGTTGCTTTGTGAGAAGATGTTCAAGTTCACAGTTAGCCAATGTTGTGTCAATTCCAGCTGAAAAGTACTAGTGGCCTGGCTTTGGCCCCAAGTGAGAGCAGGTCCGCCGGAGTTATGGACCAGTGAGATGCGAGTGCCGGTCCACGTAGATGGAAATAGAAAAGTCTGAGCCTTTTGGGTAAAACACTGGGGTAAATCCTGTATGGAAATGTGCCATATAAGACTTGTCACTCTATATTAAAGACTGTATGGTGCCAGAACTATCTGCTATCTATGGCACTGGGTGTATAAGCTGTGCTATCCTGGTGCCCTCTCTCTCGCTCACCCTCCCTCTCTCATGAAGCCAGGTCCCAGCAGGGTGTTGATCTGGAAAAGGAGGATGAAGAGGGACAGACAGGAAACAGGGTGACTCGCTTTTAGCCCAGGACAAAGCCAGGGATGGAGACTGAGACTGATCCAAAGTTAAGGACTGCGTGAGAGCCAGTCGCCAGCCAGACTAGTCCAATCTGGTCTACTGGTTTGTTCTCTCCCAAATCATTCAGGAACCATCGCCGAGGGGGCATATGTGGGCCTGAGTTGGGAGCTTAGACACCGCTACACCAAACTCTGAGACACATCATTCCATTTCACAACCACAACAACTATGTATTCATTTCTTGAGGGGTCAACCTCTTAGATTGAATTTGTATCACGATGTTATCAGTTTATGGTCAAACCAGTTCAATAAGTTATTCCCTTCTTGCTAGATTCAGACGACCCATCTTTTACAACCTACTTGGCCACCTTGTGGCCATTAGTGGTAACATCATTGGTCGGATCTGAAGCAAAACCCCCGATCAAATAAATGTTTGATCATGCACTGTAAGCTGTTTCAATTCATTCAAATGGCAATTCTTGGTTACGATGGAAGGACAGACAACCCAGAATTGATATACCATGGATTCCTCCAAAGTACATTTGCACTGAACAACTTGTTTAACTTGTTTACATGAAAGTGAAACATGCTAAACTTAAGTGATTATCACTCATTCTGGCCAAAAAACACCAAAATACACATACAGGATACTGAAAAAAGAAGAATGCACAAATTACATGTTTGTAATGCTGTAGATTGTTCTGGATCATTCCACACACGGTCTGTAATTGTCTATTACTGATTAAATATAGGCACAGTAAAGTTGTTGCTCTGCCTTCAATATAACCCCATAAAACATATAAAATCCAGAAAGCAATGCCGTCCATCCATTGGACTAATGCATAATGAACATTGAATCCCATCTTTAAAGGTCATTATCAATCATCATCATCATCATCATCACAGATCATATACTTTTCTGTGTTGAGCAGAATCACCTGTTAACCACCATAGAAATATAGCATAATTATATTTCTATGGTCACCACCACGTGACAGGTGGCCAACAGACAACCAGACGTGATAGGTGAGTTGCCAGTTCAGACAGGATTTCATACGATAATAAAGACTCACTTTCTTTGCGTTGTATGACCCTTCCATGGCACGATCGCCACGGTCCCCCGTTTCTATCAAGCTACAAGATCTCTCTCCCCCCCTCGCTCTCTTATTCAATAGTCCATTGTCAAATGCCACACACCTCTACACAGACAGACGCCTGCTTCTTTGCGGCTTCCAAATCCAACATAGTAGTCCGGTCGCTGAGGATAAGACTGTCTGTACATCACAGTTCAATGACTTAACCTACCAGTCGTCGACACAGTGGTAGTAGACAACCCCTGTAATCCCATCACGCTATTCAAGATTAAGTGTACGTCCCAAATGACACCCTATTCTCTATATAGTGCACTACTTTTGACAAGGGCTCTTGTCAAAAGTAGTGCACTACATAAGGAATAGGGCACCATTTGAGATGCAAGCTAATCCTCGCCACAAACCACAACCCCCAGGGATTGGGATGTCAGATTAGCTAATTGCCGTGGACATCAATGCTGCTTTTAACCACTCCAAATTACAAATGTAATGTCATGCAGAATAAACAAGCGGAAGTTGCTATGCTGCTTCTAAACCAAGATAGCATGGCAGTGATGGCAGTCCTCTCAGCATTTTGGGGAATCTACTCCTTGACAGCTGAGCCCTTTAATGCTGTCTAGTAAATCTGACAACATGGTCTAAGGACAAAGGCCTTTATGCTTTCAAATCAAATACAATTTTATTGGTCACATACACATATTTATCAGATGTTATTGCGGGTGTAGCGGAATTCTTGTGTTCTTACCTCCAACAGTGCAGTAATATCTAACAATTCACACAAATCTAAAAGTAAAATAATGGAATTAAGAAATATATTAATATTAGGACGAGCAACGTCGGAGTGGCTTTGACTTAAATACAGTAGAATAGAATACAGTATATAGATATGAAATTAGTAAAGCAGTATGTAAACATTATTAAAGTGACGAGTGTTCCATTGTTAAAGTGACCAGTGATTCCATGTCTATGTATAGAGGGCAGCAGCCTCTAAGGTGCAGGGTTGAGTAACCGGGTGATAGCCGGCTAGTGATGGCTATGTAACAGTCTGATGGCCTTGAAATAGAAGCTGTTTTTCAGTCTCTCGGTCCCAGTTTACATTCCAAGCAAGTAAATGAATGAATACATAAGTGCTATTACTGTATGGTGTTGTCAATAGGTCCAATACTGGAATGTTACAGGAATCAACAGGCCTGGGGGACTCAAAGGAGGGATAGAGTATGCTTGCTTGCTACTTTAGATTATAGATAGGATTAGACATTCGGTTTCCCAGACACAGATTAAGTCTAGTCTTGGACCAAAAAAACATTACAAATTGAAATTCTCCATTGAAAGTGCTTTTTAGTCAAGGACTGGGATCAATCTGTTTTAGGAAAACCAGCCCTAAATGTGAATGGAGAGAGGTGGATTTTCACGCACATGGGGTGCAATTCAATAGTCTAAAGTGGCTTCCTCTTATTGTCACCTTTCCTCACCTATCTGAAAACATCACATAGGTCCAGTTTAGCTCTTCAAATCAGTGCAGAATGCAGATGGAAGGAGAAAGGCAATAGATGCACCCTTATTGTACCAGATATGGAATATAATGGTTTTGCAACTGGCTTTCAAGTACTTGAACGCCCTCAGATTGTCCTTCTACTCAGATAAATGCATCATGTACATGTTTATCTGGTCAAACAAAACAAGATGTAGTAGCTGCCTGCCTTTGCTTCGAGCGTTCGTTCTGTTCCTGTGATGCTGCTTGCTCGTCGATCTATTAGTCCTCCCTTTCCAGCAGCACTCAAATCGACGCATTTCGAGCTCCACTGATCAGCCTGTTTACACAAGTCGCTCGTGTGTTACTATTAAACAAACGACAAGAATCAGACAGATACATTACTGATTTTTAAATCCCTGGCAGGAACCACAACCTGTAAAAATGGCAAACGGTATGCGACGCTTATTTCTGTATCATGATACAAATGGAAGTACAGTTGCTTGCTAACGTAGTTAGCTAACTAACTTTAGCCACCAGGAAGTGCAGATGTTGTTAGCAAAACAACTAGCTAACGTTAGCTAATGTGGAGACGTGGCTCACATTACAAGCCATTCCTGTCAAAAGCATAATAAAACCCTAAATGGAAGTAAAACTTGCTCGAAATGCACACTTCGTCAGCTTTAGCTAATTTCATAAACTGTCTACAAACAGATCTATGAAATTGATACATCAATTTGCTAGAATGACTATTATATTTCTCTGAACAGTGTATTCATTCGATGGTTTACTGGTGTTCGGCTTGTTGTTCATCTGTACGTGTGCCTACCTGAAGAAAGTGCCTCGAGTGAAGGGCTGGCTGCTGGCGGAGAAGAGAGGGGTCTGGGGGGTGTTCTACAAAGGTATTTAATGGGAATAAGATGGTGCCTACCAAAATATCACGCCAGAGATTGATAATTAGTCAACAGCGTTAAATCAGGCACCCCTAAAACATATAAACATGCTTTCTGAAAGGGAAAGTTAAGCATGATTTCAATAAAAGTTCATGCATATCACTTGTGCGTTTTGCACACACACCTCCACTGGCTTTTCTAATGAGTGTGAAATGTGATGTTGAAATCACCTTGGTTGTCTTTGTTATTGTTTCAACAGCGTCTGTGATTGGGACCAGACTTCACCTGACAGTGGCTATATCCTGTGTGACCATGGCCTTCTACGTCCTCTTTCTAAAGTGACCAACTAGGAGACTGGACTGTCTAGTCGGCACCTCATGGACATTAGCCTGGTCCCAGATTTGTTTAACAATGACAACAATGTATTTGGCAAGACGGCACAAGCAGATCTGGGACGAGGCTACATGGACACTTCTGCTGAGCTTGGAACCAAGGAACAATGTGGCGAGGGAAGAGGATGGGGCTACACACTTTTGAAATGTGGTCTTCTGTCTGTCAACATGCCACACCCCCTTCACTCTCTGAAGAGAGATGTTTATTTTATTTGGAATGCTGATGAAAAAGGTCATGACACTGACACAGAGGTCAACAACATGAGTGTACCCCTGTGTGATCAGTGGTAAAAAAAAAAAAGGGGTGGTTAATTTATCTCTTTCTGTTTATGTGGTGCGTTTTCTCAAGAAAAATGGTTTTGGTGGAAATATGTTCTAAGTGCCTGTCCTGTTGAATTTACTGCCAGTTACTTGAGTGAAGAGTGAGGCTTCATCATTGTGTGACTAGTGCTGTTGGGGTTCAGGAGTTTGGACCAATGTACCTACACATGACCAATGTATAATATAGCCATTAATTCGACATGAAACATGACACTGAACCAAATCTTATAATTTCCCAGTACTTTGTCCCTTACAGTGATGCAAAGTCATTGTTTTTATAAGTGTGATTTTCTAAGATGTGGATGAGGGTGGAATAGAGTGTGAACATGGAAACAATGTGTTAAAAAATATATATTGCAGTAAATAAAGACATTTTAACAAATTCTAAGGTATTTATATATACATATTGTATATGGTGTGATTTATTATAATCAAGCAAATGTAGGCCTACTCGTCACAAGGCATACCCACATTACCATCCCCCCGACATTTCCCATGATTCTCTGCACTGTATAAATTCAACAACGCGGAAATGCGGCCATTCTTGTTGTGTTTGAATGGTGGTGTGTATATGGTTGTGTACTTGTACGACTGAATGTTTGTTTGAATGAGGTGATCGTATGATCGTATGAATGTGAGAGTGTGTGATTGTTTTATGTTTTTCTAGCTACAACAAAAAAACTACACAGTGATCTTATTTGATCTAGTCGGGTTTTGGCCTTGCCCCGATTCTGAAATGATAGTACTCGACATGCGAGCCCATGAGGCGATGACCATTGTGGGGACCTGACCTTTTAGTTAATAACCTATTCATGCTTTGTTAACATAATATCAGGATGTTGCTGTAGGTGTACTTGGCTACTCGAAACAACTTTGCCCGGAGACAGAGCGCCAAGGGGTTGGGACCAACCCGTGCGCCAACGGATAGGCTGAGTAAGTCTAAACCACACTCAGCCTCTACCCTGACCGGTCTGTTCGGAAACCGGAACTAACTCTGTCTGGGGTATTTAAAGAAGAACACGTGAAACTGTAGTCAGTTCTCTGTCCGCCCTGCGTGGTGTTTCAGTGAGCCCGTATACGAACCTTCATACTTATCATCTATACATTTGCATTTAATAAACTTAGCTTAGTTTGAAACAGCTCCTAATGTCTTCTCTTATTCCGATACCAGATTTGAATTGACGCGATCTAACAATTGGTGACCCCGACGTGATTTGGTATCGGGATTTCGCTGGGATTCGGCCAGCCCATTGGACATCACTGTCGTTGAACCGTGTTTCACAAAGTGTCCGGACTTCTAAAAAACAGGTAAGCAGATACCTATTGTTTATATAACTGAAATTCTGCATATTGGCTTTATCCAAATTAAATTTGTGAAACACCTGTTTGATGTAAGTGGACAATTGAAATGTACAGATAATATGTTAATTTACTAAAACTGATATGATGCAAATGTTTGATAACTGTGAAGGTTAAAACCATGGTATAAGATTTTACCGTGTACAAGTATGGTTGGCACGAGGAGAAAAATAGTGTAAGATTTTACCGTGTACAAGTATGGTTGGCACGAGGAGAAAAATAGTGTAATAGATTTTACCGTGTACAAGTTTGGTTGGCACGAGGAGAAAAATAGTGTAATAGATTTTACCGTGTACAAGTTTGGTTGGCACGAGGAGAAAAATAGTGTAATAGATTTTACCGTGTACAAGTTTGGTTGGCACGAGGAGAAAAATAGTGTAATAGATTTTACCGTGTACAAGTTTGGTTGGCACGAGGAGAAAAATAGTGTAATAGATTTTACCGTGTACAAGTTTGGTTGGCACGAGGAGAAAAATAGTGTAATAGATTTTACCGTGTACAGGTCTGGCTGGCACGAGGAGAAAAATAGTGTAATAAATTATACCGTGTACTGGTCTGGCTGGCACGAAGAGAAAAATAGTGCAATAAATTATACCGTGTAGGGGCGTGGCTGGCACGAAGAGAAGAGTAGAGTAATAGAGTTTACCGTGTGAGTATGTAAAAATAGTAACATAAAAGCAACATCGTGTGATTATAAACGACGCTGAAGTTGAAGGAAGCTTATAATGGATATTGTTGAATAATATTAAAAAAACACACAAGGAATAATAACTATATTCATAAGTATTGTATGTGTAGAAGGTTATTACTATTAGGAGATTATTGTTATACAGAAAAGGTGTAATTGACTAAAAATATATATAGATATATGTATAAATAACAACAATAATAATATATGTGTATCTGATAATAACAATTAATTAATAAAACTAAAAGTAAACATGACGGATAAAATAGTCAAGGTGTTAAAATCTACTCTAGAAATTAATGGAGGTAAGGAGGGTAAAGAGTGGAAGAAAAGGGGAGAAAAACTATATAAAGAATGGATTGAAGATGGATGCATAATGGCTGAGGATGGAATTCCAGAAAAAGGAGAACCAGGATTAATCATAGAAGCCTTAAAGAAGAAAACTAGAAAGGCAGAAAGTGAATGGAAAAATGAAGGAGAACCTCGCAAAGGAAAGACCAAAGATGCCATGGAAAAAACAAAATTGAAGGAACGAATTGGTTTAGCTATGTTAGAAAAACTGAAGAAACTTTGGGAGGAAAAAACAGGACAAACAAAGGTGAAGAACCGGTTATATCCAACCCTACCTACAGCTCCCCCACCATATAACGTCCAACCAAAAAGAATGGCCCCAGTTTTAGAATTAACTGGACAAGTACATTACCAACAAAAAGAAGGAGGAATGAACGAAACATGGGCAAGCAGGGGAGACATACAGACCTTACTGACAGCTACACAAGAACTGAGGGAGGGGCTTGCCCAGATTAGTAGGCTGGAACGAGAGAGTGAGGAATCTGAACAAGGGAGTATAACCAGTGGGAGGAAGAGTGAAAGTGCACCCCTACGCAGTGGAAGGGAGGAGAATGACCCAGACCTAGAGAGAGAGTTGAAGAGAAGAGAACAAGAAGTGATGGAAGGGGAAGAAGAGCTGAGGCGGTCACTACAGCAGAAAAAACCTGAGCCCAGAAGAGGCCCATACATTAATTTAGGGGAACTGGAGGAAGAAGAGGTAGAATGTGAAGATAGAGGAACAACAAAAATGCTCTATGGGGCCTTCCAAGGGGATATTTGGGATGAAGAAGGACCTGCACACCGAACAAGGGCAAAGACTCAGAGAGACACCAGCAGCGGACAATACCCATTGAGGGAAGCCCCTGGAGGGGCGACTGTCTATAAGCCCTGGGCACACAGAGATGTGCAGACCCTAGTGGACAGTCTACCCCAGCCTGAGGAATCTGGACACCGGTGGGTGAAAGCATTTGAGAGCCTCACTACAGCGGACGAACTCACCATAGGTGATATAGTAGCAGTAATGAACAGATGCATGGGAGACCAAGAATGTAGGGACATACTGACAGCAGCAGGACTAAGAGGACAAGTGGGGTCAAACACCGGCTTCGACCCTTTCCGCACAGATATCTGGGACTCAATAAGAAGAAAGTACCCTACTCAAGCAAGACCCGAGTTGATGAGAACTCTGACACTGAAAGAAGATGAGTCCATACCAGCCTACATGAAAAGAGCAAAGGGCCTTTGGAGGCAGGCATGGAACGAAGAACCCACAAAACCCACCATGAGCCATCTATTTCTAGCAAGTTGTTTGGGAGGACTCCCAGATCAGGCCAGGGTCGAGTGTGAGAAGGTTGTGGCGCTTACAGCCAAATCCATCGTAGAGTTTACAGAAATAGCACAACACCATGTAGAACGGTGGAGAGAAGGAAAAAGGAGAGAGGAGGATGAGATTAAACAGTTACAGAAGAAAGTACTAAAAAAGCAGCTAATAGAAGACAAACCAGGGAAACAGCTGGTGGTTACCAGTACCCCTGCTGGGGTGTCCCCTGGGAGTACGACAGGAAGTGACCCTGCTACAGTAGCTGCTGTTGTACAAACCATGGCAGGAATGGGAATGATGGCGCCTCCAATGATGGGACAAATGTGGATGGGGGAGATGTATTTCCCCAACCCCCAGCAAAATTATGGCCCGCCTCCACGGGACAATATCATATGTTACAACTGTGGTCAACCAGGGCATTATGCCAGAAACTGCCCACGAGGTGGTAGACAAGGTCGGCAGAGGAATAGAGGACTGGAAAAAGGGGGAGGCAACTGGAGGACACAAGGACCAAGGTTCCAGGGAAATGGGAGTTGGCAGAGGGGAGGACCTCCAGGACCAAGTTTTACTAGCCAACAGCACCGACAGCAACCTCCAAGACAGCCATTTCCTGCAGGGGAGCCGGTCCCGAATGCAGCACTCCTACCAAGCATGTCATGGATGGGAGGAAATGATTCAAATTACCAATGAAGATGCCCAGAAACCCAATACGACCAGAACACCAACATCTATACATTTCCCCCAGGATCAGAGCCAGTAGTGACATGTTTTATAGGAGGGAGGAAACATGATATGTTGATTGATACAGGATGCACATGGTCTTCTGTACAAGCAACATATCCACTCACTACCAGGACACAGGCTTTCTCTGGGGTTTCTGGGGCTATAATGAGAAAGCCATATACGGTTCCATTGGAGGTTGTATGGGATGACCTAAAAGTAACACACCAGTTTCTACATAATCCAGAGTGCTCCGTGGGGTTGATGGGGCGTGACCTGTTGTCCAAACTAGGGTGCAGCATTTATTGTAACCAAGAGGGGTTGCATGCCTCCATCACACCAATTGGAGAGCTCATGCCAACACTCATGAAGGAACTCTCTGACCCCCCTCGCATGTTGTGCCTGGGAACACACCCAGAGGAGGAAGAAGAGGAACAGGCGTACATCTACTGGCTGAAGTTACTAGATACTGACCCAGATGCGCCCAGAGTATGTAGAGAATTCCAGTTGTGGAAAGCATGGATACAGACTTTGAACGCATACTACCCTCCTGAGGACCCTCCACATGTGACAATGAATTACTCTAGAGATCTGGATGTAGCATACGACGAAGTCTGGGAGGAGGAAATGGAGGATAGGCGACCAATGGTGACAAGCAATCACATGTATATACTCAAAGAGGGAGTGGCAACTAAGTGCATGGTAATGGATGGAGATGTAGTACTAACTGACAAGTGGTACACACTGGCTGATGATTCTGTACCACATGTCACACTCCTGGTGGGATTTGGCTACGAAGCCAGGTCATTGGGGCCGGCGGTCAAACAGGCAAGTTGCCTGCAATGGAACAAGAGTGCCTGTAACAAGATAGAGAGCGCAGTCATGAATGAAAATCAGGTGTGGAGAATTCTGCTGAATGTGGATGACGTAGGAAAGCCTGAAGTGGCAAGACGATCTCGTTACCATGGAAGGGAAATGACTGACCATCCTGACACAGTCAATATTTTCAATCAGCTACCAGAACAACTATGGACATCTACCCCTGAGGATGTAGGCCTTGTTGAAGTGCCCCCTGTAGTCATTACAATTACAATAGGAAATGATATTGCAGTCCCAGTTTGCAGACGCCAATACCCCCTCAGTGAAGAAAAGACAAGGGGAATTGAGACCACCATTTCAGGACTTCTCAAAGGGAATGTGATATATCCAACCAAATCTGACTGGAACACTCCAATCTTACCAGTTAAAAAAGGGGACACAGGAAAATGGAGGATGGTACAGGATTTCAGACCAATTAATGATGTGACTGTGCCTGACGTTAGACCTGTCCCGGACCCATATCTGGCCCTGCAAAACATTTCGCCTACCCAAGACTGGTTCACCGTGGTGGACCTGGCAAACGCATTCTTCTGTATCCCATTACATCCAGACTCTCAGCCACTGTTTGCATTCACCTACAGGGGGCAAAAATTCACATACTCTCGTCTTCCACAAGGCTACCGTGACTCTCCGGGAATCTTCAATGCTGTCCTGAAGGGCCACCTTGAGGAACTTGTCTTGCCGGACGGAGTGACGCTACTCCAATACGTTGATGACCTCCTATTGGCAGCACCCACCGCCGAGTCCTGTCTGCAAGCTACCAAATCCCTCCTCCTCTTAGTGGCAGAGAAAGGGTATAAAGTAAAGAAGGACAAAGTACAATGCTGCAGGAGAAGTGTACAGTTTCTGGGAAGAGTACTGTCAGGGAAAGGACAGGCTGTCTCTACGGCGCAGAGGACGTCAATCTTGGAACATCCCAAACCCACTACGGTACAACATCTGTTGTCTTTTCTTGGCCTTACTGGATACAGCAGAACACACGTGCCTGAATACTGCCTTAAAGTGGAACCATTACGAGCAATCCTGAGAGAGGCAGGGAACAGAAATCTCACAGCTGTCCTTAAATGGACTCCAGAAGCAGAGGCAACCTTCATCCAACTTAAACAGACGCTGGCACAGGCGGAAGCACTGTCTTTACCTGATTACACCACACCATTTTGCTTGGATGTTTCTGAAAGGGATGGTTATGTGCATTCCATCCTTTATCAGAAACAAAAGGGGGAGAGAAGAGTATTGCACTACTACAGTGCGAAGTTGGACAATATTGAGATAGGACAAACTGATTGTGCCAGACACATGGCTGCCATTGCCAAAGCTGTAGGCAAAACGGCCCACATCGTAATGAGACATCCACTGGAAATCAACACAGACCATGGAGTAACAGCTTTTATTGGCTCTAAACTTTTCACGTTGTCCAGCAAAAGAAAATCCAACATAACAAAGGCCATCACTGCAAAACACATCACCTATGTGACCACCACAACCAACATGACTGATGGCATGGGCCAAGGGGAACCGCATATATGTGAAGACAGAGCGGCCAAACAAATCAAGGTTCGAATGGACCTACACAACTCACCCCTGGACGGCAACAAGACTATTCTGTTCACAGACGGTTGCTGTTATAGGTCAAAAGACCCAACAGAAGGGAATATTGCTGCCTACGCTGTGGTGAAACAGACCAAGGAAGGGGAACATGAAGTAATAGAGGCAAAACGGTTAGATCCAAATGAAGGCTCAGCACAACTGGCTGAACTCAGGGCATTAAGGAGAGCTCTGCAATTGAGTGAAGGGAAGAATGTGGACATTTACACAGACTCTGCCTACGCACATGGGATTGCACACATTGATGGACCACAATGGATGCGGAGGGGATTTGTGACCAGCTCAAATGAACCTATCAAACACAAAGTTGAAGTACAGAAGCTAATTGATGCAATCCAGCTCCCTGAACGAGTGGCAATAATGAAGTGCAAGGGTCACAGCAGAGAAAGCACCAGAGTGAGAGAAGGAAACGATCGGGCTGATCAGGCAGCAAAGGATGCAGGGGGCTTCACTGCCCAGCAAATGGTGCAACGAGCCACTCAAGGACAGGAGGAGTTGACAGCAGACACAGTAAGACAGTTGCAAGAAGCAGCAGGCGCTTACGAACAAAATGTATGGAACAGACAGGGAGCAAGGCAGGACCACCAAGGGATTTGGAGATCTCACACAGGAAAGACAGTGGGACCTGCAAAACTCCTCAGATCAATCTTAAGGGAAGAGCATGAGAAGGCTCATGGAGGGTGGAAGAGTGTCGCAAAGTCAGTTGAAAAGGCATGGTGGCATCCAAACATGTTGGACATGGCCAGAGAGACATCTGAAAGTTGTGAAGTGTGCAGACAATACAACAACAAAGTATCACTCGGAGCAGTGATAGGCAGCTTCCCCATACCTGATGCACCATTCCAAGACATCTGCATTGACTTCACCGACATGGGACAGGACAATAGGGTGGAAGGAAAAAGATACCTGTTGGTAATGGTTGACAGATTCACCCGATGGGTGGAGGCCATCCCCACAGCAAGAGAAGATGCAAAAGCCGTAGTCAAGTGGTTGAGACGGGACCTCATTCCAAGATATGGGGTCCCACGAATGATCCGCTCTGACAATGGCACCCATTTCAAGAATGAACACCTGAGAGAGGTGGAACAAGCCCTAGGGATTACTCATAAGTTTGGGTCAGTCTATCACCCTCAATCACAGGGACTTGTTGAGCGCGCAAACCAAACTCTGAAACGGAAAATGGCCAAGATCATGGCAGGCACCAAATTAAAATGGGTAGATGCCCTACCCCTTGCTCTAATGTCAATGAGAAACTCACCTGGGTCTGACACCCACTTGACTCCACATGAGCTTATGACAGGACGTAGAATGCCAGGGCCACCAGCGGACAATCTTAGTATGCCTAGGCTAGACATTGCAAAAATCAGATACACAGACTATATGCAGGCACTCATTTCTCTTGTTGAAAGATTGTCCAAACAGGTGGTGGAAGTGCGCACTCCTGCGGTAGAAACCACGGACGAGAGCAGAGACATCCTGGTCGGGGACTGGGTGAGAGTGAAGGTGCATTCCAGAAAGTGGACAGAGCCACGGTGGGAGGGACCTTTTCAGGTGAAAGAGGTATCAAGTCACTCGCTGAGGGTACGTGCGAGCAAGAAGGACGGGTGGTACCACAGAACACATTGTGCCAAAGATATAGTGCCAGAAAGAACTCTAGATCAAGTAAAACAGGACTTGGTTGCAGATGGGGAGGATGTTATGGTGGGTAGTGGGGCTGACCCTTTGGGGAGTAGTGACATCCAACCAGTATTATAATATAGTCATTACTTTGCAGGAAGGGGAATCTCAAGTTATATCCCTAGAACCATGTAAGATTTGGTCATGGAGGAATAGGGCTAGTGGAATCGGGGACACTGGTTGCACTTGGAACCAGAAGGAGAATTGTAACAACATGTATCCCCATGTGTTAAAAAGAGGTATTTACCTGTGTGGAGGAAAATGGTGTCCATACTGGGATTATATGATCACGAATGTTGGCACTTTCTGGGAGTGGCGTAGAAGTTATCCATATGCAGTAGGTGATGCTTCTAAAGCAGCAAGATTTTCAATGATAAGGGGTGCACAGGGGGGTGCATGTGAGGGAGATGAAATCCTATTAACCATCCAAGACATTAAACTTACAGATGCAGGTGTGTACACCTTGGCAGCAGTACGAACCGGACCAGACACCATGGGTGTGTTCACCATCATGGTCGCACCCAGCCCTGCAGTTGGGGAGAAACAGACCCAGCTGAACCATACCACCACTCCAGGACCAGCCCAACTTCAACCCACTAAGGTACCAAACCCTGTTCAGGTGGTTAATGTTAGGGATATAACGGACAGTGACCAATTGGGGACAGAAACTGGCTATGAAGGGAGGGAAAATATGTGGTTGGCTTATATGAGATATACTGCTAGAACATTAGGAAGGCAGGACTGCGTAATCTGTGGGCATGCAAGGCCGGGGTTGGCAACCCACCCATTTGCCTTAGCTGAAGGGGAAGGATGGCAGTGTATAATAGAGGAATTCTACCATTCACTGCCAAACTCTACCCTATGTAAAGCCCTGAGCCTGATCTTCCCTGAAATTCCCCCACAGAAGGCACCAGCAGGTGTACAGGCCTATGGAGGTAACTATAGTTGTGTCACTGGGACAGGTAAAGGAAGGAACTATGGTAGGCTACCAATGGGAGATTGTGCTACAAGTGTCACTACGAACAGCACTTGGCCGGGGCAGGGTAAGAATCAGACTAAGGGTGTGGCTGATGTATGGTGGATCTGTGGACCCAATAGGAAATTGGTTCCCATACTACAGGGGGACTGGCAGGGCACATGTGCCCTTGCCAGCTTAATTGTGCCACTAACCATTATTGATGTTTCCTCAGACCAATTAGTGAGAGCAGCTGATCTAGAGCCAGATAAAGGTGAGACTAGAAGAAGGAAGCGTAGTGCCCCATGGTCAGCTGGGACTGAAATAGGGCATAACCTGTTGGGGGTGCCTGTGGGGGTTCCTGAAGAATTCCAAGCATTAAATAGAAATGATGGGTTTTGGCATCTCCTGCCTATTATTGGACCCGCCATAGACGCTGCTAAACAGCGCTCCTGGATAAATTATATTTACTATAATCAACAGAGATTTGTTAATTACACACGCACCGCTCTGACAGGAATGTCTGAGCAATTAGAAGCCACCTCTAGGGTGGCCAGGCAGAATAGACTGGCTTTAGACATGGTACTTGCTAATAAAGGGGGGGTATGCAAGATGTTTGGGGAGCAATGCTGTACGTTTATCCCTAACAATACTAGCCCTGACGGGAGCATCACGAAGGCCCTCGTTGGCTTGGATAAATTATCGGCAGAGATGAAGGGCATGGCTGGAGTGGAGAGCGGGGGGATGTTCTCCTGGTTGGGTGGCTGGTTCGGCAAGTATTCTTCTATGGTGGTTACGGGGTTTCTGACCCTTGTACTTGTGTTTTTGTTGTTAATGTGTTGTGCGGCATGCTTTGTCCCTTGTCTCAGGAAGTCAGTGGTAAGAGTGGTGGAGGCGTCAGGTATGATGCCGTTGTTGCCGGTACAGGATAATGCAGATGACTCTGCTACTGACTCTGAGACAAAGTTGGATGATCCATGGTATGCCTAAAAGGGAAAGTACATGTGTGTTCTCTTTACAGATTTTATTCATTTCTTTTTACAGCTTATCCTTTTTACCTTTTGTTTTGTTACTCATGTGATTGTTTACTCCTCCTAATGTGAAGGTAAAGGATTCCTGAGTGACTGGTAGTCAACTCAGTACATGTTCGGTGTAGAGGAGGAATAGCAGGTTTTTATATTTTCATATCTTGTACCAGTTTTTATATTTTCATATCTTGTACCAGTTTTTATATTTTCATATCTTGTACTAGTTTTATATTTTCATATCTTTCTTGTGTTTATGTTCTGTCTAAACTGTCATTTGTAGTGACACCATTGAATGGTGTCAAAAGGGGGAATCCTAAAATTCGCCTGCAATTTTATGGGGGTCCAAATGCATTTTGAAGTCACACCCAGAGGGTGTGAAAAGGGGGATTGTGGGGACCTGACCTTTTAGTTAATAACCTATTCATGCTTTGTTAACATAATATCAGGATGTTGCTGTAGGTGTACTTGGCTACTCGAAACAACTTTGCCCGGAGACAGAGCGCCAAGGGGTTGGGACCAACCCGTGCGCCAACGGATAGGCTGAGTAAGTCTAAACCACACTCAGCCTCTACCCTGACCGGTCTGTTCGGAAACCGGAACTAACTCTGTCTGGGGTATTTAAAGAAGAACACGTGAAACTGTAGTCAGTTCTCTGTCCGCCCTGCGTGGTGTTTCAGTGAGCCCGTATACGAACCTTCATACTTATCATCTATACATTTGCATTTAATAAACTTAGCTTAGTTTGAAACAGCTCCTAATGTCTTCTCTTATTCCGATACCAGATTTGAATTGACGCGATCTAACACCATGAAGCTTCCACGAACTTCAGGGCTCCACAAGAAATTGTGGTCAGAAGTGATGACTCGGATCAGATATACTAGTGCCGAGGAGATTTGTAGTTTTACCTCATTCTCCACACCGGCCAATGAGTATAACAGCGATTCTGATCTGCCATAAAAAATGGTTCCCCATAGACTATAATTAACACTTGTGGGTGGCTAAGTAGCTACTTACCCAACGTTTTCTGGCTAGTTTGTCAGCCAACTCTTGTCCAGTCAAGCTAGTTCGCAATTATATTATCCAGATAATGGGTCAAGGAGAAAAGTAATGAGCGTTTGTGGAGAGAAGAGAAACACGTGCGCCAGGTTAGTTTTATAATGGACATTCAGTGGCACTGCTGCTTCGTCCCCATTAAAATAAAAAGCCTGGGTGGCTACAAACAAACCTTTGATCAATGTGCAACCAGCCAAACAAACATTCGATGTTATATGGTTCATGCTTTCACACGACTGTTGGCTTGTGTGCTGAAAAAGCAACCACCACTCAACAAATGTACTGTCAAAAGAATGCTTTTATTTTCAGATGTTTCAGTGGACTTGAACGCTGTAATATAGTAATTATCTTGTGTAGGGGGTAGTTCACTGGAAGTTGAGTGATGTCCATTGTTGTGTGACAGTATTATTAGGCGGAGTAGAATCCCCCATCATGCTTCCTGGAGTATCCCCTGTTAGTAGAGGCGTTGTGATGAGATTCTGTCGAGACCAACAACAACAAAAAAGATATTTTCATACATTGTTAAGGAACATGTCCTGCCTAGGTCAGGAGAAAACTGATTTCACTCATACCTGGCCAGGCCCAGGGCTTTTACAATTAGGTCAGAACTAGGACAACAATCTTTTACAAGTCCCAGTAGTTATGGCCATGGTCAAAAAGCTCTTCATATGCCAGTCACAAGAAGTAGATGAGTTGACGATACCTGATTATAGATTGAATTTCAGTCACGCTCATCCTCTTCTTGCCTGCCTGTATTCGCTAAGTATTCGCTTATCAATTATTTATTGAACAAGTCATCAGGATTGTATTGAACTCTTACCTATTGTTCCCTCAATGCTGTAGATGGAAGACTTCTGTGAGTTCATCCATACTTTGACTTTCTCGGTTTCACACAGGGGTTCTTCATGTTTTCCACGGTTCTTCAGAGTACTACAGAGTTAAAGTGTTACATTAGTTGAGTTAATCTCTTCCCACAGCTGCTGTCTGGCACCCTATATAGTGCACTACTTTTGACCAGTGCTCTTGACTACAGCAGCACCACAGTTGAGAGTATCCCCCTTCTGGTTCCAACACACTCACCCATGGTCGACAGTAACAGTCTCCCTCTGGTATAAGGTCCGGTTCTTACTACTGAGGAACTCTTTGTGGTGGTCATAGGTTGATTTAAGATGGAAGTCTAGGCTGTCTTTAGGTGCCTTGGTCGGGAGAGAGTACATTTATGTGATAGATGATCGTTCTGATGTCATGTTATGATGTAAATTCTGCATTCCTTCAGTTTCTGTAAAATGTGTGCATGAATCAGTCAAGTCAAATAAGTTTATATTGTACCAGTTAGCTGCATTTGGCTGGTACAACTTTTTTTTCACGTTGCCCTTTGTGTCAAACTAATAATAGGCATAGGCCTATTATAGAGAAATATTAGCCTACCTGCCGGTCATGATACCGGACATTCCTTCTGATGCTGGCTAGAGTAGCCCTGTCATTTAGACGACTCCACGGTTCGTCATTTTGAGCTATGTGAGTTGGTTTAGCGAATGGCTCTTTCTGTTCATTTGGAAAGAAGAATGCATAGGCTGATCAAATAGCCGAAATCATCTAGGCCTACTTCAAAGTTTATTTAAAAAAAAAAATATTTTAGGCAAAATAAATGCTAAAATATAATCAGTTCTAGAGCTGCAATTTAGGCCTACCTGACATTGCCTTGCCCCAGTCAACGAGTAGTCGTTCTCAGTTTTAGGAAAAGGAAAGGGATCTCTCGTTCGTGACATTATAAAAGCAGGAAATGTTACAATGTTGCGGATGATACATAAATGTTTTTGACGCCAAATTGCATCCCCTTGTTTGTCGCACGCGAATGTTTACTAACCCACAATGGTTGCTAGGCGATTCATTGTGACACCTCATCCGCATATATAATTTATACAAATATTTGCCTAATCCCACATTCTTTGCAGAAATTTGAGTTTACGAAAGTTTTAGATTAGCCAATTTTGACTAATAATAATAATGTATTGAACGTATATAGCTAGAGCTATTCATTTACATAAAGACATCTCAAAGCTTTGTAAAGCAACAACAAAAAACTACAGGAGTTGATGATTAATAACTAAGATATTATTGATGGAAAACCCCTGTAATAAATGAGTGTACCCCTGTAATATCAGGTTTCCTACTATGTAAACACAACCAATTACCGTGTCTTGCCAGGGGTTTCCACTAGTTACCACAGCCACAAAGTCAAAATTGGCTTTATAACATTTCATGAAAACAAAAATGTAAAAACAAAAAAATGGCAGGACATTATATAAGGGCCTTATAGAAATCCACAGGGCCTAATTTCAGTTGATGATAGCGTGCACTTGTCAAAAAGGTCCGTGCTATCTGGGATCATTGGGACGTCCATACCCCCATTAAGGTTGACATTTAAAATGGTTAAGGTAGGGGTTAAGCCGTTAGCGTTAGAAAGGGGTTACGGTTTAGTACATGGACGTCCCAAGGACTTTTTGACGAGGGCTCCCAAGTGGCGCAGTGGTCTAAGACACTGCATCTCAGTGCTAGAGGCGTCACTACAGACATCCTGGTTCGAATCCACTGTATCACAACCGGCCGTGATTGAGAGACCCACAATTGGCCCAGCGTTGTAAATAAGAATTTGTTATTAACTGACTTGCCTATTTAAATAAAGATAGCACTGATCCTGTCAAAAAGCACCTGGAGTGCAGTAATGCTTGCAAAAAAAAACGGTGTTTTCGAATGCGAAAGATAATTGATTGTTTTAGTAAAATATACAAAATGTTGCTGACCATTAATTGAACAAAACGATCATTTTATTTAATTATTTTCAGGACTGTAGATAGAGAGTGAAAGCGCCTGCGCCTCATAGGCACCGCTAGAAGATGCTATATCAGCTGTCGTGGCATAAATTAAACCCTCCACCGCGCATGAGTTTCACCTCCAGCGTGGAGCGGAACCTGCAAGCTGTTTATTGTAGCCTACCTGCTGCTCAAGAAAGATGATGCGCCGAGCTTCTCACAGTTTTCTTCACCTTCTGTGGCTTTTTTTTGTTCAAATTGATGCATCCAGTGATTTGCCCATATGCAAAGAGGTAAGGAGCCTGGAATGATTGCTTTTAAACATAATTGTGAATGTAATTGACTGTATTTTCACCCATATGGCATAACCATAACATTCACTTCATTAGGTAACCTAAATAAACCCTATTGTGATGCTTCACTTAATGTTTTACATTTATTTTGTATAAAAACTCAGATATCAGATAAACAACTGAACTGTAAAGTTTCTATTAACTAGCTGTACTTTTCTACAATAGAATTGCAAACATTTTCCTGTAGTTTTCAATGCAGTCTTTTAAAAATCCATGATCCATCCTTTCATGATCCATTATGAAAAGCATATTGACTGATCAGTTGGAGCAGAACTCATTCATATTGACAGAAATCCACATTGTCCATTGCAACCTATGTCTCAGTTAGTAACCTCTCAATTCTACCTCCATAAGTGCACTATACTGTAAAGTACAAGCCATCATACGTGAAGATGATCTAGAAGCCTGATTATATATCATATTTGAAGAAGTATCCTTCACACAATTAGTAGGAATAGGAGTAATAGACGTTTGCTATTGTAAGCTGTATGGAAATATGATGCAAAAAGCAATGAGATATCAGAACCATAGAATCATAGAATCCACAGTTACACATGGCTGAATGGCCAGTTATAGGACAAAGAAGCTGTTGGTCTATCTGTTAGCATTCAGCTGTAATATTATGGTATTTCAATATAGCTAATTTAGGGTCGGGGTCAGGTTGTTTTTTAAAATGTTGTTTAACACTTTTCACCTTGGCGAGTGGTGGGAGAAGGAGTCTGGGTGGTAAGAGGTGCTGAACTGTACCCCTAGACCTACTAAACAGCTCAACTGTTCTCCATTTATTTTATTTTAAGCAATGAGGTCAAATTTAATCATTTTAAAACTATGTTGAACCATCATCAACCCCGTACACACCTTCACTCTGAGGTAGCCTATACAGAAATGAACCATGGAAATAATAGATGCCTCCTTTCCTAAAGAGTTTATCAATATCATGTTAACTGAATTCAGTACTGTAGAGCTCCCATACTCAACAGACGGACCGCAGGCCGGGTCCGGACCAAGATCGTGGTAAATACGGACCGCAGGTCCCGACTAAAAATAAATATATAGAACATTTTAGAATCAAATTTTGTATTGTGGGGGAGGGGAACTCAGTCGGGCTTCCACCCGGTACCATATGAACACACAAAAGACATGGCAAAATGTGTCAAATTGCAGGAAATTAACTTTAAAACAGCAAAAATGTATCTCTGCCCCATGGCAAAATGTGTAGAATTGCAGGAAATGTGCATTAACTGCTAAATGTTCTTTCTGCCAACAAAGAGGGGTGTGAACAGTTTGGGGTCGCATGGGTTGTGAGGTGGGGGTTTGTTACTACGCCGATAAATGACAATATCCATTCGGACCTTTCTTTTCCATCTAGGAAATCTGTGTGACCGGACCGTCTCAAATAGTACTTGAGTACCCCTACTGTAGAGGCTTCGTGCTAGCAGCATTTCTCTTATTCAGAGTTGTTAACCACACTCTGGACCGGTCTCCTACACACACACATCATGGCGATACCTTTGTTAAATGGACGTGTTACACTGGTCTGGCGTCAGTTTATTTGCTGTTGCTTACATAGCCTTCATTAGTCATAGTCAGGTGCCTGTGTGTGTGCATGCGTGCTTGTGTCTGTGAATTCCCAAGCTTTCTCAACAGTTTTTTCTGCCTTCAGCAAGTCCTTAGTTCTCCTGTTAACAACTCTCCTGGCTGTAGTCTACCTTCTCTTCTTAATATTTGCATAACTACTGTGGTGTTTGATAATACCTAGGCATTTCTTGTATCAATAACATTGTTTGTTGCTGGGGTGCGAATGGAGAGCTGATATGAACCATGTTTGCTAGTATTGGAGTATCTTTATGGCCCATAATTATTCCTTGTTCGCAGTGGTGTAAAGTACTTCAGTAAAAATATTTAAAGTACTACTTAAGTAGTTTTTGGGGGGATCTGCACTTTACTTTACTATTTATATTTTTGACAACTTTTACTTTTACTTCACTACATTCCTTAAGAAAATAATGTACTTTTTACTCCATACATTTTCCCTGACACACAAAAGTACTTGTTACATTTTGACAGGAAAAATGGTCCAATTCACGCACTTCAAGAGAACATCCCTGGTCATTCCTACTGCCTGTGATCTGGCGGACTCACTAAACACAAATGCTTTGTTCGTAAATGATGTCCGTTTGTTGTAGTGTGCCCCTGGCTATCCATAAACAAAAAATATTGGTTTGCTTAATATAAGCAATTTGAAATTATTTATACTTTTACTTTTGATAAGTATATTTAAAACCAAATACTTTTAGACTTTTACTCAAGTAGTATTTTACTGGCTGACTTTCACTTTTACTTGAGTCATTTTCTATGAAGATATCTTTACTTTTACTCAAGTATGACAATTGGGTACTTTTTCCACCACTACATAAAGACGTCATAACACATTCTTAAGTCATACATACGTTAATAAGCTGTACACATTTCATGAATGCTTAGCGAAATCAGCTGGAGCAAAAACTGTTTATAATTGAACTAACAATTGACTTGGCATCATGATCAGACAATGTGTCATAGGAAACCCACAGCCACCTTTACCTCAAGGTGAGAGAGCTTAGATGTACATTAAGTTGAAGGGACACCATGGCTGACTAATTCATCAGAATGATTTGATTTCTGCCACAACCAGTGTGTGTGTGAGACCATGAGGAAACAGGGTCACAATGTCCCGTTGCCACGGTTTACTCATGTTGTTATGAACAAGGAGTATTAGATTCGAGCCAGACAGAGCACATCTTCAATTTATGCATTTTCATTTTTTCCATCAACGTTTCACTTTCACTCCATCCCCCTCCCTCTCCCACTCTCTCTCTCTCTCCCCCTCCCTCTCTCCTTCTACCTCTCCGTCTCCCTCTGCCTGCCTCTATCTCCCTCCCTCCCTCTCTCTCTCTCTCTCTCTCTCCCTCCCTCTCTCTCTCTCTCTCTCTCCCTCTCTCTCTCTCTCTCTCTCTCTCTCTCTCTCTCTCTCTCTCTCTCTCTCTCTCTCTCTCTCTCTCTCTCTCTCTCTCTCTCTCTCTCTCTCTCTCTCTCTGTAGCTGCACTAATAAAAGAACAGGTGTGTGTTAGAGTGTTTGTCTGCTGGTTTGTTAACTATTAATCCTACATGGTCCAGAGTTGGGGTTAGGTTTACTCTGCTAAGTGGTCTTGTTCTACCGTGCAATACTATTGGGCAGAGTCCTATGGGCCCTGGTTAAAAGTAGTGCACTATGTAGGGGATAGGGTGCCATTTGGGACGTAGCCAAGCCATTCTTATCCAGCACTTTGACATATATGGCCCAATGGCCTATTTTGATGCCTTGACTTGCACCTCTGTACTAGACTTGCTTGTCAGGACTCATGGTACTCTACAGCGGCTGTGGGAAGAGACTAGCCTGAGTACCAGCCCGTTTCTGCTCTCTTGCCAACCTCTTATGGAATTATCATAGTTGGAATGGAATGATAATACAAACGTACTGTATCTGGGACCAGGCTAGGAAGAGACAGTACTCTTCTGTATATTCTCAATAGGCATTTTACATTCTGGTTACTGACTCACTGCTTACATCTTGTAAGTAAAGAGTACTGCTACGATGACGGTGTAATGGGAGGGCTACATCTACAGCATCCTTTGTCAAAGAAAGACTTAACGGTTACTGTTTCTTATAAGCACCCTGTCACACCTATAGCAAAACCACTTGAAAAAAACAAGGCATCTTATGTCGCCTGTTGTCTGTCTGTAGTCGTAATGACTTGCTAAGAGATGATTGCGATGAGTTGTTTACAGAAGGGTTGGCCCAGTCTGCAGCTTTCCCAGCTTTTTCCTTGCCTACTAAATAAGTCAATAACCCCAAGGTGAGGGAGATTAAGACAACAGGTGAGGCAGGAGCCTCTTGACTGAGCAAATATTGATCCAATCCTTCTATTTGAAAAGGGGGTTGGTCTTGTTTAGAGGGAAATTCGGCTGAAGGTAATGCATTATGTTGAGAAATCATGTGTATTGGCCAGTTTTTACATTTTTAAGTCAGTTACATCAGTCAAAATGTATTATTTCACAAATTCTAGACTCTCTGAGCATGATTACAATGGTAAAATGGTCCATCAAAAGGAATGAGTTTATTTAGGAGTTGACTTGAAGATACTCTGAATGGGTATCTGTGAATTAGATCATAACCTGTGTGCGGTCATGCTCCAAACAGTCACAATACACTGCTCTCAAACTAGCAAACTAGTGCCACAATTAGAGGACTAGCTTGTGAGCATTTCATCCATTGCTCAGGCTCTATACACACTGTATATAGAAATACCTGACTGGTGTGAGTCTGTGTGTTTTTTTTTTTCTTGCAGTCCGATTACCACTTTGAGTACACAGACTGTGATGTGTTGGGGTCTCGATGGAGGGTGGCAGTGCCCAACAAACCAGACACGTGCACAGGCCTCCCTGACCCTGTCAAGGGCACGCAGTGTAGTGAGTACTCTACATACCTCCCTTACCCTCCCTCCCTCCCTCCCTCCCTCCCTCCCTCCCTCCCTCCCTCCCTCCCTCCCTACCTACCTACCTACCTACCTACCTACCTACCTACCTACCTACCTACCTACCTACCTACCTACCTACCTACCTACCTACCTACCTACCTACCTACCTACCTACCTACCCACTCTCCTACTCTACTTTCATACCCTGTACTACACTACATAACACCCTACACTGGATCCAATATCACAGTCATATAACCTTATTACAACTCTCTACATACAGTACACAGTTTTACAGTACACAGTTTTTGGGTAAGTTTCAGTTTTTCTCTTGATTCCTCCAAGATGTTCTCTCCCCACCTCCTTTTCAAAATGTCTGAGGGAAGCGAGGAGACCATTGGAGGACATCTTCTCCTCAGATCCTTTGACGTTTTGAAGAGGCGACGAGAGAGGATGTGAGGAATCAAAGAAAGGTCTATTGAGATGCACCCACAGTGTCTCCCTGGCCTGCACTAGTCTCACCCCTCTCTGCTCTCTCCTCCCCCCCAGCGTTTTCCTGCAGCGAGGGGGAGTTCCTGGACATGAGAAGCCAGGAGTGTCAGAAGTGTTCTGCTGGGACATACTCTCTGGGGACGGGAGTGGCCTTTGATGAGTGGGACAGCATGCCGGCTGGCTTCGTCTCACACGGGATGAACATGAACATAGCTGACATCTACACCAACTGCTCAAAGTCAGTATCTCTCTCTCAACTGCTGTTGGCAAGACAGTACAAACCGATCTGGGACCAGGCTACCTTCCTACGCAGCCGCATACTGTTTAGTGCATTGGAAGACAACCTTATTTGAGTTTCCATTTATCTCAACCTTTAGAGATTCTGTCTATTTCTAGAAGTATTTTGTCTTTTGTCTTCCCTGTAGCTCGACCTGGATACCAAAAGGCGACTACATTGCCTCTAACGTAGATGAGTGCACCTCTACCTTGTCCTACGCTGTCAGCCTGAAGAAAGCAGGCACTGTGTCCTTTGAGTACTTCTACCCGGACAACACCATCTTCTTTGAATTCTATGTGAGTGTTCCATGTTCTATGTTTTAAGTGTTCTATGTTAGTGTTCTATGATGATACTCTCCGTTCATTTCCAATGGACAGGGCTACGTGATGGGCTCCTCAATCGATCTCCGTCGTCTCCATGCTATCTAAACGAAGTGATGAATCGAACTGTGTGTGTCAGGCAGCCACGTTGTATCGATCTCCTCAGACTGTCTTGCCCTCCTTCCAGGTTCAGAATGACCAGTGCGAGTCCACAGACTCTGAGGGTCGCTGGATGAGGACCTCAGAGGAAGACTGGACTCCCAGCAATGTGAGTATTACGACTATAGCCCCCATACTGTATGTTCATAGTGGTGGGATGGTGAGACTAATCTCGGAACCTAGAACCACATTTCGTATGCATGAGCTATGCTAATGTCTATTAAGAGAGATTATGTATGACTCCGAAGGTTGCTCTCGCTCTCTGTCTCTGTCCAGCTGAAGCTGAGTAGAGGCAACAACGTGCTCTACTGGAGGACCACATCTTTTGCACTGGCGGGCAATGCTATCAAACCTGTACTGCTTCGCAACATTGCCATCTCAGGTACTATACAGTAGTCATTGATGTCATCATTTTCCATCCATAATTGTTTGCAGATTTACCATCCGTGGTTATTTAGGGTTGATTATGATTCCCTTCGGCAGGAATATATATATATATATATATTTTTTTTCAAAACATTTGAGCAATTTGTAGACCCAACACCTTACAAACTCTTGGTGTAACGGTTTGACAGTCGCTGAATCTAGGTTTGCGTCCTGGTTGGGGCCACCCCTCAAAAGCGCTGCAATGTAAAAAAAAAACAAAAAAAAGCTAAGATACACACCTTTTCTTACTCTCGTTTCTGTTAATGATTACCGATTGATAATCGTCCTGCTCCTCCAGGGGTTGCCTATACGTCAGAGTGTTTCCATTGTAAACCCGGGACCTACAGCGCCAAGCTCGGCTCCGCTCACTGTAACCCCTGCCCTGCCGACTCCTACTCCAACAAGGGAGCCACGGTGTGCCAGCAGTGTGCAGAAGATAAATATGCAGGTATGTTTGCATTCTAGCACCAGCCATTTAACCCACAAAAGGATAAACCATATGCCTGAAAGATATGAACTGCTAAGACTATTTCCGTGTAGATATTTCTCCCTGTTGTAACCGCTTGAATAGTGGATTGCTCATTTTCAAGTCGCCACACAAAGGTAATGTATGCAAAGATACTCTATATGCCATTGGTTCAATTAAATGCACAGGCTGTGTGGTTGGTTGACTTAGTCTAAGTGTGTGTGTGGTATCTCTGGATCTTTTCTCCTGCCCCCTGGCGATTTTCCCCAGGGTCGTGTTCAGTAGGGCACACCGTAGCAAAAATGTTTAGCAACAGACAACAAACATCTGTTTTGCTATTGGACAAGTTCATGCACTACAACTCTGTTTTCGAAACGTGACTTAACACAACCTAATGAACACAACCCTGGTCCCCTTGTTCAAACTCTTCTTCCAGAGGCCGGATCAGGGAGCTGCAAGCAGAGGCCTCCATGTACCACCAGTGACTACTTCTACACTCACACCCCATGTGACTCCAAAGGACAGGTAATACAATGTGAAAAGTAAAGAGAAAGTAAATGGAGCTGACGGATAATGCTGTTCATATGTGAGCAGTCAGTTGTTGTTTTTTTCATGGCTCAGGTCACTGCAGTGACCACCAGCTGGAGTTGGTATCAGCTTTCCCTTACATATTGATTGTCTGTTTAGTCCTGACAGGTTCTATTCAACCAGTATCCACTCAGGCATGATGATTTGCCATGATTTATCATACATACATTGATGTGATATATGGTTATTTTACCTCCCTTAGTTGAATAGACCAATTATACATTCATAAGAGTGTCTGCTAAGTGACTAAATATAAATGTAATTCATAACTCCATTGCTGTGTTTCCCAGACCCAGCTGATGTACAAGTGGATCGAGCCAAAGATCTGTAGTGAGACCGTTGAAGGGGCAGTGGATAACAATACTGAAGGAGCGGTGAAGCTACCAGCCTCTGGACAGATGGAGACCTGCCCTCCCTGTAACCCTGGCTTCTCTGTCACCAACACCTCAGCCTGCGAGCCCTGTCCTCACGGATCCTACTCCAATGGAACAGGTGCAAAAACCCCTCCTCAAAGTAACGATTGATGAAATGTATTGACGGAAGTAGAAATTTTTGTGCTGGGTGCTATATGAGGAACATTCTGCAACAAGTGTGCCAGAAACACAACAGCTTATGTCCTTCAAAAAAAATGCCAATGTCTTTATGCTGTCAGATCTTTTGTCACAATAATGATTTACTTAATTACTTAAGTAATCCTCTATGTCCACTTTGGGACATAAGACCACTTTGGCACAAACGTAAACCCACTGCTCTTTAACAGTAGCTCTCAATCCCTCATGTCCTTATCCAGCCTGTGCTGATTGCTTGAGGGCCGCTGGTGGGCAACTAACCCTCTCTACTGTGTCTTTATCTAACACTCTCTATCCATACTCTATGTGCAGCCTGTGCAGAGTGTCCGGTAGGAACAGAGCCGGTGGTGGGCTTTGAGTACAAGTGGTGGAACAAGGTGCCCGACAACATGAGGAGCTCTGTCTACAGCCGGGAGTACAGCGACTCAGTCAGGAGGACGGGTAAGGGGCTCTAATACCCTTTTCACTCTACTGAGGCAAACCGAGCCAGGTTGTAATGAGCTGGCCTGATTACGAATTGGCAATAGTTACAGCGACTCAGGAGAACTGGTACATGTGAAGGACTCAAATACCCTTTTTACACTATCGTGCTGACCCGAAACACACTGTGGTGATTTGGATGCTGTATATTCCTCTCACATGGTAATTTCCAGCACCTTTCCAGCAACTACGGTGGATGTGTAACCAGGACAGCTGGTACTGCTCTGCTTGGCTTGGTTCGGCGAAAAAGGCCTACTTTTGAATGAGCAATCATACAGTAATTTACTTGAACCTGAGTGTTGCATTTGCTGTGATGTGCACTCTCTGTTGGTGGTCTGTGAAGTCATCGATTGTTGATCTGTTGTTGTGACTGACAGGATGGGAGGTGGCAGGAGACTACATCTACACCATCCCAGGGGATCTGGACTCTGACTACATGATGCTGTCACTCACTGTCCCTGGATACAGGTAAGGCTCACAGGGCCAATCTGTGGAAGTTACAACAAACACCTGAATGAAACTGCTTATGAATGGGTTATGTATGAGTTATAAATGTGTAATAAAGTTCTTATATAGCCCTTATATTTGTACTGTATGTGTAATGTTACATGTGTTGTAGGTGTCATGTATTGATGTGGCTGTTGTAAAAACAAAAATAGTCAAAAAGGAGTTCCCTTAAATGTTTTCTGTACACCTAGGTTGCCTAACTCGATGGCTAAAGATGCTGAGAGGAGTGAACTGTCCCGGATCTCCTTTGTCTTTGAGACCCAGTGCACTGCTGATTGCACCCTCTACTTTATGGCGGTGAGCGAGAATATCTCATTTCATGCAACAATTGAATGTATTGTGGCGAGCTCAGCCAGAAGAAGATGGCAAGAGACAGAGATTTGATTTGACAGAGTTCCTGCGCCCCATACACTGCACGACTACAGGAACGTCACACTTTATTGTCCTCTTTCACCTTTTGGCAACGAACCTAACCTCCGGCCATGCAAGGCTCGGTAACGGTAGGCACTCTAACATTCCCCCCTGCCCCCATAACCTGAACTAAGACAACTTAAGGACACATAAACACAGAACATTAGCTTAACTACTAAAACATAAACACATAACACAACCGTTTAATCGTAGAACACGAACTACCCACAATCCCCTTGCGCCCTTCAGTTACCGCGCAATGCGTGGCTAGCGTATGCCGGCCAGATCGCTACAGTATTGTACATTTGGTTGAAATAAAAGAAAATGGACGACATAAAAGGATTCTTCTTACTCTTTTCCCAGGGTTACAGTGAGAGGACCAACGACATGGTGGAGCACTGGAGGGGCACGACCAGGAAACAGTCCTACTCCTACCTAGTGAAAAGTAACAGCACCGTCAGCTTTACCTGGGGCTTCCAACGCACCCAGGCCTACAGTGAGGTGAGACAGATAAACACAGACAAACTCACACTCAACACACGTAGATCCATGGAAATGTCAGCTATTTCATTGCCGAGCTTTCCATCACAGACAGTGGACCTTTACCAGAAGGACAACACCTCCCATGCCATACGAAACACTTAACACATCTCCACAGACAATCATCTCTGCATGACTCAACTCCACAATATTTCTTCAGCCCCTTATGAAGGAGTGATGTGTGTTTGACTAGTGTGGCATAGCCTTACGTACTGTATGAGTGCTTTCCCTATCTTCTCCTCAGGTGAGGCAGTACAGCGGTGACTTTGCCAAGATGTACTCTGTCCAAATCACCAACGTGGTGGGTGGTGTGGCCTCTCAGTGTCGTCACTGCGCCTTGGGTTCCGGGTCGATCTCAGAATGCGTCCCCTGTCCTCCAGCCCACTATATGGTCAACGGGACAGGCGTGTGTAAGAGCTGCCCTCCCAATACCTTCATCAGGGCTGATCAGACTGTAGGGGAGGCAGCCTGTATCCACTGTGGACCAAATACGCACAGCAACAAGGTAAGGGAGGGGATCGAAGCGAAGAACGGTTGCATTTCGTGCTTTCATCAGATAATGTAGGCCTGCGTGTAAAGGTTTTCATGAAGATCAATGCATCACTGTTGCATTTTTAAAGCCTGTGTTACAACGATACTCTGAATTATTTGTGGTGTTTTGAAGGTGTGCCCATGATAATGCATTTCATTGTTTCCATAATAACGATAATGCATTTGTGTCCATGATAATGTATGGTAATGCTGTTTCTCCCCTCATCCCCTCCCAGGCCCACTCAGCCTGTGTCAGTGACTGTAGACTGAACCTGCAGTCCACCAGAGGAGGAAAGGTCCTCGAATATGACTTCACCCCCCTGGCTAACATCACCAGCTTCCAGAGCGGCTCACGCTTCACCAGTAAAGGCCTCCGATACTTCCACCAGTTCAGGGTCGGCCTCTGTGGAGAAGAGGTAAGGGCTGATGGATGGTTGTGGTTCTATTTGGAATACACCTTTGGTCAATCTCAAAAGTGTTTTCCTCGCTTCCTTGCATCCTCTCTTCTTACCTTGTCAAAATGTCAGAGGGGAACATTGGTGAAGATCTCCTCTTTCTATCTCCTCCATTGCTCTCCTTGCTTCTCTCTGTCGTTTTGAGAAGTAGGCAAGGAAAGAGGACGCAAGGAATCCAGAAAAATACCTTAGAGATTTACCCCTTGAAAACTGTAACGATGGTTAAACAGAAACTCACATTAATGGTGATTCTCTGTTGTGTCCCGTGTAGGGCAGAGAGGTGGCGGTGTGCGTGGACAACGTGACAGAGAGCAGGAAGGAGGTCAGAGGTTACGCCTGCCAGTCCACTGTGGTGCCCTCTGAGGTCAGAGGTCAGAGTGTGGTGTCATCACAACCCTTCACTATTGGTGACACACTCATTGGTAAGAGATCAAGCTTTACTCCATGGTGCATCCCTCTCAAATAGCAATGGATACACACCAAAAAACACCTAGCTGGTAAAGGGGCTTTGTAAAGGGACAGCTTTGCATGAAGCCAAGCATGAAAATTAAATGATTTCTGCCCATTTTCCTTTACCATCATAATCAACAGGGTGGTGTACAGTAAACCTTGTCACCATTGCTGTGTCTATATGTCTCCTCTCTTGCTTGAGCATGTTCTGTTTCTGTCTGTAGGGGTTACCTCAGACACATCTCTGGATAGCATTGCCTCTCTCGAGAGCTCTTTCACTACCGAGTCCAACCTGCCTGATGTCATATTCTATTACAGGTATCGTTAATCTGGGTTTTCAAATGAAACAAACCTTTTAGTGTTAAAGATGTATTACAGAGGTTCTGTATACTTTTTAGCCAGTCGTTTTTTCAACTTTAAGGCAGAGACATAACCAGAGGTTCTAGTGGTGGCTATCTCAAGTACTATCTCAACTCAGTACTCTATAACCTCTCTTTATCTACCACTGGGCTGTATTTAGAAGTCATATTATGTTACAGGTCCAGTGAAACAACACAGGCATGTAGGAAGGGAAGAACAACTACCATCAGATTGAGATGTGATCCTACAGTGACAGCCAAAGACCAGATTACACTCCCAAGGTATGGACTACTGCACATGACTAACTGACTGAAGGAAGCTATATAGACTCTCAGAATGTGGCTGAACTGACACTGGCGGCGCACTCTGATATTTGTTAAGAGAGTGACTTCCTGTGGCATAATGGTGCAACTACAACTAGTGCATCCACCTCAAATAAAAGACTTCCTGTTACAGTTTAGCCTTGAAACCCAGCAGTACTGTGTGATGTCTGGCAGGCTACAGTGTGCTAAACTCCCCCAACCCGGATATGAGCAGCGCACCAACAGTTGCTAGGTGAATCTTAACATTCAACTCTGTCTTTGTTGTCCTGTCCAGTAAATGTTCAGAGGGGACATGTGATGGCTGCTCCTTCCATTTCCTGTGGCGGTCTCAGTATGCATGTCCACTCTGTACAGATAGCCACTACAGAGAGATAGTCAGCGCCTGCATACAGGGAATACAGGTAAGATATTATATTAGTACAGAGTAATGCTTTCTTACACTCTTCTTTGCTGGCTTTGGAGCACAAGGCTACAAAAAGCTTCTACATCATTCTAGACAGTCCTATGCAGCTTTTTTTTTTATTCTTAACTAGGCAAATTGTCTAATGTAGACTTGCGATAACACTATCAAAACAGCCAGATTATACTAATGTGTGTATGTGTTTGTGTGTGTGTGTGTGTCTCTCTCTCTCCCTCTTTCAGAGAACCACCTACGTGTGGCAGCAGCCCCTGCGTTGTACTGGTGGCGTGTCCCTGCCCGTCCAGACGGTCAGTGCCTGTGTGACCCTGGACTTCTGGCTGAAGGTCGGTGTGTCCACAGGGACGGTCGCTGCCGTACTACTTATCTGCGTCAGCTGCTACTTCTGGAAGAGAACTCGCAAGTAAGACATAGTCTGTATGTGTGTGTATGTCTGTGTGTACATCTGTGCATGCATGTGAGGAGTGACAGGAGTCTTTGTGGACTGTCTGGATTTCTGTGTGTGTGTGTGTGAGCGTGCCTGTGTATTCGTGTGTGTGCACGCGTGTGTATTTGTGCGCCAGTGACAGTGTGTGCGTTTTCTCTCTCCTCCACGTGCAGGCTGGAATATAAATACTCCAAGCTGATGATGACTGCTGGAGATAAGGAGTGTGAGCTGCCTGCTGCAGACAGCTGTGCCATCATGGAGGGAGAAGATGCAGAGGATGACCTCATCTACCTCACCAAGAGATCCTTCTTCACCAAGATCAAGTCCTTCTCCAGAGAGGTGAGGCCAAAAAAAGGTGGTGATGTGATGTTTCCCCCAAAAAATACATGAGTCCTATTTATACAGGGAACTGGGCATGTATAACGTGGTATGTGGTTTGTATAAATATTGTGGTATTTTGTGTATAATGTCTGAACTGTGTCTGTAATACTGTCATTTATACTCCAAGAGACGTTTCCCATTGAATTTCCAATGGAAAGTAGTACATAAAGTCGTAACTATCTTGTTTTGATCACTCTAAAATGATATCAACTGTATTTTATGTGTTTCCGCAGAGAACGTCAGATGGATTTGACTCTGTTCCCCTGAAGTCATCATCAGGTTTGGAGATGGAGATGAGCTAGAGCGGGGATTCCAAAATGTGTTTTATGTCGCAGACCCCTTAAAAATGGTAAGCCTCTGGTGGAACCCCCCCCCCCCCCCTCCCTCCCCCGTTTGGAAACCCCTGAGCTACAAGATTACCCGAAACCTCCTTCAACCTCTTGGATAAAGGAACACATATGGGATGTATTAATTATTCATTGAGTTGAAATATTCAGAGCGTTGCAGATAGAAATGTATTAAATAGAGCTGACATGATTTCCTGGACCCTATTCTACCTGACAGACAGTCATATCTGTTTAGGGTTGCAAAATCCCCAGGTAGAAATCCCAGGTGGAAGATTCCCGGAATCAGGAGGGAATAAGCAGGAAATCTGGGATACCTCCAACCAGGATTTCTGTAAAACTTACCGGATTTTTGCAACCCTATACACAATACATTTCTATGGGAACGTTCTGCAATGTTGCACCTTCCTGAACAGTATGAATGTTGCTCCCCTCACTGCATAGCACCAAATGACAAGAAGCATCTATTCTAAAACAAACAGAATGGAATGAATGGAACAGCCGGAACATGATGGATGACTTTATAAGTTCACAGAGAGGTGAACAGAGCAAACCTTTTGTTCAGAAACCCTCTCGGTTTAATCCTTCAACATCTCTGGGATGTTGCAATGACGTTTTTTTTTTATGTATTTGGTCATATCAAAACAAATGCATGTTTCCAATAGGAGAATGCATTTCTCATGAAATCGTGTTGGTGTTTTGATGCTAATATGGACCGATTTGTTGCTTTAAAAAAAAATGTAATTGTTTTATTTAACTGGGTACCTGATTGTTTATGGTGAGATTTATTTCCCACAATATTTTAGATATATTTTCACGAAAAATGTGAACCTGTGCTTTTGTTGTATTATTAGTTATGTAACGTGTGCATTTCCATTGAATTTTTCATTATTATCAGCCATTATGGGTCTGCCTTGTGACAATACAACATATTTCAAAAAAATATATTCGAAAAGAAATCCAACTGTCTGTTGCCAAAATTATTTGGTGAAAAAGCATTACTGTATCGTATTTCTACTTGACTACTGAGGTATAGTTTTATTTAATTTTGAAATGGAGCCATTTACTTATGTTTGATACATGTTTGATTTATTGACTCTTGAAAGTAATTTTCTTAGCATAAAATGTACTGTTTGTCTATGCTTTTAAATAAACTTCTAAAAAGGTTCTGTGTAGAAAATATGTTTGTCAAAAGACAGTTCAGTATGAAGATATGCAGAAACTACAGCTCCCCGTGAACTCTTGTAGGCTATGTTCATGCGCAGAAATACGTCACCGGTTGTCTCGCGCCGAACTGAGCCTGTGTAGGCCGTCAAATATAAAGACACTTCTTCGATATAAAGTTGTTTTTGACAAACATGAAAACGTGTCCGTTTGTAACTTTCAAGAGGTTGGAGTAATAAAATCCTCAACTACTTAAGACATTGGCTCGAATATAGGTTGTGCCTTTAGATTTCGGGAAAATTTGCAACTAAGGAAGAATTGTTCTCTTCTCTCACTGACTTCTCAAACTGGTCTGCTTGGCTTGTTTCACAAGCGTTCCCGGAAGTCTCGTGATGTTGCGCCTCTGGGTTTAGAAACTCTGTGCTATGTACTTTGAGTGACTGGAAGATTTGGATCTCATTGCGCGACATTTTGTTGTTGCAGCATAGGAGCACGGCGCGCTGGGTAGGTAACATAGTGAAATCGCGGGAGCTTGAACGCAAATCGGATTAGGAACGCTTTCTCACCATCATTTCAAGAATTTTGCACATTGCTAAGAACGAACATTACAGATCCAGCAGCTACTGAAGTTGATAGAGTTTACGAGCATTTTCTTCAGCAAGGTAGTTAGCGGATTTACTTTAGTTGCACGATTCTAGTTGCCACATTTGACCAACAAAAAGCAGAAGTCACAATTTGCAGTTTAAGGGTTGTTCTGCAGGAATGTCGCAGAAAGAAAGACCCACGTTTTATCGGCAGGAGGTGAACAAGACGATTTGGGAGGTACCAGAACGCTACCAGACGTTGTCGCCAGTTGGGTCCGGGGCCTACGGATCAGTTTGGTAAATAACGCTTTGTGTCCTATGAATGCGCAGAGTTAGCTATAGCCATTAATTCCTACGAGGCCTGCATAGGCGCTAAAGTTAGCTTGCCATCTACCTAACTACATCCAGAATAGAACGCTGCCCGGCCGTGTCGATTCTCGAACTGATTCTCGAACTGTGAGAGCGAGCGCGAGCGAACATGCGAACTTGCCCCAACCAGTGTGGGTTCACACAATAGAATAACAGCCAGACGCACCACTCGCTTGTGTTGTGGTTTGAAATGTTGCCACGTTTGCTAACTACGTGCACGGTTTAAATGTGTCCAGCTACTTGTATAGGTTGACATTTGTATTCGTTTATCTGAATAGCAACATCCCTTTGAAACGTATGGCTATTCAAGATAGGGAAGTATTATGCAAATCGATAGCCATAAAGAGTTAACAGTTGTTGATGCCATCTAACATCCAATTGTTTTCATCCTGATGTGTACCGAGTATTTCTGCTATGTTCTTTTCTACTTTATCAAATTGGTTGGGAAATGAATTTCGACCCAACGTTTGTAGTTCTGTAGGGAAACTCGTTGCAGCTAAAGGGGTTCATTTACGTCTGTTGTTAAACCTCCACACAGTGATGCCACTTAATTATGTGTGACATGACTCATAATCCCGGAATAGGTCAACCAACTGTATTCATTCTTGATTTGGGGAAATTTATATTTTATATATGTCCAGTTGCAGGTGGGTCTACAAAAAACAGAGAAAACTACGTAAGATATGAAACCAATGTTTTGTATCTAGTGAGAAATGCATGCGTGTAGATCTTTTTTGGTCGCACTGTATGATGTACTGTCATCTACTTCTACACGTGGCCGCGGCAGTGCTGCATAGAAAGGATCTGCATCAGCTAAAATGAGAGGCACCACCTCGAACGATGCATGGATTTAAAATATTTTGTCGTTTTCTGCAACGGGACACGGAGCTTTTATAAGATACCCTTTCCTCCAAATCGAGAATGAAGATAGTATCGCCAAGAGCTGGTTTAGTTGAGACATACTGTATATGCAGCGTTTTGTATAAACTAACCTGTAACTCCCAGTATTGGAAACATATTTCTCACGTATCTGGCGTACAGTCTGTAGCTATGTCTTGCTGCTTAGATGATGAGGAAAGGGGATGGTGTGGTGAGATGCCTTTGACGGATATCAATGTTCTCTTGCCCTTCTTTTGACATCTATGTTTTACCATTTGAATACAATTTTCCTGAAGTGGTAGCCTGGTCCCAGATCTGTTTGGGTTTTTGCCTACTCCATTGTCAAACAAAGCATTGGTGTGACAATTCCATAAGGCGTTGCCAAGAGAGAAGCAACAGACAGGCACCCAGGCTAGTGAAGTACTGGTGGGCATATGTTGTTTACTTGAAGAACAATTTTACCAGTGGTGTAAAGTACTTAAGTAAAAATACTTTAAAGTGTTGGTATATGTACTTTACTATTTATATTTTTGACAACTTTTCACTAGATTCCTAAAGAAAATACTGTACTTTCTACTCAATGCATTTCCCCTGACACTCAAAAGTACTCCTTACATTTTGAATGCTTAGCAGGACAGGAAAATGGTCCAATTCACTCACTTGTCAAAAGAACAACCCTGGTCATAATTACTGCCTCTGATCTGGCGGACTCACTAAACACATGCTTCATTTATAAATTATGTCTGAGGGTTGAAGTGAGCCCCTGGCTATCTGTAAATAAAAAAAAAACAAGAAAATGGTGCCGTCTGGTTTGCTTAATATAAGGAATTTGAAATTATTTATACTTTTACTTTTGATACTTAAGTATACTTTTAACCAAATACTTGTATACTTTTACTCAAATAGTATTTTACTTGGTGACTTTCACTTGAGTCATTTTCTATGAAGGTATCTTTACTTTAATTTTAAGTCACTTTGGATACGAGTGTCTGCTAAATGACTAAAATGTAAAATTGTGGCATGTCTGTGTTGATGTTTATTTTACCTTGGTAGGTCCAGGTGAGCCCATGGCATTAGGTTTAATCTGCTAAATTACTAAATGTTTTTATTTTATTCAACTTTTTTTATTATAAACGGATGTTAGACTAGTTTGTTTTTTACACAAATAATGGTTCCTGTATTACTGCTGCTGCTATGCAACAAAAGGACAGGATAATCCTTCAAGGATCATATATTCAAAGGTTCCCTTTACTTTTAGCTAATGAAAATGGGCTTAGTAGTACCAAGTATCACCTCCTAGAACCTGCGATGGCATTAGTATCATCTGCTGGAGTGTTGTTGTCTCAGTAAACATCTAGTTGTTGTTTCTGTTGTGCTCCCCAGGCAGAAGGATTATCCGTTGACGGTCGGATTAGTGCTGTTGGGTTGACCTGGATATCAGACCAAGGGACATTTTATAGTACATAAAATGTTTGCTTCTGTTTATTCAGAAGGATTTCCTCCTGTTATGTGGGCACCACAGCTCACATACATACAACTCTATCTAAATGTTTAGCTTATTTCGGGCACTGGGACTCCTGACCTCCTTGGCCACAAGCATTTGTGTACTTCTGCTTTGTGCTATTAAGTGTGTACAACAGCTGACTAGCTTGTTACCCTATTCCCTACATAGTGCACTACTACCCATGTGCCCTGGTGATTTTTGTTTTGTTTGTTCCCCTTTTCTGTTTATCTGATGTCTTTTTTTTCTGTCCTTACTTCAGCCCCTCTTATATCACTTCATGTGGTTTTTTTATGCGAACCCAGCCCTATAGTGAGCCATTAGAATGTGTTTTTTCCCGTGTCTTCTTGGAAAATGACAACCTGGCAGTAAAACCTTGTTTCAAGCCGAGGCCTATCTCTAAAGTAGGAATGTTAAATTCCGGTCCCGGAGGCCTGAAACATTTCTGTTTTTGTTTTGTACCCGGTAGTTAATTGCACTAAATTGCACTTAAAGCTTACTGCTCGAGTCAAGATGACTTTTTATGAAGAAGATGCATGATGTTCTGTCACATGGCTGCTGATCTGTAGTTTCAAACGTTGTATATTACTCAGTAAGGATTGTATTTCAGATGGAACATTTGGGAGTAATGACTAGAATCTTATCCTATTGTCGTAACCTAGTTGCTGCAGTAACTTAAATAGTAAATAACTTAAACCCCCAACACATGTCTCCTCCAGCTCGTCGTATGACGAGAAGACAGGTCTGAAGATTGCAGTGAAGAAGCTCTCCCGGCCATTCCAGTCCATTATCCACGCCAAGAGGACCTACAGAGAGCTACGTCTGCTCAAGCACATGAAACATGAGAACGTGAGTTCCATTTCGCTTAAAGGCTGCAGAACCGTTTGCTACATTAATCATTACGTTGCTGCTGCGATAACAAGTCTAGGAATATGTTTGTTGAAGTATTCCTCTGCTATAGCTCCACTTCCCTCTCTTTTTCTTTACTTCTCTCTCTCCTCTCTCTCTCCCTCCCTCTCTCTCTCTCTCTCTTAAAAGCAGCAGAACTAAGTTGGCTACATTAATCATATTATGGAACTGTGCTGATGACTTAGATAACAACTCTAGGAATTTGCTGGTTGAAATATTACACTTCAAGTATTGTAGTTCCAAGTATTCCAATGCTCCACTCTGCTGAAACCAAATCATTGTGGAGTCATGAGTGGTTAGAGCGTTGGGCCTGTAACCGAAAGGTTGCTGGATCAAATCCCCGAGCTGACAAGGTAAAAAAATCTGTCAATTCTGCCCCTGAACAAAGCACTTAACCCACTGTTCCTAGGCCGTCATTGTAAATAAGAATTTGTTCTTAGCTGGCATGCCTAGTTAAATAAAGGTTAAATAAAAAATTGGGAGAGCTGATACAATCCTCCTTACTTGTTGCATTGGCCTCTCTGTGTTTCAGGTGATCGGCCTTCTAGATGTCTTCACACCTGCTACTAGTCTGGACGAGTTCAATGACGTGTGAGTTGAGTTGAAACTCTAAGGCACTTTCTATTTATCCACTGGATGTTCTTTATTATCCCTTCATAACCTTCATTCACTCTGCCAATGCCTATTGACAGTGGATCAACGCCTCACTCCAAAACACAATGAAGTACACACAGTACCTTTCTTTTCCCAGCAGCAGGGATCAAACAAAGGCTGCTCTGCCCTAGGAAACACCAAGGGTTTCTGTGTTACTAGTTTTCAGTAGTACTACCATATCTCACTTCCAAACCTTGGAAAAAGTTACTCACTGGGTGCCTTGGCTTCAGGCATTTACTGTTTGTTGATGTTGAAAGTCAGTGAGAAGAGGAAGTGAACAGATTGTTCAGCTAGTGGGTCAGTGCTGGCCGACTGTGTGTGTGTGTGTACTGTGTGTGTGTACTGTGTGTGGGTACTGTGTGTGGGTACTGTGTGTGGGTACTGTGTGTGTGTACTGTGTGTGGGTACTGTGTGTGTGTACTGTGTGTGTGTACTGTGTGTGTGTACTGTGTGTGTGTACTGTGTGTGGGTACTGTGTGTGGGTACTGTGTGTGGGTACTGTGTGTGTGTACTGTGTGTGTGGGTACTGTGTGTGTGTACTGTGTGTGTACTGTGTGTGGGTACTGTGTGGGTGTACTGTGTGTGGGTACTGTGTGGGTGTACTGTGTGGGTGTACTGTGTGGGTGTACTGTGTGTGTGTACTGTGTGTGTGTACTGTGTGTGGGTGTACTGTGTGTGGGTGTACTGTGTGTGTGTACTGTGTGTGGGTGTACTGTGTGTGTGTGTACTGTGTGTGTGTGTACTGTGTGTGGGTGTACTGTGTGTGGGTGTACTGTGTGTGGGTACTGTGTGTGGGTACTGTGTGTGGGTGCTGTGTGTGGGTGCTGTGTGTGGGTGCTGTGTGTGGGTGCTGTGTGTGGGTGCTGTGTGTGGGTACTGTGTGTGGGTACTGTGTGTGGGTACTGTGTGTGGGTACTGTGTGTGGGTACTGTGTGTGGGTACTGTGTGTGGGTACTGTGTGTGGGTGTACTGTGTGTGGGTGTACTGTGTGTGGGTGTACTGTGTGTGTGTGTACTGTGTGGGTGTACTGTGTTTGGGTGCTGTGTGTGTGTACTGTGTGTGTGTAATGTGTGGGTACTGTGTGTGGGTACTGTGTGTGTGTACTGTGTGTGTGTACTGTGTGTGGGTACTGTGTGTGGGTACTGTGTGTGGGTACTGTGTGTGGGTACTGTGTGTGGGTGTACTGTGTGTGGGTGTACTGTGTGTGGGTGTACTGTGTGTGGGTGTACTGTGTGTGGGTGTACTGTGTGTGGGTGTACTGTGTGTGGGTACTGTGTGTGGGTACTGTGTGTGTGTACTGTGTGTGGGTACTGTGTGTGGGTGTACTGTGTGTGGGTGTACTGTGTGTGGGTGTACTGTGTGGGTGTACTGTGTGGGTGTACTGTGTTTGGGTGTACTGTGTTTGGGTGTACTGTGTTTGGGTACTGTGTGTGTGTACTGTGTGGGTACTGTGTGTGGGTACTGTGTGTGGGTACTGTGTGTGGGTACTGTGTGTGGGTACTGTGTGTGGGTACTGTGTGTGTGTACTGTGTGTGGGTACTGTGTGTGTGTGCTGTGTGTGTGTACTGTGTGTGGGTGCTGTGTGTGGGTGCTGTGTGTGGGTGCTGTGTGTGGGTGCTGTGTGTGGGTGCTGTGTGTGTGTGTGTACTGTGTGTGGGTGCTGTGTGTGGGTGCTGTGTGTGGGTGCTGTGTGTGGGTGCTGTGTGTGGGTGCTGTGTGTGGGTGTACTGTGTGTGGGTGTACTGTGTGTGGGTGTACTGTGTGTGGGTACTGTGTGTGGGTACTGTGTGTGTGTACTGTGTGTGTGTACTGTGTGGGGGTGCTGTGTGGGGGTGCTGTGTGGGGGTGCTGTGTGTGGGTGCTGTGTGTGTGTACTGTGTGGGTGCTGTGTGTGGGTGTACTGTGTGTGGGTGCTGTGTGTGGGTACTGTGTGTGGGTACTGTGTGTGTGTACTGTGTGTGGGTACTGTGTGTGGGTACTGTGTGTGTGTACTGTGTGTGTGTACTGTGTGTGTGTACTGTGTGTGGGTGTACTGTGTGTGGGTGTACTGTGTGTGGGTGTACTGTGTGTGTGTGTACTGTGTGGGTGTACTGTGTTTGGGTGCTGTGTGTGTGTACTGTGTGTGTGTAATGTGTGGGTACTGTGTGTGGGTACTGTGTGTGTGTACTGTGTGTGGGTACTGTGTGTGGGTACTGTGTGTGGGTACTGTGTGTGGGTGTACTGTGTGTGGGTGTACTGTGTGTGGGTGTACTGTGTGTGGGTACTGTGTGTGTGTACTGTGTGTGGGTACTGTGTGTGGGTACTGTGTGTGGGTGTACTGTGTGTGGGTGTACTGTGTGTGGGTGTACTGTGTGGGTGTACTGTGTTTGGGTGTACTGTGTTTGGGTGTACTGTGTTTGGGTGTACTGTGTGTGTGTACTGTGTGGGTACTGTGTGTGGGTACTGTGTGTGGGTACTGTGTGTGGGTACTGTGTGTGTGTACTGTGTGTGGGTACTGTGTGTGTGTGCTGTGTGTGTGTACTGTGTGTGGGTGCTGTGTGTGGGTGCTGTGTGTGGGTGCTGTGTGTGGGTGCTGTGTGTGGGTGCTGTGTGTGTGTGTGTACTGTGTGTGTGTACTGTGTGTGGGTGCTGTGTGTGGGTGCTGTGTGTGGGTGCTGTGTGTGGGTGCTGTGTGGGGGTGCTGTGTGTGGGTGTACTGTGTGTGGGTGTACTGTGTGTGGGTGTACTGTGTGTGGGGGTACTGTGTGTGGGTACTGTGTGTGGGTACTGTGTGTGGGTACTGTGTGGGGGTGCTGTGTGGGGGTGCTGTGTGGGGGTGCTGTGTGTGGGTGCTGTGTGTGGGTGCTGTGTGTGGGTGCTGTGTGTGGGTGCTGTGTGTGGGTGTACTGTGTGTGGGTGCTGTGTGTGGGTGCTGTGTGTGGGTGTACTGTGTGTGGGTACTGTGTGTGTGTACTGTGTGTGTGTACTGTGTGGGGGTGCTGTGTGGGGGTGCTGTGTGGGTGTACTGTGTGGGTGTACTGTGTGTGGGTGTACTGTGTGTGGGTGCTGTGTGTGGGTGTACTGTGTGTGGGTACTGTGTGTGGGTGCTGTGTGTGGGTGCTGTGTGTGGGTGCTGTGTGTGGGTACTGTGTGTGGGTACTGTGTGTGGGTACTGTGTGTGTGTACTGTGTGTGTGTACTGTGTGTGGGTGCTGTGTGTGGGTGCTGTGTGTGGGTGCTGTGTGTGGGTGCTGTGTGTGGGTGTACTGTGTGTGGGTGTACTGTGTGTGGGTGTACTGTGTGTGGGTGTACTGTGTGGGTGTACTGTGTGTGGGTGCTGTGTGTGGGTGCTGTGTGTGGGTGTACTGTGTGTGGGTGTACTGTGTGTGGGTGTACTGTGTGTGGGTGTACTGTGTGTGGGTGTACTGTGTGTGGGTGTACTGTGTGTGTGTGTACTCTGTGTGTGGGTACAGTGTGTGTGTGTACTCTGTGTGTGGGTGTACTGTGTGTGGGTGTACTGTGTGTGGGTGCTGTGTGTGGGTGCTGTGTGTGGGTGTACTGTGTGTGGGTGTACTGTGTGTGGGTGTACTGTGTGTGGGTGTACTGTGTGGGTGTACTGTGTGGGTGTACTGTGTGTGTGTACTGTGTGTGGGTACTGTGTGTGGGTACTGTGTGTGGGTACTGTGTGTGGGTACTGTGTGGGTGTACTGAGTGAGTGTCAGACATACAAGCCTGGACCTGTTGCTGCCTCTCGTTCCTACACTTCCTACTATTTACCGTGTTTGGCTCGACAATCTCAGCAATGGAGTTGGGAAGAACACAAACAGATCTGGGCCAGGCTAGCTCTCGTGCAACTCCAGCTCTCTCTCTGCACCGCTCTCAGCTGCCCCACTGGCCCAGATATATTAACCCCCTGTTCCACAGAGAGGGGGAGAGAGAGAAGGAAAAAGAGAGGTTAAACAGTGGCACGGTTGCGGTGGAAGAAGTTCCTCTTACACAGAATGATAAATAGTAGGGCTGTCCCCGACTAAGAAAAATCTTGGTCGACCGAAAGTCGTCTGTTCTTTCAACCAATCGATTGGTCGAAATTTTAAAACATATTTTTCCATATATAGACATACCCAATGTGTTTAATTTATAGTAACTTCTTTATCTCAAAATCATGGACATGTGGTTTAATCAAAGTTCTATTCAAATCTAAATGAAAATTAAACAAACTTCAAAAGTAACTTAGCCTATAAAGCCTACAAAAAAACCAGCAGCCTTCGGGTAGGAAATAGATTGAGATCCATTTTAGAATATCAACCAAACAATTGACGAGTCTACTAATTAGGGAATCTAATGCATGTCTGTGTACAGTGTACAGCACACATGCCTGCAGGACGGAGGAGCGCAGGGAGGGGTTTTCGAACTGCTGTCCAGGAAAAACCCAGGGTATTTGATGCAGGTGCTGTAGCTGTGGTTCCCCCCAACCCAGCTCCAAAAATATGACTCACAAGACTGTTCATAGCTCCTCCTCTAACCCCCTGTATAGATGGAGGGCGAGGGAGAGAAGGGGCTGAGGGAGGGAGGGAGGGAGGGAGGGAGGGAGGGGGGCGGAGAGTTGGAGAGTTCCGTGGATTAACGAGAGAGCTCACTATTTATATACTAATTTTCCAGGCCTCAACATGAACCCTTCAGAGTACCCGCCCTCTCTCTCCCTGTTTGTACCTTTTGATCTGTCATATTGAAGTAGCCTGGTCTCAGATCAGTCCTTGCCAACAGTTGGCTAATATAGGAGGGCAATAAGGAAAAGTCCAGCTTTAACCAGGGAGTTATTTTAAGATGTTCCTGCTGTGTGGGAACAGTGAAGCATTCATCTATCAGTGGAACAGAAAACTAGCTAGACCTGAGTGAAGCCTCCATGTCCTCCTGTATGTTTGGCCTAATCTTCTTTCCCTCCATAAGTGCTTACCACTATTTGGAGCTGTTTAAACGACTATGGGATTAGATTTGAATTACAAAGTGGGTTTAAAGGACCTGTATCTGTGCGTTGTGTGTGTTTTAATGCCATTGTTTGTGAACGACTCGCCCCGCTGGGGCTTCCAGAGGAGAGAAGGAATGTATGGGAAACGGTGCGGGGAGAAGTAACAGCCGCTCAACCGGTTTCAGCTGATTCATAGGAGACACTGACACTGACCTGGTGGTAAATCCAGTGATGTATAGATGGGTGGGGTGTTTGCCATCAAAACCGATGCGTGCGCAACTACGAGGTAAAAGCCGACGGGGTTGGCTTACAAACTTGTGAGCTATATTTCGTCTGCAAAATGTTTATTGAAAGCATAAATTGTTCCCAATAAGCACTTGTCTCTTAGAGAGAGGAAGTAGCAGGAGCGCTTCAGGTATTCCACAACAACCGCAGGTGCTCTTGGAGGGGAATTGTAATTGAAAAGGAAAAATTATAACTACAAATGGTTGCTAAGTGCCGTATTAAACTACAAGCCCTGGCACTCCTGTGGGTTTAATAGTTAAAAAGCCTTTAATGTCAGACACCCCGATGAAGGCACAAGCCGATATGCGTTTGGTGTATTTTAATAATGTCTTAACCCATACATTTAAGGCTTTTTAACTTTCAAACCTACTACCACTGGACTTCCACTCCAATTTGTTTCCTGTTGCTTTTCAACATTGTTAGTTGTTGTTTAGCTAGCTAACTAATTTTGGCTATATTATTACATTGGTGTGACTAGTCAAAACAAGAGATGGTGTCAAGAACAACATACAACTGGCTGAAATATGTGAATATGTAAGTGAGGAAACAGATGGTAGCCTATGTCTTATAGGGTGGAGTTGTTTTGTTTTAAGCTCCTATCTGGTTCTGATTTGGCAGGTACCTGGTGACTCACCTGATGGGGGCAGACCTCAACAACATAGTCAAGTGTCAAAAACTGACAGACGATCACGTGCAGTTCCTCATATACCAGATCCTCCGGGGGTTAAAGGTGAAACCACATACTTAGGACTTTTTTTTTAACATGCTTTAACTAACTGAAAGTAAATGCCATTCACAGTATTGTGTACATCCCAGTGTTGTGTACATTCCCAGCAGGCAAAACGTAATTACGTCATTTAAACCAGTTTCTGGTCATACTGATGTCATTTCACCCAGTTTCACCTGTTGGGACGTACCTCAGAATCACAAACCTCTCAGCTTAAATGTGTGATTCGTGTCTCCTAATTATTGATGTAATCTAATGGCTTTGCTCTTCTTCCCCTCTCTCTCGTCAGTATATCCACTCAGCAGACATCATTCACAGAGTAAGTCTCCTCCCTTTTAATTCAGTCCGCTCTGCTCTGATTGAGCCCACAGTGAAACAGTCCTTCTCTGTGAAAGATTTAATAAAGGCTTAATAAAATCTATACCATTTTAGTAGACTCTTGTATCCAAAGAGTCAAACGTGCATACATTTTACGTACAGGTATTGACAGGCACGGCTTTGGCCAGTGAACATTTTTAATTTAAATAATGCTATTCTGTAGTCTATATAATTGTTTAAAAACATGATTTGAATTCCCTAAGCTGTTAATGAGCTATGCAGTTTATCACACGCACACACAGCCTAGTTTAAGCGGAATATCAATTGTCAGGCGGCAAGAGCGTGCAACTCCTCATACAGCTTTGATTGCTGCGTGTAAAGAAATGTGTTTTAATAAGCCCAGTCACTGCGCAACATTCCAAAATGCAATTTCAGGAAAAGACAGTTTTGATGGCAATTATTGTAAAGAGCTGGATCGAAGTAACCGCGCGAAACTCGTCGCCCATTTCAATTGCATAAACGGTAGGCCTATATTAACAGTAAAATTCACACAATTAAACTGTATTTATAAAAACACTGTAAAAAAAATCATATTTTTTTATACATTAAACAAGTAACTAAATCATATTTAGAGTATGTGATCTAGCTAATGATTACCCAAAAATGCATATGAGCAACCCCATGCTGCAATCATGTTTTTAGATTTTATTGGGATCCCCTCGATTCAGCCATGTAGCCACTATGCTGCCACAGGTGATAATGCTTATTGCTAAAATGGCACACCTGTCTGATAATATGGACATGTATCAATGGGTTATTGGGCTCATTTCTGGAGGGGAATATGCTATATGCAGTTTCATATGCTAATTGGGCTATATGTCATCATTAAGAAGGGGGATGATTTTATTTTTGTTTTCCATAAAAATCAGTGTAAATATACGATTTTATGGTTGGCTATAATAAGGTACTTGTCGACTGCAAATTATACATTAAATCACTCACCATTTGAAATTCTGCGTGCATAACTCGCTTTCCTGTGATCTTGGCCCCGGGCCAGTAGTTCGACTTGGTACTGGCCCGGGGTTCCATTGGCAAAATGCACCTGAATGTCAAGCCCTGCTGTCAATAGATCTCCTCTGAAACTTGGAATATTTAAGCCTTACAAGGTTCAAGATCTACATGTCTTAGTTGGCTACCTTGCTTTGAGGTATTTTACATTAGCCATTTGAATGAGGGGATTATTTTATAAAGACAAAGTATTTAGTTGGTAATTGTAACGTTGCAATATCTTACGGTAGAGCTACTGGGTGTGTAGATTTTTATTTGAGCCCCGCTCTAACAAACCACATTGTAAAAAGTCAGCTGCGCAACGTGACCTTAATAAGCTGACTCGAGTGTTTACGCAGGTTTGGCTCAAAAGCCTGCACATCCAGCAGATCTCCAGATGGAGGGTTGACCATGCGTTTATACAGTAGCCTAACAGTGCAGTTATTTTACTTTGTGGGGGTTGAGTGCCTTGCTTAAGGGCACAACTGCAGGAGATTATGCATTGGGAACAGAGACCAGCAGTGGTTCCCTGCGTCGTACAACACAATTTTCGGTCACCTTTTCGGCCCATGAAAAATCAGTCATACTTGTCAAAAGGAGCTACAGTTTATAAACCAGTTTTAATTTATGACTTTGCTGCGTGCTTCGCTTCCACATAGAGGATTCAGACCCAGGTTCGCTCCTTAAGCAAACACCGTAAGCTGCAGAGGAAGTAAAACCATAAACAGGACCTTGGTGTTGTACCATGACTGAGTCGGTGATTCAGGGCTGCTGTTTTGAAAGAACTGATCTGAGAAGCATATTAGATTTGGTCTTGAAGAAGCACTGTAGACATTCTGTAGAAGCATTTCTACAGAGCGTGGTGGTTTGGTTTTAGAGAATCTAGACTCGTGATATGTAGGTCAGCTAAAACAATATAGGAATACTAAAAATGCCTCGTCTCCCATCACTCTTTAGGACCTGAAACCCAGCAACCTGGCAGTGAATGAGGACTGTGAGCTGAAGGTAAGGGAGTTTATTATAGGCCCACTCATTGAAACTGGTTTAATCCTGAGTAGTCCAGACAAGAGTGTCAGTATGCCTGAGGGGAGTAACCAAGTACACCCTGATGTAACGTTAGTGGTAATAAACATTTTCTGCAAGGAGAGAAAAGCGTGTGACTTTCATGTAGTTTCCTGAGGGTAACTATCTTGCCAGTGCCACGTGGTTTTGTTGTGTCTCCCCTCCTCAGATCCTGGACTTTGGGCTGGCGCGGCACACTGACGATGAGATGACGGGCTACGTTGCCACACGCTGGTACCGGGCACCAGAGATCATGCTGAACTGGATGCACTACAACATGACAGGTACAGTAGGTAGAGCCTCTGAGCGGCTTAGACAGCCTGCATCCGCTCACTGTAGACATGTTTACGAGTTAGACATTTAGGCTTCCAATTGTTGATGTACTTGGGATCTTGGGCCAAGGTTCCTACCATGTGGATGTCTTAATAGCAGAATACTAAATGGCCATACTGAGCATGTTTCCCCTATATGTTACAGTGGACATTTGGTCTGTGGGATGCATCATGGCTGAACTCCTCACTGGCAGAACGCTGTTTCCCGGTACTGACCGTATCCTTTCGTTTTTAAATTTATTTTATTTGGTTTATTTAACCAGGTAGGCCCTTACCTCAGTTACCCTGCTCTGGGTCTAATATGAGTACCTATGCTGAAGCCCCCTCCACTCTTGAGTATGCCTGGCCTACCCATTCAACCACTTTTCTGTCACTGACGCAGTCTTTCGAGTGGTTGGTGTTGAGATTCCCACACAATAATATGTCCTTGCTGAATCACATCGGATAGGACCAGAGTACACACAGAATCATGCTGCTGTTGGTTGTTTGACGATATGCACGATTCTAACAGCTTTTTGCAGGTCCAAACAGTAGCAGAAGATTGCCGACCGTGTGTGTCCTAAACTGTGTTCTAAGCTAAAGCTCTTCTATGTTCCTTACTCGCTCTGCACAACTAATCCCACTATGGTGCCTCAGGTGCTTCTTCTCCTTCTTTCAGCTCTGTTTTGCCGCTCTCCCTTGCAGCATGTAGAGGGTCTCCTAGTTCGTCAGTTTCTCTAGCCACACTAATTTCTAATTTCTCTCCAAACTTGGTCTCTAAAACTCTGTTTTCTCCCCAAGCCTTCTTCCATTGTCTGCCCCCCCCCCCCCCCCCCCTTGGAGCCAATGGGGTCTTTTCCACATCAATGTTCTAGCAGTCTAATAAGTACATTTCATATGTGCTATCAGAAAAATGTGGCTTTGGTTCTACTTCAGGCAGTCAGTGTGGTTGAAAGTATAGATTATGTCCCTCGCACTACACGCAGGTAGGGTAATAATAACAACAAAATATATAGGAGGACGTGCCACGTGGTCCACAAAGTTAGCTTAGCCGTAAGTTGACTGCGAAAGACTGAGGCTTCCGTCCAGTTCTAGTTTTAAAACGGTTGAATGTTTTCCTAGAAGTTCTCGCCTTTTACATGTTGGGGCCTGTTGACGTTCTCCAGACCGTAGCCGCAGGGGAATGGTTCACGTCCTTGGACTCAAAGGACGCTTACTTTCACATTCCTGTGTTACCGGAACAGATGTTTTTTTGTTGGTCGCATTCCAAGGCCAGGCATACCAGTTTGCGGTATTACCCTTCGGCCTCTCCCTGGCTCCTCGTTTCCTCCACCTACAGGCGTCCTTTCTTACTGTAACGACTGGCTCATCAGCGCCCCCCTCGTGAGTGTGCGGTTGAGAGCACAGCACTGAGTGACCCACGTCACCGCACTGGGTCTTACTGTGAACAACGAAAAGAGCAACTTCACATCAAGCCAAAAGGCCACCTTTATTGCAGTGAATCCCGCACTATGAGGGTGTGTATAACCACAAAGGCGTGTGGACAGCATTCTTCTTCTGCAACAATTCCAGTTGAACACGTTGGTGAAAGTACGAACGTTCCAAAAACTGATGGGCATGCTCGCGGCGGTCTCCACGGTGACACCGTTAGGCATGCTGCTTTTAAAGACCATTACAAGTGTGGTTCAACGACCCCAAGTGGGACTGAAACACCAGAATCTGAGTGACAAGGGCATGCTACTGTGAAGGAGGGGAGCTACCCGACTACAAGTGTCCCTCTCGGATCAATTCCTTCAAAGCGGAATGTAGTGACGACTGACGCTTCACTAACAGGCTGGGGAGCAGTGTTGCAACACTGGACTGTATGTGGAGAGTGGTGCACCCGGTGGAGGAAAGAGCACATCAACGTGCTAGTACTTCAGTTCACCTAGCCCTAAAACACTTTCTGCCTGTTCTCAAACACAAACATGTCCTAATATGATCAGACAGTACGAGCCATTCATCTCCCAGGCAAGGCGTACGAGGTGGCGGATTTCTTGTTGCGACAGAAACTGCCCCTGGGGGAATGGAGTCTTCACTCAAGTAGTGAAGATTATATGGCAGCGGTTTGGAACGGCACGTGGACCTGTTCGCCTCAGAGCAAACTTCCCACTGATCCATCTGGTTCTCTCTGGCAGAGACAAACAGGCCCCTGGGCATGGACACCTTAGCCCACACATGGCCAGAGGTCCCCCCCCCCCCAGCAGGATACAGCTATTGGTGTGGCCTCTGAAAAGCCCCCCCCCCCCTTACTGATCGGCTGCGATCACACTATTATTGAGATGTTACAGAACGCCAGAGCCCCATTGACCAGGGTGATGTATGCTGGTTGCTGGAAGCTGTTTACTGAATGGTGCTCTACCAGGGTGGAGGACTCAGTTTCTTGCTCCGTAGTGGTCATACTGAGCTTCCTTCAGTCACTATTGGACTCGGGTCAATTTGCCTCTACCTTAAAGGTGTATGCCTCAGCCATATCGGTAAACTATTTATGCATCGATGGAAAATTGGCAGGGGCCCATTACCTCATCTTAGAAGGCCCGGTTTCTGCATCCCCCCCCAGGGCCTTCCGCACGGCATCCTGGGATCTGCCACTAGTATTGGAGGATTTGACCAAACCTCCCTTTCTAGCATACGGAAGAGCCGGACATAAAATGGTTGTCTGTGAAACCTTAGGCAAACAACCAACCTAGCTGTGACCTTATGGCCCAATCCAGACTTTTTTCTTAAGGTTTTATCACCCCTTCACCAAGCCATCGAGCTGGCGGCCTAGTGCCCCCTCCTTTCCAGAATGCGAAGGAGGAGCGAGCAAATCTCCTGTGTCCAGTCCGTTCCCTCAAATGCTATATGCAAGCCTTGGCGCACTACAGGAAGTCAGACCAGCTGTTTCTCTGCATTGTCCAAGCAGAGGCTTTCACACTGTGTTGTGGATGTCATCGTTCAGTCATACAAGTGTGTAGGGCTCCCTTTTCCAGAGGGTACGATATGTCACTCTACCAGAAGTGTCGCCACATCCTGGGCTTCGGTGAGAGGCATTCTCCTGAATGAGATATGTGCAGCTGCTATCTGGTTGTCGCTCTGCACGTTCTAAACATTTTACAAGATTGGTTGTATTATGTTACTAGTCTACGCTTTGTCGCCTGAGCCATGCTGCCGTGAGTGCTCACCTGTTGAATGCATGGAACAGCAGTTATTCTTTGGAAAAGTGATATTTTGAAAGAGAGCTGACCTCTTGAATTGTGTTATTTGACAAAGGTAAGTGTTTTAGAAACTGCAGAATCTACTCGTGCTGATGTTATATGGAAACCAAATGTCTTACCTGCATGTGACTCTGTTGGAGGATTTGAAAAAGTGACTTTTTGGCGCTCCGTTTCTCTGCCTCTGTGTGGGCCCCATCTCTTCATATACAATTTGAACATGTATAATATTGTCACCCATCAGACTATTGTCACTTTAATCTTGTCTTTAAGCTATGTGGGAAATTAGTTTCAATGTAGTTTAGGTGTGGTTTCGATGGGCCATCAGCTGCGCATGCTGACTGGTTGTGAATGAGACCGGTGTAAAGAAATGATGTCCTTTTTAAAACTGCTTATAACACACATTCTGTCTGTGACATTAACATTCTAACAACGCTAGTGTGCTATATAGACGTATTTAGGAAAAGTGAAGGACAGGGGGGGATATGACTTTTAAAATGGCAGAGTAGTTTAGGGCCGAGTGGCGCAGCGGTCTAAGGCACTGCAGACCCTGGTTCGATCCCGGGCTGTATCTCAACCGGCCGGGAGTCCCATAGGGCGGCGCACAATTGGCCCAGTGTCGTCCGAGTTAGGGGAGGCCGTCATTGTAAACAAGAACTTGTTCTTAACTGACTTGCCTAGATTAAAAAAAGGTCAAAATAAAAAAAATAAACGTATTTTGTTTTGCATCCACATGGCGCTCTCTGCTTTTCTAGTGTTAACAGTATAGCCTAGTCTGCTGCTCTGAATGGGAATGTTTTAATGTCTGGATTGGCTGAAATAGTCTGGCATTAATCTTTGTATTGCCTTGCCTGTCTGACAGTGTTTTCAGAGGCACTAACAGCGAGGCTTTTAAGGACACATTCCCTGCAGTGTGTTTACTAATGACATTATTACATGCTTCCCTCAGAACAGCCTCAATTCGTCGAGGCTTGGACTCTACAAGTAGGGCTGGGCGATATGACCAAAATCTCATATCCCGATATAGGTCATTTCATATCCCGATATAGCAACTTTTCAATTAAGCAACAAAATATAAAATATTAATGTATAAAATTTAAAAAGGTCAATAGAAAACACTTCAACTACAGTTGCAAACAAAATAAATATAGACCTAAAATGTGAATATGGTCAAAAATATCAAAACCAAACATATAATAATTGTACTTTACAGTAGAACTGTTTTGAATTGTAGCAGCAAACAAATGAATACAGGCCTGACAAATATTGGTATATAAAACACCAAATGTAAACATGGAAAACTTTCAAGTTTAAACTATAGCAGCAAAATAAGGCTCACGAATAAATATATAAAATATAACAAGTAAACAAAACACTCCTTCAAGTTTGAATTATAGCATTATATAACAACCAAAGTGCCGCAAACAAAATAGATATTTGGCAACAATGCCTCTTTCAACGTCTGAGTCAGGGGTTTGTTTTGAGAACTCGACTGTACTTTTTTGGGTCTCATCCGTAGACTCTCTCCGTACTGTTTCACATGATTCTTGCGTAGGTGGTAAAAGAGGTTAGTGGTGTTTGAGCCTGTTGTCGGGACCGGCCTGCCGCATATTTTGCAGAGGACGGTTTTCTGGTGCGTGTCAGACATTTTATACCCAAACCACGTCTATGCGCCCGAAGTAGCCCATATTTTAGGTAGGAGCTCCGTGTCTCCGTGCACTGTGTCACGTTCACTCTCCTCCATGTTTTCTTGTGTTGCGAACGCAAAGCGTCGTCCAATTGACTAAAAATATTGCCGTAAAGAGTGTGATTTGCGACACAACGAAATAAACGATAGACGTTTTTTTAAATCGTCATAGGATATATATCGTCATATTGCCCAGCCCTATCTACAAGGTGTCGAAAGCGTTCCACGTCTTGACTCCAATGCTTCCCACAGTTGTGTCAAGTTGGCTGGATGTCCATTGGGTGGTGGACCATTCTTGATACACACAAGAAACTGTTGAGCGTGAAAAACCCAGCAGCATTGCAGTTCTTGACACAAACCGGTGCGCCTGGCACCTACTTACCCGTCTCCTCCCCTTTATCTACACCGATTGAAGATGTCCTTAATGTTTTGTACACTCAGTGTAGTTTATACAAGTATGTTACATTAGATTTATTAAATGTCCCAGGCTGCTTTTGTGACTGTTAGTGGTTCTATTGTGCCAGGCAAGCTCAATCAAACACAGCTCAGTTATTTTTAAGACAACGAATAGTATTTGAAGCCAGGTCAGTAGTCTTCCAGCTCCTGTTATTTACACATCCTTTACACGTGGTACCTGTTAGACATTGATCAGTTGAAGCTAATAATGCTGCTCGTCGGAACGCCAGAGCCTGACTTCTTGATGAAAATCTCTTCAACGTCTGTGAGTTCTACACACAGTTACAACGCTGCAGGGTCATTTGTTGCTTAATTTGCTACAGTCATTTTTTAGTGTTAATTTGTGAAGTGTGTTCTTACAATCTTCAACAACAACACCAAGTACCGTTGTTACAGCATGCTTTGTTGTTCGCATCCTCTAATCTCTTGTTTGTGAGATGGGGTCCAAATGCAAGACCTGTTTTGATTTGAATACTGATTCTTCACTTGGATAGATGAACATACCCCTCTATAATCAAAGTTTGGGTTTTACTGATATGATTGATTAACTTGACTTTTTCCTGACTAATTGAAAATGTTCTTCTCTACCATAACCTGATGCATGTTACCAATCTGCCTTACACATGCCTATTCAATCTCACTCTCTTTTATTCGGACTATTCGCTTTTTCAGAGCCTCTTAGGAGTTGAGCCATACCATTAAACTGTGTTAGCCCGCTGAGCTAAAGCCTAGACTATAGAGCCAGGCCTTAGCTCATGGAGCAAACGCAAGTCTTCAGGTCTCCTGTTAACTGGGAGACTGTGTTAGCCCACTGAGCTAAAACCTAGGCTATGCATTAGCTCAGGGTGCTAACGCGAGTCTTTAGGTCTCCCACTGACTAGCTGCTTGTTACCCTCTCTGCTATACTGCTGTCTGTACTGATACCCTTGACCCGTACCTGATAGATATAAACCAGCTTCAGCAGATAATGCGTCTGACAGGAACGCCCCCAGCCTCTCTAATAAGCAGGATGCCGAGCCACGAGGTGAGCAGGACCAAATTTAATAAATTCAAAGCATTCTCTATGGGGCCAACCCAGGATTCATACCTGGGTCCTAGAACCTTTCACGCCACAAGACTGTGTTAGCCACAGGGTTGGGCTAAATGCCATGTCAATTCAGGAAGTAAACTGAAAATTGCAATTTTACTTCACGAGTTGACCGATATTGACCCCAACCCTGAATAGACCAAACCATCTGTTACGTCTAGCCCAATATTATAACCTATTTATTTACCCTCACATTATAAAGAAGTAGACAAACATACAGTACATGAAGCGTTTAATATTTTGGAGTCACCACTTTTTATTTAGAGTTCTAGGTTTCTATTTTCTATTAGCAAAACCCCTCCAATATAACCACAAAGTGGTTGCGGCACGTGAGTGCAAGTCAAGTAGCAACTACTCTCTCGCCTCGTAATATTTGGTTTGCCACAAGTGTTCTAAAGCATGAATATACCTAGCATTGCACACTAACAAACTGTGCCAGAATTGGAACACTGAACTGACGAGTGGTAAAGGACAAAAGACCTGAAAATAACAGAATTGCAGTTCCTCTTTTTGAAGTTGGAACTGATTGAGTATATCGTTGCTACGTTACATGGTGCTGCAACCAAATAAATAAACAAACACCACTCAGTTATAAAACACTGTCTTCTTCTGCTGCTTTCTCTCTCAAATCTGCAATTAAACCCTCAGTGCTTATAATTAATCCACACTTGCCAATGTTGCCATCTGATTAAGTGACCGGACCAATATGGTTATGACTAAATCTACACACATTTCTTCTGATGAGGGCCTCGCTAATCCTTGTCTTCGTCCCAAATAGCATCCTATTTCCAGGGAATAGGGTGCTATTTTGGACATGCCCTTGTGTCTGATATAGTACCAACTACTATAATTATTACTCTCTGAATACAAAATTAGTGTCTGCTTTCCCAAACCAAGATTAAGACAATTTGAGCATGGATTTTTTTTTTATCCCAGAATAAGTAGCGTTTATCTGGGTTGGGAAACGGATCCTATTACCCAAAAACATGTGGCTCTTGAAGTGGCACCCTATTCCCTACATAGTGCACTACTTTTGACCAGAGTCCTATGGGACTTGGTCAAAAGTATTGGATTATATAAGAGTGTGCCACTTGGGATGCAACCTTGTTGGGGTTTGGGTTCTATCACCCTTAGTGGAGTTGCCAACAACCAAATCTGGTTTTAAGCTATCTTCAACCTAGCTTCCTTTTATTTTACCCTTGCTACATTAGGTTAGGGTTCTATTGACCTTTGCCCTCCCATCTCTTCGCTCCCATTGGTTGATAGGCCAGGAACTACATCAACTCCTTGCCACAGATGCCCAAGAGGAATTTTTCTGACGTGTTCATCGGAGCCAACCCACAAGGTAATGTTGGAATCATGATCCTACACTCAAAACACTTGGTCACATGTAAGTCAGACCCGAGGATGTAATAACGTATGCGATGATAATGAAAGAAATGAGTCTCCTCCTGATGACCTCTTGTGGCCATATTCAAGAAGCATCTTACAATCTTTATTCATTATGATTGAAAAGGCAAAACTGATTCTATAACAGCATTCCTACACTGAGACTTTGAATATGGGTCTCTTCATCTAATCTGATTGACATCCAGCTCTTGCAGTCTAACTGACTTGAGAGTCTGTATCGACTGCTTTGATGTGTCAGCGTTGATGATGAAGGGGATGTGCCCTCAGACTTCAGCCCTTCCGGAATAAGCAAACAGACGGCTAGCTAACACAAACCTTCGGAGTTCGGACACATTTTCAAAACGTTATAACAACCCTTCTACACAAATTACGTAATAGCAAGTAGATAAGTTGGATAGCAAGTAGAAACCAGCATTAGCTAGTAGGGCTGGGAACTTCCAGGGACCTCACAATACGATATCAAGATACTTAGGTGCCGATATGATATGTATTGTGATTCGAAATTGTGATTTTTAAAAAAAATTTTTATTGTGATTCGATGTTCCAAACATATTGCTCACCATATGTCTACTGCAGAGGGACAAGAGAGAGCCATGAAAAAACAAGTTTGATCAGTCATGGAAATAAAAGTGCAGAAAATAAATGATGTATAACAAGCTATGATGGAAAAAATACTACGTTTTGGATCAGGTACAGCAAATTAGCCATTATAGGGGATTTTTCCTTCAATGCCAGATGCACACTTGTGATTCATAAAGAGGGCTTGTCTGTAGCATGTCTCCCACTCTGGTGTAATGTGATGGGCTGTCACTGTTAGCACAACACAGGGTACATTGGCCAAATCAATTAAATCTTTGGCTTTGCCTTGCTTATATAGAGCGGGTAGTACCTGTTTGCTGAAATGGGTGCAAGAGGGAAGTTTGTGGCTCGAGCACTTTCACAAGGTGCTGAAACCCCCAGTTCTCAACCACCAAGAATGGTTGCATATACGTGTCTATAAACCAAACACTGTAAAAAAAAAAATATATATAAATCGCTCTTGTAATTTCTTTGGCCTGGTCAGAATCAACTCCCAAGGGCTGCTTGAAAGCAGTAGGGGGACTTTCTTTGTGCTTCCGTCTTGTTCCGTTATACGGGGTGATGTCGGCATAAATGTGTCTACATATTTAAGGTGTTGGCAGCTGCATGAGCTATTCTCGTTGATTGTGGCGACATACTGTTAACGTTTTATCCTCACCTCTGTCAATCGCCGTTATAATCTACTGGGAAGGCAACATGTTCCCAAACTGTAGATTTTAAACGATGATGGAGGATCGACGAGTTGTGCGTTCCGAGATGCCGTTCTGGTCACCACCATTGTCCTGCGTCGTTATTTTCCTGTTTGTGACCTGCGTGTTAGCTTGCACGATTCTTGTCATTCTCCTTGAATGTCTCTCATCAACGAGCTGTTTTCGCACACAGGACTTCGGCTGACTGGACACTGTTGTGTGTGAAAAGCCAATGAGGCCTGCCATTTCCAAGAGACTGGAACCGGCTTGCCTGGCACCGACAATCATATCACGCTCAAAGTTGTTTAGGTCACTAGTTTTGCCCATTCTAACGTTAAATCGAACAGTAACTAACTGGAGCTAACCATTTGTGAAGCTAATAAACTGGCCTGTATATACATACAGTGCATTCGGAAAGTATTCAGACCCCTTGACTTTTTCCACATTTTGTTACATTACAACCTTATTCTAAAATGGATAATAAGTTTATAATTAAATAAATTTAATCAATACTCTATAATAACAAGGCGAAAACACGTTTTTAGAAATGTTTGCAAATGTATTACAAATTAAAAACAGATAGCTTATTTACTTAAGTATTCAGAACCTTTGCTATGAGACTCAAAATTGAGCTCAGGTGCATCCTGTTTCCATTGATCCCTATTAATATTGATGTTGTTCTGCTGCCTGTAGCTGTGGACCTGCTGGAGAAGATGTTGGTTCTGGACACAGACATGAGGATAACGGCTGCCGAGGCTCTGGCCCACCCCTACTTCTCTCAGTACCACGACCCAGACGACGAGCCTGAGGCTGACCCCTACGATCAGAGCTTTGAGAGCCGTGAGCTGGAGATCGAGGAATGGAAACGTATGTGGAATTAAATACACAGGATCATTATGAGATTATAGAAGGGGTCATAGGTGCTCATCACTATGCATTCATTATGCCTGAATGTTTTAAAGGAGAATTTAACTTTTTTTTTTTTACCCAATCTAAGGGTACAGAGCTTTCTTTTTTGCGATTTTAAACTTGTTTTTGAGAAACGTACCCCCAACTAGCGATTTAAATTTCTTCGTTGTGCGGTACAGGGGCTCTAAAAAAAAACATGAACAAAAACGCCCAAATACGTCCTTTTCAAAACGGAAAAGCTCTCAGCATAGTGATGCAGGTCTTAAGATGTTGTTCACATTAAATTGCCATTCTGAACTTTATACGCAATATTATGTTTAGGGCGGCAGGTAGCCTAGCAGTTAGAGCGTTGGGCCAGTAACCGAAAGGTCGCTGGTCGAATACCCCCAGCCGACAAGGTGAAAAACCTGTCTGTGTCCTGGAGCAAGGCACTTAACCCTAATTTGGTTGCGGTAAGTTTCTCAAAAACTAATGAAATTGCAAAAATGATGTCTGGACCCTTCTGTAACATGCCATTTACATACAATGTTTTTGATTCAGTTGTAAAAAAGCAAACTTCTCCTTTAAGTAAAGTGTTACAAAATATTTTGTCCATCTTGCTAAATAAATGTATTTTCATCTGCTCTGTTCCCAACCCCACAGACAGCACAGAAACACCCGCAACACACATTTATCTCTCTCTCATCTCTCACTTTCTCTTCCCTCTTTCGTCTCTTCTCAGGGCTGACCTATGAGGCGGTGTGTCATTTTGAGCCACCTGTCTTTGATGGAGACGACATGGAATCGTGATTGGATGACGCGATTTCAACAACCTCCCTCTCCCTCAGCCCCCCCCACAACTTTATATCACTTTGAGGTTTCCGCTTATCATACAACATTTTTTTTTTAAGGAAAACAATATCATCCGAGTGCCTACAAACGTGTTTCTATCGTTAGTTATATTTCTTAAGCTCGCACTCTCACCCCCCCAAGCCCCCCCCCATTCTGACTCGGTAATGTGTTGTGCTAGGGAAACATAACTAAAATAGTCCTGTCCCAGATCTGTGCTGTGGAGGAAAGGAGATTGACATTTCAAGGACGGAATAATATGTATTTACTACAATGTATTTTTAAGGCAGAAAACAAGACAAGAAAAAAAACAACCACTAATACTGTTATTTGTCCATTGCTGGAAAATGCCATGCTTCTTTTATTATTCTGTTTGTATTTATGTATCAAATGGCACCATATTCTCTATTTACTATGTAGGAAATAGGGTGCCATTTGGGATTAAATCTATATTTGAACTACACTGAACAAAAATATAAACATAACATGCAACAATTTGAAAGATTTGACTGAGTTACAGTTCATATAAGGAAATCAGTCAATTGAAATGAATTCATTAGGCCCTAATCTGCGGATTCCACATGACTGAGAATACAGATATGCATCTGTTGGTCACTTACACTATATATACAAAAGTATGTGGACACACCCTTTGCTGCCAGGGTGTATATACACCTGTCAGGAGCAACAACGGCTCAGCCGCAAAGTGGTAGGCCACACAAGCTCACAGAACGGGACCGTCGAGTCGTTGTCCTCAGTCTCAACGCACTACCGAGTTCCAAACTGCCTCTGGAAGCAATGTAGGCACAAGAACTGTTCGTCGGGAGCTTCATGAATTGGGTTTCCATGGCCGAGCAGCCGCACACAAGCCTAAGATCACCATGCGCAATGCCAAGCGTCGGCTAGTGTGGTGTAAAGCTCGCCGCCAACGGACTGCAGCAGTGGAAACGTGTTCAATGGGACACTTTTTCACAGCGTTGACATCAGCAAACAGCTCGCCACTGACGCCATACACGTGGTCTGTGGTTGTGAGGCCGGTTGGACGCACTGCCAAATTCTCTAGAACGACGGAGCGGCTTATGGTAGAGAAATTAACATTACATTTTCTGGCAACAGCTTTGGTGGACATTCCTGCAGTCATCATGCCAATGGCACGCTACCTCAACTCGAGACATCTTTGGCATTGTGTTGTGACAACTAAACATTTTAGAGAGCCCTTTTTATTGTCTCGAGCGCAAGGTGCACCTGTGTAATGATCACGCGGTTTAATCAGCTTCTCGATGTGCCACACCTGTCAGGTGGATGGATTATCTTGGCAAACGAGAAATGCTGACTAACAGGGATGTAGACAAATGTTGTGCACACAATTTTAGAGAAGTACGTTTTGCCTGCGTGTGGAACATTTTGGGGATCTTTTATTTCAACTCATGAAACATGGGACCAACGCTTTAGATGTTGCGTTTTATAAGTGTATTTACCATTCTAGTGTATTTTAGTTCAGTGTAGTTTTAAATTTCTCCTTCAGAAGGTTTTGTTATTATGAGACTTTATTGGCTTATCACTGTGACATTCAAAAGAAATTAGATGCTGGATTAAATATAGCTGTGTACTATATGATTGAATCATTTAATAGTTTATATCAACAGAAATGTGGAATAAAGTATGTCAGTCTCGCTATGCCAATCGCAGCTTTAGTGTCACAGATTTACAGGCGCTTCAGAAATCATTTGAATATTCAGCTTTACTGTATCTGACAGGCTGGGTCTCAAATGGCACCTTAATACTTATATAGTGCAGGATTTTTCAGTTTTATTTAACCAGGTATGTTGACTGAGAACGCATTCTCATTTACAGCAACGACCTGGGGAATAGTTACAGGGGGATGAATAAGCCAATTGGAAGCTGGGGATGATTGGTAGCCATGATGGTTGGAGGGCCAGATTGGGAATTTAGCCAAGACACTGTGGTCAACACTCGTACGATAAGTGTCATGGGATCTTTAGTGTCTACATAGTCAAGACACCTGTTTAATGTCCGTTCCAAAAGACGGCACCCCACACAGGGTATTGTTCCCAGTCACTGCCCTGTGGCATATATAACGTTTAGACCAGTGCCTCCTACTGGCCCTCCAACACCACTTCCAGCAGCATCTGGTCTCCCATTCAGGGACCGACCTGGACCAACCCTGCTTAGCTTCAGAGGAAAGCCAACAGTGGGATGCAGGGCACATATGGTTTTGGTCAAAAGTAGTGCACTATATAGTGAACAGGGTGCCATTTGGGACGCACATAGGGATTTCTTCTATTCTTCAACATTGTTATGTACTTTGAGGAAATGTTTTAGCTGTGCGAAAAATAGCTTTAGATCTACCACGTTGCAGATGAATCTCCATCCCCGTAGTATTAAAACTGTTCAGTCAGTGTTACATTTGTTTAAATGCCAGCAGCCAGACTATAAGATGTTTAATACCATTTAGTGCTCACAAACCCTAAAATCATTATTCCATTAATTTAATACCCAAATGATTCAATTTGGCAGATTTACTATTTTTGTTTAATTAATTTGTCTTCATTTTAAAAAAGTGGCTTCCTCTCATTATGTCCTTTCTGCACTGAGGTGAAGGAGCTACATAGGTGAAAGTGAAGGCCTGGTAGGGGTAAACCATATTGCTTTCACATCCTGTTCTCAAAACAGAACAGTGCAGATGGAGAGAAAATGAGGGAAGTAGATTATTGTGATGCAGCCCCAGTCTAAATAAAATGGCCCCAGAAATCTCGCCTCTTGAACCAGCTTGAATGCTACACTCCATTGAACACAGAATTCAGTCTGGTTAAGGATTCTGAATGCCACTTAAACTCCATCTGGTTTTAAAGTGTAAATATTTTATCTTAGTCACTTAAGGGTCATTTAATGTGACATTAATTAAACTAGGAAAACATGTATTTGTGGGTAAAAAATGTACTAAAATGTATGTAAATATCTGTTCTATATTTGATTTTTTTTTTTAATCTTCATGACTTATTTTTTGTGGTTTGTTTAAATTCAATTCAATAATCTTCATTATATGCATGTTAATCATTTTACGTGTGAGAGTGATTTGTTTTTGAATACGAGTGTGTTTACAGGATTTTGAAGTGTCATGCTTAAAGCCACAACATAGAAATATTAAATTAATGTCCCAAATAAATTAGGGAATATCTTAGATATATTTAGACTTTCTTGAGGTGGTATTTATAAACTGGAGAGTTGATACTGTTGTTTTTCAGCCAAGCCCCATAGAAGACTTATCTAACAGTCTTAACAATGATTAATTTAACTAATTAATTAATGTGTTTGTTTATAAAGAAATAAAGACAGTTATTTTTAAGAGCGCAAGAGTCAGTTTTGTTATTTGTTTCCTAAAAGTACATTTGCTTAAAGTGGAAATGCTTATCTGGCTATAGCTTATAGCAGCATTTCCCAAAGTCGGTCCTCAGGATCCCAAAGGGAGAACGTTTTGGTTTTGGCCCTGACACTATCTGATTTTAAAATGACCAAAGCTTTATGATTAGTTGATTATTTGAATCAGCTGTGTAGTGCTAGGGCAAAAACCAAAACGTTCCCCCCTTGGGGTCCCGAGGACCGAGTTTGGGAAACCCTGGCTTATAGGGTTTGTCACACTATTGAGCCAAACCTGAGCTGAAGCTAAACCAATCTGAACATGACGTCTCCCGGCGTCCCGGGGACCTGGACAAATGTCTAATATTGCAGTGGATGGATCTGGTGTGATCTGGCTGGTATCACATCTTAACCACACTAAGCATCATCATAGCAGCCTTTAATAGTCCACAAGGGGTCACACTTCACAAAGCATTGGGTCTTGTGTTGAGATAATGAAAAAATGCCCACAATGACAATTGTATGTTTGTTTTTCCTTTACAAAGATTTGTTTTTTAAAGACCACTTATTGGCTTTTGGCCGATTTGTTTTATGCTGTGTGACAAATTAAGGGTTTGATTATATTTATATTTACAGGCATAAGACATTCCAGTATATTGTACAATAAAAAAAAATGTATACCATGTATATGGCAAGGCAAATGACACATCATTAATAAGTCTCTTGTTTTACATTTTGGACACTTTTCTGTTCTGCATGTGCTGTAATTCAACTGGCTGACAGCATGGAGATCTGAGGGGACCTCACAGCTGAATTCAGCCACACCGGGTATGAAAAAGTCAAGTTAGTCCTGAACACAGAACCGAAAGGGATATCTCGGTTTCATGGTCTCAGTTTGGAGAGAAGAAGCTTCGTGAGGTATTGGTCGGTCACATGCAGGAACCAAACGTTAATAATGAATCATGTAAATCATGTAAATATACCTTGTTTGTGTAAGCAGTAAATAAGATAACTAATGGGACTGCCCCGGCAGAGCTCCCGATCGGGGTGTACTATGGTGCATTAAGGTTGTTGGAACTTGCTCCAGCATGCTGATAATAAAGAATTATTAATTTGAGTTTGACTAAGTCGCTGGTGATTATTGATGATTCTGCCTGCGGAGCTTTCCAGTGAGGGTCTGCGAGGGATACCGGTGGCGCATTTTATGGAGCGTGAGTGTACAAAAGGCGGTGAAGTATTTGTAGTTAATCATATCTGTAATGTTAATTCAACACATCAAAGCTGTAGCTCCGCCCAGCGGTGAAGTGGAGCAGAGCATGCTGGGCGATCTCCAGCTCAGAGAAGAAGATCAGCTCGAGTGAGAGAAAGTTCCAGCCATCCTTGTGTTTTCCTACCACTTAGCTTTCATTGTGTTAGCCAAGGCCAGTGTGCGTCCTTGTTGATATACCACACACACTTTGGTTGAAGCAAGTCGCCAGACCACTAAGTGCGGTGCTGTTCCATGCCTGTGCATATTCAGCTTTATTAAACCATCTCAACTGGAATAATACCTGTTTGTCATCTGTGCCCTTACCAGCAAACGGGAGCGAACACATCAAGTAAAACCTAACCTAAAGAATATACAGGCCACCAAGTCCTCACCTACAGTGAGGGAAATTCCCATCTGACCAAAAGACGACAAGGACCCGCCCAGACCAGACCCTTACTGCGAGCTGCCAAGGAGGAGACACATCATCCGCAAACAATTGAGGGACACAGCAACTGATTTCAGTAAGTCAATTTAAATGAATTTGTATACAAATTAAAAATAAATAAAACAAAAACATAAAAATGAAGGAAATTACGTCTATGTGGTCTAGGACCACTGTAGTCTGGGACTACTAGAAAAAAGGTACCATAGTCTCTGGGAGGCTAGAGTAGTCTGGGACTACTGAGTGAGTGTAGAGAAGCCCCACCAACAGCTGTCTATAGGCATAAGAGGATTGAAATTTGGATAAGAAGATATATTGTTAGTACTGAGTGAATAAGAGCTGTCGGGTCTAGGCCCGGTGTGAAAGAGGTGCGTGTCTGAATGAATAGCCCAACCAGTTCTGTGTGAGCTGTTTTTCAAGCTATAACGGTATAGATAGATAGATAGATAGATAGGTACTTTCTATCTATACTTCTAAGGGTTTTGTCCTTCACCACCCATCAATATACAGGTAGTGAGCACTGACAGGAGAAGCCATTGAAAAGTTTGAGAGGAAACTATTCAGAGATGGAAACTTGAGTCTGAGACTAGGACTCGAGTTGCACTCAAGTCGCAAAGAAAATGACTTGCGACTTGACTTAGACTTGTGATCAATTGACTTGAGACTTGACTTGGACTCTAGATGAGAGACTCGTGAACAATGCAAGTCAGTACTGGGATACGTTTTTGTAGTGCATTCTGTCAGATAACATGGAACAGGCGGCATTGTAACACAGAGAAAGTAGTTTAATACAGAGGGCTCAAAAGCACATTGTATGATTTTTAAATAATGAATTTGCATTTTATAGCATTTTGTTTATTTTTTTATTTCACCTTTATTTAACCAGGTAGGTCAGTTGAGAACAAGTTCTCATTTGCAACTGCGACCTGGCCAAGACAAAGCAAAGCAGTGCGACAAAAACAACACAGAGTTACACAGTAAACAAACATAGTCAAAAACACAATAGAAAATCTATATACAGAGTGCAAAATGTAGTGCAAAATGCAGTAAGGTTAGGAGGTAGGACAATAAATAGGCCATAGTGGTGAAATAAATGACAGATTATCATCATTAACACAGGAATGAAGGATGTGCAAATTATGATGTGCAAATAGAGATACTGGAGTGCAAGATTAGTGAAAATAACAAAAATAAATATGGGGATGAGGTAGTAGTGTGGGCTACTACCTCATGTGCAGTGATCGATAAGCAGCTTTGACAGTTGATGCTTAAAGTTAGTGAGGGAGATAGGAACCTCTAGCTTCAATGATTTTTGCAATTCGTTCCAGTCATTGGCAGCAGCGAACTGGAAGGAATGGCAGCCAAAGGAGGTGTTGGCTTTGGGGGTGACCAGTGAGATATACCTGCTGGAGCGCATGCTACAGGTGGGTGTTGCTATGGTGACCAGTGAGCTGAGATAGGGCGGGGATTTACCTAATAAAGACTTATAGATGACCTGGAGCCAGTGGGTTTGGTGACGAATATATAATGAAGGCCAGCCAACGAGAGCATACAGGTCGCAGTGATCGGTAGTGTATGGGGCTTTGGTAACAAAACGGATGGCACTGTGATAGACTACATCCAATTTGCTAAGTAGAGTGTTGGAGGCTAGTTTGTAAATGACATCGCCGAAATCAAGGATGACATGACAAGTATTTGATCACCTACCAACCAGTCACCTACCAATCAAGCATGACATGACAAGTATTTGATCACCTACCAACCAGTAAGAATTCTGGCTCTCACAGACCTGTTAGTTTTTCTTTAAGAAGCCCTCCTGTTCTCCACTCATTACCTGTATTAACTGCACCTGTTTGAACTCGTTACCTGTGTAAAAGACACCTGTCCACACACTCAATCAAACAGACTCCAACCTCTCTACAATGGCCAAGACCAGAGAGCTGTGTAAGGACATCAGGGATAAAATTGTAGACCTGCACAAGGCTGGGATAGGCTACAGGACAATAGGCAAGCAACTTGCTGAGAAGGCAACAACTGTTGGCGCAATTATTAGAAAATGGAAGAAGTTCAAGATGATGGTCAATCTCCCTCGGTCTGGGGCACCATGCAAGATCTCACCTCGTGGGGCATCAATGATCATGAGGAAGGTGAGGGATCAGCCCAGAACTTTACGGCAGGACCTGGTCAATGACCTGAAGAGAGCTGGGACCACAGTCTCAAAGAAAACCATTAGTAACACACTACGCCGTCATGGATTAAAATCCTGCAGCGCACGCAAGGTCCCCCTGCTCAAGCCAGTGCATGTCCAGGCCCGTCTGAAGTTTGCCAATGACCATCTGGATGATCCAGAGGAGGAATGGGAGAAGGTCATGTGGTCTGATGAGACAAAAATATAGCTTTTTGGTCTAAACTCCACTCGCCGTGTTTGGAGGAAGAAGAAGGATGAGTACAACCCCAAGAACACCATCCCAACCGTGAAGCATGGAGGTGGAAACATCATTCTTTGGGGATGCTTTTCTGCAAAGGGGACAGGACGACTGCACCGTATTGAGGGGAGGATGGATGGGGCCATGTATCGCAAGATCTTGGCCAACAACCTCCTTCCCTCAGTAAGAGCATTGAAGATGGGTCGTGGCTGGGTCTTCCAGCATGACAACGACCCGAAACACACAGCCAGGGCAACTAAGGAGTGGCTCCGTAAGAAGCATCTCAAGGTCCTGGAGTGGCCTAGCCAGTCTCCAGACCTGAACCCAATAGAAAATCTTTGGAGGGAGCTGAAAGTCCGTATTGCCCAGCGACAGCCCCGAAACCTGAAGGATCTGTATGGAGGAGTGGGCCAAAATCCCTGCTGCAGTGTGTGCAAACCTGGTCAAGAACTACAGGAAACGAATGATCTCTGTAATTGCAAACAAAGGTTTCTGTACCAAATATTAAGTTCTGCTTTTCTGATGTATCAAATACTTATGTCATGCAATGAAATGCAAATGAATTACTTAAAAATTATACAATGTGATTTTCTGGATTTTTGTTTTAGATTCCGTCACTCACAGTTGAAGAGTACCTATGATAAAAATTACAGACTTCTACATGCTTTGTAAGTGGGAAAACCTGCAAAATCGACAGTGTATCAAATACTTGTTCTCCCCACTGTAGGGATTCTGTGTGATGTGAAGGGAGAGAGTACTATTACTGAATATGCTGTATGAATAGTATAAGAGGATACTAAAGATTTGATAAAGTAACAATGTACACTACCGGTCAAAAGTTTTAGAACATCTACTCATTCAAGGGTTTTTCTTCATTTTGACTATTTTCTACATTGTAGAATAATAGTGAAGACATCAAAACTATGAAATAACACATATGGAATCATGTAGTAACCAAAACAAGTGTTAAACAAATCAAAATATATTTTATATTTGAGATTCTTCAAATAGCCACCCTTTGCCTTGATGACAACTTTGCACACTCTTGGCATTTTCAATGTAGAAAATAGTAAAAATAAAGAAAAACTCTTGGTACTAACAACATTTAATAATATACAAATAATAATAATATACAACTTGCACACCCACACGTAGACGCACGTAAGTGGTGTAAAAGGTATTCTGAGAAATGTTCAGTTTGGTCCCTTTATGGAACATTTGATAAAGATAAGGTTAAAGCATTGTATGACTGTCTAAAGATATAAAGTTATAATACATGGTGATCCCAGAAAGAAACTCTAGTCTCGAGAGCTACCTTAAAAAGGAAGCTCCCTCCGAAGTTTATCTCTTCCCATTTAATGAGTGAGAAGCAGAAAATGAATATACAACAGAAATTGGTAATACATATATAGAGTAACATTGTTAGGGTAGGCTAAAATTAAAACAATGCCTTCCAATATGGAGAAAGTTATCATGTTTGTTTTGTTTTAAACCTCGCAATAGGGAAAAGCAGAACGTTGTCTGAGAGTGATCCATGGGTATTAGTGGTAGTGATTGAGAATGTTTTTCTACTGGAAAGAGTAGAAGGGTTTTAGTTGAAGGAAACAGACATGGAGACTAGTGAGAGTAACATGGACAGCGATAACGAAGGTGAAGTGGAAAGATTCACGGTCCTCATGATTTATCAGATAATGTGTTGCCAGTATGTGAACGGTAATATGTGGCTTTCAGATAACACTCTAAGAATGCCATATTTTAGTAATTTCAAGATGCTGAGGTTTCTATACAAGGTCACATGACACACAGAGGGATTGAGCCTTGGGACTGATATTAACCTTTTCACACGTACCAATAAACGTACCAAAAAATGAGTGTGATCATTCTACAGTGGTCCATGCAGCGTACGCTCAAACCGGTGTGATTTAGAATGCTTATTTAGAACGTCCAGTTTCGATTGATGCAACGATCAGCATTTGAGCTAGCCACATTGTTTTTTCACAGAAACATTTTGCACAAACACGGTCCTTACAAAGTTATGTCCAGAATTTGACCAGGTTATTTTTGAATGCAATGTTTAGACATTCCTAGCGCTAACCGAGGAAAGATTGACATAACACAAGCGGTCATGTTTTTTTAAAGGTCTCGGCTGACAGAAACTACAATATGAATGAGCTAATAGCAATTACTATTTATATTTAATCACATCACGGGTGAGCTCACCATTGATCTAAATAATTGAGTAAAACACTTTCTAGAAATCGAAAGTAATCCGACGATGGGTAGTTTGTGTGCGTGCCACCATTTTTGTGTTTTTGCATCAACCAAAGATAATAAGAGGAGACAAGATGAGTTTGGTCTGTTTTATAGTATGCATGTTGAAGGGGGTGTGTCGTCTACCATCGTTAACAACCCATCATTCACATACGGAAGTTTACTCGAAAAATGTGTGAATCCTCCTTCACCTCATTTTGTTATAACATCTTTTATCCGATAGACATTTACGTGAAACCCAGAATGCATTGTATGTCAACAAACATGGCTCCACACATAGCTGGTATTAGCTTAGCTCATCATAATCAGTAAAACCTTAAAAAAAGTATTTTACACACATAATTTGTGTCCATTGCAATTTATGCAGGAATCTGAATGCATGATTTGTCACCAGTACTTGAAAAAAATTGCATAAAACAGTAAATAAATAAATAATTACCACACAAAACATTTTCTGATAGTGATTTATTGATACAAGTGGCATGTGCTGGCAGTCAATCACGTAACCTCTCACTCCCACTCTGAGCCATTTCACCCTGCTGTTTGCTTTGATGAGTCCCAGTCTGGAGTGCAAAGCCCCTTGCCATTTCCCTCTGAGGCAGAGTGCTTCAAGCTGTTTCTGACAGAGGAGCTGGTGGGAGACATAGTAGAGGAGACCAATCGCTATGCCTTGGAGTTACAGGAGAAGAGAGAGCCAGGAGTGAGGGGGAAACTTGCTAAATGGGTGACAACCACAATTAGTAAAATGTATACCTTCCTGGTGACAGTCCTTCTCATGGGAATAGTAAAGAAGAACTCCCTAAAAGAATATGGGAGCACAGATCCTATTTTTGCAACTCCCTTCTTTGCCACCCTCTTTTCCCAAGACCGCTTCCTAGTTCTGCTGCGATGCAGGCATTTCGTCAACAATGCTACTAACAACCTATATGACCTGTTATACAAAATAACCAGACCAGCCTGACATCAGCATTTGGTCTGGTCTTTGTGCCATACAAGGACCTATGCATTGATGAGTCCCTGATGTTATTTAAGGGTAGGCTGGCGTTCCGTCAATATATTCCCTGCAAAAGGCAGAGGTTTGGGGTCAAGTACTTTGTTATGTGCGACGTGAAGACAGGATTTGTCCAGGACATTATAGTCTACACAGGGTCCACCACTGACATCCAACATTATAAGGAGCTTGGGGTGTCCGGGTCCACGGTGATGACCATGCATGCTTCTCATCTCGGCAAGGGACACACTTTGTATGTGGACAAGCAGTCCCACACTCTTCCAGCATCTGCTCTCCAACAGCACAGGGGCCTGTGGCACAGTCAGGTCGAACAGGAAGGGGATGCCGGAATTCAGATGCAGGAAGATGCAGAGAGGGGAGGTGGAGTTCAAGGAGAACGGTCAACAGGTTTTTGTTGTTCAACCACCACCAATACTTCAATAAAATAGACGACTATTACATATAGGTCTATGTGTTTTCTTGCTGCGTTTGCATCCAGTAAACTGTTAAGGAGTGTACACTAGCATACAAAAGCTGGCCCCAATCTTCAGCTCGAAAGATGTCCAGTTCCATTTGCAGTTATGATATTGGCCACCATCTGGTGTTTGGGTGAGAGATAAACTTCCTGTGGACAAATAGATATGCCGCCAGTGAAAGTGCACTCACTGAACTCAAACAGGCTGTAAGGGACACAGTGGGACATTTGGGACAGAGGTATGAATAATTGAATAAGATACTTTTTTGACAATTTCCAATTATTATTACTCAGTTCTATAGTTTAGGTATCACCAGTGATTTAAGTAAGAAGGTAATGTAATTGTCATGACTCTCCTGACAGTGGATCAAAGGACCCATCAGCTAGGCAAATGTTTGAAGATTGCCAGACCCCCTCTCTCCCACAGATGAGGGGGGGGGGGGGGGGCTGTGCCGGTCTTGACACCTTAACACTGGGTTGTAAATTTAGAGAGAACTCCCTCCTGCTTGCTCTATAGTATTGGAAGACTGAAACTCCTTTGTCACAGAGAGTGTGGCCCGCCTAAAAACTCTAACATCAAAAGATTGGACATTGGAACATTATTTCTGAAATACAAATGTTTGGAATGGTCGGTGGGTATCTAAAGAATAATCATGTCATATTGTTTATTATTTTGTGATGTCATTAAGGATGGTATGAATAAATAACTGTAACTCTGAAAGTGTACAAATTTCAGTTGTCAGGTTTGCATCAACATTTTGTATAAAATATATGATTAAGTATGGGAATACATTTGTGAAGATAGCAATGTGATTTTAGCCTTCTAAATTAGATAATTGTTTTCCATATAAACTTGCGCCCAGTCAGTAACCACGCCCAAGTGAGCACAGATATTGTGTCGGCATGATGGAATGCCCTATTTTTATCCAAGTATTAAAGCCTTCGTAACAAAATTTACACGAGACCAGCAGACGTGAAGTGCTAGCTGAACGTGACATGGTTTAAACTCTACAGGCCAGCAAACGTGAGACAGTAGTCCATACATTTGAACGGGACAGCCTTATGCCAAAACGGGACAAGCCGAGCCTTACACCGAACAGGACAAGCCAGAGCCTTACACCCATCAAGTTCAACAGAGATAGACGACGATCAATGACAGCTATGCTTAAATATGTATATTGCATTTCTTATCCAAATGAGCGGTGGTTTAGGGTGCTAAGTATTTGTATTTCCGTGAGCGTAGCTTCCAATTGTAACAACGATAGTTGACTCTCTTTGTCTCTCCCTTTCCCTCTCTTTCCATCCCTCCATCTTTTATAACCAAACAGTCATGTTTATGTTAGTCCACTAGGGACCTGTTTTCATTGTATTACGTTAGTAATCAATAACCTATACCGTGTGTGTGTGTGTTTATGTATTCTGTGTTATTATTTAGTTAGTTAGTAAATAAATAATTAAGCCAATTTGTGTTATTGCTGATTCATCAATAAGGTTAAGGTTCTTGACGATGTCAAGGAGTATGCGACGTTCAGAATGAGACTGATATGAGCTAATGATTAATAAGTGGCTGTTATCAATATACAGTATATCTATATCTCTTCTAAGAGTTTAATTCGGGTGGTGCCCCAAATTCCGAATGAGTTCATTCTTACATAAACCTAGTTAATTGATTTGATAAATAACAGTCATCACATTAAATAAGTCACGTCACGACATAATCTAAAACAATCATCTGTTTCCATTACGTGGAACTGTGTCCAAAATTGAAGTAGATCCAAGTAAATGTTGTTAGTACCAAATATTGAGCTGATAAGCCAGCCCCAACTTTTTGAAGGACCTAGCAGATTTGTTAAACAACAGGTTTCATATTTTGACTAGTTGATGTCACATGGACAGCCAGTACAGAACATATGTCAATGCAACAGGTCAAAATAATAAGGTTACAAGAAAGGTGCTCTGGTGTTGTTTACTTTAGAAGGTGCCTATTCCGCTTAACGGGACACTGTATCATCTGATGTGTCTCAAGTATGATTCGGATTTCCTTATATGAACTGTAACTCAGTAAAATCATTGAAATTGTTGCATGTTGCGTTTATGTTTTTGTTCAGTATAGTTTTTACCATACCAGATACGCTCAATGCGCATTCATTTAGCTAACACTATGTATACATCCTCTAAATTATTTAACCTGTCGTTTTGAACGTTAAGTATGATAGTTCTGTTAACAAAGCCAAAGAGGCCCAAGGATCTGATCTTATTATCAGCCAAACGAGGAAGTTGCAGATTTGGTGCAAAGTAACCATATGTACCTAGTTCCTGAATAGTTTCCTGTAAAGGAAAACTAGAATTTGTCGGTTTGAAAGTCCTGTAAATGCCTGATATACCAAAGCACCAATATTATTGTAAGATAAACCTAGTTCTAAATTATTGGGTAGATAGTCAAATGTATAAGAATAGATTATCCCTATAAGATTGTGTGACAGGGTTGAGCCATTGTACATTTTCAAAACCGAAAAAGGCCCCCCTGTCAATCTGGTTCATTTTTTGGGGGGCTATTGTTATGTTCTCTACCTCTCTCGGGACTGAATACTGCGATGCAAAGTAAATATAAAGCATTTAGACAAATCTAAAATCTTGACACCACTATTCTTGAGGATCTCAATGCTTCTTTGGGTCTTTGAAGTTGCTGAAACCAAATAATTTTCAATGCTGTGTTCCAGAATAAGATGGTGAATTTCGGTACCTTGGGATTGCCTGTCCACATCGAATCTGTTGGAAGATAAATTGAGTGTCTCCATGGAGATGTTCCGAAAGGGGATTTTCCGCATCTTGTTCAGTTGCCCTTCTGAGTCATTACCATAGACGCTGTTCAAGTTGAGGGATCTAAAGTGTTTGCCTTGAAAGCCGAGCAAATCTTCCTCACATATGCTTTTCATCTAGTTTTGGGTAACAAGCTCAGAAAGAACCCTTACATAACAATTATGTGGCAAACTTGCTGCAATCTAAATAGTGTCACAAAATGTTGCCAGACGTTTGCAAATAGTTGCCACTAGTGGAGCCATCTGAGCGATTAGCTGTCGATGCCCTCACCCGCTAGTGACTTAATGCTGACTCTACTTTGGTCTGACCACACTACAGGCAGTCCGGCAAGAACCAGGTAGATATGCCCATATCCAGAGGTTTATTCTCTATCTCAGTGGTTTTAAATCCTGGGGACCCAAAGGGGTGCACATTTTTGTTTTTGCCCTAGTACTACACACCTGATTCAAATACTCGTCATCAAGCTTTGATGATTTGAATCAGGTGTGTAGTGCTAGGGCAAAAACTAAAATGTGCCCCCCCCCCAGGACCAGGATTGAGAACCACTGCTCTATCTAGTTCACCACACACATACATACATAGAAGTGATCTTTGTGGTTCTATGAGGAAAGGAACATATATCTACATAATAACAGCAATATTGCAGCTATACAATTGGAACTGTAGGCTACATAGCCTAGATAGTATATCATTGCAGACACATTCACACCACAAGGAGGTTGATGGAACCTTAATTGAGGCGGACAGGCTCGTGGTAATGGCTGGAGAGGAAAACGTGGAATGGTATCAAATACATCAAACACATGGTTTGATGCCATTCCATTTGTTCCGTTCCAGCCATTATTATGAGCCGTCCTCCCCTCAGCAGCCTCCACTGATTCACACAAACATCTTGACGAACAGGCTAATTACTGCCAGCCACGATTTATGGTCTTCTCTCTCCAGCCAGCTAGAGATCTTATTTAATAGGCCATAAATCAAGTGCGCATGCTGAGCCTAACAGGCCGCCTAGAATCTTCTAAAACGTACTTACTTTTCTTGCACATAACACAGACTCTTACAGTAATAGTAGCATGCACATAATAATAGCTACAAACATCCAATGGTTACAGTAGCTGGCAATTCTGTACTTAGACGATAGTATGCATTAGCTAAACAGGTAAACAACGCTAACAGCTGGCGACAGAACAAATTAGTATGTCAAGTCCTCTCTGAAGGTCCAGTAGTGCTGTATTAACTTTTGAACAGCAGTCCAAGTGAGTATGTCAAGTCCTCTCTGAAGGTCCAGTAGTGCTGTATTAACTTTTGAACAGCAGTCCAAGTGAGTATGTCAAGTCCTCTCTGAAGGTCCAGTAGTGCTGTATTAACTTTTGAACAGCAGTCAAAGTGAGTATGTCAAGTCCTCTCTGAAGGTCCAGTAGTGCTGTGTTTTCTTTGCAACGTTCCCTCTCGTGTCTGACTATCCTTTTTTAACTGTTTCTGTGACCGGTCTTAACTTCATCTTCTGATGTTGCTGTTTTGAATTGCTGCAGTTTCTCTTTTGAAACAGGAAGTTGATGAGTGATGTAGTTTACATCCAGCTCACCATCCAGCTATTTTTCTCTCCGTTACTTCAGGTATGCTCGGCTCAGTGCATCAGCGATGTGCATCTCCCTTCCTGGTTTGTATGTCACATGTAGATTGTATCTCTGTAGTCTCATCAGCATTCTCTGCAGTCTGGCTGGTGCTTTCTGGAGCGACTTCTTGAATATTGTTTCCAAGGGTCCATACAGGTTTTCCATACAGGTATTGATTAAACTTCTCGCAGCCATACACTATCGCCAGTAGCTCTTGTTCAATTTGAGGGTATCTCTTTTGACAGTCTGTGAGGGATCTTGACCCGTATGCAATTGACTGACCATCTTGCAGGATCACAGCTCCCAAACCTTCTGAGCTTGCATCCACAAATAGTGCCACTGTTTTTTTTTTTACATCGTATCGTAGTACTTCAACTATGGCGCATTGCTGACAAGTGTTTTACAAGCTTTTGAAGCTCTGTTCCTGTGAAGACTCCCAGTGCCACTGAACGTCATCTTCCAGCAGTTGTCTCTGTGGTGCGCTGACATCAGAGATTTGGGATGAACTTTGCGAGATACTGCAACATTCCCATGAACCTCTGAAGCGCTGCTTTGTCCTCTGGCTCTGGCATTTATTGTATTGCTCTGACCTTTTCGGAGTCTGGTTTCAGGCCTTCTTTGCTTAACAAACGTCCAATGTAGAGACTTTTCACTGGCCCTTATTCAGCTTCAAGTTGATGCTTCTCAATCTGTCTAGTAGCTGTCTCCGTCTCCGGTCGTGCTGCTCTGTGCCATCACCCCAGACAAGAATGTCATCCATGATGTTTACAACACCTTTCAGACCTTTCAAATGCTGGACGAAGCACTTCTGGAACACCTCTGGAGCGGACACGATTTAGAACGGCAGGCTCTTGAATGAATACCTCCCAAACAGTGGTGAATACCTCCCAAACGGCTCTCTTCATCCAGTTGGATTTGCCAGAATCCTTGGTTTGCTTCAACTACTGAAAATACCTTGACATTAGGCATTTCAGCAAATACCTCTTCAATGTTACGTAAAGGATAATGTTCTCTCTTGATGGCTTTGTTTAGATCCTGTGGGTTCATGCATACCCTTATTTTGTTTGGCTTCACGATTGTCACCAAGCTGTTTACTCATTCAGTAGGCTCAGTTTGCCGAATGACGACATCCATGTTTTCCATGCGGTTCAGTTCAATTTCAAGTTTTTATTTTAGTGCTACAGGCACTTTTCTGGGTGAGTGAACCAGTGGCGGAACTAGAGTTTTATACATGGGGTGGTCAAGGCTACTTCAGGGGTTCCATAGACCATGACAGAAAATTAGTGTGTAACCCTAACCTGGCATCTAAGGAGCATGAATGAATCCTATGATTGCTGATTAGAGATAGAAGTGATAATTCACTTAACCCAGAGTTCTTCAATGTGGCAGATAGTATGGTCCAAAAGGGTTACGTCACTAGAATTCTTTAACATACTATGAATAGTCAGTTTCTCTACCTGGGAACTGCAGCTCAATTTCTTTCTCTCTTATGCACGCACGCACGCACGCAGGCAGGCACGCACACAGTATTGTACTCACATACTGGAGAGACTTGGGTCACTCTGTTTTCATGAATATATAATCTGGGTCAATAAGTGTTGAACATCCAAAATATTTCCAGAAAATAAAGCTCAAGCACCAAGGAGATAATATAGCATTTGTGTGTTACATAAATTGCATATTATATTTACAAAAAAGTAAATTTACAAAAAAACACACTCATTTGACATACCAGGTATCAAGCAGAAATGGACTTGAAAAATATAAAAAGTTGGGTGCCCATCAATATTTCAGACTTACAGTATCATATTTATGCTCATATATATTATGTTAACTAATAGCAAAGAAAAGTTTTGGAATTGGCCTAATCAAGACCAAATTAAATCTGTGTGACATGATACCCTTTGGATTTATCATTTTAGAATCTCAGTGTGCTAGTTAGTACACAGTGCAGGTTTTATTCATGACCAGAGGGACCGCCTAAGTGCCAAATTATCCTAGATAGATTTAAAACAGCATAAATCTGCGGTTCTGGTGAGAACTGGCAAAATGTTTCACAAACTCATCCATGTTGAGGGAGCGTGCCCTCCTTGACTCAACATTGGGAATTCCGAGGTGACTTAACCTGTCATCAACCATTGTTGTCCTAAGGTGGGTTTTAATCAGTTTTAAAGCTGAGAAGCTTCTCTCGCAAGAAGCACTGCTGGCTGGTGTAACAACAGAAATCTTGCAAAGTCGAAATAGTTCATGGAAGAGCTCTTTATAGTGTTCTAGAAACACAGACGGTCTGTCCCTTCCACTTTTCTCTCTCCTATCAAGAAGCCACTTGGTTTGATGAACCTCATGTTTGAGGTCCTCTAAATCTGACTCCAAGGTCTGAGCAAAGGCAAACAGCGGCTCCTCATCCAAGAATGTTGTACTCTTTGGGTTGAGAGACTGGACCCCTTGCATTATCTCGCAATTCTTCTTTAAAAAAATTCCTCTGCAGCTCAGCTGTGAGACTGTCAAGCACCCGATAAAAGATAGCTCTTTGGAAGCTCTCAACATCACTTTGGTCCCTATTTTTCTTTCCGACAGTGCTCATCATCAATGAGTCATGATTAAGCTTGTTTTAGGCTGTCTTTTACACACTGTTTCTGCAATCTCTTCAACCTCTTTCCATAGTTCTCCAAAGTAACCCTCACTTCTGTAGTCCTGTAATGTGTCTGTAAGGGCACCTACTAGATCCACAGCCCTTGCTAGGTCAAGAGAGCTTGATTGGAGCATGTCAGAAAGACATTCGGCATCACCAAGAACTTTACAAAAGGTAAGCAAAAGCCCTATGAAATGTAAATCTATCTGAGAAAGAAGGCCCCTTGCCTCCACTGATCTATCACCACTATTTTCAAGTGTGATATCCTGTAGCACTCTCAGAACTGCTGGAAGCCTGTCCCTCAGATTACGGCATGCCATGTATCTGCATGCCCACCTTACATCCGTAAATCTCTGTAGTTCCCTGGGCTGCTGCAAGCCCGAACTGCAAGCCACTTGAGATGAACGTACGAGCCAGATACAAAGTTATAAAGCTTCTTCAGGAGAGCAAAAAAGTTAACTGCCTCAGGCACTGATTTTACAGCATCGACAAGAACCAAATTCAAACAATGTGCATTACAGTGCACATAATATGCTAATCTTGCACTGTTTTTAATCCGTGCAGACACACCAGAATGCTTTCCGCTCATGACGGATGCACCGTCATAGCCTTGCCCCACAAGATTATTTCTGTAGTCCAGGCCATGTTTTCCAAGGTTATCAATTATAATTTTTGTGAGACCTGCTGCATTCTCTATGAGAGGGTCATGCTTTTCTATTTCTTCTAAGATTGTGTCATGGTGCGAAGGCAGGACCCGAGGAGCAGAGCCGTAGTATAAAGACATTCCTTTAGACAATGGAGGTATTCCTCTTCGGAGACAAGCTCCTTACCTCCATATTCAAGCCATGAATTGTCCTTATACCAGGACATGTTGAAAGCCCTTTTCTGGGAAATGTTTTCAAACACGGCTGTACAGGACCCTCTTCCCTGGATCTTGAAATGTCTCAAATACATGTTAAATAATGTGTCATATCTCTATGGAAATGTATAATTAAGGGATCCACAAGATTATATAGTAACAGCTGCTAACTAAAATGTGTTGTTTAAAGTATAGGCCTGGCCTACCATTGGTCCTTTTGGAACAGCATATCTGGTGCTTGATGCAGTTGGGAGGGGCTCGATGACATCTCCTGGCAGCTCTGGCTCACTGTCTTGCTCAGTTACATTAAAATAACACATGAACCATTAGTGTATAATCACAATAAAAATGCCACAGCCATCAAAACAAGAACATACATGAATCAACAACCAACATTTTAAAGTGAGGATTAATCTGACAGAATCATCCATTACAAGCTGAAGCTAAACTAAATTCTGAACTGGGCATGTTGGTGGTAGACTGGATCCTTGAGACTGACTGCCTGGTAGATGCTCTGATCTGGTGGTGGTAGACTGGGTCCTTGTGACTGACTGCCTGGTAGATGCTCTGATCTGGTGGTGGTAGACTGGGTCCTTGTGACTGACTGCCTGGTAGATGCTCTGATCTGGTGGTGGTAGACTGGGTCCCTAATGGCAGTAGAATCAAGGAGAATTGGAATATTGTCCAAAATAATGGGAAACTGTGCAAAGTAGTGTACAGTGATTACAATGTCACTTCGTATCTTGTAGGAGTATGTTTTTTTAAATGAGGAGTTACCAATCTTGAGGAATCCATTTGAGATATCCAAACTGGTGGAGAGAGTGCTGGGTAGAGTGAAGGCTGTGAGGATCACGAGAGGCAGGGTTGTTTAGATTTTTTTGTGCTTCTGCGGATCAGAAAGAATGTGTGTTGCGTCTCACCCGATTGGATAAGTTTGAAGTGTTGTGTGTGTCTCTTAGGAACAGGGCACCCTTCAAGGGGGTTATATCTGGCATCTCGTGGGAAGTCGATGTTGAAGAGATAAAAAATATTCCTGGAGTGATTGATGCACGTCGTATGAATCATGTGGTAAATGAAGAAAAAGTCAAGAGTCTATCTGTTCTTTTGTTTTTTTTATATGGAGTCTCTCCCTACTCAAGTGGAGTTAGGGTATATTAACTACAGAGTCAGAGCATTTATCCCAAGATCAAAGCAGTGTGATCATTGCAAAGCTTTTGGTCATGTTTCAAGTGTTTGCAGAAGGGAGAAGCCGAGATGTCCAAGTTGTGGAAAATATCATACAATGTGTTATAAAAGTGATGAAAATGTGACATGTTGCAATTGTGGTGGGAACCATGAAGCCACGCCTTTCGAATGCACAAGGGTGAAAGAGAATGAGGTGGCCAAAGTCAGGGCTGTCCAGAGCATTTCATATGCAGCAGCTATTAAAAGGGGGGAGGGTTTGAATGGTGCACCTGAAGAGTCCATGGTGGTGGATAGGCCTTCACTGCAGGCTGCAGGGGTTGCCTTTCACCAGCAGGATCCTGACATTTTAAAGGTTAAGAAGGTGCACTTTGTGGCCTTTATAGCTATGGTGATTAATGGCACTACCAAGGTGGAGAGAAGATCCAGGAAGATAGAAATCATTGTGATTGAGGCGGAGTGGTTCCTTGGACTGAAAGATTTCTCTGCAAAGGAGTTGCATGGAATATTGTCACAAGCCATACCACCCTCTCAAGCCCTAGAGAGGGTGGTCTGAGTTATGATTCCATATGAGTTATGTCATAGTTTTGATGTCTTCACTTTTATTCTACAATGTAAAAAATAGTGTTAATAAAGAAAAACCCTTGAATGAGTAATATTACAAACTTTTGACCGGGGGTGTATTTTTTAATAAAGAGGCCGCGGTACAATTTAGAAGTAGCCCAAAATCCCGCCACCAATACATTTTCACTCGCAACATTGTTTTCAAGGTAGCCCAATTTGGCAGGAAAACCGCAAACATGGCAGCACTGCTTTAGGCTGAGGTGTAAGTTTCACACATCGCCATGTGCTACACAAGCTCTTCTTGATCATGTGCTGTTCATTCTCTCTTTCTTTCTAGAAGCAATCAGTTACAAGGCAAAAACACAGATTGAGGCCTTCAATCAAACTGAGGATAGCAAAATGTGTGCACCAGGTCAATACATTCAGAGTAAGAATTTCAGATTAGTCTCGTGTACCGTGTAGTGCTGTGGCTGACCCCCTTAAATAGCTGCCTCTGCACTACTCCCACCTTGTGTCCTTTTCGAGGCGCCATAGATCACAGACAAAGAGGATTGGAGTGATCCAATAGCTCACATAACCGTGGTTATTTGTTATGTAGCACTATATTGGATCACTCCAATATGGTATCGCAATACCAGATTAAATCGGTGAACCAGGCATGGCCAGATGAGCAAAATCCCATAAGACTGAGCTCAGGAGGCAACACCCAAAACAGCTGTCCCAACCTGGTTGGTGACAGCAACATTGACTCAATAGTACCTAGCAAAAGTGCTAAACGATGCCCAACTGGCTGAGGCGCAAATGTCATCAAGGGGGAACTCCTTGGAGCAGGGCCCACAATGTAGCTACTCCTCTAGTAGAATGCGCCAGCAGACGGCAGAGGCCGGCCGCCAGATGATATGCTGTAGTAATAGTGTCCACGATCCAATGTGAGAGTCTCTGTTTTGATAGGTTCTTTTCCAGAACTCTCTGACCATAGCACATGAACAGCTGATCCGACTGTCGTATTGTCTGAGTCAGTGTAACGTAGGTGTCCAGTTCCCTCACTAGGCACAGCACACTTGGGGAAAAACCTAGCCCAGTCGCAGCTGTGGGAGGTGCGTATGCGGACAAATGTAAAGGCCAGTTCACATGCCTGTCAGACAGGAGCTTCGGCAAGAAAGGTTTTCTGACCTTTCCCATAGCTGTAGCACCACCTGAGGGTGTAGACTCCAGTTCCCCTATGGCGGGCCATTTCTTGAAAGCATGTCCGTGGTCCGGTTCAGGACCCTGGGAATGTGCGCTGCCCCCAGTGTCACTAAGCGCGTCTGAGCCCACAGCAAGAGCTCCCGAGCCATTTCGTGGAGGTGCGTGATCTCAAACCCCCATGGTGATTGATATATACGCCACTACCGTGGTGTTGTCTGATCTGACCAGGACATGTTTCCCCTCCAATTAGGGCAGGAACTGTTGGAGTGCCAGGCAAACCGTCCTGAGCTCCAGCACATTGATGTGCTCGCCACTCCATGGGGGGCTCCAGCGTCTGCTCGCTGCCATGCCTCTGAACACTTCCCCCCAACCCGCTAGCGAGGCATCGGTGCACACCAGCTCCCTGCGGTGGACTCTGTTCAGTGTCACTCTCTCCAACAGGAAGTAGTGAGAGTGCCATTTCGACAGAATCCTCACAAATGCATTGTTGTCTCTGGTGAGAGTTGAACCATCACTGGAGTGGCCTGAGGTGAAGCCCCAGCAGAATCAACAGAGAAGCAGACGTGGGTCAGTCCCTGGAGCAAATTAGGGTTAAGTACCTTGCTAAAGGACAAATCGACAGGTTTTCTTTCATCTTGTCGGCTCGGGTATTCAAACCAGCGACCTTTCGGTTACTAGCCCAACACTCTGCTGTCCTTGTGTCTGCTGTGGCTTCATCTTCTGATTGCACACACACCAATCAGTCGACCAGGCAGTTCAGCACTAGAATGCCCTGGGACATGATGCACTTTGTGAATGTACGCAGTGCCAGTGAGAGGCCGAACGGGAGGACTTTGAATTTGTAAGCTACTCCGTCAAAGGCAAACCGGGGGTACTTCCAGTAATCACGATAAACAAGAATGTGGAAGTACACATCCTTCAGGTTGAGTGTGGTGAGCCATTGGTCGCTCGGGATTGCCTGCAACACCCGCACTGGCGAGGGCATCTTGTACTTGAGCTCCTTTAATCATTTGTTGAGGCCGCACAGGTCCAGGATTGGCCGAAAGCTGACGTCCTTTTTCGGAACTATGAAATACGTAGAGTAGCCCTTAGCCGTTCTAGCAACTCTACCTTCCTGATTGCTCAGGAGCGAGGCTATCTCCGTCCGGAGTGCCTCCTTCCTCACCCCTTCTGCCACGAGGTGACCCAGATGCCCCTGTAGGGCGACGATTGGCATTGAAACTGGAGTTTGTATCCCCCCAGGACTGTGTCCAGTACCCAGGGAGAATCCACTTGCCTCTCCCAGTTTGCCCTTTGGCTCTGGGAGAGACAGCTGAGGCCGACCACCATCACCTCAGGAGGACTGCCAGGCCCCATCCTAGCCGTGTGCTGCTGCTTGTAAGGGTGGTCACGACGCCTGTTCTTGTGCTGTCCGGGTATAAATGCGGTTCCTATTTCCCTGCCCCTGCTGTCTTGGCGGAGAAGGAAGGGGGCAAAGACGTTGCTGGAGCAACCTCGAAAACATCCTGCCCTGTCTTCCAGCTCCTACGAGGGGTGGTGGTAGGGTGCACAGTTGCCAAGAACTCCTCTCAAAGTCTCTCTGTGAAATGCTTACTTACAAGCCCTTAACCAACAATGCAGTTCAAGAAATAGAGTTAAGGGTTTTTCTTTATTTTTTACTATTTTCTACATTGTAGAATAATAGTGAAGACATCAAAACTATTAAATAACAAATATGGAATTATGTAGTAACCAAAAAAGTGTTATATTTTTTATTTTATATTCTTCAAAGTAGCCACCCTTTACCTTGATGACAGCTTTACACACTCTTGGCATTCTTTCAACAGTCTTAAAGGAGTTCCCACATATGCTAAGCACTTGTTGGCTGCTTTTTTCTTCACTCTGCGGTCCAACTCATCCCAAACCATCTCAATTGGGTTGAGGTCAGGTGGTTGTGGAGGCCAGGTCATCTGATGCAGAACTCTATCACTCACCTTCTTGGTCAAATGGCCCTTACACAGCCTGGAGGTGTGTTGGGTCATTGTCCTTTTGAAAAAACAAATGATAGTCCCACTAAACGCACACCAGATGGGATGGCGTATCGCTGCAGAATGCTGTGGTAGCCATGCTGGTTAAGTGTGCCTTGAATTCTAAATAAACCACAGAGTGTCAACATCAAAGCAACCCCACACCATCACACCTTTAAACATCTTAACGTCAACGTATAAATGTTGTAGCTGCAAAAAAATATTAAATAAACAATTTATTTGGGAAATATTCTTTGCTCTTTTCTTCTTTAGCATGCTGATGATTTCAAGTTGTACTGGATACATTTTTTATATGTTAAAATATTGAATACAGGTTGTTTAGTATATTTACTACATTTAGCCAAACTATTTGCCGGAAGCCAGTTTTTTCGGAAAGGGAAAAGTGCAGATTACCTGGTTACCATACAGATATAGGGTTTCCAAGGAGACCAGGGGCCACTCCTCTAGCACTGTCTTGACGGCCAGTAACTCCCGATTTCCCACGTCATAGTTCACCTCCGCTGGGGATAACCTGCGAGATAGAAAAGCACAGGGATGGAGCTTACCATCTTCTGCAGACCGCTGGGAGAACACCGCCCCCACTCCAATGTCTGAAGCTTCCACCTCAACAACAAACTGCTTAGAGGAATCCGGTTGGGAGAGTATGGGAGCCGGTGTTCAGGGACTCTCGAATGTACTTCTCCATTGTCTCCCGTTCTGGCTTGGAAATGCTGTATAGGCGACTCTTGGGATAAGTAATTCCAGGCAGCAATTTGATTGCGCAATCATAAGGACGGTGAGGTGGAAGAGAGAGGGCACGCTGTTTGCTGAACACCTCCCCGATGTCATGGTACTCCCTAGGGACAGAGGTGAGGTCAGGAGGCTGGACGTCCTCTACCTGGGTGCTCTGAAATTGGGAACCTTGCCTGTCGACCAATCGATGGAGGGGTTGTGTCTGACCAGCCAGGTGTGACCTAAGACTATAGGAACATGGGGTGAACTGATTATTAGGAAACTGATGTCTTCTGAGTGGTTGCCAGATAATAGCAAATGTATGGTTTCGGTTATATTGGTAACCCGAGCCAATAACGGACCATATAGGTGTAAGCCTCAATGGCCTCCTCCAGAGATTCTGTGGAGAGCCCCAGCTGTTCCACTAGTACGGCATCCATAAAGCTGTCATCTGCCCCTTAATCAACTAATGCTTGTAAGTCGTAGTACTGACCTTTAATACACAGAGTGGCGTGGAATTGAGTATGGGGATGTAGTCCGGAAGTTCTGGTAGTTTGGCTCGCTAGCATTCTCCCCACATCTAGTGAGCCTGCCGCTGGGGACAGGAGGGTAGGTAATGGCCCGGATGGCCTCAATAAAGGCAGCTGTTTTGGTCCCGACGACGCTGGCGTTCCTCCTCGCTGAGACGGTAACGTCCTACTTGCATAGGTTCAGGTTCGGGCCGACTCTCTGCTCTTCTAACCTCCCGAATAACAGACTCGTGAGGTGGTGCAGCTCTCCCCATGGCTTCCGGTACTCTGACAGCTTGGGGGGACGTGGCTCCGCCTCACCGTTTCTCTTGTCTGCGTTCTCGACATCTATTATCCACACGTATAGCTATGGAAATTAATTCATCTAGACCACCAGGTTCGGGATACAAAATTAATTTGTCCTTAATCTGTCCATTAAGCCCATTGGCGAATACCACTTGTAATGATTCCTCATTCCATCCACTCTCTACGGCTAAAGTGCGGAATTCTATTGTATACTCTGGCACGCTACGTATTCCCTGGTGCAACGAAAATAAGCGTTTAGACGCGTCCTTACCCCGAACCGGGTGGTCGAATAATTTTCTCATTTCGTTAACAAAAGCATGGTAGGAATTCGGTACCGGGTTCTGACGTTCCCATATTGCCGACGCCCGCTCCAATGCTTCGCCCCAAAGAAGTCCAACCAGGTAGGCTATCTTAGCTTTATCCGTGGCGTAGGAACGGGGCTGGAGATCAAAAACCAAACCACACTGTAGTAAAAAAGGACGACAACCTCCCAAATCCCCGTCATACCTCTCGGGGGTTGGAACCCAGGGTTCACGATCAGGAACTGATATCGATGCGGGTTCCGCATGTGCGGGTGTAGGCATAGGTACCGATGGAACAGCCGGGGTGCTGAGTTGGGTCTGTACAGCGCAGACACTTATGGAAAGCGTTTGGAGACCGGTCATAATCTCCTGAAGCGACAAGCTGTGCTGCCCTAGCATAGCTCCTTGGTGGGCTACTGCTTGCTGAACGGAATCCAGGTCCGCTGGGTCCATGTTGGCCGGATCGTACTGTCAGGAATCGGGGGCGAACCCAAAAGCAGACCGGACACCGAAGATTACAATTAAGATATTTATTGAACAGACCACAGAGAGGAGTTGTGATGTGGAATCAACTCATGGAGTAGTAATCCCGCCCCCTCACACGTTACCCGGGCAAAATGGAACCAGACACAGAGACATGAAACAGAGACAGAAACGAACAGGACGCACAAACAAACAAAACAGAAATCACGGAGGAGGGGTTGTGACACAGAGAGGTAGTTCTCAGCTCGGACAGTCCCACAAACACATCTGGATCAATCTGTAAACCTGTATTATGTCCTAAATAGAGCACTGCCAAGGTGTTAGTTCTTATAGTAAGCCCATTCACTCGTTGCCAACTGAGGTCCAGTTCTTTTAACCCCTTCAAGCCCATTTGTCTCACTGATGGAGTTTTCCCTCATACACTGTACACATGGATAATGTATGGTGGCAGCTCAGGGACCTGATATAGAGACTGGCTGGTGCAAGCAGCTTTAGAGCCATTTATTGGGCATCTTGGGGTGCATTTCAACTGCAGGTACACTCTAAAGAAAGCCAGCAGTATAAGGTTCCCTTGACTGACAAAGCAACAAAATATAAATATTTGTCATTACATGGCTATCATGCATACAGTACATTCATTAGATTGATATTAAAAGTATTGCCGTATCCTCTTTAGATGGCTAGGGAATTCATATGTAACTTTCTGTTTGCATTGAAAGGTCCATAGTCCACTTGTTCTGTCCCTACCCGCTAATGAAAATCCCTTATGTGTGTGCTGAGTACACAGCCTTTCTCTAGTCTAGTGTCACAAGGCTTACATACTAGGCCTGTGTGTATTATATTAATTAATTAATCACTTCTGCCCCCAAGTGTGTTAACCAATGAGAGCATTAGGCTCAATTTATTTGAATTGGCTGAAAGATCAGTCTTAGTTCAGTCTTTAAAGTCCAGTGGTTTTACAGATTCAAACAGTCCTCTTGAAAGGTTTTCCTCTGTGTCAACATGTTGTGCAATATTGTGTCACCATTTCCCAAATACAGTGCCTTCAGAAAGCATTCACACCCCTTGACTTATTCCACATTTTGTTGTGCTACAACCTGAATTCAAAATGTATTAAATATTTTTTTCTCACCAATCTACGCACAATAACATAATGACAAAGTGAAAACATGTTTCTAGAATTATTGGCTTTTTTTAAAAAAAATATCTAATTTACATAAGTATTCACACCCCTGAGTCAATACTTTGTAGAAGCACCTTTGGCAGCGATTACAGCTGTGAGTCTTTCTGGGTAAATCTCTAAGAGCTTTCCACACATGGATGCGCAACATTTGCCCATTATTCTTTTAAAAAGTCTTCAATCTCTGTCAACTTGGTTGTTGATCATTGCTAGACAACCATTTTCAGGTCTTGCCATAGATTTTCAAAAATATTTTTAAAACTGTGACTCTGCCACTCAGGAACATTCACTGTCTTCTTGGTAAGCAACTTCAGTGTAGATTTGGCCTTGTGTTTTAGTCTTTTTTCAGTTTTATTTAACCAGGTATGTTGACTGAGAACGCATTCTCATTTACAGCAACGACCTGGGGAATAGTTACAGGGGGATGAATAAGCCAATTGGAAGCTGGGGATGATTGGTAGCCATGATGGTTGGAGGGCCAGATTGGGAATTTAGCCAAGACACTGTGGTCAACACTCGTACGATAAGTGTCATGGGATCTTTAGTGTCTACATAGTCAAGACACCTGTTTAATGTCCGTTCCAAAAGACGGCACCCCACACAGGGTATTGTTCCCAGTCACTGCCCTGTGGCATATATAACGTTTAGACCAGTGCCTCCTACTGGCCCTCCAACACCACTTCCAGCAGCATCTGGTCTCCCATTCAGGGACCGACCTGGACCAACCCTGCTTAGCTTCAGAGGAAAGCCAACAGTGGGATGCAGGGCACATATGGTTTTGGTCAAAAGTAGTGCACTATATAGTGAACAGGGTGCCATTTGGGACGCACATAGGGATTTCTTCTATTCTTCAACATTGTTATGTACTTTGAGGAAATGTTTTAGCTGTGCGAAAAATAGCTTTAGATCTACCACGTTGCAGATGAATCTCCATCCCCGTAGTATTAAAACTGTTCAGTCAGTGTTACATTTGTTTAAATGCCAGCAGCCAGACTATAAGATGTTTAATACCATTTAGTGCTCACAAACCCTAAAATCATTATTCCATTAATTTAATACCCAAATGATTCAATTTGGCAGATTTACTATTTTTGTTTAATTAATTTGTCTTCATTTTAAAAAAGTGGCTTCCTCTCATTATGTCCTTTCTGCACTGAGGTGAAGGAGCTACATAGGTGAAAGTGAAGGCCTGGTAGGGGTAAACCATATTGCTTTCACATCCTGTTCTCAAAACAGAACAGTGCAGATGGAGAGAAAATGAGGGAAGTAGATTATTGTGATGCAGCCCCAGTCTAAATAAAATGGCCCCAGAAATCTCGCCTCTTGAACCAGCTTGAATGCTACACTCCATTGAACACAGAATTCAGTCTGGTTAAGGATTCTGAATGCCACTTAAACTCCATCTGGTTTTAAAGTGTAAATATTTTATCTTAGTCACTTAAGGGTCATTTAATGTGACATTAATTAAACTAGGAAAACATGTATTTGTGGGTAAAAAATGTACTAAAATGTATGTAAATATCTGTTCTATATTTGATTTTTTTTTTAATCTTCATGACTTATTTTTTGTGGTTTGTTTAAATTCAATTCAATAATCTTCATTATATGCATGTTAATCATTTTACGTGTGAGAGTGATTTGTTTTTGAATACGAGTGTGTTTACAGGATTTTGAAGTGTCATGCTTAAAGCCACAACATAGAAATATTAAATTAATGTCCCAAATAAATTAGGGAATATCTTAGATATATTTAGACTTTCTTGAGGTGGTATTTATAAACTGGAGAGTTGATACTGTTGTTTTTCAGCCAAGCCCCATAGAAGACTTATCTAACAGTCTTAACAATGATTAATTTAACTAATTAATTAATGTGTTTGTTTATAAAGAAATAAAGACAGTTATTTTTAAGAGCGCAAGAGTCAGTTTTGTTATTTGTTTCCTAAAAGTACATTTGCTTAAAGTGGAAATGCTTATCTGGCTATAGCTTATAGCAGCATTTCCCAAAGTCGGTCCTCAGGATCCCAAAGGGAGAACGTTTTGGTTTTGGCCCTGACACTATCTGATTTTAAAATGACCAAAGCTTTATGATTAGTTGATTATTTGAATCAGCTGTGTAGTGCTAGGGCAAAAACCAAAACGTTCCCCCCTTGGGGTCCCGAGGACCGAGTTTGGGAAACCCTGGCTTATAGGGTTTGTCACACTATTGAGCCAAACCTGAGCTGAAGCTAAACCAATCTGAACATGACGTCTCCCGGCGTCCCGGGGACCTGGACAAATGTCTAATATTGCAGTGGATGGATCTGGTGTGATCTGGCTGGTATCACATCTTAACCACACTAAGCATCATCATAGCAGCCTTTAATAGTCCACAAGGGGTCACACTTCACAAAGCATTGGGTCTTGTGTTGAGATAATGAAAAAATGCCCACAATGACAATTGTATGTTTGTTTTTCCTTTACAAAGATTTGTTTTTTAAAGACCACTTATTGGCTTTTGGCCGATTTGTTTTATGCTGTGTGACAAATTAAGGGTTTGATTATATTTATATTTACAGGCATAAGACATTCCAGTATATTGTACAATAAAAAAAAATGTATACCATGTATATGGCAAGGCAAATGACACATCATTAATAAGTCTCTTGTTTTACATTTTGGACACTTTTCTGTTCTGCATGTGCTGTAATTCAACTGGCTGACAGCATGGAGATCTGAGGGGACCTCACAGCTGAATTCAGCCACACCGGGTATGAAAAAGTCAAGTTAGTCCTGAACACAGAACCGAAAGGGATATCTCGGTTTCATGGTCTCAGTTTGGAGAGAAGAAGCTTCGTGAGGTATTGGTCGGTCACATGCAGGAACCAAACGTTAATAATGAATCATGTAAATCATGTAAATATACCTTGTTTGTGTAAGCAGTAAATAAGATAACTAATGGGACTGCCCCGGCAGAGCTCCCGATCGGGGTGTACTATGGTGCATTAAGGTTGTTGGAACTTGCTCCAGCATGCTGATAATAAAGAATTATTAATTTGAGTTTGACTAAGTCGCTGGTGATTATTGATGATTCTGCCTGCGGAGCTTTCCAGTGAGGGTCTGCGAGGGATACCGGTGGCGCATTTTATGGAGCGTGAGTGTACAAAAGGCGGTGAAGTATTTGTAGTTAATCATATCTGTAATGTTAATTCAACACATCAAAGCTGTAGCTCCGCCCAGCGGTGAAGTGGAGCAGAGCATGCTGGGCGATCTCCAGCTCAGAGAAGAAGATCAGCTCGAGTGAGAGAAAGTTCCAGCCATCCTTGTGTTTTCCTACCACTTAGCTTTCATTGTGTTAGCCAAGGCCAGTGTGCGTCCTTGTTGATATACCACACACACTTTGGTTGAAGCAAGTCGCCAGACCACTAAGTGCGGTGCTGTTCCATGCCTGTGCATATTCAGCTTTATTAAACCATCTCAACTGGAATAATACCTGTTTGTCATCTGTGCCCTTACCAGCAAACGGGAGTGAACACATCAAGTAAAACCTAACCTAAAGAATATACAGGCCACCAAGTCCTCACCTACAGTGAGGGAAATTCCCATCTGACCAAAAGACGACAAGGACCCGCCCAGACCAGACCCTTACTGCGAGCTGCCAAGGAGGAGACACATCATCCGCAAACAATTGAGGGACACAGCAACTGATTTCAGTAAGTCAATTTAAATGAATTTGTATACAAATTAAAAATAAATAAAACAAAAACATAAAAATGAAGGAAATTACGTCTATGTGGTCTAGGACCACTGTAGTCTGGGACTACTAGAAAAAAGGTACCATAGTCTCTGGGAGGCTAGAGTAGTCTGGGACTACTGAGTGAGTGTAGAGAAGCCCCACCAACAGCTGTCTATAGGCATAAGAGGATTGAAATTTGGATAAGAAGATATATTGTTAGTACTGAGTGAATAAGAGCTGTCGGGTCTAGGCCCGGTGTGAAAGAGGTGCGTGTCTGAATGAATAGCCCAACCAGTTCTGTGTGAGCTGTTTTTCAAGCTATAACGGTATAGATAGATAGATAGATAGATAGGTACTTTCTATCTATACTTCTAAGGGTTTTGTCCTTCACCACCCATCAATATACAGGTAGTGAGCACTGACAGGAGAAGCCATTGAAAAGTTTGAGAGGAAACTATTCAGAGATGGAAACTTGAGTCTGAGACTAGGACTCGAGTTGCACTCAAGTCGCAAAGAAAATGACTTGCGACTTGACTTAGACTTGTGATCAATTGACTTGAGACTTGACTTGGACTCTAGATGAGAGACTCGTGAACAATGCAAGTCAGTACTGGGATACGTTTTTGTAGTGCATTCTGTCAGATAACATGGAACAGGCGGCATTGTAACACAGAGAAAGTAGTTTAATACAGAGGGCTCAAAAGCACATTGTATGATTTTTAAATAATGAATTTGCATTTTATAGCATTTTGTTTATTTTTTTATTTCACCTTTATTTAACCAGGTAGGTCAGTTGAGAACAAGTTCTCATTTGCAACTGCGACCTGGCCAAGACAAAGCAAAGCAGTGCGACAAAAACAACACAGAGTTACACAGTAAACAAACATAGTCAAAAACACAATAGAAAATCTATATACAGAGTGCAAAATGTAGTGCAAAATGCAGTAAGGTTAGGAGGTAGGACAATAAATAGGCCATAGTGGTGAAATAAATGACAGATTATCATCATTAACACAGGAATGAAGGATGTGCAAATTATGATGTGCAAATAGAGATACTGGAGTGCAAGATTAGTGAAAATAACAAAAATAAATATGGGGATGAGGTAGTAGTGTGGGCTACTACCTCATGTGCAGTGATCGATAAGCAGCTTTGACAGTTGATGCTTAAAGTTAGTGAGGGAGATAGGAACCTCTAGCTTCAATGATTTTTGCAATTCGTTCCAGTCATTGGCAGCAGCGAACTGGAAGGAATGGCAGCCAAAGGAGGTGTTGGCTTTGGGGGTGACCAGTGAGATATACCTGCTGGAGCGCATGCTACAGGTGGGTGTTGCTATGGTGACCAGTGAGCTGAGATAGGGCGGGGATTTACCTAATAAAGACTTATAGATGACCTGGAGCCAGTGGGTTTGGTGACGAATATATAATGAAGGCCAGCCAACGAGAGCATACAGGTCGCAGTGATCGGTAGTGTATGGGGCTTTGGTAACAAAACGGATGGCACTGTGATAGACTACATCCAATTTGCTAAGTAGAGTGTTGGAGGCTAGTTTGTAAATGACATCGCCGAAATCAAGGATGACATGACAAGTATTTGATCACCTACCAACCAGTCACCTACCAATCAAGCATGACATGACAAGTATTTGATCACCTACCAACCAGTAAGAATTCTGGCTCTCACAGACCTGTTAGTTTTTCTTTAAGAAGCCCTCCTGTTCTCCACTCATTACCTGTATTAACTGCACCTGTTTGAACTCGTTACCTGTGTAAAAGACACCTGTCCACACACTCAATCAAACAGACTCCAACCTCTCTACAATGGCCAAGACCAGAGAGCTGTGTAAGGACATCAGGGATAAAATTGTAGACCTGCACAAGGCTGGGATAGGCTACAGGACAATAGGCAAGCAACTTGCTGAGAAGGCAACAACTGTTGGCGCAATTATTAGAAAATGGAAGAAGTTCAAGATGATGGTCAATCTCCCTCGGTCTGGGGCACCATGCAAGATCTCACCTCGTGGGGCATCAATGATCATGAGGAAGGTGAGGGATCAGCCCAGAACTTTACGGCAGGACCTGGTCAATGACCTGAAGAGAGCTGGGACCACAGTCTCAAAGAAAACCATTAGTAACACACTACGCCGTCATGGATTAAAATCCTGCAGCGCACGCAAGGTCCCCCTGCTCAAGCCAGTGCATGTCCAGGCCCGTCTGAAGTTTGCCAATGACCATCTGGATGATCCAGAGGAGGAATGGGAGAAGGTCATGTGGTCTGATGAGACAAAAATATAGCTTTTTGGTCTAAACTCCACTCGCCGTGTTTGGAGGAAGAAGAAGGATGAGTACAACCCCAAGAACACCATCCCAACCGTGAAGCATGGAGGTGGAAACATCATTCTTTGGGGATGCTTTTCTGCAAAGGGGACAGGACGACTGCACCGTATTGAGGGGAGGATGGATGGGGCCATGTATCGCAAGATCTTGGCCAACAACCTCCTTCCCTCAGTAAGAGCATTGAAGATGGGTCGTGGCTGGGTCTTCCAGCATGACAACGACCCGAAACACACAGCCAGGGCAACTAAGGAGTGGCTCCGTAAGAAGCATCTCAAGGTCCTGGAGTGGCCTAGCCAGTCTCCAGACCTGAACCCAATAGAAAATCTTTGGAGGGAGCTGAAAGTCCGTATTGCCCAGCGACAGCCCCGAAACCTGAAGGATCTGTATGGAGGAGTGGGCCAAAATCCCTGCTGCAGTGTGTGCAAACCTGGTCAAGAACTACAGGAAACGTATGATCTCTGTAATTGCAAACAAAGGTTTCTGTACCAAATATTAAGTTCTGCTTTTCTGATGTATCAAATACTTATGTCATGCAATGAAATGCAAATGAATTACTTAAAAATTATACAATGTGATTTTCTGGATTTTTGTTTTAGATTCCGTCACTCACAGTTGAAGAGTACCTATGATAAAAATTACAGACTTCTACATGCTTTGTAAGTGGGAAAACCTGCAAAATCGACAGTGTATCAAATACTTGTTCTCCCCACTGTAGGGATTCTGTGTGATGTGAAGGGAGAGAGTACTATTACTGAATATGCTGTATGAATAGTATAAGAGGATACTAAAGATTTGATAAAGTAACAATGTACACTACCGGTCAAAAGTTTTAGAACATCTACTCATTCAAGGGTTTTTCTTCATTTTGACTATTTTCTACATTGTAGAATAATAGTGAAGACATCAAAACTATGAAATAACACATATGGAATCATGTAGTAACCAAAACAAGTGTTAAACAAATCAAAATATATTTTATATTTGAGATTCTTCAAATAGCCACCCTTTGCCTTGATGACAACTTTGCACACTCTTGGCATTTTCAATGTAGAAAATAGTAAAAATAAAGAAAAACTCTTGGTACTAACAACATTTAATAATATACAAATAATAATAATATACAACTTGCACACCCACACGTAGACGCACGTAAGTGGTGTAAAAGGTATTCTGAGAAATGTTCAGTTTGGTCCCTTTATGGAACATTTGATAAAGATAAGGTTAAAGCATTGTATGACTGTCTAAAGATATAAAGTTATAATACATGGTGATCCCAGAAAGAAACTCTAGTCTCGAGAGCTACCTTAAAAAGGAAGCTCCCTCCGAAGTTTATCTCTTCCCATTTAATGAGTGAGAAGCAGAAAGTGAATATACAACAGAAATTGGTAATACATATATAGAGTAACATTGTTAGGGTAGGCTAAAATTAAAACAATGCCTTCCAATATGGAGAAAGTTATCATGTTTGTTTTGTTTTAAACCTCGCAATAGGGAAAAGCAGAACGTTGTCTGAGAGTGATCCATGGGTATTAGTGGTAGTGATTGAGAATGTTTTTCTACTGGAAAGAGTAGAAGGGTTTTAGTTGAAGGAAACAGACATGGAGACTAGTGAGAGTAACATGGACAGCGATAACGAAGGTGAAGTGGAAAGATTCACGGTCCTCATGATTTATCAGATAATGTGTTGCCAGTATGTGAACGGTAATATGTGGCTTTCAGATAACACTCTAAGAATGCCATATTTTAGTAATTTCAAGATGCTGAGGTTTCTATACAAGGTCACATGACACACAGAGGGATTGAGCCTTGGGACTGATATTAACCTTTTCACACGTACCAATAAACGTACCAAAAAATGAGTGTGATCATTCTACAGTGGTCCATGCAGCGTACGCTCAAACCGGTGTGATTTAGAATGCTTATTTAGAACGTCCAGTTTCGATTGATGCAACGATCAGCATTTGAGCTAGCCACATTGTTTTTTCACAGAAACATTTTGCACAAACACGGTCCTTACAAAGTTATGTCCAGAATTTGACCAGGTTATTTTTGAATGCAATGTTTAGACATTCCTAGCGCTAACCGAGGAAAGATTGACATAACACAAGCGGTCATGTTTTTTTAAAGGTCTCGGCTGACAGAAACTACAATATGAATGAGCTAATAGCAATTACTATTTATATTTAATCACATCACGGGTGAGCTCACCATTGATCTAAATAATTGAGTAAAACACTTTCTAGAAATCGAAAGTAATCCGACGATGGGTAGTTTGTGTGCGTGCCACCATTTTTGTGTTTTTGCATCAACCAAAGATAATAAGAGGAGACAAGATGAGTTTGGTCTGTTTTATAGTATGCATGTTGAAGGGGGTGTGTCGTCTACCATCGTTAACAACCCATCATTCACATACGGAAGTTTACTCGAAAAATGTGTGAATCCTCCTTCACCTCATTTTGTTATAACATCTTTTATCCGATAGACATTTACGTGAAACCCAGAATGCATTGTATGTCAACAAACATGGCTCCACACATAGCTGGTATTAGCTTAGCTCATCATAATCAGTAAAACCTTAAAAAAAGTATTTTACACACATAATTTGTGTCCATTGCAATTTATGCAGGAATCTGAATGCATGATTTGTCACCAGTACTTGAAAAAAATTGCATAAAACAGTAAATAAATAAATAATTACCACACAAAACATTTTCTGATAGTGATTTATTGATACAAGTGGCATGTGCTGGCAGTCAATCACGTAACCTCTCACTCCCACTCTGAGCCATTTCACCCTGCTGTTTGCTTTGATGAGTCCCAGTCTGGAGTGCAAAGCCCCTTGCCATTTCCCTCTGAGGCAGAGTGCTTCAAGCTGTTTCTGACAGAGGAGCTGGTGGGAGACATAGTAGAGGAGACCAATCGCTATGCCTTGGAGTTACAGGAGAAGAGAGAGCCAGGAGTGAGGGGGAAACTTGCTAAATGGGTGACAACCACAATTAGTAAAATGTATACCTTCCTGGTGACAGTCCTTCTCATGGGAATAGTAAAGAAGAACTCCCTAAAAGAATATGGGAGCACAGATCCTATTTTTGCAACTCCCTTCTTTGCCACCCTCTTTTCCCAAGACCGCTTCCTAGTTCTGCTGCGATGCAGGCATTTCGTCAACAATGCTACTAACAACCTATATGACCTGTTATACAAAATAACCAGACCAGCCTGACATCAGCATTTGGTCTGGTCTTTGTGCCATACAAGGACCTATGCATTGATGAGTCCCTGATGTTATTTAAGGGTAGGCTGGCGTTCCGTCAATATATTCCCTGCAAAAGGCAGAGGTGAAGACAGGATTTGTCCAGGACATTATAGTCTACACAGGGTCCACCACTGACATCCAACATTATAAGGAGCTTGGGGTGTCCGGGTCCACGGTGATGACCATGCATGCTTCTCATCTCGGCAAGGGACACACTTTGTATGTGGACAAGCAGTCCCACACTCTTCCAGCATCTGCTCTCCAACAGCACAGGGGCCTGTGGCACAGTCAGGTCGAACAGGAAGGGGATGCCGGAATTCAGATGCAGGAAGATGCAGAGAGGGGAGGTGGAGTTCAAGGAGAACGGTCAACAGGTTTTTGTTGTTCAACCACCACCAATACTTCAATAAAATAGACGACTATTACATATAGGTCTATGTGTTTTCTTGCTGCGTTTGCATCCAGTAAACTGTTAAGGAGTGTACACTAGCATACAAAAGCTGGCCCCAATCTTCAGCTCGAAAGATGTCCAGTTCCATTTGCAGTTATGATATTGGCCACCATCTGGTGTTTGGGTGAGAGATAAACTTCCTGTGGACAAATAGATATGCCGCCAGTGAAAGTGCACTCACTGAACTCAAACAGGCTGTAAGGGACACAGTGGGACATTTGGGACAGAGGTATGAATAATTGAATAAGATACTTTTTTGACAATTTCCAATTATTATTACTCAGTTCTATAGTTTAGGTATCACCAGTGATTTAAGTAAGAAGGTAATGTAATTGTCATGACTCTCCTGACAGTGGATCAAAGGACCCATCAGCTAGGCAAATGTTTGAAGATTGCCAGACCCCCTCTCTCCCACAGATGAGGGGGGGGGGGGGGGCTGTGCCGGTCTTGACACCTTAACACTGGGTTGTAAATTTAGAGAGAACTCTCTCCTGCTTGCTCTATAGTATTGGAAGACTGAAACTCCTTTGTCACAGAGAGTGTGGCCCGCCTAAAAACTCTAACATCAAAAGATTGGACATTGGAACATTATTTCTGAAATACAAATGTTTGGAATGGTCGGTGGGTATCTAAAGAATAATCATGTCATATTGTTTATTATTTTGTGATGTCATTAAGGATGGTATGAATAAATAACTGTAACTCTGAAAGTGTACAAATTTCAGTTGTCAGGTTTGCATCAAAATTTTGTATAAAATATATGATTAAGTATGGGAATACATTTGTGAAGATAGCAATGTGATTTTAGCCTTCTAAATTAGATAATTGTTTTCCATATAAACTTGCGCCCAGTCAGTAACCACGCCCAAGTGAGCACAGATATTGTGTCGGCATGATGGAATGCCCTATTTTTATCCAAGTATTAAAGCCTTCGTAACAAAATTTACACGAGACCAGCAGACGTGAAGTGCTAGCTGAACGTGACATGGTTTAAACTCTACAGGCCAGCAAACGTGAGACAGTAGTCCATACATTTGAACGGGACAGCCTTATGCCAAAACGGGACAAGCCGAGCCTTACACCGAACAGGACAAGCCAGAGCCTTACACCCATCAAGTTCAACAGAGATAGACGACGATCAATGACAGCTATGCTTAAATATGTATATTGCATTTCTTATCCAAATGAGCGGTGGTTTAGGGTGCTAAGTATTTGTATTTCCGTGAGCGTAGCTTCCAATTGTAACAACGATAGTTGACTCTCTTTGTCTCTCCCTTTCCCTCTCTTTCCATCCCTCCATCTTTTATAACCAAACAGTCATGTTTATGTTAGTCCACTAGGGACCTGTTTTCATTGTATTACGTTAGTAATCAATAACCTATACCGTGTGTGTGTGTGTTTATGTATTCTGTGTTATTATTTAGTTAGTTAGTAAATAAATAATTAAGCCAATTTGTGTTATTGCTGATTCATCAATAAGGTTAAGGTTCTTGACGATGTCAAGGAGTATGCGACGTTCAGAATGAGACTGATATGAGCTAATGATTAATAAGTGGCTGTTATCAATATACAGTATATCTATATCTCTTCTAAGAGTTTAATTCGGGTGGTGCCCCAAATTCCGAATGAGTTCATTCTTACATAAACCTAGTTAATTGATTTGATAAATAACAGTCATCACATTAAATAAGTCACGTCACGACATAATCTAAAACAATCATCTGTTTCCATTACGTGGAACTGTGTCCAAAATTGAAGTAGATCCAAGTAAATGTTGTTAGTACCAAATATTGAGCTGATAAGCCAGCCCCAACTTTTTGAAGGACCTAGCAGATTTGTTAAACAACAGGTTTCATATTTTGACTAGTTGATGTCACATGGACAGCCAGTACAGAACATATGTCAATGCAACAGGTCAAAATAATAAGGTTACAAGAAAGGTGCTCTGGTGTTGTTTACTTTAGAAGGTGCCTATTCCGCTTAACGGGACACTGTATCATCTGATGTGTCTCAAGTATGATTCGGATTTCCTTATATGAACTGTAACTCAGTAAAATCATTGAAATTGTTGCATGTTGCGTTTATGTTTTTGTTCAGTATAGTTTTTACCATACCAGATACGCTCAATGCGCATTCATTTAGCTAACACTATGTATACATCCTCTAAATTATTTAACCTGTCGTTTTGAACGTTAAGTATGATAGTTCTGTTAACAAAGCCAAAGAGGCCCAAGGATCTGATCTTATTATCAGCCAAACGAGGAAGTTGCAGATTTGGTGCAAAGTAACCATATGTACCTAGTTCCTGAATAGTTTCCTGTAAAGGAAAACTAGAATTTGTCGGTTTGAAAGTCCTGTAAATGCCTGATATACCAAAGCACCAATATTATTGTAAGATAAACCTAGTTCTAAATTATTGGGTAGATAGTCAAATGTATAAGAATAGATTATCCCTATAAGATTGTGTGACAGGGTTGAGCCATTGTACATTTTCAAAACCGAAAAAGGCCCCCCTGTCAATCTGGTTCATTTTTTGGGGGGCTATTGTTATGTTCTCTACCTCTCTCGGGACTGAATACTGCGATGCAAAGTAAATATAAAGCATTTAGACAAATCTAAAATCTTGACACCACTATTCTTGAGGATCTCAATGCTTCTTTGGGTCTTTGAAGTTGCTGAAACCAAATAATTTTCAATGCTGTGTTCCAGAATAAGATGGTGAATTTCGGTACCTTGGGATTGCCTGTCCACATCGAATCTGTTGGAAGATAAATTGAGTGTCTCCATGGAGATGTTCCGAAAGGGGATTTTCCGCATCTTGTTCAGTTGCCCTTCTGAGTCATTACCATAGACGCTGTTCAAGTTGAGGGATCTAAAGTGTTTGCCTTGAAAGCCGAGCAAATCTTCCTCACATATGCTTTTCATCTAGTTTTGGGTAACAAGCTCAGAAAGAACCCTTACATAACAATTATGTGGCAAACTTGCTGCAATCTAAATAGTGTCACAAAATGTTGCCAGACGTTTGCAAATAGTTGCCACTAGTGGAGCCATCTGAGCGATTAGCTGTCGATGCCCTCACCCGCTAGTGACTTAATGCTGACTCTACTTTGGTCTGACCACACTACAGGCAGTCCGGCAAGAACCAGGTAGATATGCCCATATCCAGAGGTTTATTCTCTATCTCAGTGGTTTTAAATCCTGGGGACCCAAAGGGGTGCACATTTTTGTTTTTGCCCTAGTACTACACACCTGATTCAAATACTCGTCATCAAGCTTTGATGATTTGAATCAGGTGTGTAGTGCTAGGGCAAAAACTAAAATGTGCCCCCCCCCCAGGACCAGGATTGAGAACCACTGCTCTATCTAGTTCACCACACACATACATACATAGAAGTGATCTTTGTGGTTCTATGAGGAAAGGAACATATATCTACATAATAACAGCAATATTGCAGCTATACAATTGGAACTGTAGGCTACATAGCCTAGATAGTATATCATTGCAGACACATTCACACCACAAGGAGGTTGATGGAACCTTAATTGAGGCGGACAGGCTCGTGGTAATGGCTGGAGAGGAAAACGTGGAATGGTATCAAATACATCAAACACATGGTTTGATGCCATTCCATTTGTTCCGTTCCAGCCATTATTATGAGCCGTCCTCCCCTCAGCAGCCTCCACTGATTCACACAAACATCTTGACGAACAGGCTAATTACTGCCAGCCACGATTTATGGTCTTCTCTCTCCAGCCAGCTAGAGATCTTATTTAATAGGCCATAAATCAAGTGCGCATGCTGAGCCTAACAGGCCGCCTAGAATCTTCTAAAACGTACTTACTTTTCTTGCACATAACACAGACTCTTACAGTAATAGTAGCATGCACATAATAATAGCTACAAACATCCAATGGTTACAGTAGCTGGCAATTCTGTACTTAGACGATAGTATGCATTAGCTAAACAGGTAAACAACGCTAACAGCTGGCGACAGAACAAATTAGTATGTCAAGTCCTCTCTGAAGGTCCAGTAGTGCTGTATTAACTTTTGAACAGCAGTCCAAGTGAGTATGTCAAGTCCTCTCTGAAGGTCCAGTAGTGCTGTATTAACTTTTGAACAGCAGTCCAAGTGAGTATGTCAAGTCCTCTCTGAAGGTCCAGTAGTGCTGTATTAACTTTTGAACAGCAGTCAAAGTGAGTATGTCAAGTCCTCTCTGAAGGTCCAGTAGTGCTGTGTTTTCTTTGCAACGTTCCCTCTCGTGTCTGACTATCCTTTTTTAACTGTTTCTGTGACCGGTCTTAACTTCATCTTCTGATGTTGCTGTTTTGAATTGCTGCAGTTTCTCTTTTGAAACAGGAAGTTGATGAGTGATGTAGTTTACATCCAGCTCACCATCCAGCTATTTTTCTCTCCGTTACTTCAGGTATGCTCGGCTCAGTGCATCAGCGATGTGCATCTCCCTTCCTGGTTTGTATGTCACATGTAGATTGTATCTCTGTAGTCTCATCAGCATTCTCTGCAGTCTGGCTGGTGCTTTCTGGAGCGACTTCTTGAATATTGTTTCCAAGGGTCCATACAGGTTTTCCATACAGGTATTGATTAAACTTCTCGCAGCCATACACTATCGCCAGTAGCTCTTGTTCAATTTGAGGGTATCTCTTTTGACAGTCTGTGAGGGATCTTGACCCGTATGCAATTGACTGACCATCTTGCAGGATCACAGCTCCCAAACCTTCTGAGCTTGCATCCACAAATAGTGCCACTGTTTTTTTTTTTACATCGTATCGTAGTACTTCAACTATGGCGCATTGCTGACAAGTGTTTTACAAGCTTTTGAAGCTCTGTTCCTGTGAAGACTCCCAGTGCCACTGAACGTCATCTTCCAGCAGTTGTCTCTGTGGTGCGCTGACATCAGAGATTTGGGATGAACTTTGCGAGATACTGCAACATTCCCATGAACCTCTGAAGCGCTGCTTTGTCCTCTGGCTCTGGCATTTATTGTATTGCTCTGACCTTTTCGGAGTCTGGTTTCAGGCCTTCTTTGCTTAACAAACGTCCAATGTAGAGACTTTTCACTGGCCCTTATTCAGCTTCAAGTTGATGCTTCTCAATCTGTCTAGTAGCTGTCTCCGTCTCCGGTCGTGCTGCTCTGTGCCATCACCCCAGACAAGAATGTCATCCATGATGTTTACAACACCTTTCAGACCTTTCAAATGCTGGACGAAGCACTTCTGGAACACCTCTGGAGCGGACACGATTTAGAACGGCAGGCTCTTGAATGAATACCTCCCAAACAGTGGTGAATACCTCCCAAACGGCTCTCTTCATCCAGTTGGATTTGCCAGAATCCTTGGTTTGCTTCAACTACTGAAAATACCTTGACATTAGGCATTTCAGCAAATACCTCTTCAATGTTACGTAAAGGATAATGTTCTCTCTTGATGGCTTTGTTTAGATCCTGTGGGTTCATGCATACCCTTATTTTGTTTGGCTTCACGATTGTCACCAAGCTGTTTACTCATTCAGTAGGCTCAGTTTGCCGAATGACGACATCCATGTTTTCCATGCGGTTCAGTTCAATTTCAAGTTTTTATTTTAGTGCTACAGGCACTTTTCTGGGTGAGTGAACCAGTGGCGGAACTAGAGTTTTATACATGGGGTGGTCAAGGCTACTTCAGGGGTTCCATAGACCATGACAGAAAATTAGTGTGTAACCCTAACCTGGCATCTAAGGAGCATGAATGAATCCTATGATTGCTGATTAGAGATAGAAGTGATAATTCACTTAACCCAGAGTTCTTCAATGTGGCAGATAGTATGGTCCAAAAGGGTTACGTCACTAGAATTCTTTAACATACTATGAATAGTCAGTTTCTCTACCTGGGAACTGCAGCTCAATTTCTTTCTCTCTTATGCACGCACGCACGCACGCAGGCAGGCACGCACACAGTATTGTACTCACATACTGGAGAGACTTGGGTCACTCTGTTTTCATGAATATATAATCTGGGTCAATAAGTGTTGAACATCCAAAATATTTCCAGAAAATAAAGCTCAAGCACCAAGGAGATAATATAGCATTTGTGTGTTACATAAATTGCATATTATATTTACAAAAAAGTAAATTTACAAAAAAACACACTCATTTGACATACCAGGTATCAAGCAGAAATGGACTTGAAAAATATAAAAAGTTGGGTGCCCATCAATATTTCAGACTTACAGTATCATATTTATGCTCATATATATTATGTTAACTAATAGCAAAGAAAAGTTTTGGAATTGGCCTAATCAAGACCAAATTAAATCTGTGTGACATGATACCCTTTGGATTTATCATTTTAGAATCTCAGTGTGCTAGTTAGTACACAGTGCAGGTTTTATTCATGACCAGAGGGACCGCCTAAGTGCCAAATTATCCTAGATAGATTTAAAACAGCATAAATCTGCGGTTCTGGTGAGAACTGGCAAAATGTTTCACAAACTCATCCATGTTGAGGGAGCGTGCCCTCCTTGACTCAACATTGGGAATTCCGAGGTGACTTAACCTGTCATCAACCATTGTTGTCCTAAGGTGGGTTTTAATCAGTTTTAAAGCTGAGAAGCTTCTCTCGCAAGAAGCACTGCTGGCTGGTGTAACAACAGAAATCTTGCAAAGTCGAAATAGTTCATGGAAGAGCTCTTTATAGTGTTCTAGAAACACAGACGGTCTGTCCCTTCCACTTTTCTCTCTCCTATCAAGAAGCCACTTGGTTTGATGAACCTCATGTTTGAGGTCCTCTAAATCTGACTCCAAGGTCTGAGCAAAGGCAAACAGCGGCTCCTCATCCAAGAATGTTGTACTCTTTGGGTTGAGAGACTGGACCCCTTGCATTATCTCGCAATTCTTCTTTAAAAAAATTCCTCTGCAGCTCAGCTGTGAGACTGTCAAGCACCCGATAAAAGATAGCTCTTTGGAAGCTCTCAACATCACTTTGGTCCCTATTTTTCTTTCCGACAGTGCTCATCATCAATGAGTCATGATTAAGCTTGTTTTAGGCTGTCTTTTACACACTGTTTCTGCAATCTCTTCAACCTCTTTCCATAGTTCTCCAAAGTAACCCTCACTTCTGTAGTCCTGTAATGTGTCTGTAAGGGCACCTACTAGATCCACAGCCCTTGCTAGGTCAAGAGAGCTTGATTGGAGCATGTCAGAAAGACATTCGGCATCACCAAGAACTTTACAAAAGGTAAGCAAAAGCCCTATGAAATGTAAATCTATCTGAGAAAGAAGGCCCCTTGCCTCCACTGATCTATCACCACTATTTTCAAGTGTGATATCCTGTAGCACTCTCAGAACTGCTGGAAGCCTGTCCCTCAGATTACGGCATGCCATGTATCTGCATGCCCACCTTACATCCGTAAATCTCTGTAGTTCCCTGGGCTGCTGCAAGCCCGAACTGCAAGCCACTTGAGATGAACGTACGAGCCAGATACAAAGTTATAAAGCTTCTTCAGGAGAGCAAAAAAGTTAACTGCCTCAGGCACTGATTTTACAGCATCGACAAGAACCAAATTCAAACAATGTGCATTACAGTGCACATAATATGCTAATCTTGCACTGTTTTTAATCCGTGCAGACACACCAGAATGCTTTCCGCTCATGACGGATGCACCGTCATAGCCTTGCCCCACAAGATTATTTCTGTAGTCCAGGCCATGTTTTCCAAGGTTATCAATTATAATTTTTGTGAGACCTGCTGCATTCTCTATGAGAGGGTCATGCTTTTCTATTTCTTCTAAGATTGTGTCATGGTGCGAAGGCAGGACCCGAGGAGCAGAGCCGTAGTATAAAGACATTCCTTTAGACAATGGAGGTATTCCTCTTCGGAGACAAGCTCCTTACCTCCATATTCAAGCCATGAATTGTCCTTATACCAGGACATGTTGAAAGCCCTTTTCTGGGAAATGTTTTCAAACACGGCTGTACAGGACCCTCTTCCCTGGATCTTGAAATGTCTCAAATACATGTTAAATAATGTGTCATATCTCTATGGAAATGTATAATTAAGGGATCCACAAGATTATATAGTAACAGCTGCTAACTAAAATGTGTTGTTTAAAGTATAGGCCTGGCCTACCATTGGTCCTTTTGGAACAGCATATCTGGTGCTTGATGCAGTTGGGAGGGGCTCGATGACATCTCCTGGCAGCTCTGGCTCACTGTCTTGCTCAGTTACATTAAAATAACACATGAACCATTAGTGTATAATCACAATAAAAATGCCACAGCCATCAAAACAAGAACATACATGAATCAACAACCAACATTTTAAAGTGAGGATTAATCTGACAGAATCATCCATTACAAGCTGAAGCTAAACTAAATTCTGAACTGGGCATGTTGGTGGTAGACTGGATCCTTGAGACTGACTGCCTGGTAGATGCTCTGATCTGGTGGTGGTAGACTGGGTCCTTGTGACTGACTGCCTGGTAGATGCTCTGATCTGGTGGTGGTAGACTGGGTCCTTGTGACTGACTGCCTGGTAGATGCTCTGATCTGGTGGTGGTAGACTGGGTCCCTAATGGCAGTAGAATCAAGGAGAATTGGAATATTGTCCAAAATAATGGGAAACTGTGCAAAGTAGTGTACAGTGATTACAATGTCACTTCGTATCTTGTAGGAGTATGTTTTTTTAAATGAGGAGTTACCAATCTTGAGGAATCCATTTGAGATATCCAAACTGGTGGAGAGAGTGCTGGGTAGAGTGAAGGCTGTGAGGATCACGAGAGGCAGGGTTGTTTAGATTTTTTTGTGCTTCTGCGGATCAGAAAGAATGTGTGTTGCGTCTCACCCGATTGGATAAGTTTGAAGTGTTGTGTGTGTCTCTTAGGAACAGGGCACCCTTCAAGGGGGTTATATCTGGCATCTCGTGGGAAGTCGATGTTGAAGAGATAAAAAATATTCCTGGAGTGATTGATGCACGTCGTATGAATCATGTGGTAAATGAAGAAAAAGTCAAGAGTCTATCTGTTCTTTTGTTTTTTTTATATGGAGTCTCTCCCTACTCAAGTGGAGTTAGGGTATATTAACTACAGAGTCAGAGCATTTATCCCAAGATCAAAGCAGTGTGATCATTGCAAAGCTTTTGGTCATGTTTCAAGTGTTTGCAGAAGGGAGAAGCCGAGATGTCCAAGTTGTGGAAAATATCATACAATGTGTTATAAAAGTGATGAAAATGTGACATGTTGCAATTGTGGTGGGAACCATGAAGCCACGCCTTTCGAATGCACAAGGGTGAAAGAGAATGAGGTGGCCAAAGTCAGGGCTGTCCAGAGCATTTCATATGCAGCAGCTATTAAAAGGGGGGAGGGTTTGAATGGTGCACCTGAAGAGTCCATGGTGGTGGATAGGCCTTCACTGCAGGCTGCAGGGGTTGCCTTTCACCAGCAGGATCCTGACATTTTAAAGGTTAAGAAGGTGCACTTTGTGGCCTTTATAGCTATGGTGATTAATGGCACTACCAAGGTGGAGAGAAGATCCAGGAAGATAGAAATCATTGTGATTGAGGCGGAGTGGTTCCTTGGACTGAAAGATTTCTCTGCAAAGGAGTTGCATGGAATATTGTCACAAGCCATACCACCCTCTCAAGCCCTAGAGAGGGTGGTCTGAGTTATGATTCCATATGAGTTATGTCATAGTTTTGATGTCTTCACTTTTATTCTACAATGTAAAAAATAGTGTTAATAAAGAAAAACCCTTGAATGAGTAATATTACAAACTTTTGACCGGGGGTGTATTTTTTAATAAAGAGGCCGCGGTACAATTTAGAAGTAGCCCAAAATCCCGCCACCAATACATTTTCACTCGCAACATTGTTTTCAAGGTAGCCCAATTTGGCAGGAAAACCGCAAACATGGCAGCACTGCTTCAGGCTGAGGTGTAAGTTTCACACATCGCCATGTGCTACACAAGCTCTTCTTGATCATGTGCTGTTCATTCTCTCTTTCTTTCTAGAAGCAATCAGTTACAAGGCAAAAACACAGATTGAGGCCTTCAATCAAACTGAGGATAGCAAAATGTGTGCACCAGGTCAATACATTCAGAGTAAGAATTTCAGATTAGTCTCGTGTACCGTGTAGTGCTGTGGCTGACCCCCTTAAATAGCTGCCTCTGCACTACTCCCACCTTGTGTCCTTTTCGAGGCGCCATAGATCACAGACAAAGAGGATTGGAGTGATCCAATAGCTCACATAACCGTGGTTATTTGTTATGTAGCACTATATTGGATCACTCCAATATGGTATCGCAATACCAGATTAAATCGGTGAACCAGGCATGGCCAGATGAGCAAAATCCCATAAGACTGAGCTCAGGAGGCAACACCCAAAACAGCTGTCCCAACCTGGTTGGTGACAGCAACATTGACTCAATAGTACCTAGCAAAAGTGCTAAACGATGCCCAACTGGCTGAGGCGCAAATGTCATCAAGGGGGAACTCCTTGGAGCAGGGCCCACAATGTAGCTACTCCTCTAGTAGAATGCGCCAGCAGACGGCAGAGGCCGGCCGCCAGATGATATGCTGTAGTAATAGTGTCCACGATCCAATGTGAGAGTCTCTGTTTTGATAGGTTCTTTTCCAGAACTCTCTGACCATAGCACATGAACAGCTGATCCGACTGTCGTATTGTCTGAGTCAGTGTAACGTAGGTGTCCAGTTCCCTCACTAGGCACAGCACACTTGGGGAAAAACCTAGCCCAGTCGCAGCTGTGGGAGGTGCGTATGCGGACAAATGTAAAGGCCAGTTCACATGCCTGTCAGACAGGAGCTTCGGCAAGAAAGGTTTTCTGACCTTTCCCATAGCTGTAGCACCACCTGAGGGTGTAGACTCCAGTTCCCCTATGGCGGGCCATTTCTTGAAAGCATGTCCGTGGTCCGGTTCAGGACCCTGGGAATGTGCGCTGCCCCCAGTGTCACTAAGCGCGTCTGAGCCCACAGCAAGAGCTCCCGAGCCATTTCGTGGAGGTGCGTGATCTCAAACCCCCATGGTGATTGATATATACGCCACTACCGTGGTGTTGTCTGATCTGACCAGGACATGTTTCCCCTCCAATTAGGGCAGGAACTGTTGGAGTGCCAGGCAAACCGTCCTGAGCTCCAGCACATTGATGTGCTCGCCACTCCATGGGGGGCTCCAGCGTCTGCTCGCTGCCATGCCTCTGAACACTTCCCCCCAACCCGCTAGCGAGGCATCGGTGCACACCAGCTCCCTGCGGTGGACTCTGTTCAGTGTCACTCTCTCCAACAGGAAGTAGTGAGAGTGCCATTTCGACAGAATCCTCACAAATGCATTGTTGTCTCTGGTGAGAGTTGAACCATCACTGGAGTGGCCTGAGGTGAAGCCCCAGCAGAATCAACAGAGAAGCAGACGTGGGTCAGTCCCTGGAGCAAATTAGGGTTAAGTACCTTGCTAAAGGACAAATCGACAGGTTTTCTTTCATCTTGTCGGCTCGGGTATTCAAACCAGCGACCTTTCGGTTACTAGCCCAACACTCTGCTGTCCTTGTGTCTGCTGTGGCTTCATCTTCTGATTGCACACACACCAATCAGTCGACCAGGCAGTTCAGCACTAGAATGCCCTGGGACATGATGCACTTTGTGAATGTACGCAGTGCCAGTGAGAGGCCGAACGGGAGGACTTTGAATTTGTAAGCTACTCCGTCAAAGGCAAACCGGGGGTACTTCCAGTAATCACGATAAACAAGAATGTGGAAGTACACATCCTTCAGGTTGAGTGTGGTGAGCCATTGGTCGCTCGGGATTGCCTGCAACACCCGCACTGGCGAGGGCATCTTGTACTTGAGCTCCTTTAATCATTTGTTGAGGCCGCACAGGTCCAGGATTGGCCGAAAGCTGACGTCCTTTTTCGGAACTATGAAATACGTAGAGTAGCCCTTAGCCGTTCTAGCAACTCTACCTTCCTGATTGCTCAGGAGCGAGGCTATCTCCGTCCGGAGTGCCTCCTTCCTCACCCCTTCTGCCACGAGGTGACCCAGATGCCCCTGTAGGGCGACGATTGGCATTGAAACTGGAGTTTGTATCCCCCCAGGACTGTGTCCAGTACCCAGGGAGAATCCACTTGCCTCTCCCAGTTTGCCCTTTGGCTCTGGGAGAGACAGCTGAGGCCGACCACCATCACCTCAGGAGGACTGCCAGGCCCCATCCTAGCCGTGTGCTGCTGCTTGTAAGGGTGGTCACGACGCCTGTTCTTGTGCTGTCCGGGTATAAATGCGGTTCCTATTTCCCTGCCCCTGCTGTCTTGGCGGAGAAGGAAGGGGGCAAAGACGTTGCTGGAGCAACCTCGAAAACATCCTGCCCTGTCTTCCAGCTCCTACGAGGGGTGGTGGTAGGGTGCACAGTTGCCAAGAACTCCTCTCAAAGTCTCTCTGTGAAATGCTTACTTACAAGCCCTTAACCAACAATGCAGTTCAAGAAATAGAGTTAAGGGTTTTTCTTTATTTTTTACTATTTTCTACATTGTAGAATAATAGTGAAGACATCAAAACTATTAAATAACAAATATGGAATTATGTAGTAACCAAAAAAGTGTTATATTTTTTATTTTATATTCTTCAAAGTAGCCACCCTTTACCTTGATGACAGCTTTACACACTCTTGGCATTCTTTCAACAGTCTTAAAGGAGTTCCCACATATGCTAAGCACTTGTTGGCTGCTTTTTTCTTCACTCTGCGGTCCAACTCATCCCAAACCATCTCAATTGGGTTGAGGTCAGGTGGTTGTGGAGGCCAGGTCATCTGATGCAGAACTCTATCACTCACCTTCTTGGTCAAATGGCCCTTACACAGCCTGGAGGTGTGTTGGGTCATTGTCCTTTTGAAAAAACAAATGATAGTCCCACTAAACGCACACCAGATGGGATGGCGTATCGCTGCAGAATGCTGTGGTAGCCATGCTGGTTAAGTGTGCCTTGAATTCTAAATAAACCACAGAGTGTCAACATCAAAGCAACCCCACACCATCACACCTTTAAACATCTTAACGTCAACGTATAAATGTTGTAGCTGCAAAAAAATATTAAATAAACAATTTATTTGGGAAATATTCTTTGCTCTTTTCTTCTTTAGCATGCTGATGATTTCAAGTTGTACTGGATACATTTTTTATATGTTAAAATATTGAATACAGGTTGTTTAGTATATTTACTACATTTAGCCAAACTATTTGCCGGAAGCCAGTTTTTTCGGAAAGGGAAAAGTGCAGATTACCTGGTTACCATACAGATATAGGGTTTCCAAGGAGACCAGGGGCCACTCCTCTAGCACTGTCTTGACGGCCAGTAACTCCCGATTTCCCACGTCATAGTTCACCTCCGCTGGGGATAACCTGCGAGATAGAAAAGCACAGGGATGGAGCTTACCATCTTCTGCAGACCGCTGGGAGAACACCGCCCCCACTCCAATGTCTGAAGCTTCCACCTCAACAACAAACTGCTTAGAGGAATCCGGTTGGGAGAGTATGGGAGCCGGTGTTCAGGGACTCTCGAATGTACTTCTCCATTGTCTCCCGTTCTGGCTTGGAAATGCTGTATAGGCGACTCTTGGGATAAGTAATTCCAGGCAGCAATTTGATTGCGCAATCATAAGGACGGTGAGGTGGAAGAGAGAGGGCACGCTGTTTGCTGAACACCTCCCCGATGTCATGGTACTCCCTAGGGACAGAGGTGAGGTCAGGAGGCTGGACGTCCTCTACCTGGGTGCTCTGAAATTGGGAACCTTGCCTGTCGACCAATCGATGGAGGGGTTGTGTCTGACCAGCCAGGTGTGACCTAAGACTATAGGAACATGGGGTGAACTGATTATTAGGAAACTGATGTCTTCTGAGTGGTTGCCAGATAATAGCAAATGTATGGTTTCGGTTATATTGGTAACCCGAGCCAATAACGGACCATATAGGTGTAAGCCTCAATGGCCTCCTCCAGAGATTCTGTGGAGAGCCCCAGCTGTTCCACTAGTACGGCATCCATAAAGCTGTCATCTGCCCCTTAATCAACTAATGCTTGTAAGTCGTAGTACTGACCTTTAATACACAGAGTGGCGTGGAATTGAGTATGGGGATGTAGTCCGGAAGTTCTGGTAGTTTGGCTCGCTAGCATTCTCCCCACATCTAGTGAGCCTGCCGCTGGGGACAGGAGGGTAGGTAATGGCCCGGATGGCCTCAATAAAGGCAGCTGTTTTGGTCCCGACGACGCTGGCGTTCCTCCTCGCTGAGACGGTAACGTCCTACTTGCATAGGTTCAGGTTCGGGCCGACTCTCTGCTCTTCTAACCTCCCGAATAACAGACTCGTGAGGTGGTGCAGCTCTCCCCATGGCTTCCGGTACTCTGACAGCTTGGGGGGACGTGGCTCCGCCTCACCGTTTCTCTTGTCTGCGTTCTCGACATCTATTATCCACACGTATAGCTATGGAAATTAATTCATCTAGACCACCAGGTTCGGGATACAAAATTAATTTGTCCTTAATCTGTCCATTAAGCCCATTGGCGAATACCACTTGTAATGATTCCTCATTCCATCCACTCTCTACGGCTAAAGTGCGGAATTCTATTGTATACTCTGGCACGCTACGTATTCCCTGGTGCAACGAAAATAAGCGTTTAGACGCGTCCTTACCCCGAACCGGGTGGTCGAATAATTTTCTCATTTCGTTAACAAAAGCATGGTAGGAATTCGGTACCGGGTTCTGACGTTCCCATATTGCCGACGCCCGCTCCAATGCTTCGCCCCAAAGAAGTCCAACCAGGTAGGCTATCTTAGCTTTATCCGTGGCGTAGGAACGGGGCTGGAGATCAAAAACCAAACCACACTGTAGTAAAAAAGGACGACAACCTCCCAAATCCCCGTCATACCTCTCGGGGGTTGGAACCCAGGGTTCACGATCAGGAACTGATATCGATGCGGGTTCCGCATGTGCGGGTGTAGGCATAGGTACCGATGGAACAGCCGGGGTGCTGAGTTGGGTCTGTACAGCGCAGACACTTATGGAAAGCGTTTGGAGACCGGTCATAATCTCCTGAAGCGACAAGCTGTGCTGCCCTAGCATAGCTCCTTGGTGGGCTACTGCTTGCTGAACGGAATCCAGGTCCGCTGGGTCCATGTTGGCCGGATCGTACTGTCAGGAATCGGGGGCGAACCCAAAAGCAGACCGGACACCGAAGATTACAATTAAGATATTTATTGAACAGACCACAGAGAGGAGTTGTGATGTGGAATCAACTCATGGAGTAGTAATCCCGCCCCCTCACACGTTACCCGGGCAAAATGGAACCAGACACAGAGACATGAAACAGAGACAGAAACGAACAGGACGCACAAACAAACAAAACAGAAATCACGGAGGAGGGGTTGTGACACAGAGAGGTAGTTCTCAGCTCGGACAGTCCCACAAACACATCTGGATCAATCTGTAAACCTGTATTATGTCCTAAATAGAGCACTGCCAAGGTGTTAGTTCTTATAGTAAGCCCATTCACTCGTTGCCAACTGAGGTCCAGTTCTTTTAACCCCTTCAAGCCCATTTGTCTCACTGATGGAGTTTTCCCTCATACACTGTACACATGGATAATGTATGGTGGCAGCTCAGGGACCTGATATAGAGACTGGCTGGTGCAAGCAGCTTTAGAGCCATTTATTGGGCATCTTGGGGTGCATTTCAACTGCAGGTACACTCTAAAGAAAGCCAGCAGTATAAGGTTCCCTTGACTGACAAAGCAACAAAATATAAATATTTGTCATTACATGGCTATCATGCATACAGTACATTCATTAGATTGATATTAAAAGTATTGCCGTATCCTCTTTAGATGGCTAGGGAATTCATATGTAACTTTCTGTTTGCATTGAAAGGTCCATAGTCCACTTGTTCTGTCCCTACCCGCTAATGAAAATCCCTTATGTGTGTGCTGAGTACACAGCCTTTCTCTAGTCTAGTGTCACAAGGCTTACATACTAGGCCTGTGTGTATTATATTAATTAATTAATCACTTCTGCCCCCAAGTGTGTTAACCAATGAGAGCATTAGGCTCAATTTATTTGAATTGGCTGAAAGATCAGTCTTAGTTCAGTCTTTAAAGTCCAGTGGTTTTACAGATTCAAACAGTCCTCTTGAAAGGTTTTCCTCTGTGTCAACATGTTGTGCAATATTGTGTCACCATTTCCCAAATACAGTGCCTTCAGAAAGCATTCACACCCCTTGACTTATTCCACATTTTGTTGTGCTACAACCTGAATTCAAAATGTATTAAATATTTTTTTCTCACCAATCTACGCACAATAACATAATGACAAAGTGAAAACATGTTTCTAGAATTATTGGCTTTTTTTAAAAAAAATATCTAATTTACATAAGTATTCACACCCCTGAGTCAATACTTTGTAGAAGCACCTTTGGCAGCGATTACAGCTGTGAGTCTTTCTGGGTAAATCTCTAAGAGCTTTCCACACATGGATGCGCAACATTTGCCCATTATTCTTTTAAAAAGTCTTCAATCTCTGTCAACTTGGTTGTTGATCATTGCTAGACAACCATTTTCAGGTCTTGCCATAGATTTTCAAAAATATTTTTAAAACTGTGACTCTGCCACTCAGGAACATTCACTGTCTTCTTGGTAAGCAACTTCAGTGTAGATTTGGCCTTGTGTTTTAGGTTATTGTCCTGCTGAGAGATGAATGTGTCTCCCAGTGTCTGGTGGAAAGAAGACTGAACCAGGTTCTCCCCTAGAATTTTGCCTGTGCTTAGCGCCATTCGGTAATTTTTTTATCCTGAAAAACTAGCCAGTCTTTAACAATTGCAAGCATACACATAACATGATGCAGCCACCAATATGCTTGAAAATATGGAGAGTGGTACACAGTAATGTGTTGCATTGGATTTGCCCCAAACATAACACTTTGTATTCAGGACAAAAAGTGAATTGCTGCAAACAGGATGCATGTTTTCAAATACCTCTATTCTGTACAGGCTTCCTTCTTTTCACACTGTCAATTAACCAATCAATCAAATGTATTTATGAAGCCCTTTTTACATCAGCAGATGTCACAAAGTGCTTATACAGAAACCCAGCCTAAACCCCAAACAGCAAGCAATGTAGATGTAGAAGCAATGAGGTTAGTATTGTGGATTAACTACAATGTTGTTGATCCATTCTCCTATCACAGCCATTAAACTCTGCAACTGTTTTAAAGTCACCATTGGCCTCGTGTTGAAATCCCTGAGCGTTTTCCTTCCTCTCCAACAACTGAGTTAGGAAGGACACCTGTATCTTTCTAGTGACTGTGTGTATTGATACACCATCCAAAGTAATTAATAACTTCACCATTCTCAAAGGGATATTCAATGTCTGCTTTTTTAAATGTTTTCCCATCTACCAATAGGTGCCCTTCTTTTGCGAGGCATTGGAAAACCTCCCTGGTCTTTGTGGTTGAATCTGTGTTTGAAATTCACTGCACGACTGAGGGACCTTACAGATAATTGTATGTGTGGGGTACAGAGATGAGGTAGTCATTCAAAGATAATATTAAACACTATGATTGCACACTGAGTCCATGCAACATATTATGTGACTTGTTAAGTAGATGTTTACTCCTGAACTTATTGAGTCTTGTCATAACAAAGAGGTTGAATAATTATTTATTCAATATTTCTAAATACACTGTATATAATTCCTCTTTAACGTAATGGGGATTGTGTTTTATGCCAGTGACCAACATTTTTTATATTTTTTTATACATTTTAAATTCAGGCTGTAACATAACAACATTTGGAAAAGGTCAAGGGGTGTGAATACTTTCTGAAGTCCATGCAACTTCTTATGTTACTTGTGAAGCAAATGTTTACTCCTGAGCTTATTTAGGCTTGCCATAACAAAGGGGTTGAATACTTATTGACTCAAGATATTTTAGCTTTAAATTTTTTATTATTAATAAAAAAAAAACAACTAAAACATAATTCCACTTTGACATTATGGGGTATTGTGGGTAGGCCAGTGACAAAAAAAGTCTAAATTTAATCAATTTTCAATTCAGGCTGTAACAACAAAATGTGGAAAAAGTAAAGGGTTGTAAATACTTTCTGAAGGCGCTGTAACTGTAGTATTTCTCTTTTACAGACCACCAAGGAGCTGACTTTGCAGTTCGTATTTCAGGAGATTGTAATTACGCTAATTGAATGTGTAGCACCAGGGGGATTTATTTCTGTCTCAATACTCCATTTAGTCAATAGTCAATAGCCCGATAGCGTGGGCTACTTATCATCAGGGTTAGAATTGGAGAAAAAATATAATAACTCTGGGTATTCACCACTATCGGATCCCCGGGTATGCAGCTGAAAACATTACACTTACCAAAAATTCTCCTCCTGAGATTTTGGAAACTCCTTTCTCACTCAATTTCCCCACAATTTGATTTGATTTGAATTCCACCCATGCTTACCATTAACCCACTAGTGTGAACTTGTAGAACTGAAAAAGGGTTTATTAATATATTCACTCTGAATGAAAATAATCTGAATAGTCCAAAACTGTCAAGTCTTGATATTACAATATAATTAGCATCTCGGAGCACAATTACATTTATCTTAATTTAAAATAAGAAAGTTCATAATGGTAATGTCTTTGAGAGCAGTAGAGATTATGATCTGAATTACATGAGCGAATCACAACCCTGCAAAACTAAAATAATCTGCATAGAATAAGACAAATATATTGAATTACTGAAATAGAGATGACTATTATTCAACTGCAAAAGTACATAACCTGAAGAAAATGTGTGCGCTTGCTAGCTTGTCTTTGTAAGGGCTGGGTTGTGGTTAGGCCGCATGACTCCCCACCAGGGGGAGTAGAAGAGCCACAATCCAGCCCTCACACCCTAACCAGGGGAGCAATGATCCTCAATCAGAGACAGCTGTACAGGGTTGTCTCTGATTGGGGATTGTATTTAGGCTCCTCACCAATCCACCTGTGTGTGGATCATTGTTTGTGTTTGTCTGCATGTTGCAGAACTCACGTAAGTCCCCCTTGCTTTTGTTAGTAGTTTGTCTGTTTTCACTCTCCTTGTTTTATTTATGTGCTTCGTGAGAACATCTCACATAATAAAAAAGGATGACACTCCACGAGCGCTCCGTCTACCATCCCTTAACTCCACACCGTGACAGTCTTAAAGTATTTAAGATTGTGAAAGACACTATATGTATGCAAAGGTATGTGGACACCCCTGGATTTTAGCCACACCGTTGCTGACAGATGTATAAAATCGAGCACAAAGCCATGTCATCTCCATAGACAAACATTGACAGTAGAATGGCCTTACTGAAGAGCTCAGTGACTTTCCATGTGGCACCGTCATAGGATGCCACCTTTCCAACAAGTCAGTTCGTCAAATTTCTGCCCTGCTAGAGCTGCCCCGGTCAACTGTAAGTCTAGGAACAACAACAGCTCAGCCGCAAAGTGGTAGGCCACACAAGCTCACACAACGGGACCACCGAGTGCTGAAGCATGTGTCGTGTATAAAATAACGTCTGTCCTCGGTTGCAACACTCACTACCGAGTTCCAAACTGCCTCTGGAAGCAACATCAGCACAAGAACTGTTCGTCGGGAGCTTCATGAAATGGGTTTCCATGGCCGAGCAGCAGCACACAAGCCTAAGATCACTGTGTGCAATGCCAAGTGTCGGCTGGAGTGGTGTAAAACTCGCCGCCATTGGAAATGCGTTCTCTGGAGTGATGAATCACGCTTCGCCATCTGGCAGTCCAATGGACGAATATGGGTTTGACGGATGCCAGGAGAACGTTACCTACACCAATGCATAGTGCCAACTGTAAAGTTTGGTGGAGGAGGAATAATGGTCAGGGGCTTAGTTTCAGTGAAGGGAAATCTTAACGCTACAGCATACAATGACATTCTAGACGATTCTGTGATTCCAACTTTGTGGCAATAGTTTGGGGAAGGCCCTTTCCTGTTTCAGCATGACAATGCCCTCGTGCACAAAGTGAGGTCCATACAGAAATGGTTTGTGAAAGAACTTGACCATCGAACACCTTTGGAATGAATTGGAACACCGCAGCGAGCCAGGCCTATCGCCCAACATCAGTGTCCGCCCTCACTAATGCTCTTGTGGCTGCGGTGACCCGATCCTGCAGGTTCATGCTCTACAACATTTGCAGAGTACGACCCTACCTTACACAGAAAGCGGCACAGGTCCTAATCCAGGCACTTGTCATCTCCCGTCTGGATTACTGCAACTCGCTGTTGGCTGGGCTCCCTGCCTGCGCCATTAAACCCCTACAACTTATCCAGAACGCTGCAGCCCGTCTGGTGTTCAACCTTCCCAAGTTCTCTCATGTCACCCCGCTCCTCCGCACACTCCAATGGCTTCCAGTTGAAGCTCTCATCTACTACAAAGCCATGGTGCTTGCCTACGGAGCTGTGAGGGGAACGGCCTCTCCCTACCTTCAGACTCTGATCAGACCATACACCCAAACGAGGACACTACGTTCATCCACCTCTGGCCTGCTAGCCCCCCTACCTCTACGGAAGCACAGTTTGGGCTCATCCCAGTCAAAGCTATTCGCTGCTTTTGCACCCCAATGGTGGAACAACATGTGACTTATTTCCCTGCTAGCACTGACTTTCCTCACAGCTGCTTGCTTAAAGAAATGTACTTACTGTGATGGAGATGTGGTTGTCCCACTGGCTATCCTAAGTTGAATGCACCAATTTGTAAGTCGCTCTGGATAAGAGCCTCTGCTAAATGACTAGAATGTAAATGTAAAATGGCTGAATGGAACCAAGTCCCAGCAGCAATGTTCCAACAGCTAGTGGAAAGCCTTCCCAGAAGAGTGGAGGCTGTTATATCATTTGGACCAACTCCATATTATATATTAATGCCCATAATTCTGGAATAGATGTTTGACGAGCAGGTGTCCACATACTTTTGGTCATGTAAGTTATTGTAGAGATCGTGACTGCGGTAGTAATGGTAGTCACTGGTTACAGTTGAAGAAGTAGGTAGATAGATTAATTGGTTAAGGTTAATGTATAGGACAGCCTTAACATGTGGAAGTTGGTTTGGTGATTCTAGCTTGAACGGTTCAAGAGTTACAATTATTGTTGTTGGGTTATTATATACTAATTTGTGCTCATTTGAATTGTTATAGTTGAGAAGGTTTAAAATGTTTAAAGTTGTCTTAATGTTTGTAGCTGAAATATTTAAAGAGCATTAGCATTTAGCATTAGCATTAGCATAACTGTATTCCTATGGTTCTCATTCAAACTCATGTTATTTTATGTAAATGTAAAATCATTATAGTTGAAAAAGTATAAATACTATAAAACATCTGAATGCAAACAGTCTTAAGTTTGGTCAGTCTGAACATCTAAACGTTGGCTTGGTGTTGATAGCTTAAACCAGGGGTGTCAAACTCATTTTGACTGGGGGCCGCATTCGGTCTTCAACGAGGTCCGAAAGGGGATCTCTGAAAATTGGTTCTATTTCTTTGCCGTCAAAATCTGATAGCTTAAAAGGTGTAAGAGGAGTTGCGTGCCCACATTTTCCGCATGTAAGTCTACGGTCCTTTTATTGCCATTTGAAATGCATTGAGAGCTCATTTAAATATTGTTCAAAAAGTATAAATGCCATAAAAAATGGAAGTTGGTTTTGTGTTCATAGCTTAACCTGTTTAAGCTCTAGAGCGGGATAAATACATCTACTAAGACTAAGAAATCTAGAGTGGTCTTGCCTTGGGCCTTACTATAAAGAGTGATAGAGGACTCTAGTGCCCAAAAGCCCATTTTAGCATGGGCAGCGCCAATAAGAACTTTCACTATTTTTAAGTAGTCAATGGTTCAAGGAAGGATAACATAATTCCATCCAAGTCATCAGGAGGGATCAGACAATGAATTATACTTGTGAGAAAACATTTCATAACTGCAGGTGGCAGTAAATTGCCAACCTCAGCTTTATACCAGTTCAAACAACATACTCCAGGTGGCAGTATGCACCCTTTTGGTTAGTTTAGCAACTCATAGAAGGAGTAGAAGAAAATGTACTACTTCAAAATGGAGATGGCCTCAATGGCCTGCCCGTGCGCTCACAGACACCATAGTGGAACAGATACAAAAAATATGAATTTATCATTATGCATGGGTCTTACCAGGAGGTTTCACTTCCAGTTCACTCTTCAACCACTAGAAGGCCCATATTTCTCTGAGGAAGATGAGCAGGAGGTAGGGTAGAGGCTTTACCAATGTATTTTTAGTTTTCTCTCTAGGACTCTAAGTCCAGTGTGGATGAGATGTTTCATGCCCCCTCCTTGACCTATCAGTTCCTGCCCACTCCCATCTCCTCTCTGTTGGCCCTGTACTCACACCTGGACAGTCCACCACTGACCTCACACAGTCACTGGAAGGCAGCTTCTAGTTATATATTTTTTGCATTAGTTAAAAAACATTCTAATATAAAGAATTGATATTTTGAATTAAGTAGTTTTCCGATTTCGATCGTGTTTGTGTATAACGAGTATTTAAATGAGCTTTTGTAGTTAAAGGTATATTTGACATCTTTAGACTCTCATGGTCAAACTATGCTTGAGCTCTCCGCTTATGAGTCATAAAGGGATACGTTAATGATAGCCCTACGCCTTAGCATTGATGTGGTGCAGTAGAGAGTTCCCAAAACATTAGCGCAAGCCCAATACTATCATTAAAGTAAACCTCAGGAAGTTTCCCAGACCTCCAGCATGTGGAACTACTTCCCACTGGCAGCACTACCATCTCTCCATCTACAACACACCAATTAGGTAGTCAGAGATGGGTGTGTAATTGAGCACTGAGCAGGCACAACTGTGTATGGTAGGTACAGCTGTGGAGCTGTGGAAAACAGCAGCATACATTTTACTGCGTTGTCAGAGACTTTGAAGTTGAGAAACTTAATAACGAGAAAGATGAAGGTTTGTTTTGGGAATGACGCTACAAGCTTGGCACACCTGTATTTGTGAGGTTTCTCCCATTCGTCTCTGCAGATCCTGTCAAGCTCTGTCAAGTTGGATGGGGAGCGTCGCTTCACAGTTATTTTCAGGTCTCTCCAGAGATGTTCGATCGGGTTCAAGTCCGGGCTCTGGCTGGGCCACTCAATGACATTCAGAGACTTGTCCCAAAGCAACTCCTGTGTTGTCTTGGTTGTGTGCTTAAGGTCGTTGTCCTGCTGGAAGGTGAACCTTCGCCCCAGTCTGAGGTCCTGAACGCTCTGGAGTAGGTTTTCATCAAGGATCTCTCTGTACATTGCTCCGTTCATCTTTCCCTCGATCCTGACTAGTCTCCCAGTCCCTGCCGCTGAAAAACATCCCCACAGCATGATGCTGCCACCACCATGCTTCACCGTAGGGATGGTGCCAGGTTTCCTCAGACATGACCCTTGGCATTCAGGCCAAAGAGTTCAATCTTGGTTTCATCAGACCAGAGAATCTTGCTTCTCATGGTCTGATAGTCTTTAGGTGCCTTTTGGCAAACTCCAAGTGGGCTGTCATGTGCCTTTTACTGAGGAGTGGCTTCCATCTGGCCACTCTACCATAAAGGCCTGATTTGTGGCGTGCTGAAGAGATGGTTGTCGTTCTGGAAGGTTCTCCCATGTCCACAGAAGAACTCTGGAGCTGTCAAAGTGACCACCAGGTTCTTGGTCACCTCCCTGATAAAGGCCCTTCTCCCCCTATTGCTCAGTTTGGCCGGAGTCTTCGTGGTTCCAAACTACTTCCATTTAAGAATGATGGAGGCCACTGTGTTCTTGGGGACCTTCAATGCTGCAGATATTTTTTGGTACCTCCACAGAATCCTGTCTTGGAGCTCTACAGACAATTCCTTCAACCTCATGGCTTGGTTTTTGCTCTGACATGCACTGTCAACTGTGAGACTTTATATAGACAGGTGTGTGCCTTTCCAAATCATGTTCAATCAATAGAATTTACCACAGGTGGGCTCCAATCAAGTTGTAGAAACATCTCAAGGATGATCAATGGAAACAGGATGCACCTGAGCTCAATTTCGAGTCTCATAGCAAAGGGTCTGAATACTTATGTAAATAAGGTATTTCATTTTTTTATTTTTATGCAAAAAGTGCAAGAAAAAAATACTTTTCGCTTTGTCATTGTGGGATATTGTGTGTAGATTGATGAGGAAAAAAATGGTATCAATTTTAGAATAAGGCTGTAACGTAACAAAATTTTGAAAAAGTCAAGGGGTCTGAATATTTTCAAGAACGCACTGTAACATCTATAAAAGAGACAGAAACTAGCCATATTCCTGTAAAGCTTAGAGAGGACCTCATGTCTAATGTTGTTGAAGTGTTGTTGTTGCAAGTTCACCAGCCTCATCTAAAGCCTTTTCTTTTGGGGTGTTGCTATAGGCTACCAAGTGCTAACAGTCAGTATCTGGATAGCTGAGTCCCCAAAGACCGGATGTTCTGGTTTTCAGGGGGAATGGAAAGAGTGCCTGTAACATGACATCCGCTTTTTGACGTTAACAATGCGACACTATTTCTTCACTCTTCCTCCACATTTACTGGATTGGTTGAACAGTGCAGAGGAGAACCTCCCCTGGCAGTATGAAGGGGATCTAGTTCCAGGCATTTATTTTATGCCTGCTACGTTAGGTTATTATCTGGATAATATAAGTGAAATGCTTGATAATGTGTGTGCTGCTAACAGAGAGGTCTATTATCTGGGTGACCTGAATATAGATGGACTGGTTTTCATCAAGCTGTCCGACCAAGAAGAAGCTTCAAACTGTAACCAGTGCCTGTAATCTGGCTCAGGTTATCAATCAACCTACCAGAGTGTTCATCCACGTGTATTGATGACATTTTTACTAATGCTGCAGAACTTTGTTTTAAAGCTGTATCCATACCTATTGGATGTAGTGACCATAATATAATGGCTATACGCAGAAAAGCCAAAGTTCCAAAGGTTGGGCCTAAAATAGTGTACGTTTTGTAATGATTCCTACGTTGAAGAAAATATTTGTTGGTCTGATGTGTGTAATGAGGATCATCCAGACGCTGCGCTTGATAAGCACACACCTATTAAGAAACTGACTGTTAGAACTGTTAAGGCTCTGTGGATGGATGAAGAATTTAAACATTTTATTGTTGAGAGAGATTAAGCAAAAGGAGTGGCTAATAAAGTCTGGCTGCACAGTTGATTGGACTAAACTGAACAAAAAAGAAGAATAAACTGTGTTATAATTATACACTAAGATTAAATTAAATTCAATTAAATTAAATTATGGACAAAGACATTCAAATCAATCTTTTATTGAATCAGAAGGCTTGCTCATCCCAAAACCAATTATTCTAATGACTATTTCAAACAGGGCAAACTCAGACATGAAACAACAAACTGTGAGCCATCCTATTCATGCAGAAAATACCAAATAATAAAATAAAAACATTGTAATTTTGAATTCTGTTCAGTTAGTGTGGTAGAGGTGGAAAACATTTTTGCTGTCCATCAATAATGAGAAACCACGTGGTATTAACAACTTAGATGGAAAGCTACTGAGGATGGTAGCAGACGATATTACCACTTCTGTTTGTCTTTCATTATCTTTAATCTGAGCCTGGAGAAAAGTGTTTGTCCCTCAGACTTGGATGGAAGCTGAAGTCATTACGCTACCCAAGAATGGTAAAGCACCCTTTGCTGGTTCTAACAGTTTTCTGCCGGCACTTAACACTTTTGTTTTTGGAAGAAATGGTGTTTGACATGATACAGTGCTATTTCTCTGAGAACAAATCAAAACCTGACTTTCAGCATACTTATAGAGAAGGGCACTCAACATGTACTGCACTGACACAAATTACTGATGAGTGGCTGAAATGGATAATATGAAGATGGTGGGAGCTATATTGTTAGACTTTAGTGCAGCCTTTGAAATTATTAACCATAATCTTTGATTGGAAAAACTTTACTTCCTATACGAGATCATTGGTTGAGAGCTGTCTATCCAATAGAACACAGAGGCTCTTCTGCAAGCTTCTCTAATGTAAAACAGGTATAGTGTGATCCTGTATACTGCAAGACCGCTGTCTTGGTCCTTTACTGTTCTCTATTTTTACCACTGATCTACCACTAGCCTTAAACAAAGTGTGTGTGTCTATGTATGCTGCTGATTCAACATCAGCAACCACAGCTATTGAAATCACATTAACCCTAAACAAAGAGTTGCAGTCAGTTCTGTAATGGGTGGCAGAACAGAGCGGCACGTCTTGTTCTTCATTGTAATCAGAGGGCTAATATTAATACTATGCATGCCAGTCTCTCTTTGCTGAGAGTTGAGGAAAGACTGACTGCATCACTTCTTGTTTTTATACGAAACATGAATTTGTTGGAAATTCCAAATTGTCTGTATAATCCAATAACATACAGTTCTGGCAAACATACATACCCCACCAGACATGCCACCAGGGGTCTCTTCACAGTCCCCAAGTCCAAAACAAATTTAAGGCAACACACAGTATTGTATAAACTGAGCCATGGTTACATGGAACGCCCATCCATCTCAAATTACCCAAGCAAATCAGCTTTAAAATGAATAAAACAATGCCTCTCCCCTAGCTGACCAAAATAACTTGTATGTCTATATAAAGTAATATGTTTTTCCTAAGTGTTTTGTCAGTCCTAAATCCTAAACAGAATCCTGGGACGTCCAATCAGATATCCTAGAGATGGCTGCTGCATGGAGCGTCCAATCCGAGTGTGTTAGAGACGTCTGCCGAAAGAGGAACAACCTCCCACATTCCTCCAGTCACCAGTCACGGTACTGACTAATAATCGCTAAACAAAACTATTCCTTAATGAGGGAGTATTGTGTAATCAGATGTGTCAGATTTCTCACACTCCATATTAAATTATTTTGGCACTGATAGATCCTAGCCTCGAGGGCATTGGCCTGTGTGTGGAGCAGAGTTGAGGTAATGTTTGGCCTGACCACAGCTGATATCTCCACTACCAGCAGTTGCAGTGGAGTACATTGTGCTGATCTTTGTGTCGAAAAGCATTGTGAAAGAGCCGCCTTCCTCTCACTTCACTGACATCCACATCACTTTCCCTGACATCCCCAGACCCAACGTGAAGATAGATCGCTATCTGTTGGCCAAGTTTGTCCATCAACATATGTCCTAAATGTTTCATTGCAAAACTGAAATTCTAACAATTAAGTCCTTGTTTTGTCCCACAGCTGTTCCCAGACCACCACTTCCTCCTGCTCCATGAACTGCAGAAGCCAGTCGGCAGCCTCCTGAAACTCCCCCCGTCCCGGGCCACACAGGTCCTATCAACATCCTGGTCCTTTGTTATGGTTAATAAACTCTACACACAGTCATTGAATGTGTTGCTAATAATTTACATTGTGTTCAAGGTTTATGGCAGGTATTGTGTTTTGATGTTGCTCTTCACAAATCAAAATTAAATTAAATTGTATTTGTTGCGTACACAGTTTACAGCAGGGGCAAAAGAGTCAAATCTAAATTAAAAGGTAATAGAAAAGGTAGAATGCATAGCAATAGCCTGATATGTACAAAATAGCATATACAGTATAAATAATTAATGTGCTATATCAAGTATGACTGTATTTACAAATATAAAGAGGGTAATGTTGTTTCTAAAGCCCCGTTTATACCTGCTGCTAACAAGCATTCTTTGTCCTGATCTTGCCTGTTTACACTTATAAGATTGAATCCAAATCCGTTAAAAACAAATGTGTATTTTTGTCACGACTCCCTCCGAGGCGCTCCGGCGCTCGACGTCACCGGCCTTCTAGCCACTGCCGTTCCCTCTTTCATTTCCCATTGGTTTTGTCTTGTCACTCACACACCTGGTATCTATCTACCCTCTGCTCCCCCATGTCCTTATTGTGTGATTGTTTTCCTATCCGTGGGTCACGTTGCTCGGGTTCTCATTATTCTCCGGGTTTAATCCCCGTGTTTTGTTTCCGGGTGTTTGTATTACCCGTGTTAATGTGTTGTGTATCTCACATTCAACATTTTATTTCGGAGACTTATTGTCGAGTCTTATATTAAAGCTATTTGTTCTGGAACCATCCTCTCCTGCGCCTGACTGTGTTCACAATCAGAATGAGGGCACATGTTAGCACCAGGTATAAACAGGGCTTTAGAGCAGGCCCAGAGAGAGCTCGTCTGTCCGCAAGCAGCCCTCTCAGGGGCCTCAGAGGAGTGCCAGCTCTTATAGGCCACCTGCAGCCAAAGGTCAAAAGGTCAAGGTACAGTATATACAGCACAGCCAATAATTATTATTAAAATTATGAGTTGGTAGTCTGATATGCTAGCTGGGTGTACTGTCTTAGAGAGTAGATACAGTTAAATAGATTCAGTCAAAACGTTCATATTTACTATTCAAAACCGAAACATAGTCCCACTCCAGTGGAGTACACCTGGAGATGTAAAGCATGTCTTGGGACTTGTATGTATGATATGTCTAGTTCAGCAATTACTTTGCATCAGGAAATGCTTAACAGCAGAGAGGGAAAATGATTCATCCTTTCCATGGTGTTGTTAATGGTCAATAAAACAATTCTCCCACTCCAGTAATCTATCTGTGGTTTACACAATAGAATGACTAATCACGCTAAACAAGTGCTTTAGCTGTAACATTGAAACGACAGACAAAACGTAGTGTATTGATATATGATGATATATGACATTTGTTTCCTGTATTCCAAGAGCATGCAGACGATTTCTCTGTCCTAGATGTGGAGTCAGAGGAGTCAAAGCTCAGGACTATTTCCCAAGAACTGCCAGATCCCAGATTTGTTTTTTCCCCTCATTTTTGTTGTTGTTTCTAAACGACTTTGAAATTCTACTTAAAACTGATATATAAAATCAATCCATTATTATTATTATTAGTATTTTTAGCAACTTTGGGGTCACCTAGAAATGTTTACTTGTTTTTTGTCCATTAAAATAACATCAAATTGATCAGAAAAACAGTGTAGACATTGTTAATGTTGTAAATGACTATTGTAGCTGGAAACAGCTGATTTTTTATGGAATATCTAAATAGGCGTACAGATGCCCATTATCAGCAACCATCACTCCTGTGTTCCAATGGCACGTTGTGTTAGCTAATCCAAGTTTATGATTTTAAAAGGCTAATTGATCATTATAAAATACCTTTGCAATTATGTTGGCACAGCTGAAAACTGTTGTGCTGATTAAAGAAGTAATAAAACTGGCCTTCTTTAGACTAGTTGAGTATCTGGAGCATCAGCATTTGTGGGTTCGATTACAGGCTCAAAATGGCCAGAAAAAAAGAACTTTCTTCTGAAATGAAGGCTATTCCATGCGAGAAATTGCCAAGAAACTAAAGATCTCGTACAATGCTGTGTACTACTCCCTTCACAGAACAGCTCAAACTGTCTCTAACCAGAATAGAAAGAGGAGTGGGAGGCCCCGGTACACAACTGAGCAAGAGGACAAGTACATAAGAGTGTCTAGTTTGAGAAACAGACGCCTCACAAGTCCTCAACTGGCAGCTTCAGTAAATAGTACTGGCAAAACACCAGTCTCAACGTCAACAGTGAAGAGGCGACTCTGGGATGCTATAATGGAGTTAATAAAGCCGAGTAAGGCAGGTCCAAAATGCAGGTGTTTCAGGCTAGTAATACTAAGTGTATGTTGTGTAGTAAGCTGTTAGAAGCCCATGTGCCTCACCCTAATAATCTGGTCTATTTTCACCTTTTAATTTCACCTACTGTTCTGACTTGGTGGTGCACATGTAGCCTATAACCTGTTTTAGAGAAATGTAGTCATCAAATATTGTAAGAGCTTTCATTGTCTGCTTATATGCCCCCTTTATTTATCCTACGGTTCTGACTTGGTGTACAGGGAGAACACTGTAAGAACGGCCCATGTTCTGAATTCTGTCGCAGTACATTTCAAAAGTGCTGAACAAATAGTTAATTTGACTACGTCCGTTGTCTCTCACTCATGAATGTCTTCATCGAAATTACGTATTGTCTCTTATCCGCTTGTCGTCCCCTTATGCCATAGTTTGTACATCTCAATTGTCAGTAGAAACTACATTTGTTTAAGCAAATGTAGTTTCTAGGCAGTAAATGAGGCTGAATGAACAGTTTCGCTGCCAGACAAGGATCCGCTGATAGCCAGGTATAGCAGTGGTAAGGTGTTGGGACTGCTGTTGGGACTCTGCTGTTGGGACAGCTCCATGTAGGCCCTAACAGTTTGTGGGCACTGTTTGTCACCGTTATAGTGCAATTAACGTATTCTTTAGATAGATAGATAGATAGATAGATAGATAGATAGATAGATAGATAGATAGATAGATAGATAGATAGATAGATAGATAGATAGATAGATAGATAGAGTGGGGAGAACAAGTATTTGATACACTGCCGATTTTGCAGGTTTTCCTACTTACAAAGCATGTAGTCTGTAATTTTTATCATAGGTACACTTCAACTGTGAGAGACGGAATCTTAAACAAAAATCCAGAAAATCACATTATATGATTTTTAAATAATTAATTTGCATTTTATTGCATGACATAAGTATTTGATCACCTACCAACCAGTAAGAATTCCGGCTCTCACAGACCTGTTAGTTTTTCTTTAAGAAGCCCTCCTGTTCTCCCCTGCACCTGTTTGAACTCGTTACCTGTATAAAAGACACCTGTCCATACACTCAATCAAACAGACTCCAACCTCTCCACAATGGCCAAGGCCAGAAAGCTGTGTAAGGACATCAGGGATAAAATTGTAGACCTGCACAAGGCTGGGATGGGGTACAGGACAATAGGCAAGCAGCTTGGTGAGAAGGCAACAACTGTTGGCGCAATTATTAGAAAATGGAAGAAGTTCAAGATGACGGTCAATCTCCCTCTGGGGCACCACGCAAGATCTCACCTCGTGGGGCATCAATGATCATGAGGAAGGTGAGGGATCAGCCCAGAACTACACGGCAGGACCTGGTCAATGACCTGAAGAGAGCTGGGACCACAGTCTCAAAGAAAACCATTAGTAACACACTACGCCGTCATGGATTAAAATCCTGCAGCGCACGCAAGGTCCCCCTGCTCAAGCCAGCGCATGTCCAGGCCCGTCTGAAGTTTGCCAATGACCATCTGGATGATCCAGAGGAGGAATGGGAGAAGGTCATGTGGTCTGATGAGACAAAAATAGAGCTTTTTGGTCTAAACTCCACTCGCCGTGTTTGGAGGAAGAAGAAGGATGAGTACAACCCCAAGAACACCATCCCAACCGTGAAGCATGGAGGTGGAAACATCATTCTTTGGGGATGCTTTTCTGCAAAGGGGACAGGACGACTGCACCGTATTGAGGGGAGGATGGATGGGGCCATGTATCGCGAGATCTTGGCCAACAACCTCCTTCCCTCAGTAAGAGCATTGAAGATGGGTCGTGGCTGGGTCTTCCAGCATGACAACGACCCGAAACACACAGCCAGGGCAACTAAGGAGTGGCTCCGTAAGAAGCATCTCAAGGTCCTGGAGTGGCCTAGCCAGTCTCCAGACCTGAACCCAATAGAAAATCTTTGGAGGGAGCTGAAAGTCCGTATTGCCCAGCGACAGCCCCGAAACCTGAAGGATCTGTATGGAGGAGTGGGCCAAAATCCCTGCTGCAGTGTGTGCAAACCTGGTCAAGAACTACAGGAAACGTATGATCTCTGTAATTGCAAACAAAGGTTTCTGTACCAAATATTAAGTTCTGCTTTTCTGATGTATCAAATACTTATGTCATGCAATAAAATGCAAATGAATTACTTAAAAATCATACAATGTGATTTTCTGGATTTTTGTTTTAGATTCCGTCACTCACAGTTGAAGAGTACCTATGATAAGAATTACAGACTTCTACATGCTTTGTAAGTGGGAAAACCTGCAAAATCGGCAGTGTATCAAATACTTGTTCTCCCCACTGTAGATAGGTACTTTACTGTTTAGTGTTGTGTTGTGTTGTGGCTTTGCTGGCATGCATCCCACATTTTTGTTGTTTTGACCCACCAAGATTTACATGCTAAAATCGGCACTGAGTATACCCATATAAATATAGTATCAAAGCTGTGTAATGACTGTGTAGTAATGACACATTAAATGCTACTGTAATTGTAATGTATGGATGAATTAAATTCATTTAGGGAGGGGTTTGTATTTCACAGTATTTTACTGTACAAGGTATTGGTCCAAGCAGGTTGGCCGTTTGGTAAAGTGTTTACACATTACAGCCTATGAATGAATATGTTGTGTTTTATATCACTTGTATTTCTAGAGGCCTTAACAAAGGCTTCCAAACTGGCAGCAACTCCAGGGCAAAACAGACCGAAAGGACATGGCAAAATTCTCAACCATTTAAGGTTTAAGACTTGCTGCCATTCCAATATGTCCCCTATGAATGTTAAATTGACATGGGGCACTATAACCACATAGGAGCTAATTTGGTACAGCATACTCACTCACGGGTGCAACTAATATAGCCTCTTGCATGGCACGCCTCAAAATATGTTAATGAGCCAGAAACAACAGTACCACGCACCCACTACTGGTCAAACGTTTTCTGCGCTCTAAAGATGTTCTGTGGGGTGGAATTAGAGTACCATTCGAAATACAGCAATTTTTTTTCACGGCCACAACATTTCCCCACAATGCACCATCATTTACAGTATGTTGCAGTAAAATGTTTGCAGTAGTATGTTACTGTTGATAATACCCACAATTAACATATAAATTACAGTTGTAGGCAAAGCTTCATAACATGCCCCATAATGATGATTTACCTCCGTCCATCTTTTAATCAACACCGATATGTATTTGGTATAAGGCAGTAGTGTCAGGTCCCTGAGTCCCTCTGAAGACCCAGATAGGACCACAGAGGATGAGTCTTTGCTTGCAAAATGACAGGCATGGACCAATCTAGGGATGCAAGCGAGAATCCTTCACCAAATCTATGCAAACTAGTATTGTTCGTAAAGATTTGGAAATTGCCAAAGTTATCCCCCTCTATAAATCTGGGGATCTAAGATCGTTTACAAATTATCGCCCAATATCTGTACTACCATGTTTTTCAAAAGTCTCGAAGATGTGGTGTATAAGAGAATGTTAAAACATATTTAAATCAACACTGTATTCTATATGAGCCTTAATGTAGTTTGTCGTAAAACTACTCCACAGCTCTTTTGCAACTTTACAGCCCTGAACAACAATGAATACACTCTTAGCATCTTTTTAGATTTATCCAAAGCGTTTGACACGGTTGATCATGAAATATTACTCTCTAAATTATATTATTACGGTTTTCATGATTTGTAATTGGCTATATAGTTATGTTTATGATAGAGAACAATTTGTTTATGCAAACGCCTGTGCATCTACCAGGGCCAAGATATCCTGTGGTGTATCACAGGGTTCCATAACTGGACCTTTGTTATTCCTAATCTACAGTGCATTTCGGAAAGTATTCAGACCCCTTGACTTTTCCAATTTTTGTTACGTTACAGCCTTATTCTAAAATACATTACTTTTTTTTGTTTTTCTCATCAATCTAATACCCCATAACGACAAAGCAGTCCCTGCTGCTGAAAAACATCCCCACAGCATGATGCTGCCACCACCATGCATCACAGAGTTTCCTCAATACATGACGCTTGGCATTCAGGCCAAAGAGTTCAATCTTGGTTTCATCAGACCAGAGAATCTTGTTTCTCATAGTCTTAGAGTCCTTTAGGTGCCTTTTGGCAAACTCCAAGCAGGCTTTCATGTGCCTTTTACTGAGGAGTGGCTTCCGTTTGGCCCCTCTACCATAAAGGCCTGATTGATGGAATGCTGCAGGGATTCTTTCTCTTTTGGAAGGTTCTCCCAACTCCACAGAGGAACTCTGGAGCTCTGTCAGAGTGACCATCAGGTTCTTGGTCACCTCCCTGACCAAGGCCCTTCTCCCTAGAGTTAGCCGCGTGGCCAACTCTAGGAAGAGTCTTGGTGGTTCCAAACTTCTTCCATTTAAGAATGATGGAGGCCACGGTGTTCTTGGGGACCTTCAATGCTGCAGAAATTTTTTGGTACCCTTTCCCAGATCTGTGCCTCAACACAATCCTGTCTACAGACAATTCCTTCGACCTCATGGCTTGGTTTATGCTCTGACATGCATTGTCAACTTTGGGACCTTATATAGACAGGTGTGTGCCTTTCCAAATCATGTTCAATCAATTGACTTTACCACAGGTGGACTCCAATCAAGTTGTAGAAACATATCAAGGATGATCAATGGAAACAGGATGCACCTGAGCTCATATTTCTAGCAAAGGGTCTGAAGGTATTTCAGTTTTCTATTTTGAATACATTTGTAAACATTTCTAAAAAACCTGTTTTCGCTTTGCCATTATGGGGTATTGTGTGTAGATTGATGAGGAAAATGTTTTATTTAATCAATTTTAGATTAAAGCTGTAACGTAACAAAATCTGGAAAAAAAAGTCAAGGGGTCTGAATACTTTCCGAATGCGCTGTATATCAACGACCTTTGCTGCTCTGTCTTCTGCTGTACTTCACTTTTTTTATGCTGATGATATGATTGAACAAGAACGTTGAATTAATTAATGAATCAAACCAAGGCATGGGTTCCAGATAAACAAACGATCATGAAATGTTAATCAATGCAACTTTATTGTATTCACTATTAAGAATAAGAATTATTATTATTATTTTTTTTTTTAAAGAGACAGAATCTCAATTGGTGGAAATGAAATGGAACAAGTCTCATCCACTATATTCCTCTGAGTTCTAATTGATTGTCCTGGAAAGATCATATTCAATTTGTCTGCAGCAAAGTAATGACATCTGTTGGGATCATCAGAGAGATTACTGGTTTGGTTCATCAGGCTTTCTTTCTAACTCTATACTGTTGCTTAATTTATCCATATCTAACTCATCATACAAAATACATTTACAAGGCTAGTCACCTCCTTTAATTACCTGGCTTAATCTGCACCTCTGTTTAAGAAACTCAATATCTTGTCTATTTACAACATTAATGTATGCCAATTATGCACTTGAATCTGCAAAAGACTCATATCTCCCAGACAGTTTACCTAAACCCTTCAATGGATTCTTCCAGGTTAATTCTGTTAGGTCAAATAATCAATCAATCAAATGTATTTATAAAGCCCTTTTTACATCAGCCGATGTCACAAAGTGCTATACAGAAACCCAGCCTAAAACCCCAAACAGCAAGCAATGCAGATGTAGAAGCACGGCGGCTAGGAAAAACTCCCTAGAAAGGCAAAACCTAGGAAGAAACCTAGAGAGGAACCAGGCTCTGAGGGGTGGGCGGTCCTCTTCTGGCTGTGCCGGGTGGAGATTATAACAATTCATGTCTATTAAGGCCTTATCCAAGATGTTCAAACGTTCACAGATGACCAGCAGGGTCAAATAATAATCATAGTGGTTGTAGAGGTTGCAACAGGTAAATACATCAGGAGTTTTCATAGCCATTTAGATGCGGTAGAGAGCGCAGGTGCGGTAGAGAGAGTGAGAGAGAGTGAGAGAGAGTGAGCAAGAGAGAGAGCGCGAGAGAGAGAGCGAGAGAGAGATGAAAAACAGCAGGTCTGGGACAAGGTGGCACGTCCAATGAACACGTCAGGGTTCCATAACCGCAGGCAGAAGAGTTGAAACCGGTGCAGCAGCATGACCAGGTGGACTGGAGACAGCTAGGAGTCATCAGGGCAGGTGGTCCTGAAGCATGGTCCTAAGGATCAGGTCCTCCGGGAGGGGAGGTAGAGTGGGAGAGAGAGAGAATTGGAGGGAGCATACTTAAATTCACACAAGACACCGGATAATAACATCAGATTAAACAAACTGACCCTAGCCCCCCGGCACATAGACTATTGCAGCATAGATACTGGAGGCTGAGACAGGGGGGGTCGGGAGACACTGTGGCCCCTTCCGACAATACCCCCGACAATACCCCCGGACAGGGCCAAACAGGCAGGATATAACCCAACCTACTCTGCCAAAACATAATCCCCACACCAATAGTGGGATATCAACAACCACCAACTTACTACCCTGAGACAAGGCTGAGTATAGCCCACGAAAGATCCCCTCCACTGCACAAGCCCGAGGGTGCGACAAACCGGACAGGAAGTGACGCATCCCTCCTAGGGATGGCATGGAAAGCACCAGTAAGCCAGTGACTCAGCCCTCATAATAGGGTCAGATGCAGAGAATCCCAATGGAGAGACGGGAACCGGCCAGACAGAGACAGCAAGGTGAATTTATGTAGCAGGTTAGGTGTATTGGGTTAAGTTTAGAATAAGGGTTAGGGGAAGGGTTAGCTAAAATGCTACAGTTGTTTTTAATGCTAAAAGTATCTCATAAAATAGGCTATATTCATTTTGGCAACTCCGTTTTGGGCAGTATGACATGCCTAAAAGATCAAATTAATAATAAATAAATAAATCGAATTAGTCTATTTTCATCCAAATATCAGTTTAAAATCTGAATATTTTTCAATTACCCTTCCATTTTTACCATTGAAGTGTTATAATTAACCCCGCAGCCTGTTACAATTAACCAGTGAGAAATACAAGAGGGACATTTCACTGCACTACTTTCGGTTGAATTGTGAACAACTGGTGTGTCATAGAAACGTATTTACAATGCGTAGGCCTAATGGTAGATATGTAGCCTTTGTTGTTTGTATAAAAATATTATGAATGTAACACAAATATTATTTTCAAACTAAGCAAAAGCCTAAAACTGTTACTTTGGTGTCCGGCCTTCCCTATATCATACATCTTGAAAGTGCTCAGAAATACGGTAAGTCGATATATGTTTCGTATGTTTGAGGCGAAACTGTGCGGTGTCAGTCACTACTACAACGTATTGGGCGTGGGTGTGACGTCAAGGCACAAGTGCCGCCGACCATTTTTCGGGGAAGTTTGAGGCTGACAACATTGAAGAAACAAAAACTATTGAATGATCGGAGAACTCTGATGAAACAATTCTACCATTTGGGGTTGTTTCCAATGAGACATTTCAGCGGAGCAGAAAATATTGATTTCAATATTTCCAAATGTATCGGAACACACTAACAAAGACAACCACGCATTCCAATATTTTCGCGGCTGTTTATTTATTGTTAGATATTCATAGGCTTAGGCAAATAGACTAATTGCTGAAGAGGCTGACCTAACGGTGCCACTTCCAACTTTTTCCGCATGAAGGTCCGTTCTTTCCCTTCTTTCGCAAAGCTGCATCAGACGAGCTGCCTCGCATGAGCCACCTCGGGGCGAGGGTTCTGCACTGCCAGCTCGGGGAATCAGGATGAGAAAACCCACAGTTGGACGAATGTTTCTGGCGACATGCGTTGGATCACTTTTCATGGTTATATTGTACTTTCAGAACATCACTAGGCCAGGTAAGTTTAGACCATCGCCACACATCAGAATGCTATGGGATTAATGGCCCTATGATGTTCTTGTAGGGCGAATTATTGGGGTATTACAGACAGTGAGTATAGGCAGTTGTTCATTAGGCTAGTCCCAATAATTTCTTAAATTATATTCAATAAATCGTTTATCACAAACATCATGTCTAACTGAAATTACCTGTTGCACAAGTTCTCCCCAAATTAGCATGTGTGTTGAGTTCAGACGAGACACAATGGAAGGGGTACATTTCTGGACATGAGTAAGAGCACTGTGAGTGTGAACCATGGAATGTTTTGGTAGCCCCCTCTGAGAGACCCTTAAGCATTCCTGGGCATTTTTTGACTTGTTTCCTCAGCTCTCATGTGCTCCCCTGTGCTAGGGCAAAGGAAGAAGAAGAAGAAGAAGCATGAACCCTTAAGGGATTGAGTGATCCTGAGGGACAGAGAAAGATGGGAGGGAAGAGAACCTAACCTAGCTTCACTCCTGACGTTTTAGCAATAGAGAGACTTAAATATAAGCCAAATATTTCTATGCCACAGCATGCTGTTGTTATACCACATAAATGGGAAAGGAACGACGTAATAAGTCCAGGTTCTTCATTTTACAGAGCCTCCAAGAGTAACTGAGCAACTAAGGAAGGGACACTCTTACTATGCTATTACATTATTTCATTGGTACTTTCTGTTTAAACATAAGAATCGTCCTTCCTATCCAACCATCTCCCAGGGCCGGACTTAGTGATTTTGAGACCCCAGGCAGAGGCCCTTCCAAGCGAGTGTACAACATTTTTTAATGGGTTTTAAAGTAAAGATTTAATTTAACTGTAAAAAGGTATCACATTTTAATGTGCCATTAACACAACCAGTCCTGATGTTTTCATCTTATTGTCAAATAAATCACTTCAAAAAGTAGGTTACCTTCGCACGTTCATCCCAAAATAATTCCAGCATCCGAACAGTGCACTGTGCAGCCTCCAAATTTCCTTCAATTCACAAGTGGCTGAAACTATCTTACCAGAGAAAGCATCAGAGTGAGTGAAACAGCGCCCCCGCTGTCTTACTATACTGTATGTAGCCCATGTACAGTATCTGATGCTGTGTGGCCAAAAAAAGTATGACATGGCACACTCTTTTTGTACAGACAGCATCAGATACATGGGCTACACATACATGTCCTCTGCCTCAATGACGATGGCAGTATTATCAGGAGCATCTGTCTTTTTACTAAAGAAATGTGTATGGTATCCCCTAGAGTCTAAGGGCTGGGGCTAGGTTTTTACTTAGCTAGCCTCGTTGAGAACCAGGCTTCCCTAATATGTGACCGACCGGCTCAAATCGATCTTATGTTTTTTACATTTTACACACTACAGTTGCAGAACAATGGGGAAAGTAATTTTGCTTTGAAAGTTGATAAACTTGTAAACTCACTTTTTGAGAAAATAGCCTTTTAATCTTTTGGTACTACTACTGGAAAGCCCTTCTTTGTCTACACCCATTCTGCATCGTTCACACCCTCTTAAGCTTTAGCCCCACCCATCTCTTTAAGGGTTGATCCGAGGGTTCTGTACTAACAACAGAAGTCAAGCACCCAAGCTAACTTACTAGCTACATCCAGACAGAACAGCTCACTGAACGTTGCTCACCCTAGCAGAGCTGGTTAGGCTGTTATGTTATCCAGAGCATTGGTGAATGGAACTGTGCTGTCAGATTGTCCATTCGTAAATTCGCTCTTGGAGCGTTCAGAGCGCACATCGGACACTCTGGCCGATGAGTAGAGTTGATCCAAAAGTTCTGACCTCACAACGGCAGTCAAGCACTCAAGCTAACTGGCTAATATTGGCTAGCTACTTCCAGACACGTAATTAGAGAACACCCCACTCTGACCATTTTACTCGCCGTAGCAGAGCTGGTTAGGCTGTTTATCAAGATCAAATCAAATTTTATTTGTCACATGCGCCGAATACAACAGGTGTAGACCTTAGTGAAATGCTTACTTACAAGCCTTAACCAACAATGCAGTTTTAAGAAAAACAATAGATAAGTAAAAAATAAAAGCAGCAAAATAACAGTAGCTAGGCTACAGTGTGGAGAACAAGTATTTGATACACTGCCGATTTTGCAGGTTTAGAAGTCTGTAGTTTTTATCATAGGTACTCTTCAACTGTGAGTGACGGAATCTAAAACAAAAATCCAGAAAAACACATTGTATGATTTTTAAGTAATTAATTTGCATTTTATTGCATGACATAAGTATTTGATCACCTACCAACCAGTAAGAATTCTGGCTCTCACAGACCTGTTAGTTTTTCTTTAAGAAGCCCTCCTGTTCTCCACTCATTACCTGTATTAACTGCACCTGTTTGAACTCGTTACCTGTATAAAAGACACCTGTCCACACACTCAATCAAACAGACTCCAACCTCTCCACAATGGCCAAGACCAGAGAGCTGTGTAAGGACATCAGGGATAAAATTGTAGACCTGCACAAGGCTTGGATGGGCTACAGGACAATAGGCAAGCAGCTTGGTGAGAAGGCAACAACTGTTGGCGCAATTATTAGAAAATGGAAGAAGTTCAAGATGACGGTCAATCTCCCTCGGCCTGGGGCACCATGTAAGATCTCACCTCGTGGGGCATCAATGATCATGAGGAAGGTGAGGGATCAGCCCAGAACTACACGGCAGGACCTGGTCAATGACCTGGAGAGAGCTGGGACCACAGTCTCAAAGAAAACCATTAGTAACACACTACGCCATCATGGATTAAAATCCTGCAGCGCACGCAAGGTCCCCCTGCTCAAGCCAGCGCATGTCCAGGCCCGTCTGAAGTTTGCCAATGACCATCTGGATGATCCAGAGGAGGAGTGGGAGAAGGTCATGTGGTCTGATGAGACAAAAATAGAGCTTTTTGGTCTAAACTCCACTCGCCGTGTTTGGAGGAAGACGAAGGATGAGTACAACCCCAAGAACACCATCCCAACCGTGAAGCATGGAGGTGGAAACATCATTCTTTGGGGATGCTTTTCTGCAAAGGGGACAGGACGACTGCACCGTATTGAGGGGAGGATGGATGGGGCCATGTATCGCGAGATCTTGGCCAACAACCTCCTTCCCTCAGTAAGAGCATTGAAGATGGGTCGTGGCTGGGTCATCCAGCATGACAACGACCCGAAACACACAGCCAGGGCAGCTAAGGAGTGGCTCCGTAAGAAGCATCTCAAGGTCCTGGAGTGGCCTAGCCAGTCTCCAGACCTGAACCCAATAGAAAATCTTTGGAGGGAGCTGAAAGTCCGAATTGCCCAGCGACAGCCCGAAACCTGAAGGATCTGGATGGAGGAGTGGGCCAAAATCCCTGCTGCAGTGTGTGCAAACCTGGTCAAGAACTACAGGAAACGTATGATCTCTGTAATTGCAAACAAAGGTTTCTGTACCAAATATTAAGTTCTGCTTTTCTGATGTATCAAATACTTATGTCATGCAATAAAATGCAAATTAATTACTTAAAAATCATACAATGTGATTTTCTGGATTTTTGTTTTAGATTCCGTCACTCACAGTTGAAGAGTACCTATGATCAAAATTACAGACTTCTACATGCTTTGTAAGTGGAAAACCTGCAAAATCGGCAGTGTATCAAATACTTGTTCTCCCCACTGTATATACAGGTGGTACCGGTACAGAGTCAATGTGTGGGGGCACCGGTTAGTCAACGTAATTGAGTTAATATATACATGTAGGTATAGTTAAAGTGACTATGCATAGATATAAACATAGACTAGCAGCAGCGTAAAGAGGGGGTTTGTGGGAGGTCACAATGCAAATAGTCCGGGTAGCCATTTGTTTACCTGTTCAGGAGTCTTATGGCTTGGGGGTAGAAGCTGTTGAGAAGCCTTTTGGACCTAGACTTGGCGCTATGACTAGGGTGGCTGGAGTCTTTGACAATTTTTAGGGCCTTCCTCTGACACCGCCTGGTATAGAGGTCCTGGATGGCAGGAAGCTTGGCCCCAGTGATGTACTGGGCCGTACGCACTACCCTCTGTAGTGCCTTGCGGTCGGAGGCCGAGCAGTTGCCATACCAGTCAGGATGCTCTTGATGGTGCAGCTGTAGAATTTGTTAGGATCTGAGGACCCATGCCAAATCTTTTCAGTCTCCTGAGGGGGAATAGGCTTTGTCGTGCCCTCTTCACGACTGTCTTGGTGTGTTTGGACCATGATAGTTTGTTGGTGATGTGGACACCAAGGAACTTGAAGCTCTCAACCTGCTCCACTACAGCCCCGTCGATGAGAATGGGGGCGTGCTCGGTCCTCCTTTCCTGTAGTACACAATCATCTCCTTTGTCTTGTGCTGCTGGAAACAATTTAATTACGCTTTTTTGCAGACGTTAACCAACACCGGCCATATGCATGAATCTGCAGGTAGCTAACCAACCAGGTTCAATGTTAGCGAGCTAACATTAGGCTATAGTTAGCTAAGCAAATGGCTCTGAGATACGAATAATAAGGTCATACAAGTAACGTTAGCTAGCGAGCCAGTCACCTAACGTTTGCTAGCCAGCTAGGTAAACTTGAACCATAATCACAACTCATGACGTTACTACCCTGCATGAATCTGCAGGTAGCTAACCAACCAGGCTCAACGTTAGCTATCATGAATCTGCAGGTAGCTAACCAACCAAGTTCAATGTTAGCTAGCTAACATTTAGGCTATAGCTAGCTAAGTAAATGGCTCTTTCTGTCAAAATTAGAAACATGTAATATCTGAAAATGTAGCTAGCTAGACTATCTTACCCGTATACATAATTCATGGATGGACGCGTCCTTAGCTATCATACTCAAATTCCACAGACTTTAAAACTCGGTCCTCCAGAAAGTGGAGGGCAACACTTATGCAGTTTTAATACACGATACATAAAAATAATAGCCGGCTTAGACAGGATTACCTAGACATACTGACCAGCTCAAATATACAGAAGCGTGCTTTTTTTATATACCAATCCAAACTCATCTCTCGGCATGTCCAGCCCACTCATTATCTCAACCAATCATGGCAAGCGGGAAGGTTGCTCTCTTTATCTGTGGCTTAAGCAACTAGGCTCGTAATTTAACAGTTGTAGTTTCCTGAAACGGGTTACATATGGGTAAGCCTGGGGAAGTTCATGGCAGAAAAATAGCTAAATAGGGTGGAATTAAATGCCTTTTGTCGGCGGAGCTCCAATAGTGACCACTAGATGAGTGTCGTAGGTATTTGTGGTCCAGCAAAATTAATGCAGTTATATACAATCACAAACATTACATGAAATTACATTTCATAACACTTTTCAAAACACATTAAGTGTGTACCCTCAGGCCACTACTCTACTACCACATATCTACAACACAAAATACATGTGTATGTAGAGTGGTGTGTTAGCATATGTATGTGTGTGTGTCTGTGCCTGTGTGTGTTTCTTCAGTCACTTTGTTCCATAAGGTGTGTATATATATATTTTTTTATCTGATTCAACTGCTTGCATTAGTTACCTGATGTGGAATAGAGTTCCATGTAGCCATGGCTCGTAGTACTGTGCGCCTCCCATAGTCTGTTCTGGACTTGGGGACTGTGAAGAGACCTCTGGTGGCATGTCTTGTGGTGTATGCATGGGTGTCCAAGCTGTGTGCTACTAGTTTAAACAGACACCTCGGGACATTCAGCATGTCAACACAAAAACAAGTAGTGATGAAGTCAATCTCTCCTCTAATTTGAGCAATGATAGATTGAAATGCATATTATTAATGTTTGCTCTCTGTGTACATTTAAGGCCCAGCCACGCTGCCCTGTTTTGAGCAAATTGTAATTTTCCTAAGTCCCTCTTTGTGGCACATGACCACACGACTAGACAGTAGTCCAGATGCGACAAAACTAGGGCCTGTAGGACCTGCCTTGTTGATATTGTTGTTGAGAAGGCAGAGCAGGGCTTTTATTATGGACGGACTTCTCCCCATCTTAGCTTCTGTTGTATTAACATGTTTTGACCATGACTGTTTACAATCCAGGGTTACTCCAAGCAGTTTAGTCTCCTCAGCTTGCTCAATTTCCACATTATTCATTACAAGATTTAGTTGAGGTTTAGGGTTTAGTGAATGATTTCCCCCAAATACAATGCTTTTAGTTTTTATAAATATTTAGGACTAACTTATTTCTTGCCAATAATTCTGAAACGGACTGCATCTCTTTGTTAAGTGTTGCAGTGATTTCAGTCGCTGTAGTAGCTGACGTGTATAGTGTTGAGCCACCCGCATACATAGACACACTGGCTTTACTCAAAGACTAGACAGCTGCCTAGACAGCCATCCTGGGGAATGCCTGATTCTACCTGGATTATGTTGGAGAGGCTTCAGTTAAAGAACCCCCTCTGTGCTCTGTTAGACAGGTAACTCTTTATCCACAATATAGCAGGGGGTGTAAAGCCATAACACATACATTTTTCCAGCAGCAGACTATGATCGATAATGTCAAAAGCCGCATTGAAGTCTAACAAAACTCCCACAATCTTTTTATTATCAATTTGTCTCAGCCAATGATCAGTCCTTTGTGTAAGTGCCGTGCATGTTGAATGCCCTTCCCTATAACCGTGCTGAAAGTCTGTTGTCAATTTGTTTACTGTGAAATAGTATTGTGTCTGGTCAGCAGTGCATGGCGATTCTTTTTACATTCTATGGTGAGGATTGCCAGAAATCGCAGATTAAAACCCCATCAAAATATGCTGATGTATTTCGATTTTGTGTACAAATCTAACTTAAATCAAATCAAATGTTATTGGTTGCGTACACATATTTTACAGATGTTATAGATGTTGTAGCGAAATGCTTATGTTTCTAGCTCCAACAGCACAGTAATACATAACAAGACAAAACAATCACAAATATAAAAGAAGGAAATATTTGTCATATTTATATTCAGCGAGTCCAGAATATAAATATGTATAGTATTACACATATTTTGTTGTGTTACAGCCTGAATTCAAAATGGATTCAAAAAATTTTTTGATGACAGTGAAACATATTTTTTGACATTTTAGCAAATTTACTGAAAATGAAATACGGAAATATCTCATTTACATGTATTCACACCCTTTGTCGATGTACCTTTGGCAGTGATTACAGCTGTGAATCATTCTGGGTAAGTCATTTTCAACATTTGCCCATTATTCTTTTCAAAAATGTTCAAGCTCTTTCAAATTGGTTGTTGATCATTGCTTGACATCCATTTTCAGGTCTTGCCATAGATTTTCAAGTAGATTTAAGTCAAAACGGTAACTCAGCCACTCAGGAACATTCACTGTTTTCTTGGTAAGCAACTCCAGTGTAGATTTGGCCTTGTGTTTTAGGTTATTGTCCTGCTGAAAGGTGAATTCATCTTCCAGTGTCTGGTGGAAAGAAGACTGAACCAGGTTTTCCTCTAGTATTTTGCATGTGCTTAGCTCCATTCCATTTATTTTTTATCCTGAAAAACTAGCCAGTCCTTAATGATTACAAGCATACCCATAACATGATGCAGCCATCACTATTCTTAAAAATATGGAGAGTGGTACTCAGTAATGTGTTGTATTGTACACTTTGTATGCAGGACAAAAAGTTAATTGCTTTGCCAAATTCTTTGCAGTAATACGTTTTTGACGCCACTTGGGTACACTGCAGAATCCACCGAGAGGCTTCTGCTGCCAAGGGAATGCCTAACAGCTTGAAAGACGTTTTGGGCACTAGTTAAAATGGTTAACTTTGTTAAAGCAAGGCCCCTGAACTCTTGTGTATTTTCTGCATTATGCAATGATATGGACAGCGACGAATGTGACACTTTTACAACATACAGAAGTGCGCTGGTTATCAAGGGGCAAAGTATTGACACGTTTTTTTGAATTGAGAGACAAGCTTAAAGTTTTCTTTACTGACCATCATTTTCACTTGTCTGACTGCTTGCATGGTGACGAGTTTCTCACATGACTGGCCTATCTGGGTGATGATTTTTCTCGCCTGAATGATCTGAATCTAGGATTACAGGGACTCTCCCCAACTATATTCAATGTGCAGGACAAAAATTGAGGCTATGATTAAGAAGTTGGAGCTCTTCTATGTCTGCATTAACAAGGACAACACACAGGTCTTTCCATCATTGTATGATTTTTTGTGTGCAAATGAACTCAAGCTTACGGACAATGTCAAATGTGATATAGCGAAGCACCTGAGTGAGCTCGGTGCGCAATTACGCAGGTACTTTCCTGAAACGGACGACACAAACAAACTGGATTCGTTATCCCTTTCATGCCCTGCCTCCAGTCCACTTACCGATATCTAAACAAGAGAGCCTCATCGAAATTGCAACAAGCGGTTCTGTGAAAATGGAATTTAATCAGAAGCCACTGCCAGATTTCTGGATAGGGCTGCGCTCAGAGTATCCTGCCTTGTCAAATCTGGCTGTTAAGACACTGATGCCCTTTGCAACCACGTATCTATGTGAGAGTGGATTCTCGGCCCTCACTAGCATGAAAACTAAATACAGGCACAGACTCTGTGTGGAAAATGATTTAAGACTGAGACTCTCTCCAATATAACCCAACATTGCAGAGTTATGTGCATCCTTTCAAGCACACCCTTCTCCTTAACCTGTGGTGAGTTATTCACAATTTTTGATGAACAAATAAGGTTTTATATGAAATAAATAAATAGCCAAATTATTGATTATTATTATTTGTGCCCAGGTCCTATAAGAGTTCTTTGTCACTTCCTATAAGCCGGGTTGTGACAAGAACTCATTCTTATGTTTAATAAATGTATCGTATAGTGTTTGTGTGGCAGGTTTACAATGGTGGCAAAAAAACAACATTTGAGTGCTCTGACCCTGGTGCTAGAGGGGGTACGCAGCTGGAGGTTCAATCTTTGAAGGGGAACGGGTCTATAAAAACATTGGGAACCACTGATGTAGACTACCTGAGAGCATTGGCTAGAGCCCATGTGCCAAGACCAGAGTAGGCACATTTATTTATTTATTCGGTACATGGAAACTTAAGCGAAAAACTACAGTTTGTGTGCTGTCATCACGCACTGGTTTTTAATCTGCAACAAGAGCTGTGCGTGATGACGTAGTGCACACACAATGGTGGAAACAAACTTGTTTCAGAATAAACATCTGTGTACTTCCCTATAGTGAGTGTCTCTCCTCTGTGGGCAGATGGATTCACACCTACTATATCTAGTCTGAGAAAGAGCTGACTCAACATGTGGGTGGGTATACACTTGTCAGTTACTGAAAGGTGCTAGATGCGCCCAGCTTGCTTTACAAGCCAGCTCAATGTGACGTGAAATGTGGAGAAAATAGTTAAGTCTATGGACTAGTGTACTTTTCAAACAGGACCTTTGAGCCTTCAAATATGATTTGCTTTGTCTATACTCTCTCCTCACAGTCAAAGTCATGACATCCTTTTAGGTTGAGCGTGTCATGGGCCCTGTACCACAGACTTAATCACACATGACGATCAAAGGTCTGCTACAGCAGACTGTCAACTCTTCGTCATTTTAGATTTTTCCGGTATTATTCTAAACCTCAAATACCTCACTGTCAGATATCATTGGTATTCTTGAAAAGCTGACATCAGCTTAATGTGATTTCCTGAAGTTACAACAGAAGATGATTTCAAGCAGCAATGTATTCCCTATGAGCAAATTGATTAACATATTTTTCTCACTTGGTTGGGCCCACACACACTTTGATTACCATGCTCTTTTACCAACAAACACCGGCAACATCTTCCTACGTTGGCATGATGTGGGTCTTGTCTAGTCAACAAACGAGGCTGGCATATGTCCCAATCCTGCCGCATGCCTACGGCGCATAGAAACCTGAATCAGTAAAAAGCCACACCTGCTGGGTGTTTGTTCTTGCTGAATAAGCCATTGGGAGACGTTAAAAGTAAATTGCTCACTATTTTAACAGATGTATGGCCTGTTTATTTCATTCCTGTGGTGCTTTTGCTATGCAGCTATGGTCTATCTATATAGATACAGCTATGGTCTATACAGCTATGGTCTATCTATATAGATACAGCTATGGTCTATACAGCTATGGTCTATCTATATAGATACAGCTATGGTCTATCTATATAGATACAGCTATGGTCTATCTATATAGATACAGCTATGGTCTATCTATATAGATACAGCTATGGTCTATCTATATAGATACAGCTATGGTCTATACAGCTATGGTCTATCTATATAGATACAGCTATGGTCTATACAGCTATGGTCTATCTATATAGATACAGCTATGGTCTATACAGCTATGGTCTATCTATATAGATACAGCTATGGTCTATCTATATAGATACAGCTATGGTCTATCTATATAGATACAGCTATGGTCTATCTATATAGATACAGCTATGGTCTATCTATATAGATGCAGATATGGTCTATCTATATAGATGCAGATATGGTCTATACAGCTATGGTCTATACAGCTATGGTCTATGCAGCTATGGTCTATACCGCTATAGTCTATACAGCTATGGTCTATCTATATAGATGCAGCTATGGTCTATGCAGCTATGGTCTAGACTGCTATGGTCTATACCGCTATAGTCTATACAGCTATGGTCTATACAGCTATGGTCGATCTATATAGATACAGCTATGGTCGATCTATATAGATGCAGATATGGTCTATACAGCTATGGTCTATACAGCTATAGTCTATACAGCTATGGTCTATCTATATAGATACAGCAATGGTCTGTACAGCTGTAGTCTATACAGCTATGGTCTGTACAGCTGTAGTCTATACAGCTATGGTCTATACAGCTATGGTCTATACAGCTATGGTCTATGCAGCTATGGTCTATACAGCTATGGTCGATCTATATTGATGCAGCTATGGTCTATGCAGCTATTGTCTAGACTGCTATGGTCTATACCGCTATAGTCTATACAGCTATGGTCTATACAGCTATGGTCGATCTATATAGATACAGCTATGGTCGATCTATATAGATGCAGATATGGTCTATACAGCTATGGTCTATACAGCTATAGTCTATACAGCTATGGTCTATCTATATAGATACAGCAATGGTCTGTACAGCTGTAGTCTATACAGCTATGGTCTGTACAGCTGTAGTCTATACAGCTATGGTCTATACAGCTATGGTCTATACAGCTATGGTCTATGCAGCTATGGTCTATACAGCTATGGTCGATCTATATTGATGCAGCTATGGTCTATGCAGCTATTGTCTATGCAGCTATGGTCTATACAGCTATGGTCTATCTATATAGATACAGCTATGGTCTATGCAGCTATGGTCTATACCGCTATAGTCTATACAGCTATGGTCTATACAGCTATGGTCTATCTATATAGATACAGCAATGGTCTGTACAGCTGTAGTCTATACAGCTATAGTCTATACATCTATGGTCTATACATCTATGGTCTATACAGCTATGGTCTATGCAGCTATGGTCTATACCGCTATAGTCTATACAGCTATGGTCTATCTATATAGATGCAGCTATTGTCTATGCAGCTATGGTCTATACAGCTATGGTCTATCTATATAGATACAGCTATGGTCTATGCAGCTATGGTCTATGCAGCTATGGTCTATGCAGCTATGGTCTATACCGCTATGGTCTATACAGCTAAAGTCTATACAGCTATGGTCTATACAGCTATGGTCGATCTATATAGATACAGCTATGGTCTATACAGCTATGGTCTATCTATATAGATGCAGATATGGTCTATACAGCTATAGTCTATACAGCTATGGTATATACAGCTATGGTCTATACAGCTATGGTCTATACAGCTATGGTCTATACAGCTATGGTCTATCTATATAGATACAGCAATGGTCTGTACAGCTGTAGTCTATACAGCTATAGTCTATACAGCTATAGTCTATACATCTATGGTCTATACATCTATGGTCTATACAGCTATGGTCTATGCAGCTATGGTCTATACCGCTATAGTCTATACAGCTATGGTCTATCTATATAGATGCAGCTATTGTCTATGCAGCTATGGTCTATACAGCTATGGTCTATCTATATAGATACAGCTATGGTCTGTACAGCTATGGTCTATACAGCTATGGTCTATACAGCTATGGTCTATCTATATAGATGCAGCTATGGTCTATGCAGCTATGGTCTATACCGCTATAGTCTATACAGCTATGGTCTATACAGCTGTGGTCGATACAGCTATGGTCTATCTATGTAGATACAGCTATGGTCTATCTATATAGATGCAGATATGGTCTATACAGCTATGGTCTATACAGCTATGGTCTATACAGCTATGGTCTATCTATATAGATACAGCTATGGTCTATGCCGCTATGGTCTATACCGCTATGGTCTATACCGCTATAGTCTATACAGCTATGGTCTATACAGCTATGGTCTATCTATATAGATACAGCTATGGTCTATCTATATAGATGCAGATATGGTCTATACAGCTATGGTCTATACAGCTATGGTCTATCTATATAGATACAGCAATGGTCTGTACAGCTATGGTCTATACCGCTATAGTCTATACAGCTATGGTCTATACAGTTATGGTCTATCTATATAGATACAGCTATGGTCTGTACAGCTATGGTCTATACCGCTATGGTCTGTACAGCTATGGTCTAGCTATGGTCTATACAGCTATGGTCTATACAGCTATTGTCTAGCTAGGTATGTACAGCTAGTCTCTACAGCTATGGTCTGTACAGCTGTCTATACAACTGTGGTCTATACAGCTATGGTCTAGCTATGGTCTATACAGCTATGGTCTGTACAGCTAGTCTATACAACTGTGGTCTATACAGCTATGGTCTAGCTATGTCTATACAGCTATGGTCTGTACAGCTAGTCTATACAACTGTGGTCTATACAGCTATGGTCTAGCTATGTGTATACAGCTATGGTCTAGCTATGTCTACAGCTATGGTCTATACAGGCAATAGTGAAACTGTAGCTTGCATCCTGTGATCTCCACATATCCAATGAGAGGAGAAGCTAAAATATGATATTTTCAAAAAGAGAAATCTTCTGATTTATCTTTGGATTAATGCATAGAATAGTGATAACTCACTGGGCACAGACATCAATTCAACATCTATTCCACTTTGGTTCAACATCATTCCATTGAAATGACGTAGAAACAATGTTGATTCAACCAGTGTGTGCCCAGTGGGATGGGTTTAATTTGGTATCTTGACGTTGTTTCTCAACACTGTATTTCCCCCTTTTCTGTGCACGGTGCATGTGGCTTCCACCAAAGCGGAAGTTATAGACAGTGATGCAGGCTGATGAGTAGAGCAGATCAAATGTCAGATATAGAGGGGGAAGTGTGTTTTATCACAACAGGAGTCACATGCAAAGTCACATGCTAGTCAAAAAAATACTTTTTGTTTTGAGTCAATAGGTATTCAACCTCTTTGTTATGGCAAGACTCAATATGTTCAGGAGTAAACATTTGTTTATCAAGTCACATAATATGTTGCATGGACTCAGTGTGCAATAATAGTGTTTAACATGATTTTTGAATGACTACCTCATCTCTGTATCCCACACATACAATTATCTGTAAGGTCTCACAGTCGAGATGTGAATTTCTAACACAGATTCAACGACAAAGACCAAGGAGGTTTTCCAATGCCTCGCAAAGAAGGGCACCTATTGGTAGATGGGTAAAAAAAGCAGACACTGAATATCCCTTTGAGCATGGTGAATTTATTAATTACAGATATTTCTATACTGTCTCTACACACCATCATATACAGTGCCTTCAGAAAGTATTCACACCCCTTGACTTTTTCCAAATGTTGTTATGTTACAGCCTGAATTTAAAATGGATAAAAATGTTGATTTTCTTTGGTCACTGGCATACACACAATACCCCATAACGTTAAAGAGGAATTATATTTATATTTAGAAATTAATAAATAAGTATTCAACCCCTTGGTTATGGCAAGCCTACAATAAGTAGGAGTAAACATTTGTTTAACAAGTCACATAATATGTTGCATGGACTCTGTGTGCAATAATAGTGTTTAACATGATTTTTGAATGACTACCTCATCTCTGTACCTCACACGTACAATTATCTGTAAGGTCCCTCAGTCGAGCAGTGAATTTCAAACACAGATTCAACCACAAAGACCAGGGAGGTTTTACAATGCCTCGCAAAGAAGGGCACCTATTGGCAGATGGATAAAAGACATTGAATATCCCTTTGAGCATGGTGAAGTTATTAATTACACTTTGGATGGTGTATCAATACACCCAGTCACTACAAAGATACAGGGGTCTTTCCTAACTCACTTGCTGGAGAGGAAGGAAACCTCTCAGGGATTTCACCACGAGGCCAATGGTGACTAAGAATTTAATGGCTGTGAAAGGAGAAGTGAGAAGTTGGAGTTACTCCACAATACTAACCTAATTGACAGAGTGAAAAGAAGGAAGCCTGTACAGAATACACATTTTCCAAAACATGCATCCAGTTTTCAACAAGGCAAAACGTATTACTGCAAAGAATGTGGCAAAGCAATTAACTTTTTGTCCTGAATACAAAGTGTTACTGTATGTTTGGGGCAAATCCAATATAACACATTACTGAGTACCACTCCATATTTTTAAGAATAGTGGTGGCTGCATCATGTTATGGGTATGCAATCATTAAGGACTGGGTAGTTTTTCAGGATAAAAAATAAACAGAATGGAAAAATGGCTTTGCAATGCCAAAATTCTAGAGGAAAACCTGGTTCAGTCGTCTTTCCACCAGACAGAGACAAATTCACCTTTCAGCAGGACAATAACCTAAAACACAAGGCCAAATCTACACTAGAGTTACTGGCCAAGAAAACAGTGAATGTTACTGAGTGGCTGAGTTACAGTTTTGACTTAAATCTACTTGAAAATCTATGGTAAGACATGAAAGTGGTTGTCTAGCGATGATCAACAACTAATTTGAAAGAGCTTGAACATTTTTGAAAAGAATAATGGGCAAATGTTGCACAATCCAGTTGTGGAAAGCTCTTAGAGACTTACCCAGAATGACTCACAGCTGTAATCGCTGCCAAAGTATTGACTCAGTGGTGTGAGTAATTATGTCAATGATCAATTGAATCCATTTTGAATTCAGGCTGTAACACAAAAAAATGTGGAATAAGTCAGTACTGTAATCAAGGAGTACCGGTACAGAGTCAATGTGCAGGGGTACGAGGTAGCTTTTTATTTATTTAATTTAACCTTTTTTTAACTAGGCAAGTCAATTAAGAACAAATTCTTGTTTACAATGACAGCCTACCAAGAGGCAAAAGGCCTCCAGCAGGGATGGGGACTGGGATATATATATATTTATATTTTTAAGTAGGAAAAAACACATCACGACAAGAGACACCACAACACTACATAAAGAGAGACACCACAACACTACATAAAGAGAGACCTAAGACAACAACATAGCATGGCAGCAACACATTACAACACAGCATGACAGCAACACATGACAACACAGCATGGTAGCAACACACCGTGACGACAATACGGGAGCAACACAACATGGTACAAACGTTGTTAGGCACAGACAACAGCACAAAGGACAAAAAGGTAGAGACAACATTACATCACGTGAAGCAGCCACATGTATCAGTAAGAGTGTCTTTGAATGTAAAGATGGAGATAAAACTGTCCAGTTTGAGTGTTTTATGCAGCTCGTTCCAGTCGCTAGCTGCAGCGAACTTAAAAGAGGAGGGACCTTTAACAGAATGTGACTGGCAGAACGGGTGTTGTATGTGGAGGATGAGGGCTGAAGTAGTTATCTCAGATAGAGGGGAGTGAGGCCTTATTTTATAAATAAGCATCAACCAAATCTGATGGCCGAATGGTAAAGAACATCTAGCCGCTTGAGAAGCGGCTAGATGTTAAGGACAGAGAAAGCTTGTTGGACACTTAGAAAGCTTTGTTGTAGAGCTTTCGACACAAAATCCGGGGAGGGCCAGCTGACTGCATCATCTGCATATAAATGGTTGAGAGAGCTTCCTACTGCCTGAGCTATGTTGTTGATGTAAATTCAAGAGCGTGGGGCTTAGGATCGAGCCTTGGGGTACTCCATTGGTGACAGGCAGTAGCAGAGACAGCAGATGTTCAGTCTTTACACACTGCACTCTTTGAGAGAGGTAGTTAGCGCCAGGCCAAAGACTCCTCAGAGACACCAATACTCCTTAGCTGACCCACATGAAAGGAATGGTCTTTGGCCAAGTCAATTAAAATAGCAGCAAAAAATTGCTTAGAATCAAGGGCAATGGTGACATAATTTAGGACCACCACCTTTGGAAGATCTGTCTTGCTGAAAAAGGTTATAACCAGAAAGGTTAACATCAGTGTTCAGAACAGTCTTTCTTAACCCTGTCTTAGTAATGACCGACACATCTGGATCGGAGCTGTGAATCCACACCTTCAATTGACACACTTTAACAGAAATCAGTGAAACAGAAATCCGAGCACAAGTCAGAATTGCGGATCCACTCACTTACATTTGACTGTGCATCAGATGTACAGCAATTTCATCAGGTAACATGAGTGAACAGCCGGCGAGAGGTGGTTAGAATAGGATGGGAGGCTAAGAGTCTGTGTAACCAATAAAGAGTCAGAGTTGCGAGTGTGGGAACAAGCATTGTCTGTCCCACGGTCGGGTAAACAAGTAAGTTCATAGTCAACAAAGCGCGCAGGAGTCATGAAGCAAATAGCAAAGCACAAAATCGAATGGCTTGGGGCTAGCCATTGTAAGTTCAACGAGGGAATATGTACATGTAGGTAGGGGTAAAAGTGACTAGGCTAATAAAATAGATAATAAACAGAGTAGCAGCAACGTGTGTGAAAGAGTGTGTGTGAGTGTTGCTTCAAAATGCATGTGTGTGTGTGTGTGTGTGTGTTTGAGCATATGTATTGTGTGTGTGTGTGTGTGAGACAGTGTAGTATATGTGAGTGTGTAGGTAGAGTCCAGTGAGTGTGTATAGAGCCAGTGCAAAAAAAAAGGGGTCAATGCTAATAGTCCAGGTAGCCATTTGTTCAGCAGTCTTATGGCTTGGGGGTAGAAGCTGTTCAGGAGCCTTTTAGTCCCAGACATGGTGCTCCGGTGCCGCTTGCCATACGGTAGCAGAGAGAACCTTCTATGACTTGGGTGGCTGGAGTCTTTGACAATTTTTAGGGCCTTCCTCTGACACCACCTGGTATATAGGTCCTGAATGTCAGGGAGCTCAGCCACAGTGATTTACTGGGCCATACGCAGTTGCCATACCAGGCAGGGATGCAGCCAGTCAAGATGCTCCCAATGGTGCAACTGTATATCGTTTTGAGGATCTGAGGGCCCAAGCCAAATCTTTTCAGCCTCCTGAGGGGGAGGAGGTGTTGTCGTGGCCTCTTCATGACTGTGTTGGTGTGTTTACACCATGATAGGTCTTTAGCGATGTGGGCACCGAGGAACTTTAAGCTCTCTGCCCATTCCACTACAGCCCTGTCGATGTGAATGGGGGTATGCTCGACCCTCCATTTTCTGTAGTCTACGATGAGCTACTTTGTCTTGCTGACGTTGAAGGAGCGATTGTTGTCCTGGCATCAATGCCAGGTCTCAGACCTCCTCACCATAGACTGTCTCATCGTCTGTAGTCAATGAACAGCATTCTCACATAGGTGTTCCGTTTGTCCAGGTGGGAAAGGACAGTGTGGAGTGCAATAGATATTGCGTCATCTGTGGATCTGTTGTATTTGGTCCAGGGTGTCTGGGATGATGGTGATCCATGACCAGCCTTTCAAAGAATTTCATGGCTACAGATGTGAGTGTTATGGGGCGATAGTCATTTAAACAGGTTACCTTGGCGTTCTTGGGCACAGGAACTGTGGAGGTCTGCTTGATACATGTAGGTGTTACAGACTGGGTCAGGGAGAGGTTGAAAATGTCAGTGAAGACACATGCCAGCTGGTAATTAATCTTGCCTTGCGGCCTTGTGATTGTCGACCTGTTTAAAGTTCTTACTCATATCGGCTATGGAGAGCTTTTTTTGTTGTGTTGTCCCCATTTCTCACTCTCCCTCACACACACACACACACACACACACACACACACACACACACACACACACACACACACACACACACACACACACACACACATCCGTTTCCTCTCACTAGTGAGGAGGGCCCCACCACTGACTCTGAGGTGCTGGGACTCATGTGAGATCATGCACCATAAGGTAAAACATACTGAAATGTGAACTAGATGGGCTACTGTACTACAATGTGCTATAGCAGCACTGGCCACAGTCAGATTAGCTTGACAAGGTGAGGGTGATCGAGTCGGATAAACACTGTTCAGGACAGCTCAACCAAACCAGTAAAGAATATGTCTTCTTGTATTCCAAAAGGATGCTCAGTGAGTCCAAAGTTCCTTGAACATCGAGCACCTGTCACTGATCACTAAAGAAAACAGGCAATAATACCCTTTTCAGATGATTCATCTGTCTCTTTGTGCCTGTAGCTGTGGAGCAGTCTGGGGGGAAGGGCATCGTCCCAGGGAAGACCAGGAGAAGTCCACTACAGACCCTCTACAACGGAGACCAGGTGACTAGCTTTAGAATGGCCCCATTCTATCATGCCTTGAGTGCGTGATGTTGATGTGTAAGTGTATCCAGATGTGACACACAGGACATTTAACTTAACAAAGCATCGATCTTAGAGAACCACTTTGACACATTTTATTTGGTTAACACATATATGATTTCTCAACAAAATATTGTTGTCGGGTAGCCTTTGGTCTCTGAACTGAATTACTGCTGCTGTACATTAAACATTGTTACATCATACTACGTACCAGCTGCCTTTTTCTTTAACTTAAACTTTTTCTTCACGCATTACTGCAAGGCTGAGTTGAGTTAATTTGATTTGACTTAGAAGTTACGGTCCTTAGTGGTTACTATAAAAACAGTTCTTCCTCAGAGAGACAAAGCTCTCTTTTTCAGCTCCAATATCCAAAGTCTCAGGAATCTGGTGTATGCTGAGTGATACTGTCTCTCTCTCTCTCTCTCTCTCTCTTTCTCTCTCTCTCTTTCTCTCTCTTTCTCTCTCTCTCTTTCTCTCTCTTTCTCTCTCTTTCTCGCATTCTCTCTCTCTCTCTTTCTCTCTTTCTCTCTCGCATTCCCTCTCTATCTCTCTCTCTCTCTCTCTTTCTCTCTCTCTTTTTCTCTCTCTTTCTCTCGCATTCCCTCTCTTTCTCTCTCTCTCTCTCTCTCTCTTGCACTCCCTCTCTCTCTTTCTCTCTCTCACACAGAGGGCAGTTAGTTTGGTGCTGCTGATGCAACTCATCTTATCCGTTGTGTTCTTTTTCTCTTGGACTCCGTCCACCTGGCACAGTGGGTCAGCAAAGCACCATGCCCCATCCTTGATCCTTCCATTCCTCTCACATTGCTAAAATCAAGCCATCTCTTTTGCCTCTCTTTATTATAACGTTAAACACTTTGTCTCTTGCGTGTGACTAGTGCCACAGCCTGTCTACTGGGAAACACAGTGTATGGCCTTGATGTTGCAATGCCAATCCCAGTTCATTTTACTAATCCGACAAGATAATGAAAACACTGACAGTTGGGCACGATTGTTTTAGTCAGAGGATGTGGCTACATGAAGATGTCAGATATTTCATCCCTATTGAGTGTTGACCTTGGATGTCCCCTCTTCTCTCTGTGACTGTAGTTGGATTTGTCTGCAGTGCAGGCGTCTCTGCGTGGTCGGCGAGAGCTGCTGGAGGAGGCGTGTCTCACCCACACCAAGAAGCGGCGGGTGTTGACCCCAGACGACCTTCGCCACCTCATCGTGGACGATAAGCATGGTCTGCTGTACTGCTACGTCCCCAAGGTGGCCTGCACCAACTGGAAACGTGTCTTCATGGTCCTGACGGGGGACGGACGCTACCACGAGCCCCTAGCCATCCCCGCCAACGAGGCCCACGTGGCAGGCAACCTGCGCACACTGTCCGAGTACTCCACCTCCGAGATCAACCGCCGTCTGCGCAGCTACATGAAATTCATCTTTGTGCGGGAGCCCTTCGAGAGGCTAGTGTCGGCATACCGCAACAAGTTCACCCGCAGCTACAACACGGCCTTCCACAAGCGCTACGGCACCAAGATCATCCGCCGGCACCGGCCCCACCCCCAGCCGGAGGCGCTGGAGCAGGGCAACAACGTCTCATTCCAGGAGTTTGTGTACTACCTGGTGGATCCCCGCACACAGAGAGAGGAGCCCTTCAACGAGCACTGGGAGCGGATCCACTCACTGTGCCACCCCTGCCTCATCCACTACGACGTGGTGGGGAAGTATGAGACTCTGGAGCAGGACTCCCGCTCTGTGCTGCGGCTGGCCGGCGCTGACGAGGAGGTCCGCTTCCCCACCTCAGGCAAGAGCACCAGGACCAACGGAGACATGGCAGCTCAGTTCTTCCAAAACATCAGCCCCTTTTACCAAAAGAAGCTGTACAACCTTTACCGCATGGACTTCCTGCTCTTCAATTACTCCAACCCAGAGTACTTGAAGACTAGATGAGGGCGGCTCTCTCCATGTCAGCTGGAGATTTAGTAATCAATCTGTTTGACTCTGTCATTTGTAATCAATCTGGGTGTGTACAACTTGTAATCAATGTTCCAGATGTTATTTATAAGTGCCTGTAAGTGGGGGGAATCACTGTATTGTTAGAGGTTTATGGGCATGGGTGGCTGACCTAGGAGGTGCTATATCTTTCTTTAATCCTCATGTGACCTAGATAAGAGAGAAGCAGGTTCTTCTTGTACAAATCAATGTGTCGAGGGTTGTAGAGAACTTGTTGTGTGTATCACAGAATCACTCTACTATGCCTTCCTCTTTATTTATACAATTGTACGAGTATTTATTGTGAATATAGACTGAGTCATGGACAGAACAAATCTAATTAATGCATTTCTTTCTGCTTGTACAATACAGCATGTTTCCTTGGCTCTTGCGCGTCTTCTATAGCCAAAATGTTCCTCTGGGGATAAAGGGTGTCATAAAACGTACATAAACCACCAAAGAAAAGAAAGCATAGTCCACAAATAAAAAGAAAGAAAGAAACCCAATAAAAATAAGACATTTACTCTCTAATGACAGAAGAATGAGGTTTGCACAGACTCAATACTGTATGAATTTAACCAGTTTAAATGGTATATCTTACTTTTTTTTTTTAAATGTATAAACCACGAAGTCCTCATTCGTACCGTACCATGTCACAACATTCCCACATTATAAAATAATTGCCTCCATTTTGGTGTCTTGAAAGTCACCTGTTCATTGATGTTACTTAAGCCACAGTTGATAGTAAAAATGTACTGATAAACAATGTATGCTGGTTATATAAAGCCTGGCAGGCAGAATGACTGCAGATTGGGAGTTAATGACAGAAATGGCACATGTTCCGTTTCGAAGAGTCACCCCTTTATTTAGCTCACGTCAGACTGAGCAAACAGTGCATAGCTGTGGTTTGGGCCAAGGCTTCCCCTCGTCAGAGCACTCCTTGTTGAACTGTGGACAGCCACCTAGGGCTAACTACCTACCTACAGGGGCACTACATGTTAAAACCAGGTAGGCCTTCTGGTAAAAAAACTAATATTTATAGCATGCTTACAAGTGCAATATTTGTATTGACTTGACTATGAGGACAATATATACAATTTGTTTTTGTGCCTGTTGATATTATGCCTCATTGCAACCTTTTGTGACAAATGTTGTCCATAACAACAGTATATTTACCTTGCTGGCAAATACTGTAAACAATATTTATTTGAATCAACGAAAGCTATAGACTATGTGTTGAGGTAGCAGTGGTGTGGAGGACATGTTCTTATGTTGGAAATACTTTAGAACTTTCAAATTGCTGACTTGAAATAGAAGTAGCCTCTCCTAAGACTTTTTCAAGTTTATTTGTCACATGCACAGGATACAGCAGGTGTAAGCTCTTTCCCAACAACGCAGTATTCAGTATCAAGGTGAGTGGAAATATTATAAAGGAGTAAAATACAGTACTAATATAAAGTAAGAAAACACGAGAATGCAAGTATATATACAGCGTCAGTGCTAGTACCGTAATTACAATGTCCAGGAGTACTAGAGTAATTGAGGTAGATACAGGGCTTTCGAGTATTCAGACCCCTTCCCTTTTTCCAAATGTTACGTTACAGGATTAAATAAAAATGGATAAAATTAAATAAAAATCCTCATCAATCTAACTTATTTAAAAAAAACTAAGCAGAAATACCTTATTTAAATAAATATTCAGACCCTTGGCTATGAGACTCAATTGAGCTCAGGTGCATCCTGTTTCCATTGATCATCCTTGAGATTTCTACAACTTGATTGGAGTCCGCCTGTGGTAAATTTGATTGATTGGACCTGATTTGGAAAGGCACACACCTGTCTATATAAGGTCCCACAGTTGACTGTGCATGTCAGAGCAAAAACCAAGCCATGAGGTCGAAGGAATTGTCTGTAGAGCTCAGAGACTTATTGTGTCGAGGCACAGATCTAGGGAAAGTTACCTAACACTTTCAGCAGAATTGAAGGTCAGCAAGAACACTGTGGCCTCCATCATGAACAACCATCTCTGCAGCACTCAACCAATTCAGCCTTTATGGTAGAGTGGCCAGATGGAAGCCACTCTTCAGTAAAAGGCACATGACAGCTTGCTTGAAGTTTGCCAAAAGGCACCTAAAGGACTCCAAGATTGAACTCTTTGGCCTGAATGCCAAGCGTCACGTCTGGAGGAAACCTGGCACCTGCCTACGGTGAAGCATGGTGGTGGCAGCATCATGCTGTGGGGATGTTGTTCAGCAGCAGAGACTTGGAGGCTAGTCAGGATTGAGGGAAAGATGAACGGAGCAAAGTACAGAGAGATCCTTGATGAAAACCTGCTCCAGAGCGCTCAGGGCCTCGGAAGGTGAACCTTTGCCCCAGTCTAACTAACAGGACAACGACCCTAAGCACCTGATCGAACATCTCAGGAGAGATCTGAAAATAGCTGTGCAACGACTCTGCCCATCCAACCTGACAGAGCTTGAGACGATCTGTAGAGAGGAATGGGAGAAACTCCCCAAATACAGGTGTGTCAAGCTTGCAGTGTCATACCCAAGACTCTTGACTGTAATCGCTGCCAAAGGTGCTTCAACAAAGTACTGAGTAAAGAGTCTGAATACTTGTGTAAATGTAATATTGCAGTTTTTATTTAATTTTTATAAATTTGCAAACATTTCTTAAAACCTGTTTTTGCTTTGTCATTATGGGGTATTGTGGGTAGATTGATGAAGGGGAAAAAAACTATTTAATCAATTTTAGAATAAGGCTGTAAAGTAACAATGTGGAAAAAGTCAAGGGGTCTGAATACTTTCTGAATGCACTGTATGTACGGTAGAAAATTACTGATGGCAGGATAAATAATAATGGAAAGTATTAAGACCTCTTGATTTTTTTTCCCACATTTTGATACATTACGCCTTATTCTAAAGTTGATTTTTTTTTCTCATGGTCTGAGAGTCTTCAGCTGCCTTTTGGCAAACTCCCAAGCGGGCTGTCATGTGCCTTTTACTGAGGAGGGGAGCACTGCAGAAATGGTTGTCCTTCTGGAAGGTTCTCCCATCTCCACAGAGGAACTCTAGAGCTCTGTCAGAGTGACCAACGGGTTCTTGGTCACCTCCCTGACCAAGGCCCTTCTTCCTCGATTGCTCAGTTTGGTCTTGTGGCGAGCTCTAGGAAGAGTCTTGGTGGTTCTAAACTTCTTCCATTTAAGAATGATGGAGGCCAATGTGTTCTTGGGGACCTTTCAATACTGCAGAAATGTTTTGGTACCCTTCCCCTGATCTGTGCCTCGACAAAATCCTGTCTCGGAGTTCTACGGACAATTCCTTCGACCTCATGGTTTGGTTTTTTTCTCTGACATGCACTGTCAACTTATACAGACAGGTGTGTGCCTTTCCAAATCATGTCCAATTCAATCAATTGAATTTACCACAGGTGGGTTCCAAGTTGTAGAATCATCTCAAAGATGATCAATGACAACAGGATGCACCTGAGCTCATTTTCGAATCTCACAGCAAAGGGTCTGAATACTTATGTAAATAAGGTATTGCTGTATCCAGCAAGACCCTGGAAGAAGAGTTCCTCAGAGCCCAGTGGTTTTTGCCGACGCTGATGTTCTTCCAGGTGATGAGCCCTGCAGCTGTCATCTACAGTGCACAGACCATTGCTACTGCCGTTACTGCCTGCAGACCGACCACAGCTAGGCCAGCTGCCCGAAGGCATCCCCATACTGGTGCGGTCACTGTTGCCAGTCCGGCCTTGGCCTTTCTACATGTGTGCTCTATCAGAGTTGGGCTGAGACCGAGTCCACGATCCAGATGCAGGCCGAGCCCATCACAGAACTATTTCCCTATACAGATGGCCAACCTTTTAAGGGGGCTGGGACTGACTACTACCAAGATACTTGGTATGGGGAAAGAAGCTGACTTGGACCTTGTTGGTCCGACACCCGATGCTCCGGGACAGCCTGCCGGACGGTGGCAGAGTGGCCTGCCGGACGGTGGCAGAGAGAACAGTCCATGGCTGGTGTGACTGATGTCTTTGGCAATTTTTCATGCCTTCCTCCATCCCCAGTGATGTGCTGGGCCGTCCACACCACCCTCTGTATCGAGGGAAGTGCAGTTGCCATACCAGGCGGTGATGCAACCAGTCAAGATGGTGCACCTGTAAAAGTTCTTCAGGATCTGAAGGACCATACCAAATCTCTTCAGCCTCCTGAAGGAGAAGAGGTGCTGTTGTGCCCTCTTCACTACTGTGCTGGTGTTAAGTCCTCAGTGATGTGGACACTGAGGAACTTGAAGCTCTTGACCCTCTTGACCCCCCCCCCCCCCCCACCCCCTCCCCACAACAATCAGGGAAAGATTGTTGTGCTGGCAGGTCCCTGACCTCTCTGTAGGCTGTCTTATCACCGTCGGTGGTCAGGCCCACCACTGTCGTGTCGTCAGCAAACTTGATGATGGAGTTGGAGTCGTACGCGGCCTTGCAGTCATGGGGAAACAGGGAGTACGGGAGGGGGCTAAGCACACACCCCTACAGGGCCCCCGTGTTGAGGGTCGGCCCGTCAAGAAGTCCAGGATCCATTTACAGAGGAAGGTGTTCAGTCCAAGGGGCCCCGAGCTTGGAGGGGACTATGGTGTTGAACACTGAGCTGTAGTCAATGAACAGCATTCTCACATACTGTAGGTATTCCTATTTTTTTGTGTGATAGGGCAGTGTGGAGTGCAATTGAGATTGTGTCATCCGTGGATCTGTCGTGGCGGTATGCAAATTTGAGTGGGTCCAGGGTGTCTGGGATGATGGAGTTGATGTGTGCTATGACCAGCCTTTCATTACAGATGTGAGTGCTACAGGGCAGTAGTAATTGAGGCAGGTAACTTCAGAATGAATTTGCCAAGCACCCTGAGTATTAACGAGCCACAATCAAGTAGTGTACAGAAAGACTGTTTCAGAAAAACACCCGTAGACTGTGAATAATGTCTGGAGAGAACAGAGGTCGCACTCAGTAGAATTGCATCATTTCATGAACTCCTCAGCAGGGAAGTGACACAACATTTGACTGTTGTTGACAAGTTGTCTGTAAAACCTGATATTTTCTGCTACCAATTTAGCATACAGAGAAATTAGCAGGTAGTACACTATTTAATATACCAGTATTACACAGTTGTCTTGATGTTTTTCTGTAAATGTTGTCTATGTTCACTTTGCAAGTGGCAAATTGTACTTTATAGTAATAATATCTACCATTCAGTATAAATTATACTTTCACACACTCATTTCTCAAAAATTAGCTCACAGTAGTAGAAAGTGATCTTGTATTGTCATTACCGGTTATCGACCATCATAGGATACCTTTTTCCATGTCCTTATTTTCAATTATGAACGACTGTTGTTCTGTGACAAATCTATTTTGGAACTTTGGAACTATTGTGACGGAATGAAAGTTTTTTTCCACTATGACTCATTAAGTAGAGAACATTTTGCATCTGCTTTAAAAACTCCTTTATGAGCTCATTGTGTATTTCAAACAAACCGTTTTTATTATAATGGGTCTGACCAGAGCCACAGACCACAAAAAAACATATTTATGCTTTTTGTACATTTATGATGTATTTGATACCCTCATTTGAAATGTCTATGAAAGGTAACTTAAATAATATGAGAGTTCTGCAATTATGTAGAAAAAGGTATGTTAAGGCCACCCTATCACAATCAACTTTTACCAGTTACATGTAGACACAAACATAATACTTTTTTGTATTACAGGTCTCATTAAATATGCACATATTTGTATATATTGCAAAATCTATTTTTCTGGACACTGGATGAAGTCAGCCTAAATATTTTGGTTTAATTTTGTTAAGACACTCCAGGCCCGGATTTACTTAGACCAGATTATGGATAAATAATGTTTTCATCTTTCTATCTGTAAAATACTAAAGACATGTACAGGTAACTGCCAAAATAAATGAAACACCAACATAGTGTCTTAATAGGGCATTGGGCCACCACGAGCCAGAACAGCTTCAATGCATCTTGGCATAGATTCTACAAATGTCTGCAACTCTGTTGGAGGGATGTGACACCATTCTTCATATTTTTGTGTTTTGTTGTTGGTGGTGGAAAACCATAGAAATAAGAATGAATAGAACAGGCGTCCCCATTCAAGTGAATAATGGGTGGACTGGCGGCCATTGCGAGAGAAGTAAAAGCAGGATGTGTAACCATCAGTTTGTGCTGTGATTTGTTGATTCAACTCAAATGACATTTCAAAAAATACATTCCATTGCATGAGCCATGTCAGTTAACATTATTTGAATGAACATTCTACATGACCATGGAAATGATTACATCACAATACCACGCAGTCATTGTGAGTGTATCCATTAGATTACCAGTCAAATGGTCAGGGTTAGAGGTTCAAGCCCGTTCTATTCACTCTTATTTCTATGTGGAAAACGCAGCTCCAGAATCGCCCATAAGTGTTCAAGTGGGTTGAGATCAGGTATACACTACGGAGCAAGCTAGATCTACTCAGGCGTTTATAAAGCTATCCAGCTTCAGTTAGCTTCACATTCCATCTCTGGCTTCATCCGTACTATGACGGTGGATATTGCTCATCCGCCTGCCGCTAACCCTAGCAGGCTTGTAACTGCTCGTGCATGTCGCACATGGCTAGTCAAACGCGGAACTATTCAATGAGATCAATGCTGAAACATCAATCCATGGGCATTTACATTTTTGCCGGAATCCAACACGAAAGAAAAGTTATCTTGCGAATTCAGCAGGCAATGCTGTGAAATAGGCCATTTTTATTTTTTATTATGTATCGTTAATGCAGTCTTTGATGTGCATCTTAATGCACCGGCACCTTTTCCCCACCTATCGAAAAGTTTTACTGTGGTGAACTTTCAAATGCATCCTGTCATTACTAAATGTGGAATGTGATGTGTATTTCAATGACTATTTTTAACAAAACATTTGATTAATATAATATTATCAGTAGTCTTCCTCAAATGAAGGGGATGATGAAGCAATCTTTGTGACAGGGAGGGAAGCTGATTTAATTGGTCCTCAATTGGTGGCTCAGTAACTTCATTTAGGGTAAGTAAGGATCCTGGGCCAAGCTAAGGACCCTGGGACTAAACTCCTTCCTCTGCAAAACTGACAAGTTTCAGAAGAAAGTTCTTTGTTTCTGGCCATTTTGAGCCTGTAATCGAACCTACATATGCTGATGCTCAAAATACTCAACTAGTCTAAAGAAGGCCAGTTGTATTGCTTCTTGAAACAGCACAACAGTTTTCAGCTGTGCTAACATAATTGCAAAAGGGTTTTCTAATGATCAATCAGCCTTTTAAAAAGATAAACTTGTATTAGCAAACACAACGTGCCATTGGAACACAGGAGTGATGGTTGCTGATAATGGGCCTCTAATCCTATGTAGATATTCCTTATTTTTTTTATTTTTTTTTCTATTTGCTGTTTCCAGCTACAATAGTCATTTACAACATTAACAATGTCAACACTGTATTTCTGATCAATGTTATTTTAATGGACCAAAAATGTGCTTTTCTTTAAAAAACAAGGACATTTCTAAGCGACCCCAAACTTTGAACGGTAGTGTGTGTTCATTTTAAAGTGATAGAAATTCATGAAATGTTGATGACAGTAGGATGATAAACTTAATAAAAAATACATTTACATCAGGGGTTCTCAATTTTTATGTTTACTTTTTGAAATAACTCATATTAAAGAACCAAAATATCAAGTAGATGCAAAAATGCCATTTCAGCCTGTGGTGCCTGGCCTTATGTTGTGTTTTATTCAAGCTCATTAACCACGAGCTGGCAGTGAGGGCACTACAGTTGTAACGTACAGAAGTCATGTGAATGGGGACATTGCAATGTTTTAAATAAAGCTGCCTTTTCTTTAAATAGACATTTGTGATTATACAAAACACACCCGACATGTAACATTCATGATACATGGACTTGACAGATACTGTGTACATTAAGCCTTTGTTTTTGCATTTAAGATTGCTGCTGAACATTAATGTGAAAAACATTAGTAAAACTTTAATCAGGCATTTTGCAATGATACTGTTGCCCGTCCTGTCATACAAGATAGACTCCTACACCTTGAGCAGATTTGAGAACAGTTTCAATGCATTGCCCTTACCTCATTATAGATGACATGCCAATGGTAACTTAAAAGTTTAATATGCAAATATTTAACTTAACACTGTGATAGTATGCTGCGCTTAGAAAAATCATTAAATAATACTGATGTCCTTTAAATATGTTCTATCAATGATACATTCACAGGTCCAGTTCTCTCCCACATCCTAGTTTCAATTTCAATGGGTGCAGTAGTTTCAAGCTAAGCATTGGTGGTGACGTTTGGTCTACAACAGAATGTTCCGGTAGTTACCAGTCCAGTAAGGTTTTTTGAGTTCTGTCTATAATGAGAGGGATATTGCCGAGCCCCACTCTGCAGTCTACATCCATATATACTGTAAACAACTTCAAATACATTTTCATACACCAACATACAATGATTAATAACCGTTCCCTAATTTCAGAAAAAGTTCAATTTAGTGTGTTCATTTTTCCATTGTCTCACGTTCACAGGTGACATGTGGGGTGTGAAATTGGACCTGGATGAGTTTGTAGTTTGTCCCATCACCCATACTTTGAGGTTTTAAACAACCTACACCTCCTGATGAACTACAAGATGAGTGAGTGAGTGAGTGAGTGAGTGAGTGAGTGAGTGAGTGAGTGAGTGAGTGAGTGAGTGAGTGAGTGCGTGCAGTCAGTCAGTCACACTGCCATCCCCACGCCCAGTAGAGTAACTAACTCCTCTCCAGTGGTGAAGGCAGAGGAGAGGCAGGGCAGGGAGATGATGGAGACCCCTGGTCTGGGAAGGCACAGCACAGAGAGGCCTGTAGGAGAGAGGCCCCCCCGTTTCAGAGTCCCAGCCCCTCCATGAGTGAGACGGAGCGGAAGACCAAAGCCAGGAAGCCCGTCCCCAGCAGGTCTCCCAGGGCTGTCAGGTAGGGGATGGAAAAGTTGTCTGGGTCTAGACTCCTCCTCCACATCAGACGGACTATCAGGTCAGCCACATAGAGGAGGATTCCCACCTGGAGGAACATCCCATACAGACAGACTATCAATCACACAGCAGATCTGAATGAGAAGTTCATAAAGTCCTTATACGTCAATAACACTATATTGAAAAGTCCATATAAGTCTGTATGAGACTTTACCGAACTCAATCAGTGGACCAGTGACTGAGGGGTAGCAGGCGAGGGGGTAGGGCTTACCTGGAGAAGGGCGGCACACAGGTAGCAGACGATGAAGGTGACAGTGAGGGCAGTGTGGCCTCCTTGGAGCAGAGAAATGGTGTAGAGGAAAACCAGGTGACCAGGCACCACCAGTAGGAACAACACCCTCGCTGACTTAGAGTTCACACCTGGAGAGACAAAGGCAACTAATGAATACTGTAGGTAGCTTTCTTATCTACATAGTTACTGTGGGAGCACTGGCTGAAAGGTAAATATGTACAAATACTATGACAAAAAGAGAATATAAATATCAGGAAGGGCAAGAGAGTAGTTCCAAAGAGTAAAGTTCATATTTGCTGAATCACAAACAGAGAGGACGTCACTGGCATACATTCTCCTTGTTTTTTTAAATCTACATATCTACATGCCATCCATGACACAGAGTGGGGGAGCCTTTCCTGAGGTAAAGAAGGTGGTGAAGGGGCTGGGCCAGTGCTGTCTCATCTTATAGGGCAAGACTCCAGGCATGCTCCAGAAGTGAAGGTAGGTTGAGATACGGCTGGCCTGGATGGCCACCAAGTTCCCTCCAACACCTGAGGGGAAGCACCAAGCATGGAAAGAATATCAACCACTCAACTCTCCTATTATATAGTCACATATACAGTATAGTCACATGCTTTTTGACTTTATAAAGATATACTCTTAGGAATGTTTGATTAATGTCATTTCTTATTAGATTGATCAATTGACAGATCCCTGCTTGTAGAGGTCTGCACGGGACTGATTTCTTCATCCGGCACCCTCAGCTTTTCATACTGCGCCCTGTGCTATAGGTAAAATCAGCATGCGCTAAAATAAGAAATAGGCTAGGTTAAATTACCAGAGATTTCCACATAGCCCATTATATTAGGCTATCGGTATTACTGGGCTATATCAGCCAATATGCTAGACATAGTTTGAAGAGAGCAGAGTTGGAGAGAGCGGACGCTTGCACATTCTCTTTAGTTATATTTAACATGGGCCCAATGGCCTACATTTCAGGAGAGGGACGACTTTCAGACGGACACAAATATGGGTGATCAATATTTATTTCTAGGCAATGTAGTAAAACTATAGCCTAATCATATTCAGGAAGTTATTTTCCTTGGAAAGATGTCTGCCCGTGCTTCTGCATAGGATATAGCCTAGTACTCTATTTGATTGAGACCAAAAACACACCTGATATCGCACGCCCAACTAGGAGAGGAGAGGTATGGCTACTGAACTTGAAGCAGCAAGAATGATGAGTGCGGACACTTGCACTTTCTCACGAGCTACGTTTTGCATATAGGATATAGCCTACCTTTTAGAAGCAGGACGATTTGCAGGCAGAGACAATTAAGTGGATAAATACACGGGTAATCAATATTTATTGAAATGGGAAAGCAGCAACGCTCGCTCATTCTTTTCAATTATCACATTTTTTGATAGCACCTCGACTCCTGTTGGTTGAGTGCCCTCAACTTCTTTCCATTACCAATATTATTTTTTTACAGACACTGCGAACTTTATAGCCTAATCATATTTAAATTAGTTTCCTTGAAAAGATACACTACATCACCAAAAATATGAGGACACCCCTTTAAATTAGTGGATTCGGCTATTTCAGCCACACCCGTTGTTGATAGGTGTATAAAATCGAGCACACGGCCATGCAATCTCCATAGACAAACATTGGCAGTAGAATGGCCTTACCGAAGATCTCAGTGACTTTCAACGTGGCACAGTCATAGTTAACAACCTTTCCAACAAGTCAGTTCGTCAAATTCCTGCCCTGCTAGAGCTGCCCCGGTCAACTGTAAGTGCTGTTATTGTGAAGTGGAGTGATGAAACGTGTTCTCTGGAGTGTGTTGAATATTTTTAAGCTTTTGTTCAATATTTTTAGGCCTATGATCCAAAGAACAGAATTGGAAGGTTAGAAACCACAGTAGGTTATTCAGTAAACGTATAAAGTGGCATAGGATAGCAACAGAATGGAGGTCAGAGCAGTCAGTAAAGCTCAATAGTTGGAGCAGTCAGTAAAGCCCAATAGTTGGAGCAGTCAGTAAAGCCCAATAGTTGGAGCAGTCAGTAAAGCCCAATAGTTGGAGCAGTCAGTAAAGCCCAAAAGTTAGAGCAGTCAGTGAAGCCCAATAGTTGGAGCAGTCAGTGAAGCCCAATAGTTGGAGCAGTCAGTGAAGCCCAATAGTTGGAGCAGTCAGTGAAGCCCAATAGTTGGAGCAGTCAGTGAAGCCCAATAGTTGGAGCAGTCAGTGAAGCCCAATAGTTAGAGCAGTCAGTGGAGCCCAATAGTTAGAGCAGTCAGTGGAGCCCAATAGTTAGAGCAGTCAGTGGAGCCCAATAGTTAGAGCAGTCAGTAAAGCCCAATAGTCAGAGCAGTCAGTAAAGCCCAATAGTCAGAGCAGTCAGTAAAGCCCAATAGTCAGAGCAGTCAGTAAAGCCCAATAGTCAGAGCAGTCAGTAAAGCCCAATAGTCAGAGCAGTCAGTAAAGCCCAATAGTCAGAGCAGTCAGTAAAGCCCAATAGTCAGAGCAGTCAGTAAAGCCCAATAGTCAGAGCAGTCAGTAAAGCCCAATAGTCAGAGCAGTCAGTAAAGCCCAATAGTCAGAGCAGTCAGTAAAGCCCAATAGTCAGAGCAGTCAGTAAAGCCCAATAGTCAGAGCAGTCAGTGAAGCCCAATAGTCGGAGCAGTCAGTAAAGCCCAATAGTCGGAGCAGTCAGTAAAGCCCAATAGTCGGAGCAGTCAGTAAAGCCCAATAGTCGGAGCAGTCAGTAAAGCCCAATAGTCGGAGCAGTCAGTAAAGCCCAATAGTCAGAGCAGTCAGTGAAGCCCAATAGTCAGAGCAGTCAGTAAAGCCCAATAGTTAGAGCAGTCAGTGAAGCCCAATAGTTAGAGCAGTCAGTAAAGCCCAATAGTCAGAGCAGTCAGTAAAGCCCAATAGTCGGAGCAGTCAGTAAAGCCCAATAGTCAGAGCAGTCAGTAAAGCCCAATAGTTGGAGCAGTCAGTAAAGCCCAATAGTCAGAGCAGTCAGTAAAGCCCAATAGTCAGAGCAGTCAGTGAAGCCCAAGAGAAGATAATCATATGGTTTTATGGAGGTACACTTAGACACACATTAGCTATAATATGAGAATGACTAGAATAGTTGAATAAAACAGTGTCTGTATTGTGCTGTGGTTGTACCAGGTTGTAACATGCACTAAGAATTAGGGGTGCATGTATGTTTAGATTTATGAGTGTGTGTCTGGTTGCCTTCATGGGTGAATGTTTTTATCTTTGCACCATTACTAAGGGGTCGCGACTATGGTTTCATAGTTTCGTATCTTGTAGGTTTATTGTCAACGGGAGAGTGTTTTATATCTTGAAGGTTTAACTGCTGACAGAAAGAGGAGGTAGACGAACCAGAGTTGAAAGGTTTTGAAACGATAGTGGAAGACGGTTAGAGGTGTTAATCATCCTACCCGTGAGGGAGGGACTATGTATGCTATGTAACCACAAATGTGTATAGGAAGAGCAGAGGAGTCTGGGAAGATTAGTGGTCTCCGGAGGCTCCTCGGCTTTTGTTACTTGCGTAATAAAAGTCTGTTACTTTTCCAAACTTTGAAAGTGCTTAATTTTTAAGAGAAAGAGGGAAAATTTTCCACAACAAGTGAGCCTCCGGAGACCACTAATCTTCCCAGACTCCTCTGCTCTTCTTATACACGTTTTGTTACCAAAGCCCCATATACTACCCACCACTGCGACCTGTATGCTCTTGTTGGCTGGCCCTCACTACATATTCGTCGCCAAACCCACTGGTTCCAGGATATCTATATATTGGTAAATCCCCGCCTTATCTCAACTCGCTGGTCACCATAGCAACACCCATCCGTAGCATGCGCTCCAGCAGGTATATTTCACTGGTCACCCCCAAAGCCAACACCTCCTTTGGCCGCCATTCATTCCAGTTCTCTGCTGCCAATGACTGGAACGAATTGCAAAAATCCTTGAAGCTATAGGTTCCGGCAAACTAATCTGGGTTTGGCGAATGCCAGGAGAACGCTACCTGTCCCAATGCATAGTACCAACTGTAAAGTTTGGTGGAGAAGGAATGGTCTGGGGCTGTTTTTCATGGTTTGGGCTAGGCTCCTTAGTTCCATTGAAGGGAAGTCTTAACACTACAGCATACAATGAATGCAATTCTAGACGATTCTGTGCTTCCAAGTTTGTGGCAAGAGTTTGGGGATGGCCCTTTCTTGGTTTCAGACATTGCAAGGCAAGTCAGTTAAGAACAAATTATTATTACCTTGCAATCCTGTGTGGACGGGGGCTACTGTTAACACAGCACAAACGCAACAGCAAACAAACAGTGTGTGTGTGTGTGTGTGCGGGCATGTGTGTGGGGTTTTAGGCTGGGTTTCTGTGTAGCACTTTGTGACATCTGCCGATGTAAAAAGGGCTTTATAAATACATTTGATTGATTGATTGATTGATTGATTGATTGATTGATTGTGTGGTGTGTGACCTGATTCTATAGTAACATTTACTAAAGTACTGTTTTTGTCATATCCTAATCGAAAACCAATACAGATGTGTATCTCAGACTTGACGAGACGTTGATAAAACTAAAAAGTGCTGGGTAATAGTCATAGTATCAGGAGAGGGAAATTCTAACCAGATTGGCCAAAGTGAACATTCGCTGGGAGCGATATTTCACTGAGGTCCAATGGTTTATCCAATGCTCAGCGTAAGGCAGCCAATATCAGCCTGGGACACTGCCATTTGTGGGTAAGAACATCTGGCCGTGTGCTCTTAAACAGTCTCATTTGAAAGGATCTCTCAGCATGTGTCATTTATAGACAGCTAACTGACTCTCAGCCCGGCACCATTCGCTCTCGGTCTCTCTCTGAGACAGTGGAACCAGTTTCACCAATATTGTCTTCACATCTCACAAAGAGAGTCATGAATGTCCCATGGTAGTTAATAACTCAACTCTCCCATTTCCATCCTTATATAATGTGTTCAGAGACCACGTTCTAGTCTTATTTAACCAAGGTGAGTCCACTCACCATTTATGACGGGGGTAAAGACAGCCATCCCCTCAAAGTTAGGGTCACTAACAGTCTTGTCCAATATGAGTCCCCCAAAACTGAAAGAGGCCATAATGAAAAACATCAGTCAAACATCAACTGATCAGATACATGTATTGAATAATATATAATAATAATAATAATAATAAATAATAACAATAATATGTCATTTAGCAGACACTTTAATCCAAAGCAATTGACAGTAATCCGTGCATACATTTTACGTTTGGGTGGCCCCGGGAATCGAACCCACAATCCTGGCGTTGCAAGCTCTACCAACTGAGCCATAGTGGACCATATGATAAGGTTATGATAATAATGATGAGGTGTCCTGTGTGTCATACCTGCTGATAGACATGGCTACGATGACAGGCTGCCAGCCAGAGACGAGGACCTCCTTGATTTGAGGGCTCTTCCGGGCCACCACCACCCACAGTGGGATCAGAGCCAGAAAGAACACACACACCAGGGGAGACAGGTACCAGACGTCTACACAACAGAGAAAACGCATGTTAGAATAGTGTCTGCAAAGCACTGTTACCACTCTCCCACACAAATGGAACACAATTCACCTGACTTAAAAGCACCTCCAGAATTGCTTAAAATTGGTCTGATATTTGAACATTAAAACCATTTTACTTCTGCATGTTTAAATTGGGCTTTGTAAAAGTAGCTAACTGTACAGTCGGTGTAGACCACAGACAACAGATGAGTGAATAAAAACAACTTAAATTGAATAAAAACATGCTACAATTTTACTGAGTTACAGTTCATATAAGAAAATCAGTCAATTGAAATAAATGCATTAGGCCCTAATATATGATTTTCATATGACTGAGAATACAGATATGCATCTGCTGGTCACAGATACCTTAAAATAAAACAAGTAGGGGCGTGAATCAGAAATCCAGTCAGTATCTGGTGTGACCACAATTTGCTTCATGCAGTGCCACAAATCTCCTTTGCATAGAGTTGATCAGGCTGTTGATTGTGGACTGTGGAATGTTGTCCCATTCCTCTTCAATGGCTGTGCCAAGTTGCTTATTGGCGGGTACTGGAACACACTGTCGTACACTTAGTTTCAGAGCATCCCAAACATGCTCAATGGGTGACATGTGTGGTGAGTATGCAAGCCATGGAAGAACTGGGACATTTTCAGCTTCCAGGAATTTTGTACAGATCCTTGCGACATGGGGCCGTGCATTATCATGCTGAAACATGATGTGATGGCGGGGGATGAATGGCACGACAATGGGCCTCAGGATCTCATCATGGTATCTCTGTGCATTCAAATTGTCATAGTTAAAATGCAATTGTGTTCGTTGTCCGTAACTTATGCCTGCCCATACCATAACCCCACCGCCACCATGGGGCACTCTGTTTCCAATGTTGACATCAGCAAACTACTCGCACACACCATGCAATACATGCTGTCTGCCATCTGCCCGGTACAGTTGAAACCGGGATTCATCCGTGAAGAGCACACTTCTCCAGCGTGCCAGTGGCCATCGAAGGTGAGCATTTGCCCACTGAAGTTGGTTATGACGCCGAACCGCAGTCAGGTCAAGATCCTGGTGAGGACGACGAGCATCCCTGAGACTGTTTCTTACAGTTTGTGCAGAACTTCTTTGGTTGTACAAACCTAAAGTTTCATCAGCTGTGGCTGGTCCCAGACGATCCTGCAGGTGCAGAAGCCGGATGTGGAGGTCCTGGGCTGGCTTGGTTACACATGGTCTGTGGTTGTGAGGCCGGTTGGAAGTACTGCCAAATTCTCTAAAACGACGTTGGAGGCGGCTTTTAGTAGAGAAATTAACATTAAATTATCTGGCCTTCGTCTCCCTCTCCAGTGGCTTCTAACTCGGTTTCAGATCTTCAGAGCTCCCCCTCTTATTGGACCTTGAGGGTGTCTGAGACTCCATCAGCCACTATGGATTCTACAGCTGGTTCGGGTCCATCGGGCCTCACTGCCCATCAATCCTCGGGGGGTTTGCGAGGCCACTCAAGGCGAAAGAGCGGCCGCACCTCCTCAGCCTTTGCACCAGCTGTCATCAGCGGTTCCCGGGGCAAAAACCCTGCGCTATCCTGGAGCACGAGTACAGGACATTACAAGGCTGCTTCCTACCATTCTACGACAGATGTCGGGGGCTGATGCTGTCGTACTCCATGTGGTGTCAAACGACATTAAGAGGGCTAGCTCAGAACTACTGAAAATGGATTTCAAAGAACTGATTCTAGCTCTGAAAGTTTCCAAAAAGCGTCCAATTATTTCAGGCCGGGTACCATCATTGGGCCGCTGCTGGGAGAGATTCAGCAGGCTACTGGCATTACATATCTGGCTAAAAGATTACTGTAGCTCTGTTGGCATAACTTTTATCGATAACTTTGACACCTTCGGGAAGCAAAATACGCTCTATAGGCGCATCAAATTATCTTGGCTCCAGGACTCTGTCCACGCATTTCAAGGCTGCATTGAGACAATGACTTATCACTGACCCAAGCCCTGCTCAGATAATCCCTACCATTGTGTCGCTGAGTTGTCGTAGTGCTGCAGCAAATGTACATTGTCCCAGGAGCGTTGGAAGTCATAATGTAAGTAAACAAATTTACAGTGCATTCGGAAAGTATTCAGACCGCTTCCCTTTTTCCACATTTTATTACGTTACAGCCTTATTCTAAAATTGATAAAATAAAATGTTTTTCCTCATCAATCTGCACACAATAACACATAATGACAAAGCGAAAACAGGTTTTTAGAAATATTCAGACCCTTTGCTATGAGACTCAAAATTGAGCTCAGTATCCTGTTTCCATTGAGCATCCTTGAGATGTTTCTACAACTTCTACAATAGGAGTCCACCTGTGGTAAATTCAATTGATTGGACCTAATTTGGAAAGGTACACACCTGTCTATATAAAGTCCCACAGTTGACAGTACATGTCAGATAAAAAACCAAGCCATGAGGTTGAAGGAGTTGTCTGTAGAGCTCCGAGACAGGATTGTGTCGAGGCACAGATCTGATGAAGGGTACCAAAAACACAGTGGCCTCCATTGGGAGAACCTTCCAGAAGGACAACCATCTCTGCAGCACTCCACCAATCAGGCCTTTATGGTAGAGTGGCCACTCCTCAGTAAAAGGCACATGACAGCCCCCTTGTAGTTTGCCAAAAGACACTTGAAGGACTCTCAAACCATGAGAAACAACATTCTCTGGTCTGATGAAACCAAGATTGAACTAATTGGCCTGAATGCCAAGCGTCACGTCGTGAGGAAACCTGGCGTGAAGCTACGGTGAAGCATGGTGGTGGCAGCATCATGCTGTGGGGATGTTTTTCAGCGGAAGGGACTGGGAAACTAGTCAGGATCGAGGGAACGATGAACGGAGCAAATTACAGAGAAATCCTTGATGAAAACCTGCTCCAGAGCGGACCTCAGACCGGGGCGACGGTTTCCCTTCCAACAGGACAACGACCCTAAGCACACAGCCAAGACAACGCAGGAGTGGCTTCAGGACCAGTTTCCAAATGTCCTTGAGTGGCCCAGCCAGAGCCCGGACCTGAAAATAGCTGCGCCGCAACGCTTCCCATTCAACCTGACAGAGCCTTAAGAGGATATACAGGTATGCCAAGCTTGTAGCACCATACCCCTAAAACATTTAGGCTGTAATCACGGCCAAAGGTCCTTCAACAAAGTACTGAGTAAAGGGTCTGAATACTTATGTAAATGTGTGTGTGGGGGGGGGACAATTTAATGTAGGAATCTGCTATAGACCACCAAGTGCTAAAAGTCAGTATCTGGATAATATGTGTGAAATGCTTGATAATGTATGTGACATCAACAGAGAGGTATATTTTCTAGGTGACCTAAAAATTGACTGGCTTTTATCAAGCTGCCCACTCAAGAAAAATCTTCAAACTGTAACCATTGCCTGCAACCTGGTTCAGGTTATCAGTCAACCTACCAGGGTATTTACAAACAGGACAGGAATTAAATCCACATGTATTGATCACATCGTTACCAATGCTGCAGAAATCTGCTGTAAAGCAGTAGTCAAATCCATCGGATGTAGTGATCACAATATAGTAGCCATATCTAGGAAAACCAAAGTTCCAAAAGCTGGACCTAATATTGTGTATAAGAGGTCTTACAAGACGTTTTGTAGTGAATCCTATGTTGATGATGTAAAGTATATGTGTTGGTCTATGGTGTGTAATGAGGAGCATTCAGACGCTGCCCTTGACACATTTATGAAATTTCTTACTACAGTTACTAATAAGCATGCACCCATTAAGAAAATGACCGTAAAACGGTTAAATCCCTGTGGATTAATGAGGAATTGAAAAATGTTATGGTTGACAGGGATGAGGCAAAAGGAATGGAAAATACGTCTGGCTGCATAACCGATTGCCAAAACTACTGAAAATGTAGTAATCATGTGACTAAACAGAAAATATATTATGAAACAAAGACAAATGATATAAAGAATGTTAATAAAAAGCTTTGGAGCACCTTAATTTACATTTTGGGCAAAAAGGCAAACTCAGCTCCATCATTCACTGCAAAACCCTCTGATACTGCCAACAACAAACGCCGAACCTACACAATAATCTTTTCTCCCCAATTTCGTCATATCCAATTGGTAGTTACAGTCTTGTCCCATCGCTGCAACTCCCGTACGTACTCGGGAGAGGCGAAGGTTGAGAGCCATGCGTCCTCCGAAACACAACCCTGCCAAGACGCACTGCTTCTTGACACAACGCACGCTTAACCTGGAAGCCAGCCGCACCAATGTGTCGGAGGAAACACTGTACACCTGGCGACAGTGTCCACGTGCATGTGCCCGGCCCGCCACAGGAGTCGCTACAGCACAATGGGACAAGGACATCCCGGCCGGCCAAACCCTCCCCTAACCCAGACAACGCTGGGCCAGTTGTGCGTTGCCTCATGGGTCTCCCGGTCGCGGCCGGCTGCGACACAGCCAGGTATCGAACCAGGATCTGTAGATGCAGTGGCATAGACCAAATTATGAAAGACACGCAATTAATTTTGAATTCTGTAAAGTGAGTGTGGAAGTGGTGAAAAAAAGATTGTGTCTATCAACAATGACAAGCCACCTGGGTCTGACAACTTGGATGGAAAATTACTGAGGATGATAGCAGACGGTATTTCCACTCCTATTTGCCATTTCTTCAATCTTACAAAAAAGTATGTGCCCTCAGCCCTATAGCCGACCAATCAGCCTGTGACCAACCCTAAGTAAACTTTTGGAAACCAGATACATTTTGTTTGACCAGATACAATGCAATTCTTTCACTAAATAAATTAACAGACTTTCAGCACGCATATAGGGAAGGGCATTCAACATGCACAACACTTACACAAATGACGGATGATTCTCTGAGAGAAAGGGAAAGGGGGAATACTAGTCAGTTGTACAACTGAATGCATTCAACTTCCGCATTTAACCCAACCCCTCTGAATTATAGAGGTGAGAGTCAGTGCTTCAGTGCGTCTTTTGACATCATTGATCATAGTATGCTGCTGGAAAAACGTATATGTTAAACACAGAGGGCGTTCTTTAATGGAAGCCTCTCCAACATAATCCAGCTGTCTAGGCCCCTTACTTTTTTCAATCTTTACTAGTGACCTGCCACTGGGTCTGAGTAAAGCCAGTGTGCCTATGTATGCGGATGACTCAACACTATACACGTCAGCTACTACAGCGAGTGAAATCACTGCAACACTTACCAAAGAGCTGCAGTCAGTATCAGAATGGGTGGCAAGAAATCAGTTAGTCCTAGCATTGTGTTTGGGACAAATCATTCACTAAACCCTAAACCTTGACTAAATCTTGTAATGAATAATGTGGAAATTGAGCAAGCTGAGGTGACTAAACTGCTTGGAGTAACCCTGGATTATAAACTGTTATGATGCAACAGTAGCTAAGATGGGGAGAAGTCACCTCTGTCCATAATAAAGCCCTGCTCTGCCTTCTTAACAACAATATCAACGAGGCAGGTCCTACAGGCCCTAGTTTTGTCGCATCTGGACTACTGCAGTCTTGTGGTTAAGGTGCCACAAAGAGGGAATTGGGAAAATTACAACTGGCCCAAAAGAGGACAGGACAACTGGCTAACATTAATAATATGCATGCCAATCTCTCATGGCTCAAAGTAGAGGAGAGATTGACTTCATCACTACTTGTTTTTGTAAAAAGTATTGAATGCACCGAGCTGGCTGTTTAAACTACTAGCACACAGCTCGGACACCCATGCATACCCCATAAGACATGCAACCAGAGGTCTCTTCACAGTACCCAAGTCCAGAACAGACTATGGGAGGCGCACAGTACTACTTGGAGCCATGGCTACATGGACCGCTATTCCACATCAAGTAACTCAAGCAAGCAGTAAAATCTGATAAAAAAAACAGATAGAAATACACCTTATGGAACAGCGAGGACTATGAAGAGTCACACACACACAGGTACAAATACACATATACAAAAACATATAACATGCGCACTATACACACACGTACACCTGGATTGTTATTTACCCAGATACAAGCACTCTACTGACTCCATTAATTGTTTAATTACTGTTTTTTTTTTACCCCCCTTATTCTTCCCAATTTCGTGATTATGATATTGTTTCATCGCTGCAACTCCCCAACAGGATTGGGAGAGGTGAAGTTTGAGTCATGCGTCCTCTGAAACATGACCCGCCAATCCGTGCTTCTTAACACCCCCTGTGTCGGAAGAACCACCCTTCAACTGACGACCGAAGTCAGCCTGCAGGCGCCCGGCCCCGCCACAAGGAGTCGATAGAGTGCGATGAGCCAAGTAAAGCCCCCCGAGCCAAACCCTCCCCTAAACCGGATGACGCTGGGCCAATTGTGCCTGTGATCGAACCCCATTGCCTTAGACCGCTGCGCCACTTGGGAGTCCCTAATTACTTATTTCTAATTCAAAGTTGAATTAAACCCTTTATCCATTATAATAAAGCCATACCTCGGTACTGATAGAGTGTAGTACTGACTCCAGCCAGCAGGGACAGTGTGATTAGATCTCCCAGACTGGCAGCGATGGGTGTGGCCACATTGTCTGGGTTGATCCCCACTTTCCTGGCGCCAATGATCACCCCGATCATCACCAGACCTATGAAGGGAGGGAGGGAGGGAGAGAGTGGGGGAGGGATGGAGTGAAGAAAGGAGAGAGGAGGAGGGAGGTAGAGCGAGGGATGGAGAAGGGAGAGAGAGAGGGGGTGACTGTGAGCATAACTGTTAACAGATACTACTATCAAGACACTTGGAATCCGAGGGTGAACTCACCTAGAGACAGTGCTGCCACGAATGCAGTGATTATGCTGCTGGCACAGAGCACAGCAGCTTGGTCCAGCTCCACCCCACCTCTAGACATGGCCCCCAGTGTTATGGCTGCCACTGCAGCCAGGAAGCCCACCACCGTGGCTTGAACCTGTGGAGAGAATGGATCTTCACATCCCCTGGGTCTATCCATCACATCTACTGTGCCTTATGCGCTTAGGCTACCTTCATTATTATAATGTGTGACCAAGGGCTACCCCTTCCTAACCTTGGACGAGTCTAAAACAGCTGTTTTTACAGTAATCCTGTTCCTCGAGGTCAAGTTAGCCTTGGGCTACAGTTACAGTGCTGCTATCTGTCTTCCAGGCTTGGAGATAAAAGGCCGTAGTGCCGTGGAAGACTTATGAATGTCCATCGTCCTGTCTGCCTGTCTCCCAACAGATCAACATCAAAGCATAAAGAAAGAATTCAATAATTCTTTACTATAATTATACCCACATCATGGAATATTAGGGATTACCTGAATGAGAGCCAGGTTGCTGCACACCATCGTCCACTGATGCTTGGGATCATCCATTTGTCCAGTGTTCGCCTAAACAAGAGAGCTCGTCATCAGTACAGCATACACCAACACCAAACTTTGGCTTTTCAACAAGAGCTTTCCATGTGATTATGTGTGGGGAAATGTGTGTTCATTTACACTTTGACACTAGCCCCTAGGAGTTAGTAGGAAACCAGGCTACTTTGCCGAACCTACTTTGGCTAATACTACGTACTATATACAATAGGATGCAGTCCTATGTAGCTCAGTAGCTGGTAGAGCATGGTGCTTGAAACTCCAGGATAATGGGTTCGATTCCCCGGACCACCCTTACGTAAAATGTATGCAAGTATGATTTAGGATTAAAGCGTATTCTAAAATGGTATATATTATTATATTTATATTAGGATGCTGAAGATGTGGACTCACTGCGGTGGAGAGGCGAGCAGCCAGGGTCATCTCTAGATTACCCTTCAGCCCCACCAGAGCTGGAACCAGGATGAAGATCTCTGTGATGACCTTAAACACCTCCCAGTGCTGAAACACACAGACATCATCATCATCAACTGTGTCCTTTCAGCCGGACCCCGACAGGGATGAACACTAATAGTGTCCTCAAATACGACCATCATCCCAATGCTAAAAGAATCATTCAACACCAGCAGCCCTTCTGTCCTTTGTAAACTGTGATCTTCAAAAAATGTAATATTAGTCTCAAATCCTACTTGAGTTGAATCTCAGTGATATATTGGCATCTATTTTGTCAGATAGTCTTTGTCAGACAGAACATTAAAATAGTTCAATTGAATGTATGAGAGTTCCTCTTGACAACGTGTCTACAAAACCCCCACTGCAGATCTAAAAATAGAGGCATGTATAAATAAACAGATAAGTCAGCTTTGCCCGGATGGGGGTGGGGTAGGTTATTTTTAAACTTCTCGAATGTCGACTGAAGGCTGTCACATTCGGGCCCTATCTTAGGAAGTGTCCCAGTTCCTTCTGCCTCCGCTGATGGGCGGTCCAGAGCCCTAGCTCAGAGCTCAGAGCTCTGACTCCGTCTGTGACCCAAATGGAACCCGCCCACTCTCTCTCTCTCTCTCTCTCTATTCAATTAAAGTCTTCCCAGACCAACCTTTTTCACCTCCAAATCTGATTTGTATGGCAATGGAAGGAGGAGAAAGTGCACATCCAAAATAGAAAGGATTTAAACAGAAACACAGTTTGGATTATCATGAAACAAACTGATAAGCTTCTGAGAAAATCGTAGGCATGATGACTCCTCTGTTTCAAGTCATTGTCCATCTTTCCAGTGCCTTACTAATGTCCAGAGGGGTTACAACAGGAGCAAAACCATTCTCAAAACAATTCTCTCAGATGTTCTAAAAGACAGTGCTGTAAGTGGTCCCGTCCCTGTTGGCACGCACGCAAGCACACACACACACGCAATCATAAATTGTTAAACATATACAGAAGTAGGAGTAGACAGGAAGCCCATCACATAGATCCATACTTGTACAATATCCATGATGATGCCAGCGGAGACCATTCCCAGTCCAGCCACCAGGTATGGCAGCAGCACCTGGGCTGCGATCTGCCAGGAGCTCTCAGGCAGGAAGCCATGGGCAGAGCGGGTCAGCTTACAGGTGAAGCCACGCAACTTCTTCCCCTGGTAGCACAGCTCCAGTTCCAGCCGAGTCACCACCATGGCTGTATACACTTACCCCATTACTCAAACGCTTGACTGGGTAGGGATAAAGGGTTGGTGGGTGGACAGTGAACAGCCTGGGATCCACAGACAAGTACTATGTTCTTTCGCCAGTAAGCACCACAAGCTAGTGTCTCTGCCGCTTACCTCACAGGTGGGAGCTTGACTTCACTACAATGTTGCTTTCCGTGATTCATGAAAGGTCATGACAACAAAGCTGCTGACTATGAAGAAGTAACAATCGAACCTTGTGCTGAAAAGTGTGTGAACTTGATTAAAGTCCTCTTGAAGTTAGACATTGTTCTTGTGCTGTCCTCACCATGTCCTTGAAATGAGAGAGAATGGAACAAACTCAGAAAACACCAACAGTTGTCTTGTCCTTTGATGCGTCAGTTCTGGCGAGGGGTCCAGACGTCACTAAAGTGATCACTCTCTCCATCATATGATACACCAACAGCTTGCAGGCTCTATCTTACTAGCTCACAAACAAACAATGAACCTCTAACCAAGAGGCTTTCACTCAATCCCCGGTCCTTAAAAGAGAAGAAACCGAGGCAGCGGGTGCAGTTGATCCTTCTGTCCCATTAGATGCTCCATGTTGCTCCTGTTCCATTTGTTTGATTGTTTGCGATAACCCTTTGCTGGCTCACTGACAGGAGAAGTGTTCTCCGTGCCTTCTGAGAAAACAGCAACGCGGTAGGTTCCTGGAGACTCATTCACCATCAAGGGAGGTCTCTGCAGGGGGAGGGCTGTCTGTCTGCGCCATAGTCATTCAGGGGGACGACCGGCTTACTGACTGAGACTCTCTCTATTCCTCCCTCTCTCTCTCTCTCTCTCTCTCTCTGGTGTCGTGACTCACTCACTACATGCTCCCTCTCCCTCTCCCTCTTAAACGCACAGTTTATCCCCCCTCAATCTTCCCTCTCTTTATTCTAGCACACAGTCTCTCTTCCTCTATCTCCCTCTTATGTGTTTCTCTCGGTTGTAGTAAACACGTTTCAGTCCTGTCAGAAACGTATGTCAGGGAACTGCTCTTTACTCTAAATGGTGGGCTGGCTTTGCTCCTCTCTGCGTGTAGTGTCACCCCCTTTCATCTGACCACTTGGTATCTGCCCCTCTCTTATCCTCCCTCAAGCCTTCCTTTTCATGGCCCTCTGCTCCGACTGCCTTGGTCTATCCCTCTGAGTGCTGTGACTGTCTCTTTATGTTAGGGCATCCTACAACTTCCCTCTCGGGCGTCAGCAGTATACGTAGAGCTGATCTCACAGCTGTGTATCCCCTAAACGGCATGCACGATGCGGAGGGACGGCGAAGGATAGAGGGAGAAAGGGAGAGAGAGGAAGAGAGAGAGCCGGCCTCTGATTACTCACCGGTGGGTAAGCTGCCTGCCAAATGCCAGGGACGACGGGCAGAGTAGAGGACAAAAGCCAGCGCCGTGCAGCATCAGAGCAGTGATTCAGCGAAAGAGACACGCAATGAGCCGTACTTCGGCCAGCGGTTAACACTTCTTATTACTCTTCTAATCAAATAATGTTTAAATCATGGAATGCTGCAATCTAATAAAATACGCATCCCATTCGCAACCACCCTGAATACAAGATATATTGCCCAGCCCAACTTTAAGGACACAATGCAAAACCTAAACCTAAATGATGCCAACTTCTTGCATACTAACAAGATGTTTTGCCCCTGAATCCCATATATTTCTAAAACAACACCGAGCCCATGTTGATTCGTTCTTGATTAACTGCGCTGCCACTGACTGTCATTTGTTTCTGAGCACTTTGGACCTTTAGGGCTCTAGATGGTAGCCTCGTACGAACCGTCGTAATCTCGCTAGCTTACATTCTGTTTCCTAAGAGAACGTGCAGTATATGTAAGCTTGCGATATCAAGCGGCGTTGCGAGGCTAACTATATGACACAAATGGGGTGGACATCTTGAACCTTTTAATAAATTAGTTGAAAATGCATTTCCCCAAAGGTAGCAAGGAATTAGAAAAAGGATTCGAAACTAAAGCTGTAGCCAGATCGCTGTCACCCATTTAAAAACCCAATGCATATTTAGCAAGGTCTTGAAGGGTTAAACACATTTAGAGCTGGATCTTCTGTGGACTGATGAAAGCATTATGGCAAAACAAATGCCTTATTTTAACCAATTTGAGTGGCATGTATGGAAGGTCTTTATTTTTTAAGAATCAATATTGTCAATATACATTTATTCCTTTGGAAGAATGAATTATGTTCTAAAATACTGATAAGATTAGACATACCAAGATTTTGGCATTATTATTTGATAGATGATCCAACAGTGTACGCGTCAGTGACTGCCTACGGTATATACACTATAAGACAGTCTACTTCATAGTCATGTGACGTATTCACTCGAACATGAGAAGGCTGGATATCAGGGTTCAAGACAACATGGAGCACTCACCTGAACACTGTCCAGCACCATCCCAGCCATCACCATCCCCATCCCAGCCAGCAGGTAGGGGAACAGCACCTGGAGACCGATGAAAATGGACGACTCTTCTTCCACCTTGGCCACGGCCACCTTCTCCACAGCCTTCTTGACGGGCTGAACAGGGGTCAATAATGGCAGCTCATCTTGCCCATCTAATGTGCCCGCCTTGGGGCTGGCACTGCCACCTTGGCCTTTCCCCTTAACCTTTGACTTGGACTTCTTGGACTTCCCCTTCCTCTGGCGTACCTCCCCTTCTGGCATGGTGATGGTGGATGTGGTGTCTTACACTGAAGAGAGATAACACGTTCCACACAAAGGTAATCAATAGTCTTACATATTATGCACCAAACCTGCTTGCTAGATACAGTGACATAGGGCAAATTGTAATACATCTTGCACTGGCATGCTCCAGCATGATGGCAACTGTCAACATTGCAGAAACATCCCAGTAAGCAAACCCATGATTTTCCTGATATTGACGTTTAAGTGGCTGAAAAAAAGGTGAAAAGAAGACTTTTCTGGTTTGGGCTTAGTGGATCATTTGTTTTCAACAGGACAATGACCCAACACACCTCCAGGCTGTGTAAGGGCTATTTTACCAAGAAGGAGAGTGATAGAGTGCTGCATCAGATGACCTGGCCTCCACAATCCCCCAACCTTAACCAAATTGAGATGGTTTGGGATGAGTCGGACCGCAGAGTGAAGGAAATGCAGCCAACAAGTGCTCAGCACATGTGGGAACTCCTTCAAGACTGTTGGAAAAGCATTCCACATGAAGCTGGTTGAGAGAATGCCAAGAGTGAACAAAGCTGTCATCAAGGCAAAGGATGGCTACTTTGAAGAATCTCAAATATATTTTGATTTGTTTAACACTTTTTTGGTTACTACATGATTCCATATGTGTTATGTCATAGTTTTGATGGAGAAGAGGGAAAATGCCCAAGCTTTATGACTCTTTGTTCCTAGACTGTGCTTGGAGCCAAAACTTTATGCCTATGAAAAAAGACATTGGAACATGATTACTTTTATCCGAAATGGAGAAAATGAGGACTGTTGGCATATGAATATGAATGCCGATTCTGTGATGTCATTAAAGGATAAACGAAGTCGTGAGGACAGAAACAGAAGAACTCTGAAACGATCAGCGACTGTATCTAAGAAGTTGGATTTGAGCAGAACCACACGGTTATTTACTCCAAGTCATCGCTTCTCTACACTGACCACAGAGTGGTGCAGTGGTCTAAGAGGTGTCACTACAGTCCCTGGTTCGAATCCAGGCTGTATCACATCCGGCCATGATTGGGAGTTTGAAGAATTTGTTCTTAACTGACTTGCCTAGTTAAATAAAGGTTAAATTAAAAAAATTAAAACAATTGAGGTTGGGTTCTTCTTCACTGGAACCCTGTCTATTTCAGCATGTGTCCTCTGGAGGTGAAGAATCGCCAGTAATTGTTTGTGGGAAATAATATGTATGATATTATTGTCTCATTCGAAGTTGAATCGTCAAACAAACCTTTTTCAGGGTTGATAATTAGGATAAGGTCCACATTTAAACTACATTAGCTTAGATAAAGCAAGGCTTTCAAGTTAATTCAAGTTTAATTCCCAAATAGCCTAGACAGGCATGATCCCTCAATAGCTTTGATTAATCAATTCAATTTGGTTTTACAGTGAAGGATAGCCAGTAACTATTCTTTTTTATTTAAAAATAATAATAGTAATCATTTTTGATAATTCAGGCTACACTGAACGATATCCAGTCAACTAATTTGATCTCATTGTCTCATTAGATTTAACTGGGAAGTTGAATCGCCCAACAAACCTTTTTCAGGGTTCTTCATTTGGATGACTCCCAAATGTATTCGTTCTAACCAGTGAGACATTTTAAACTTTCCCCCATTAACTCAGATATAGCAAACGCTTTCAGGTCAATTAAAAGTTTAATTCCCCAAACAGAAATCAATTAAGTATTGTTCTTGTAAGTTCATTAAAAGCCCAACTTCCACATTACTGATCCAGGATTTATGATTCATTGACATCCATAAACTGATTAAAATAATTATTGCAGCTTCCAAAGACTCAAAATCCAAACCTTACATCAATTTAGATAACTAATAATCATCAACATGATCAAGCTGTCAGAGGGGTTGCCACCCCTTGCCGAAGGGTTGAGAATGTTAGATCACAAGTGATAAAACTGCAGAAATTGTGTCCGAAGCAGGCTCAGGCCTTGTTAAGGTTCTCTCCAGTTTAGCCTTGAACTTTGCCCATCAGCAACGGTGGACATTGGCCCAATACCACCGTGCTCAGCAGAAGCACGAGCTAGAAACGGCTGTGTTGAAGGGACATGTGGAGAGAACCAGGAAGTTAATGACAAAAGCTGATAAAGACAAAATTATGATAACAGAGGAGCTAAATTTGACAACGGCCCAATTGAAAGATCTGGCAAACACTTATGACGAAGAGCGAGAACAAACTCTTTAACAAATCCATCTTCTAAAGGAACAACTCGATTTGGCTAACAGCAAATACGACGAAGTCCATGCAAAACTAGATGTATCTGACGAGTTAGTTAAAACCAAGAGCGAGCAACCTGAAAACAGTTCTGAATAACACCACTCAAAGCAATAATGCCTTATTCCTTAAGCTGCAGACCAAAGACGATCAGCTAATTAATAAAATAATCAAGTTGGATGACAAAACAGCAGAACTCATTGAGGTCGCTGATCTAATGAACGATGAGAAACGCAAAGAGGACATCTCCTCACTGAATCGCTCGCTCCGCACGCGTGACCCCTCCCTACAAACCATGACAAATAAGTATGAGGCCGAACGGAGCAAGTGTGACACTCATGTATCTAAAATAAATGACTACCCAGGCATGCAACCAGAGCTCGGGGGACGAGGGTGTGTAGACGAACAGAGGTTTCAGACTTTACCTCCCTCAGGGGTCTCTCAGTCCTTTCCTCCTGGCCTTTCGGCCCAGGGTAACATGGCACCTCCTCGCCATCAGAGCCAAAGCTTGCCTTTTCCTCTTGGCCTTTCGGCCCAAAATTCCCCACAGGAGGAAGTAGATGTTCCCTGCGCACTTGGTACGGAACGCCTTAACAGAATCATAAAAAACTTCCACATTTTTGACCCCGTCCCAAGTAAGCCAAACAACACTGAGACGTTCTTAGCTGACATTGAGGACGCCTTGTATGGCTACCCGAATGCCACGAATACCGACAGGCTCTACCTGTTGAAGCGAACGTCCAACAGACACGTAATAAGGTTAATCCGTCTACAACAGCAACATGGGCAGAATGACTACGCTAAACTTGCCACAGCTTTGATTGAAACTTGTCACCAGCCGGTGACTTTCCTGAAAAGCCAGCAAATTCGTGAGGGAGCTGTACACAACAGCAGGATAGCGGCTTGGCTCATGACACTGCAGAGCCATGATGTGGTAGTTAACTACTCTAAAGCAAAAAACCTGCCTTTGGGTGGCGCTTTGGCAGTGTGTCAACGTTGTGGTGACGATGACACTGACTCCGTAGCTCCACTGTTCCCCTCGAACCATCACTACTTCGAGGAGAACGTGTGTCTTGGCATGCCTGTGGCATTTGTGGATGGCTGTTCTTACCACCATCTTGATAACTTGCAAACTGGTGTAGGCTTGGTATGGCACAACGACAATCCGTGAAAACCACTCCAGCCAGTCCACACAAACACGACTTGTCAGAGCTGGCAATCTGCACCGATTCGAACTATGCCAGACTCACCTTCTTATGCGACTTGCCGTTTTGGAAACAACGGAACATGACTACTTCAAGTGGCAAAGAAGGCAAAAACAAAGAGCTCATCCTAGCTTGCGATGACCACATAACCCAACACGACATACAGGTGTATTAGAAGAAAGTCAAAGGACACCAAATCACCTGGTCCTGACAAACTTGGCAATGACCATGCCTACAGCATGACGAAATCAGGCGCAATTCACGGCCCCCCTTTGGTGTTTGATGCTCAAGACGCAACGATCACCGGGGCGCCCATGGTGGCTGCAGTAACACGTAGCCATGTGGCACCACGGGAAACATCTTCGCACAAACATGTGTTGCTGACCCATTCATTCCTGAATGGAGACCTGGTAGCGATGCAACACCAAGATGAGTCCCTAACCACTTTGATGGCTTTCCTGTCTGATCCCATCAAACACCCAATTTCCGAACTGGCTCTGGCGAGCGATCACGACTTGCATTCGCTGTACGCAACAAAACAGCACCTCACACTTGTAGATGACCTTCTGGTTTATGTTTCAGGAACCGACGCCACACAAAGGTGGGTGGTTCCTAAATAACAGAGGGGAATGATGATAGCTCATACCCACGACGAGCCATGTGGAGGCCATGGGGGGGTCAAGGCTACATGCGAAACATTGCGACAGGTGGCCCACTGGCCTCACATGGAACAAGCCAGTTTCAACTCTCCAAGCCCCTTCACAGAGCACCCTTGCAGTGTGTCTTATCCTTGGCGCTCAATCCAGATAGCCTGGGTCGGCCCAGTCGCCAAGTCAACAAGGGGCAACAAGTATCTCCTCACAGTGACTTGCGCATTCACAAAGTGGGTCGAGTGCCTGCCCGCAACCAATGACAGAGCAGAAACCACGGCAGTGCTTTTGCTAAACCACGTTTTCAGTCATTTCGGCCTGCCAGGAGAAATCGTGGACAGCGATGGAGGAACCCACTTTTCGGCAGCGGTAATGACCGAACTGTGGAGGCTCCTGGGAGTCAAAGCTAAACTCCACATTGCGTACCACCCGAGGAGCTCCGGCAGGGTAGAAAGGAGCAACCAAACAATCATCAGAATCTTGAGAAAATATGTGGCAGCCAACCACAAAGATTGGGATCGCCATCAGATTGGTACTGATGGCGATCAGAGCCACACGCAACCGGTCTACGGAAATGTCATCATTCGAGATGATGACGGGCCGGCAAATGACGCTTCCACTGCATCTCCTGTACCAACCGGGAGATGCCGACGCAGCCACTGCGTACACTGCCCATCAATACTTGCAAACCCACCTCCAGTTTAGTGGATTGAGGTGGTGGAAGGGGGAGGGGTTTGACACCTTTTATGGCTGACAACATGAAGGGGGAGTAGGCAGGAGGGGAGGAGGGGGAGTAAGCAGGAGGGGGGGAGAGGCAGGCAGGAGGGGGGGAGGGACAGACAGCAACCAACCAAGCCAACTCCCACTATAGTAGACTAAAAGCTGCCATAGCTAGGTTATTTATCATCAAATATGATTACATAGTACCTGCTTGACTGCATCAAACCGAGAGAAGCTTGTTAAGCCAGCTAACGTTAGCTAGCTAGGCTAATTGAGGCTACAGTTACAAATAACAAGAACTCTATTCAGAATATTAAGTAGCAGTTGGACGTTGTAGCCTATCCTTCTCCTTTAACTTTGAATTCCATAATTTTAATTCCATCTTCCATTGATTAGATATCCCCTAACTTTTGACACACACAGAGGCTCTATGACAGTAGACTACTGCTTATGATTGGCCAACAACAACAAGCTACACGTGCCATGCTCCACTCTCGTAAAAAGCAAGAGCAGCAGCATTAATTATACGATGTCTCTCTCTCTACTACAGCAGTCGCGTTCGGATCTGTATGTGCCCTACCGGACAAGTCAATTAAAATTAGACATACCCCAGACCAGTGACAATCATATCAGATCCGACCTTGACCCATGACATTAGTTCGAATTATGGATCCGGAGCCAATCGTGTCCCGGATCGGGTCTTGGGTATTCAGGTACATGTGGATCCGTGAAGATCTCTTGTCCAGACCGGACAAAATCTGAACCAAACGAAATAAAGGCCTGTCTGGACTGCACCCCCAAAAATACGGCTGGTCCAGGGCAGGACCAAAAAAAGACGTCAAAAACACGTTGCTCTCGTAAAGTGCTTAGTGGGATCAAACCTGACCCCTTGCCTTTTTGACAATGTTGTAGTAGAGGCTCTCTAGTAGAAAGTACATATTTATGCCAATACCTTGCCAACGAATGATACACGACTGTTATGTTTCATAGCATGCATAGATTAATGGACGACAATGACCTACTACTCCTGCCTTGATCCATTCATTATACTGTCAACACGTTACCACCTTACTCTAAACAGTTGCAAAACATTGTTTTGCTACGAAAACTAGCGTTTCTATTTGATATTTTTAGGTAGGTCCCGCCCTGTTTACTGAAGCTGTCCAATAGAAACGCTTGTTTTCGTTCAACTGTTTGGAGTAATGATTACACCTCTGATACTACAGACAGCTATGTAACAATTACAAACGATTACCCCACTGCTCTGACGTTATGTCCAGGTCTTCCGCTGACTCGTTGCATTCATTTTCCCTTTGATAAAGCAAGTCCCGATTGTAGTAAGAAGATTTAACCTAGCGAAAATGTTGACGTGTGGATGTACGGAATACCACGTACAGGAGGCTGACGTGCACATCCCATAATGCTCGTGCATTGGTAACCAATGGTTACACCAGCAAAAGAGTCTGATTGGATCGGAGTTGGAGTAGAGGAGTATAGTCCGCCCATTAGAGAAAGTGAACAGTGGTGTGTGTGATAGTGTGATGAAAGTGAAATTTCATCACACTATCCATATTGTAGCTCTGGAAGCAAGGACGACAACAGTAGCCTAAGGCATTATATAAGTATACATTAAAAACAATATAGGCTATGTCATTGATTACTGATGCATTCATCGAGGAACATACTATACTCCATTAGTCTTCCATTTCATTTCATAATAAGCCAAACAATAATTTAACATCATAACTATAATTAATCTATTATATTCAGATGACTGAGCGACTTTGTAGTTTGTTGTTTACATGTTCTCATTATCTGACATGTTGTTTCAATGGTGTGTTTTAGGATGCAGTCATTCTAAACACAACACTCCTATGCAACGGTCCTAATTCAATGTTCTTACCTGTTGTCGCAGAAACTCTTAAAAGAAAAGCATATGAGGCCGCGATAGTGCTCCAGAAAAATATGGTCACCAAGTTCAGTGGCGGACACCAAGAATAACTGATCCATGGAGTGGGGGCTCCAGAACTGGTGGCTTAAAGAGGGGGGTCGTCTTAAATTTCAGCACGGTTAGCAAATTACGATACAACCCGCCTGCCTGACCTCATCTGCCTCAGAGGATGGCGACAGCAGCAGCCAGCAAGCACTTTCCCTCGGATACCAAACAAAAACTCAAAACACTACATTTGTTTGTGTGTAAACTACCAGTACGTATGTCTTAATGTTAAGTAATGTGACTGAACATAAATTTATATTGCAAAACACAAAGGAATGTGTTTTGTGTTCACCCAGCATGTTGACAATACTATCAGTGCCAAGTGATTTAATCAAGTGCTCCTATGGTCAAGGGCAACAATTTTTTTTTAATGGTCCAGTGCTTTAAAAAAGAAACATGTTCTTGTGTTTGATCTATTCTGCTCTATGAGGTTGGAATAAAAGTGTAACATTTTTAAAATTATGAAAATGCCCTTTTAGTAAGAGTTGTTTGAAAAGACCACCTAAAATGTCACCCCATACATTAGTTTTATTTAATTTATTTATTTTACCCTTATTTTATAAATAACACATTCATATTTACAGCAACAACCACTCTCAGACAGTCCTAGCAAAATGCTTGCTTGAGAAATTGATATTTTCTAAGAAGCTATTTTTGTTTCTTCCTGACCATTTTAATTGAAAACAATCACAATAAGGTACTTAATTGTTACCCAGAAATTATTTGATATTGAGATAAAAACAGCTGCATTGGACCTTTAAACGAGAGTGATATCCGACTCTCCTTTCATATTTTATTGAGCTTTGGGATTTCAATACTGTAGCTTGTGCTGTACCTATATGCTTAGTGTCAGGGGTGTTGAAACTGAACTATACAGAGGCACATAGTGACCACATTTAAGACACTTTTAAATGTCACACACTGAACCAGCCCCATCAGAAAGGGAACAAGGTATGAAACCATTGCGGCAGTGGTGCCTGGAGAAGTAAAGGCGAGAAACAGTGACATGTACTCTGAATGACCTAAAATTATAAATACCATGTTGGTCTTTCTCATTCAAGCCAACCCAAGCTGTACTGTGGAAGTAGGCTAATAGTAGGCCTATGGAATAGATGAATGAGGCTGTCAACTGACTCAGAAATTCACACGTTACAGATTTGGTCAATTTTTTCAGGTTTTTCGCTCTCAAAGTCACGCTTTTTAAATAGAAAAACAACCAAATTGGACATTCTAAATCCACACCAGTGCTTAAACCACATCAGGAGATCACTTCTGAGGTCTGGGTAAAATCTAAGAAATTGTGATTTTTTTTATTTTAGTGTGCAGTCGTAGCCAAAAGTTTTGAGAATGACACAAGTATTGGTCTCCACAAAGTTTGCTGCTTCAGTGTTCTTAGATCTTTATGTCAGTAGTTACTATGGTACACTGTGTCAGGCTCTGGCCATAGGGAGGCCTTTTGCTCACTTAGTTGGCCATGGTCAGAGCCTGACAGGATCTAGGTTTCTAGATCTATGTGTTTGCATTTTGTGTTGAATCCCCAATTAGAGACAGCTGTTGTCTCTGATTGGGGATTCTATTTAAGTTGCCATATCCCACACCTGTGTGTGGGTCATTGTTTAGATGTCATCATCTGAGTAAGTGTGGTCTCTTTTCATTTGTGTATATTTCCGACTAAGTATAGTTTTGTCAAATAAAACAATGTCGAACTATAACTATGCTTCACCTTGGTCTATGAACACACATGATGGTGACACACTGAAATATAATTACAAGTATTCCATAAGTGTCAAAGGCTTTCATTGACAATGACATTCAGTTTATACAAAGAGTCTATTTGCAGTGTTGACCCTTCTTTTTTAAGAGCTCTGCAATCCGCCCTGGCATGCTGTCAATTAACTTCTGGGCCACATCCTGACTGATGGCAGGCCATTCTTGCATAATCAATGCTTGGAGTTTGTCAGAAGTTGTGGGTTTTTGTTTGTCCACCCGCCTCTTGAGGATCGACCACAAGTTCTCAATGGGATTAAGGTCTGGGGAGTTTCCTGGCCATGGACTCAAAATGTCGATGTTTTGTTCCCCGAGCCACTTAGTTATCACTTTTGCCTTATGGCAAGGTGCTCCATCATGCTGGAAAAGGCATTGGTCGTCACCAAACTGTTATTGGATTGTTGAGAGAAGTTGCTTTCGGAGGATGTGTTAGTACCATTCTTTATTCATGGCTGTGTTCTTAGGCAAAATTGTGAGTGTGTCACGGTACGCATTATATAAGGGACGGTAGACAGAGCGCTGGTGAAGAGTCATCCTTTTTATTTTCGGAGTTGGAATCACGAAGCACGAAAATACAAAAGGAGAGAAATAAACAAAACGAGACTACAAACAAGACACTGTGACTTACGTTGTTAGCTGCAGGCAGTGCAGACAAACACAAACGAACAATGATCCACACACAGGTGGATTAGAGTAGATCTTAAATACTATCCCCAATCAGAGACAACGCTAGACAGCTGTCTCTGATTGGGGATGATAATCTCCCTAATAAGTGTGTGAGGACTTGGTTGTGTGCCTCTCTCCTCCCCTAGGTGGGAGTAAGAGGCCTTACCACAACCAAGCCCTCACAGAGTGAGCCCACTCCCTTGGCTGAGAAGCAACCCCACACATGAATGGTCTGAGGATGCACTGTAAAAAGAGAACAGTTGGACCAACTTAATTGAATTACTTCAATTGGTAACACACAAATTATTGAAGTTTTTTCAAATCAAGTTAACAAGTTTGATTAACACAATCACCTAAGGTCACATGGACTTATTCATTTGATTGATTTCAAATCAATGGTTTGCATTAAACCAACTTAAAATTAAGGCAAGTCAACTCAAAGTTTAAACATTTTCCAACTCAATTATTTGCTTTAATCCAAAGTAAATTACCGCTTCTTTACAACTTAAAACAATGGGTTCAGGAAAAGTGAATTTGTTTGTAACCTTAGTGTGAAATTTTCATTTGTTAAATATAATAAAAATACTGCTCTAACAATACATTTTTAAGTTGGTTAAACTAAAGAAACAGTTATCTGATGGTTCTTTACACTTTTATATCAATGTAGAAAATACATAGGATTTACTTTCACGATCAAAACTGCTACTCAACTTTTTACATTCTGACAACTTAATCCAACACACATGCATGTTATGAATATCAGACCAAAATACATTGACTACTGTAACAAATTATAAGTAATGTAACAAATTATACGTGATGACTACTGTAACAAATTATACATAGTGACTTAATTTCTGAATGTTAAGAGATACTGTAACCATACAAGAAAATGGTGACTAATATGTACTGTTGGTAACAAAGCTTTCTGTCTGAAACAGCTTTTGGACCCAACATTTTTTAAAACAAATATGCACAAAATGCGTAACAGTTTGACACATTTAGGCAAAAATACATTTGTGGTGCAAAGTTGTGTAACAAAGTATTATCCAGTCTTAACACAGTGTGTTAACATTAACACCAGTGAGTACTTCTACTGAACTCTAACCATTACTTCTACTGAACTCTAGTGTTATATTTTTTTTTTTACAAAAATGCACAAAATGCATAACAGTTATCAGGATTACAAATGTCATTTTTTTGTAAATGTATCAATGTGCAAAGTAGTGTAACAAAGTATTATGCAAATATAACAGTCTTAACACATACTGTTCTGTTAACACCAATGAGTACTTCTGAGCTCAACCCTTTCCCCCAGCTTCTGCTCTACACCGTTTTCTTTTTTGTAATTTTTTTGAGGAACACGTCAACTGAAATGCACTTGAAAACAAACATGTTTCTAATTGATCGTAGCGTGTCTATACAGATTTTGGACTTTAGGGGACATCTTGTGCTGCTCAAGCTGCATGATGATTTTCTGGAGCACCTCAAAAGTGAAATTAAGAGGTTTTGGATAAGCTAGGTTGAGAATATATCAAACCTAAAAGCAGGGCACAAGCTGAGGCAACTGAAGTCAGTTCCTTCAACACCTCCACGCCCTCAATACCAATGTCTTCAGGTGGCTCTTGCAGTCCTTCCCCCTACTTCACTGCTCCAGGTCCTTCGTAGCATCATCTGCTCCAGAGTCCTACAGAAGGATACATGACACAAACATCACTAGCATCACTTTGCACTGTTAGGCAGTGACTATGAAATGGGTCTGGGACAAGAATCACTGGCCTGTTCTACTCTGTGATAATTCACTGATGCCTCAACTTGTTGAGAACACAAAAAATATTTACCACCAGAGTTTCTAAAAGGATTTTGCTAGGGCTGCACAATGTTATAGGACAAGGGCTACAAAACCATAATGATTACATTTAATTGAATAATGCCATAAGGGATCACACTATATGGATTTGGTACAAGTTCAGCCACACATCTCATGATTGGCCAAGTCTGGCATTAAGACGGGTCATGGTGAAGAGCTTTATGTTGAGATTTCAATATTAAAGAAACATTATGCAACTATTATACCTCAAAATGAATGATTCAAAATCACTTTGATGGTACACTGACTTGTAATAGGGAGAATGGCCGCGGCGTGTGAAGATGACGTGGATTGTATGACAGTTGAGAAAATATTCCTTCTACAGCTTTACTATAAATAGATACGTGTGTGTGTGTGTGTGTGTCTCTCTCTTTGTGTTGACATGCAAATTACTGTTGAAACCTACAAAATACTCTGATCAGGTTATCTGCATCTTCTCCCAAGAAGATGAGGGTTTTCAGGACACACTCCCTTCGAAGATGAATGTCCTCAGTCTAGAACATAATCTTAATAAAACAAAATATATATCTCTGAAAACAGACGTCCTTACTCCTACAGCTAAACTCCTACACTTGTTTTAAAAACTGACAGATATTTACAATGTGAGCATAATGTTGTAGCTTTTGAGTAGCTGAAAATAGTCCATGCACATGAAAACACTATCAATATTGGTCTGACCACGTTAATGTATCTGTAAAGATAAAACTGTCACACCACCCTTAGGTACCACGTAAACTCAGGGTCTCGTGTCATCAAACACATCTACCTGGTCCAAAGTGTCCATGACATCAGCAGTCTTTAGCCGTGTTGCTCCTCCTTTGGCACGGATTACTCTGATCAGCTGACTAGAGTACATGTCTAACTGGGCCATTAACTTTTCCTCAAGAGGAACAGCCATGAGCCTTTGGAAATCTGCATTGATCTGAAACAATTGACAGTAGAACAGTGCAGGCCATTTGTCCTTGAAGTCCCTAATGCTGGGCTCTTGGTTTACCACTACCTGTCGTCTGTAGGCAAATGTACGAGCCATTTTGTCTGCGATGACCCTTTCGTTGTTTCTTATGCCGATCTCTGTCAGAATTTCTAGTCTCACTTTTTCCAGGCTTTCGCCAGTTGGGAAGGATGGATAGAAGTTATCTTCAGCTCATTTTGTCCTCTTTACTTTTTTAGCAGGGAACACATCTGTAGTAGCTTTAGATTTCAGGGAGTTTACTGACAACTCAGGACACCCCTGCAATTTGAGCTGAGTCCTGTAGTTGCCCATCTTGTATTTCAGTCGCTGTTTCCAACCGTAGCAGCCATGGAATGAGCCAAGTTCTTTCAAACAAAGGGTGATAATTGTCTCTGTAGGGCATTCCAAGTTTTGAATCTACATCTGCAGTTCAAATAAGTGCATGGATATGAATGGCCCCTTCCGTAATGCCTATGATTCAGTTTGTAGTGCTTGAGCAGTTCAGATCTTCTTGTATGCGTCGTCGCACAATCCTTGCAACTCCACATGAAGTGCAACACTGGGCGTATCTAGAATTAGAAAAATGAAGAGCCAAATAAAATAAGGACTGATGGTAGCGCTCACCTTGTCTTCTCCGGACAAGGTGTTTTCCGGATGGCCCAAACAATCGGAAAGGGGATTCATCAGAGAAAATGACTCTCCCCCAGTCCTCAGCAGTCCAATCCCTGTACCTTTTGCAGAATATCAGTCTGTCCCTGATGTTTTTCCTGGAGATAAGTGGCTTCTTTGCTGCCCTCCTTGACACCAGGGCCATCCTCCAAAAGTCTTCGCCTCACTGTGCGTGCAGATGCACTCACACCTGCCTGATGCCATTCCTGAGTAAGCTCTGATGGCAGCTGGCCCTTTTGTGGCAGGGCTGAAATGCAGTGGAAATGTTATTTTGGGATTGAGTTCATTTTCATGGCAAAGAGGGACTTTACAATGAATTGCAATTCATCTGATCACTCTTCATGACATTCTGGAGTATATGCTAATTGCCATCATCAACACTGAGGCACCAAATTTTGTGGAGACCAATACTGTCGTTCTCAAAACGTTTGACCACGACTGTAGTTACCCTTTAATTCAAGCAAGCAGGAACATAGCACTGTTTTGTTTGGTTAGCTTAATTTTGGTTCTTACATGAGATAGAGTTCGCAAAACAAATGGCAACTTGATTGATGCAAATAATCACGACATCATTCTTCCAGGTAGGTACAGGCTACTCGGTAGCTAGTTTGTAGCTAACATTTAATTGAGAAGTTTTTTGGGAAATCCTTTCCTTCTATGGTCGTTTAGGCCTGTCATTAGCGTCCTCATATTTGTCCAGTTCCTTAATTGTTTAAAAGCTGGATGTTTTACATCATATTATGAGGCATGTCTTACCATGCTTAAAAATATCCAAGCCAGAAAAACTATAAGACCATATACAGTGGGGAGAACAAGTATTTGATACACTGCCGATTTTGCAGGTTTTCCCACTTACAAAGCATGTAGAAGTCTGTAATTTTTATCATAGGTACTCTTCAACTGTGAGTGACGGAATCTAAAACAAAAATACAGAAAATCACATTGTATGATTTTTAAGTAATTAATTTGCATTTTATTGCATGACATAAGTATTTGATACATCAGAAAAGCAGAACTTAATATTTGGTACAGAAACCTTTGTTTACAATTACAGAGATCATACGCTTCCTGTTGTTCTTGACCAGGTTTGCACACACTGCAGCAGGGATTTTGGCCCACTCCTCCATACAGATCCTTCAGGTTTCGGGGCTGTCGCTGGGCAATACGGACTTTCAGCTCCCTCCAAAGATTTTCTATTGGGTTCAGGTCTGGAGACTGGCTAGGCCACTCCAGGACCTTGAGATGCTTCTTACGGAGCCACTCCTTAGTTGCCCTGGCTGTGTGTTTCGGGTCGTTGTCATGCTGGAAGACCCAGCCACGACCCATCTTCAATGCTCTTACTGAGGGAAGGAGGTTGTTGGCCAAGATCTCGCGATACATGGCCCCATCCATCCTCCCCTCAATACGGTGCAGTCGTCCTGTCCCCTTTGCAGAAAAGCATCCCCAAAGAATGATATTTCCACCTCCAAGCTTCACGGTTGGGATGGTGTTCTTGGGGTTGTACACATCCTTCTTCTTCCTCCAAACACGGCGAGTGGAGTTTAGACCAAAAAGCTCTATTTTTGTCTCATCAGACCACATGACCTTCTCCCATTCCTCCTCTGGATCATCCAGATGGTCATTGGCAAACTTTAGACGGGCCTGGACATGCGCTGGCTTGAGCAGGGGGACCTTGCGTGCGCTGCAGGATTTTAATCCATGACGACGTAGTGTGTTACTAATGGTTTTCTTTGAGACTGTGGTCCCAGCTCTCTTCAGGTCATTGACCAGGTCCTGCCGTGTAGTTCTGGGCTGATCCCTCACCTTCCTCATGATCATTGGTGCCCCACAAGGTGAGATCTTGCATGGTGCCCCAGACCGAGGGAGATTGACCGTCATCTTGAACTTCTTCCATTTTCTAATAATTGCGCCAACAGTTGTTGCCTTCTCACCAAGCTACTTGCCTATTGTCCTGTAGCCCATCCCAGCCTTGTGCAGGTCTACAATTTTATCCCTGATGTCCTTAAACAGCTCTCTGGCTTTGGCCATTGTGGAGAGGTTGGAGTCTGTTTGATTGAGTGTGTGGACAGGTGTCTTTTATACAGGTAACAAGTTCAAACAGGTGCAGTTAATACAGGTAATGAGTGGAGAACAGGAGGGCTTCTTAAAGAAAAACTAACAGGTCTGTGAGAGCCGGAATTCTTACTGGTTGGTAGGTGATCAAATACTTATGTCATGCAGTAAAATACAAATTAATTGTTTAAAAATCATACAATGTGATTTTCTAGATTTTTGTTTTAGATTCCGTCTCTCACAGTTGAAGTGTACCTATGATAAAAATTACAGACCTCTACATGCTTTGTAAGTAGGAAAACCTGCAAAATCGGCAGTGTATCAAATACTTGTTCTCCCCACTGTAAATGTTGAGGGAAATATTTGATAAACACTTCCTATGTGCTCTCCTGTTCAACTTTCTTTCATTGTCTAGCAGCCAAAAGCATTATCGTGGTCATATTAGCAACCCCTGATGTGTGCACATTGCTGCGCTTCAAATGTGAAGAAATAATAGTTTATTAACATTTTAAGCTAAACATTCTAATTTGTTCCATCAGCCTTATTAATGTATATGGCGTATACCTCCAATAAACTAATTTGATACACATCCGTGGGGATTAAAACCTCTTAAATGTAACGAAATGTAATTAAAAATGTAATCAAAGTAATCCCCAAAAGTAATTATTTATTATGAAAGGGCCATAAACAATAACTAGTAATGCTGCACACTCCAATAAAGTCTAAAATATCACCTCTCTGGTAAAAATAGTTATACATTGCTGAGGTGTAGTCACTTTTGAGGACACAAGCTCAAGTACACGGTACAAATATGATAATATATTAAATATTTTATATGATGTATGAATAAGGCTTGAAACGACATTTTTCAAAGTATAGAATAATCAATTTATAAACCGACTAACTATAAGATTTCACCTTCCTTATACAGTCATGTGAAAAAGTCTGTACACCCCCTGGAATGTTCTCTTCTAATTTTTATTTATATATATATATTTTTATATTTGGACAGATGGATATGTAATCTTCACTTCAACACTATTGACAGATAAAGGTTACCCAATTTAACAAATCACACACAAAAAAAAACTTTATACAATTAATTAAAGAAAATGTTATGCAATTAAAATAAACAAAAATGCCTTTTCCTTATGGGGAAAAAGTTAGTACACCCCTACATTTACCATCACATAAAATTGCTAAAATTAGAATTAGGTGTACCAAAACAAGTGCAAATGTTTAGAAAACATTTTATGGTCCAGACATAAAAATATGAAAACTGGTCTGGTTAGGTCTTAACCATATGGGTGTGTGGTAACACATCATTCAAAGATCAAGAAGAAGCCTTTGCTCTCAAAAAATGATATCAAGACACAACTGACTTTTGCCAGACAACACCTGGGTAAAGTCAGTTGTGTCTTGATATTCTTTTTTGAGAGCAGAGGCTTCTTCCTTCCTGACCTCCCATGTAGGCCAAGTTTGTGCAGTCTCTTTCTGACAGTGTACCCAAGCACTTCGACATTGATTGTGGCAAGAGAGGCCTGTAGATCCCTTGATGTTACCTTGGGGTTCTTAGAGAATTATATGAGTATATTTCGGTCAGCTCTTGGGCTGACTTTGGTGGGACGACCTGTCCTAGGTAGTTTGCCAGTGGTCTGGAATTTTCATCGGACAGTGGAATGATGTACTTCGAATTGCTTGGAAATGGATTTGTAACCCCTCCCAGACTTATGGGTATCAATAATCTTTCTTCTGAGGGCCTCGGGTAGGTCTTTTGATCTTTGAATGATGTGTTACCACACACCCATATGGTTAAGACCAAATCAGACCAATTTTCTTATCTTTATGGAAGGCTGGACCCTCCTAAGTTTCTCTCTAATGTTTTCTAATCATTTGCACTTGTTTTGGTACACCTAATTCTGTGATGTTAAAGGTGTGGTGTACTAACAAAAAAGGCATTTTTGTTTATTTTAATTGCATAACATTTTCAAAGGTTTTTTTTTTGTGTGTGATTTTTTAAAATAACCTTTGTCTGTCAATAGTGTTGAAGTGAAGAATACATATCCATCTGTCCAAATACATAAAAAAAATATATATATATATATTTGCACTACAGATGGCTATATCAGTCCACTACTACAGGACTAGTAAAGGCCCAGTGCTCTACTTTTGTGAAGAAAAAATAATAACAAATAAATAAATAAACATTTGCCAGGCTGATATATCGGTCCGCTAATACAGGACTAGTAGGCTAATCAGTGACGTGTATTCATGGATGCCAAGGGTGGCCAGGCTTCCCCCCAAAAAATTATTATTTGGTAGCATTGCCTTTAAATTGTTTAACTTGGGTCAAACGTTTTGGGTAGCCTTCCACAAGCTTCCCACAATAAGTTGGGTGAATTTTGGCCCGTTCCTCCTGACAGAACTGGTGTAACTGAGTCAGGTTTGTAGGCCTCCTTGCTCGCACACGCTTTTTCAGTTCTGTTTTGGCCACTCCAATACCTTGACATTGTTGTCCTCAAGCCATTTTGCCACAACTTTGGAAGTATGCTTGGGGTCATTGTCCATTTGGAAGACCCATTTGCGACCAAGCTTTAACTTCCTGACTGATGTCTTGAGATGTTGCTTCAATATATCAACATAATTTTCCTTCATCATGATGCCATCTATTTTGTGAAGTGCACCATTGCCTCCTGCAGCAAAGCACCCCCACAACATGATGCTGCCACCCCTGTGCTTCACAGTTGGGATGGTGTTTTATTCGGCTTGCAAGCCTCCCCCTTTTTCCTCCAAACATAACGATGGTCATTATTAAACAGTTCTGTTTTTGTTTCATCAGACCAGAGGATTTTTCTGCAAAAAGTACGATCTTTGTCCCCATGTGCAGTTGCAAACCGTAGTCTGGCTTTTATATGGCGGTTTTGGAGAAGTGGCTTCTTCCTTGCTGTGCAGCCTTTCAGGTTATGTCGATATAGGACTCGTTTTACTGTGGATATAGATACTTTTGTACCTGTTTCCTCCAGCATCTTCACAAGGTCCTTTGCTGTTGTTCTGGAATTGATTTTACTGTGGATATAGATACTTTTGTACCTTTCCTCCAGCATCTTCACAAGGTCCTTTGCTGTTGTTCTGGGATTGATTTGCACTTTTCTCACCAAAGTATGTTCATCTCTAGGAGACAGAACGCGCCTCCTTCATGGGCGGTATGACGGCTGCATGGTCCCATGGTGTTTATACTTGCGTAATATTGTTTGTACAGATGAATGTGGTACCTTCAGGGATTTGGAAATTGCTCCCAAGGATGAACCAGACTTGTGGAGGTCTACAATTTTTGTCTTGAGGTCTTGGCTGATTTCTTTTGATTTTTCCATGATGTCGAGCAAGGAGGCACTGAGTTTGAAGGTAGGCCTTGAAATACATCCACAGGTACACCTCCAATTGACTTATATGATGCCAATTAGCCGATCAGAAGCTTCTAAAGCCATGACATCATTTTCTGGTATTTTCCAAGCTGTTTAAAGGCACAGTCAACTTAATGTATGTAAACTTCTGACCACCAGGAATTGTGATATAGTGAATTATAAGTGAAATAATCTGTCTGTAAACAATTGTTGGAAGAATTACTTGTGTCATGCAATAGAGTAGTACAGTAGATGTCATAACCGACTTAAGCTAACCTAAGTGTATGTAAACTTCCGACTTCAACTGTATTTATCTTTCGTCTCTCTGTGTTTCATAATTGTCCATTAATTTCGTAAGAGGCTGAATGTATCTCACAGGAGAAAACATCAGAGCGAGTGAAACAGGTCCCCTCTGACTCTCTACATGTAGGCCATCTATCTGATCCCTCTGACTCTCTACATGTAGGCCATCTATCTGATCCCTCTGACTCTCTACATGTAGGCCATCTATCTGATCCCTCTGACTCTCTACATGTAGGCCATCTATCTGATCCCTCTGACTCTCTACATGTAGGCCATCTATCTGATCCCTCTGACTCTCTACATGTAGGCCATCTATCTGATCCCTCTGACTCTCTACATGTAGGCCATCTATCTGATTCCATCTGATCCAAATGAGTATGGCATTGTTTCCGCCTGTATCGAAGGCAAGGGAAGGAAGCCAGCGAGCATCTGGCCTCCCTTGACAAAAAAAGTATAACAAATTTGCCAATCAGCGTTCAACTAAACTGAGTGAGCTCAACTATGAATGGTCCTGGCACAAAAAGATGTAAAGGGAAGCCAGCTTGGATTTGGCGTCACTCCTACTAAATTGCATTGACCTGTTTTTGCATTGTCATTATGAGGTATTGTGTGTAGATTGGTGACCTAACAAAATGCACTGCACTTTACTCCTGTGTCCGGGAGAAACAGGGTTACCGCTCAATGCTAGCCATTTCGATCTATGGTGTCCACATATCGATTTATAAGTGAAAATGTTGGTCGGAAATGGTACCAGAACCACACAGGGCCCAAAACAGGGGACTTTACATCCAAGAGGTTTTTTAGCAGTGGTGTTAAGTAAAAATACTTTAAAGTCGTGTTTTTGGGGGATCTGTACTTTACTTTACTATATATATTTTTGACAACTTTTACTTTTACTTCACTACATTCCTTAAGAAAATCATGTACTTTTTACTCCATACATTTTCCCGGACATCTAAAAGTGCTCGTTACATTTTGAATGCTTAGCAGGACATGAAAATGGTCCAATTCACACACTTGTCAAGAGAACATCCCTGGTCATCCTTACTGCCTCTGATCTGGCGGACTCAACTTAATGCAAATGCTTCATTTGTAAATTATGTCTGAGAGTTGGAGTGTGCTCTTGGATAGCCATAAATAAATAAAAACTTGAAAATCGTGCTGTCTGGTTTGCTTAATATAAGGACTTTCAAATGATTTATACTACTTTTGATACTTAAGTATATTTAGTCAATTACATTTACTTTTGATATTTAAGGATATTTATAACCAAATACTTTTACATTTTTACTCAAGTCAAGTATGACTTTTGGGTACTCTGTCCACCACTGGTTTTAAGAAGTGAGTGTACGTAATGCCCACTTAAAAAACAGTGGGTATACGGCATATACCTGCGTATAGCCTCCACTAAAACACTGTAGGAAACCAGATGCAACAGACTGAAACCTTGGTTTGGAATCTGGTTAACCTTTTAGATAGACTGGTGAGAATTCCAGTTAGACTGGAATTACTGTAGGCTGGTTTTAGTATGAATATTAGTTGGAATATGTCAGAAACTACCCTAACCTTAACTCTAACCCCATCTTGTCCACATCCTGGCTCAAACATAACCCTAGCATCAACCCTACCCCAACTGTAAAACTAGCTTCATATTCACACCCCGGCTCAACCCTAAGCCTAGCCTCAAACCTAAACCTAACCCTAATCCTAATCCACAGGACTCTGAGATGTCTCCCTCTGTCACCTCTCACCAAACTCTCCCTTTGCACAGTGCTGTGGTCCTCCACTAGGTGGTGGCATGGAATAACAAATCAAAAACATTATACTGTAAAACCTAAACGACTTTACTACGCTTCAGTCAGCCATGCAGGTTAAAATGTATTTGTATCACTCACCACATCCTTCGCTGACAGTTGGCTGGGGATTGCAACAGAGTTACCAACGTCTAACAGCATACTATAGTGCTGTTTTACAGGAACCACATACTGAAATATACAATGGCATGTTGATCTATAAAAAAAATAAAAAATGGTACATTTTCCCATTCCCATACATATTTCTATTCCAGTCAAAACAACATGGGAGTAATGGTAGCAAGGACACAATGAATGGTTGTATTGTTTGTAGCTGTAGGAGTAGTAATAGCTGTCATACAGAGATTGTTCATTGTTCCCATAATCCTTATTGTACTTATGGAGTTGAGTGTAAGCCCCCTCTGAGAGGTGGAAAGCTCCAGGAGATGACTGGGATCTGGTTGACAATCCACTTATGTTTATTTAAACATCATATTAAATCGAAACCAGTAAGGTGCGAATACTACCTTTTATGTCTGTTTTTCCTTTATTCATTTTTTTCAAACTTTTTTTGGGCAGCAATTCAGACGTCAGCATGAGCTGGGATGTTATCATCACTTCATTAACACCTCCATGCAGACATCAAACATACAGTTCAATATGGACTCCACACATGCACTCCAACGAGGGCCTAGGGGACGTCACTGTGGACTCTAGAGCACTCAAAAATGCATGCGGACGACTTAAAGGCATTCCATCCAAAACAGTTTGTGCAAAACAGTTTATTATGAGGACATTTTGTGATGTTTTTGTTCGTTTTGGTCTTCAGCAAGCGTTTTCTCGGCTGTTTGTGCACAATAAATGTTTTCTCAAGACAAACCAAAGTCGGTAGCCAAAGTCTACACCCCTTCGTCTGCGATTGGTCAACAGTTGGGATTCTTCAATAAAGTGTTTGCTATCATTCAACGAGAGATTAATTGTTTTCATGCACATTTTTTCACTTGAGAAATACTGCACCATCTTAGTTAGATGTAAAATTGTGCGATAAAGTTCTCCTCTAGTTGTGCGACAAAGATTCCTTGAGTTACAGTTGAAGTCGGAAGTTACACCTTAGCCAAATACATTTAAACTCAGTTTTTCACAATTCCTGACATTTAATCCTAGTAAAAATTATTTGTCTTAGGCCACTTTATTTTAAGAATGTGAAATGTCAGAATAAGAGTAGAGATAATGATTTCTTTCAGCGTTTATTTCTTTCATCACATACACTCAATTAGAATTTGGTGCATTGCCTTTAAATTGTTTAACTTGGGTCAAACGTTTCTGGTAGCCTTCCACAAGCTTCCCACAATAAGTTGGGTGAATTTTGGCCCATTCCTCCTGACAGAACTGGTGTAACTGAGTCAGGTTTGTAGGCCTCCTTGCTCGCACACGCTTTTTCAGTTCTGTCCACAAATGTTCTATAGGATTGAGGTCAGGGCTTTGTGATGGCAACTCAGATACCTTGACTTTGTTGTCCATAAGCCATTTTGCCACAACTTTGGATGTATGCTTGGGATCATTGTCCATTTGGAAGACCCATTTGCGACCAAGCTTTAACTTCCTGACTGATGTCTTGAGATGTTGCTTCAATATATCCACATAATTTTCCTTCCTCATGATGCCATCTATTTTGTGAAGTGCACCAGTCCTTCCTGCAGCAAAGCACCCCGACAACATGATGCTGCCACCCCCGTGCTTCACGGTTGGGATGGTATTTTATTCGGCTTGCAAGCCTCCCCCTTTTTCCTCCAAACATAACGATGGTCATTATGGCCAAACAGTTCTATTTTTGTTTCATCAGACCAGAGGACATTTCTCCAAAAAGTACGCATGTGCAATTGCAAACCGTAGTCTGGCTTTTTATGGCGGTTTTGGAGCAGTGGCTTCTTCCTTGCTGAGCGGCCTTTCAGGTTATGTCGATATAGGACTCGTTTTACTGTGGATATATGGCGGCTGCGTGGTCCCATGGTGTTTATACTTGCGTATTATTGTTTGTACAGATGAACGTGGTACCTTCAGGCGTTCTGAAATTGCTCCCAAGGATGAACCAGACTTGTGGAGGTCAAAAATAATTTGGGGCTGATTTCTGATTTTCCCATGATGTCGAGCAAAGAGGCAATGAGTTTAAAGGTAGACCTTAAAATACATCCACAGGTACACCTCCAATTTACTCAAATGATGCCAATTAGCCCATCAGAAGCTTCTAAAGCCATGACATCATTTTCTGGAATTTTCCAAGCTGTTTAAAGGCACAGTCAACTTAGTGTATGCAAACATCTGACCCACTGGAATTGTGATGTAGTGAATTATAAGTGAAATAGTCTGTCTGTAAACAATTGTTGGAAGAATTACTTGTGTCATGCACCAAGTAGATGTCCTAACCAACTTGCCAAAACTATAGTTTGTTAACATGAAATCTATGGAGTGCTTGAAAAATGTGTTTTAATGACTTCAAACCTAAGTGTATATAAACTTCCGATTTCAACTGTATATTGGATTCATTCAGACTATTTATTTCTGGCTACGGTGTCTCAAGATAGACAAACAGTACTATTGCTGCTTTAATCTCGGTTTTCAAGAGGTGTTTCCCCTCTAGCTAAAGCCGCTACATCTGTGACTTGAGAATCAAACAGTTCTGCTGTTCACTGTAGATGTTTTATTGCAATTTCCAGTCTTTGAAAATGTTTGGAATATGAGTCATTGGGAGTAGGAGACAATTTTTGTCAATGGTGGTGTGGGTCATTGGAGTGAGTGTTTCGAGTTACAGTGGGGAGAACAAGTATTTGATACACTGCCAATTTTGCAGGTTTTCCTACTTACAAAGCATGTAGAGGTCTGTAATTTTTATCATAGGTACACTTCAACTGTGAGAGACGGAATCTAAAACAAAAATCCAGAAAATCACATTGTATGATTTTTACATAATTAATTTGCATCTTATTGCATGACATAAGTATTTGATCACCTACCAATCAGTAAGAATTCCGGCTCTCACAGACCTGTTAGTTTTTTTTTTAAGAAGCCCTCCTGTTCTCCACTCATTACAAAAATTAACTGCACCTGTTTGAACTCGTTACCTGTATAAAAGACACCTGTCTGCACACTCAATCAAACAGACTCCAACCTCTCCACAATGGCCAAGGCCAGAGAGCTGTGTAAGGACATCAGGGATAAAATTGTAGACCTGCACAAGGCTGGGATGGGCTACAGGACAATAGGCAAGCAGCTTGGTGAGAAGGCAACAATTGTTGGCGCAATTATTAGAAAATGGAAGAAGTTCAAGATGACGGTCAACCTCCCTCGGTCTGGTGCACCATGCAAGATCTCACCTCGTGGGGCATCAATGATCATGAGGAAGGTGAGGGATCAGCCCAGAACTACACGGCAGGACCTGGTCAATGACCTGAAGAGAGCTGGGACCACAGTCTCAAAGAAAACCATTAGTAACACCACGCCGTCATGGATTAAAATCCTGCAGCGCACACAAGGTCCCCCTGCTCAAGCCAGTGCATGTCCAGGCCCGTCTGAAGTTTGCCAATGACCATCTGTATGATCCAGAGGAGGAATGGGAGAAGGTCATGTGGTCTGATGAGACAAAAATAGTGCTTTTTGGTCTAAACTCCACTCGCCGTGTTTGGAGGAAGAAGAAGGATGAGTACAACCCCAAGAACACCATCCCAACCGTGAAGCAGGGAGGTGGAAACATCATTCTTTGGGGATGCTTTTCTGCAAAGGGGACAGGACGACTGCACCGTATTGAGGGGAGGATGGATGGGGCCATGTATCGCGAGATCTTGGCCAACAACCTCCTTCCCTCAGTAAGAGCATTGAAGATGGGTCGTGGCTGGGTCTTCCAGCATGACAACGACCCGAAACACACAGCCAGGGCAACTAAGGAGTGGCTCCGTAAGAAGCATTTCAAGGTCCTGGAGTGGCCTAGCCAGTCTCCAGACCTGAACCCAATAGAAAATCTTTGGAGGGAGCTGAAAGTCTGTATTGCCCAGCGACAGCCCCGAAACCTGAAGGAACTGTATGGAGGAGTGGGCCAAAATCCCTGCTGCAGTGTGTGCAAACCTGGTCAAGAACTACAGGAAACGTATGATCTCTGTAATTGCAAACAAAGGTTTCTGTAACAAATATTAAGTTCTGCTTTTCTGATGTATCAAATACTTATGTCATGCAATAAAATGCAAATTAATTACTTAAAAATCATACAATGTGATTTTCTGCATATTTGTTTTAGATTCCGTCACTCACAGTTGAAGAGTACCTATGATAAAAATTACAGACCTCTACATGCTTTGTAAGTGGGAAAACCTGCAAAATTGGCAGTGTATCAAATACTTGTTCTCCCCACTGTAGAGTGTCTCAACTCAATAGAAGGGAGGAGCCTGAGGACTGTCCTAGCTTCTCTGAACCTGAGGATGGGTATTTCCAGACCCTCTGGCCAGCATGGTGGAAACTCACAGGGCTAAAAATACATGTCCCTGGGCCTGGGCTGTCTGTCTCTGGACACCTGTTGCCAACCCAACAACCAACAGCTGTTGGCCTCACGCTACTTTCACTTTTCCCTTCTCCAACAATCCTGCAGCACCTCAGTGTGTGATCTTTGACACTGTCACCATAGACACAACCCACGAGAAGAGAAGGAAAATGGGCTGACTGGTTGTATCCTAATGAAATCATGTGGGTGTCCTGTCACTCAAGGACTTCCATTGCAAGCCGCAGGAACATTCATCTGTGTTTTAGGCCTAAACTGGATTGTATTTATTTATTGCTCATTCTCCCACACCATTATCCTACACTCTCTATCCTCCTGTTTTGGCATGACTTGCATTGCTTTTCTCCTCCTGTTTTGGCATGACTTGCATTCCTTTTACTCTGCCAAGTGTAAACTTGATATATTTACACAATGAATTGCGGTGAAAATGCATTACCCAACACAATACTTTGGAAGTATATCTACACTGCATTCAGAAAGTATTCAGACCCCTTCCCTTTTTCCACATTTTGTTACGTTAAAGCCTTATTCTAAAATGCATTAAATAAATACAAATCCTCGTAATGACAAAGTGAAAACTCTTAGTAGTTTTTGCAAATGTATTAAAAATAATAAATAAAAAAACAGACCCTTTGCTATGAGACTCGAAATTGAGCTCAGGTGCATCCTGTTTCCATTGATCATCCTTGAGATGTTTCTACAACTTGATTGGAGTCCACTTGTGGTAAATTCAGTTGATTTGGCACATGATTTGGAAAAGCACACACCTGTCTATATAAAGGTCCTACAGTTGACAGCGCATGTCAGAGCAAAAACCAAGCCATGAGGTGGAAGGAATTGTCTATAGAGCTCCGAGACAGGATTGTGTCGAGGCACAGATCTGGTGAAGGGTTCCAAAAAATGTCTGCAGCATTGAAGGTCCCCAAAAACACAGTGGCCTCCATCATTCTTAAATGGAAGAAGTTTGGAACCACCAAGACTCTTCCTAGAGCTGGCCGCCTGGCCGAACTGAGCAATCGGAGGAGAAGGGCCTTGGTCAGGGTGATCACTCTGACAGAGGTCACTCTGACAGAGCTTCAGAGTTCCTCTGTGGAGATGGGAGAACCTTCCAGAAGGACAACCATCTCTGCAGCACTCCACCAATCAGGCCTTTATGGTAGAGTGGCCAGACGGAAGTCACTCCTCAGTAAAAGGCACATAACAGCCCGCTTAGAGTTTGCCAAAAGGCACCTAAAGGACTCTCAGACCATGAGAAACAAGATTGAACTCTTTGGCCTGAATACCAAGCATCACGTCTGGAGGAAACCTGGCACCATCTCTACGGTGAAGCATGGAACATCTCTGGAGAAACCTGAAAATAGCTGTGCAGCGACGCTCCCCAACAAACCTGACAGAGCTTGAGAGGATCTGCAGAGAAGAATGGGAAAAACTCCCCAAATACAGGTGTGTCAAACTTGTAGCGTCATACCCAAGAATACTCAAGGCTATAATCGCTGCCAAAGGTGCTTCGACTGAGTAAAGGGTCTGAGTACTTATGTAAATGTGATCTAACATTTGTATTTTCCACTTTAAAAAAAATTCCACTTTAAAATGTTTCCCTAATGAAAAATGTATCACCCCCCTACAAAAAAATTCCATGATTTTATAATCCACATAATTCAAATGAACTCTTACTCAAATGAATATCCATCTGTATCTGATCAAATGGAATTTAAATAGTCGTAGGGCACAAATTCACTATGAACACTTGTAGGCATAAATATCATCACGTTTACATGCTGAGCCCAGATAAATTGTTACTACCCCTGGTAAGATCTTCAAAGGCTAATCTAATCTGTCACACTGAGAGGAAACAAGTGTGGTGCTCACAAGGGCACTAGTGTTCATTCACACCACTCTCACTGAAGCTCAAGTGTGCTGCTTTCAACCTTCCCCAGGACTGTAGTACTCCTCTACGTCTTGAGCACTGTCTTCCCTTCAGCTGCTTGGGATACTTATGGTAATAAAACCAAATTAAATAATATCTTAAGATGCCGGGGAGGCTGCTGAGGGGAGGACGGCTCATAATAATGTCTGAAAAGGTGCGAATGTAATGGCATCAAACACCATGGAAACCATTGTGTTTGATGCATTTGATGCCGTTCCACGCATTCAACTCAAGCCATTACCACGAGCCCGTTCTCCCCAATTAAGGTGCCACCAACCTCCTGTGCTAAGATGTGGCCCTCAGTGCTGCCACCTGGGAGCCGTATGTGGAAGCTGATCTTGTTAAACAGATGGTGGGTACACTGTAGTATCCATCAAGCTCTCACATGTATGGGCACATGGGCATAGAGTGGAGTGAATGTACTCTATCTGATGAGTGAAGCACATCACCTGTACATATTTAAATAATGTAGTACATGATCTTATAACAGTAGTGTTAAAACACTTTAACTGGTGACTGAGTTTCCTATGTCTTTCTGTAAAGCTGTGGCAGTCATTCAAAGGGCTTGCACTAGTTCCTGACTCCTCCAGCCTGGTCCAAACAAAGTCTCCATCTGTTTCTCTGTGCTGTGTTTTGACTGCGTTGGCACAGGGGAGTTTCCTACAGGATGAAGTCCCGACCAACCTAGATGTGATAGATGTGAAGTAGATCTTGGTCCAGAGGGAGTGATAGCATTTAAACTGCACAGTCATTACACCTAATAATTATGTATTACATGGCATGAGAGATACAATGACTATTTTAGAGACACTGGAAATGGGCCTTATTTTACTCTTTGTCTGATAGTAATAACATTTACTGCTGAAGCCAGCCGTTGCGGGACCCGATCAGAGAAAAACACGTGTGTGTGCAATGCATTTGTGTGTGTGTTTGAGCAGTCTCATATCCCCACCATGACTGAATGTGTTCAGATCCACCATCTGGTATTGCGCTGCCTTCTGACCCTTTCATAAAAAAAATACATTACATAATCGTACTGAACTTGATTGATGATGGCTTCGGCTTACAGTTGCTCTGTGCCAATCCTTTTTTCTCTGCTTGTATTCTCAACCTTACTTTTCTTCCCAGTCTTATCAAATTAGGGAAAACAGAGAGCCAAATACAAGGAGAAGAACACATAGAGGGAACCGGATATGTTCATTTTGAGAGAGGAAGGGCAAAATGTATTTCTTTTTTTTATAAAAGGAAAGCCTGAAGAGTTTACATTTTTTGGATCAAATTGTCTTTCGATAAGACTACGGTGGGTCTGCAGTGGTGAAGTTAGGGTCTAAAGCTGGGAGGAGCAGCGGCAGCCTGTTGGTGTGAGGCAGACTGTCTGACAGATGCTGCCAGCAGGAGATCAACCCTACTGTCCATTTTGCATTCCTCTATCCTCCTCAGTTTCACACCGTCCTCTGCTTTTCCACACATGCTCTCCCCAGAACGACAGCAGGTGTTAACAACCCTTCCCCCTTACACACTTAGGCACACTTTCACACAAATGTACATGTACTCCTGACGGTAAGGAGAGCCCTGATACTCCTGACCCTTATGGGAAAGGGGAATAGATACCTACGATCAAACTTGAATTACAGTAGGTGATTGCAGATTAATTTCCATTGATGGTCATTTAATATCTGCATTACTAGTTGCTGATAAATGTCCTTGATAAAAATGAGGCCAGTTCTGTTCTGTGTGTTTCAAAACATGTATTTTATGTAATGTAGCATCGTGGCAAGTTGTGAGCCGAAGAGATCAAAAGAGCCTGTAAAGTAGCATGGCGATGAATTTAGTATATTTTCACGATTGACCCTGGACGCTTAGGGATTGCTTCCTGTATTTCTGACATATTCAAATCGAATAACAAGCCTGGATCTCTTTGACTTCCTGGCTCTCTCATTCCCCTCTCGCACTCTGTAGACTAGTGTTTGACTATGTTCATGTCAAATTGGCAGATATCCTTCTAGAATTTCTCAGGACTATGTTCTGATCTCTTAAATAGCTCTATTTATTTTGGGGGAATGGAGTGTTACATAAGATTACTTTTTAAGTCAAGGTTATTTACAAACTAAACATGTAATGAGATAATAATGTATAGCATATTTACTCAGCTAGTCCGGTGCTCCTCCCTGCACAGTGGACTAGTGTTCCTCCACAGACGTACACCCATGCATACTGATATGTTCAATGATGACAATCTTTCAGTATTTCAATAGATTGCATATAACTCTGACTGATTTAAAGATCGGTTTTGGAAGCTGAGATAACAAAACTATTAAACACTGCCTTACAATCTTGACTCTGATGTCCTTACCCTTAAAGTATTGGGTTTAAAGATAATACCATTGGCTCCTTCCGTATTGTGAAGAGAACTAGCCATTAGAGATTTGCAATTGATTACACAAAATCATAAACATTAGCATGATTATGAGTACCGGCTATGCACTATAAATATTCCTAATGAATGAATTCAATTATTCACACCCAAGAGAATTACACAGGGAAAAGATAGGCCCCTACTTGACTTATTCTCAGTGGTTAGAATGGTTCCAGGGCTGTGGTGGAGAAGCGTTTGCCCTGGACAAAATGTTTTTGTCCAGTCTACCGTGCATCTGGCAGGCTACACACCAGGAAACATTATGTTTTGGTGGAAAAATGGGCCCGAGGGTGCTGCAACCTACGTGTGTTGGCTTTGACTGGGCTACTGTAGACACGTACTGACGTGGTGGATGACTGGACAGCCTGGGTATTGAGAGAAACCAGTGGTGTGGGTGTGTGTGTGTGTGTGTGTGTGTGTGTGTGTGTGTGTACACGCATGTGAATGCGATTTTATTTGTCAAATGTACTTTTCTCTTGTGTCTTTCAGCTCCCAAATCTTCCAATAATAATTAGCAGAGGAGGCTGGTGTGAGGAGTTATAGGAGGACGGGCTCATTGTAATGGCTGGAATGGAATAAATGGAATGGTATCAAACACATCAAACATATGGAAACAACATGCTTCATTTATTCCATCCATGAGCCCGAACTCCTATATCTCCTCCCACCAGCCTCCTCTGGTAAACAGTTTGTTTTGCAGATCTGTGTTAGAGCTTTGTAAATTTGTTTGATCACAACGTAGTGCAAGTGCACAAAATGAGATCACAATGACACCACAGCATGTCTAAATTATCTGGCCATTTTTGTGTTACATATTGGACAACGTTCAAAGTGAGAGAGAGCCGAGGAAATGGGGAGCTAGTCCTCATTTACTGGGGAAACAACACTCTGAGCTACAGGACCTTGGGCTTATGTTATTCAATGTAATCAATGCTGATGAATCAAAGATTAAAACAAGATTAGGAGAAGAGATTTAAAAAGTCAACATCACAATCACAATTTGAATGGTGTTTCCCACACTAGCATTTCATTAATCATGTGAGCCATTGGCCCCACAAGTTTACACTCCAAATGCATGACACCCTGAGTCAAATTGTTGGCAAGCCCTGCTACTACTATCACTATGGTGTGTGTGCTCGCGTGCTTGTGTGCGCGTCCATGTGTGTGCATACGCATATGTGCATGTGCGTGTGTGTGTGTGTGTATGATGTCATCTTCTGGGTTTGGCTCTTTCTGTCAGAACTTCTGGACTTCCTCCACATTTTATGCTGCTTTTCAAAGGAATATCTTAAACTGTTACATATGACTCCCCACCACCCCCATCCACCCCCCCCCCCGCCCCCATCACACAAACACAAACACAAAAGAGATCCCTCTCTACGCCTACAAGCCTCTGATCAGTCGAGGAAAATCTCCTCTAGAAATCTCCTGGATCTGATTTTGTCAGCTCATTAAGGCATTTAAGCATGACGATGTGGTGTTGGTTTCTGTCTCTCTTGGAAATATACACGACTGTGCTGACATTCATAAGAAGGAAAGAACAAAAAAAAAAAACTATTCAGAGCATTGACGGGTAACGTTAACCAGGATGCAGTGGACGATGACAGTCCCTGGAAAAACAAATTTCTGGCTTCATCTTTAACATGTTACATAAATTGGTTTGAGAGCCATTGTTCATTGTATTATGCACCGATGGTGTGTATGCATGCACATGTCCCTGTGTGTGCATGCGTTGCGGGTTTGTATGTGTATGAACCACTATCAGTCATTGGCACTGGTACTTGTTGACTCAAAGCACGCAAGGCATTGTGGTCCATCCCCAAGCTTACTCTAATCAGCTTTGTAATTAGTTTAAACCATCAACACAACACAATACAATCTGGTCTGGACTGTTGTGGCATGGGTCCAAAGGGAGCTAGCTCCTTCTCTCTCACACATCTGGGATCCATCACCATGTGCTTCCTTGCATGTGGTAGTGTTTAAAAGAACTCTGTCTTGAAGCAGTGAGGAGAGGCAGCAAGGTCTTTCTCACTTTCCACTGCCAGGCATTTAGTGAAGGTGGTCTATCTCTGCTTTTGCCAACCTGCAGCAGTGGAGTGGCAAGGTCTGTCTTTGTAAAGCCCCTCTATTACAGGAAAAGCAGATTTCCTAGGAGCCATAGCGCATTATTCATGTACACCTAGTAGAAGTGGGAGTTGTGAGTCATGCCTTGTGATTTGTTGTGCTTGACCACCTCTTTAAAAGGCCTCATAAATTGACCTGTAAAAAAAAAAAAATACAGGATTTTGTCAATAACACATTTTATGTGTCAGTTGAACTCATGGATACCATTTGTATGTCTCTGTGTCCAGTATGAAGGAAGTTAGAGGTAGTTTAGCGAGCCAATGCTAACTGCTGGCAGATACCCACAGACTTCCAGTAATTGCGCTAACGCAATTAGCATCTTCCTTCAAACTGCACGCAGAGATATAAAAATGGAATCCACGAGTTCATCTGACTCTGGGGAAGTAGATAAAGGGCCTCATTGACAAAATCCCGAAGTATCCCTTTAAGATCTGTCCGCTCCGTTCCCCTGCTCTGATCTAAGGACCCAGAATAACTGGCTGCATTGGCCTCAAAGCTCCATTGATGACATGGTGAGGTGAGGCATCCATCCCAGCTCCAGCTCTAGCTCCAGTCTTAAATCAAGCTGCTTTCCGGAACCTACCATACCGTGGGGGAAACAGCTATTTCACTGTCCGGCACTCTGAGTGCTCCGTTTGTGGGGGCAGGGAGAGAACATGTGAGATGCAGTATCAGTAATGTGAATGCACTGAAGGCCCTTCCTATTCAAACATCCATTTGGCAGAACACAGTGCAATTACGCAAAGAGCTCACATTTTATCTTGTGAAGAGGGCGAGTGTGTCCAAGCAGCCATAAAGCTGATACACGATCAGCACCAGTATCAGTCAGCAAGGGTGTGTGTGTGTTTATTAATGTGGCATATCTGCTTTGGGAAACTTTAGGTCACAGCGAGCTCAGCTGTCCAAACAGTCCAATAATTTCACCTGTGCTCCCTTCATGCACCATATGCATGCAAAAGCCCAATCATGTGGAGTGTGTTGGAAATAAATAAAATAATTTCTTCACCATCACACATCTTAGCATTCAGAGTGTGCTGAACAAAGACCTCTTAGCATTCAGAGTGTGCTGAACAAAGACCTCTTAGCATTCAGAGTGTGCTGAACAAAGACCTCTTAGCATTCAGAGTGTGCTGAACAAAGACCTCTTAGCATTCAGAGTGTGCTGAACAAAGACCTCTTAGCATTCAGAGTGTGCTGAACAAAGACCTCTTAAGGAACATGATCTGCTATAGTAGCTATATTTACTTCATTATAGTGTAAATGCTGCTGTATGTGAAACAGCCAGAGATTGAAAGTGCTTGTTTCCACGTCCGAAGTGGCAAAGAGTTGATGCCAGGACTAATGAAGAAAAGTTTAATTAGTGAGCAGGGCAACATGCTGGGTGGACTCACTGGACTGCCAACATGCTGGGTGGACTCACTGGACTGCCACCATGCTGGGTGGACTCACTGGACTGCCACCATGCTGTGTGGATTCACTGGACTGCCACCATGCTGGGTGGACTCACTGGACTGCCACCATGCTGTGTGGATTCACTGGACTGCCACCATGCTGGGTGGACTCACTGGACTGCCACCATGCTGGGTGGATTCACTGGACTGCCACCATGCTGGGTGGATTCACTGGACTGCCACCATGCTGGGTGGACTCACTGGACTGCCACCATGCTGGGTGGACTCACTGGACTGCCACCATGCTGGGTGGACTCACTGGACTGCCACCATGCTGGGTGGACTCACTGGACTGCCAACATGATGGGTGGACACACTGGACTGCCACCATGCTGGGTGGATTCACTGGACTGCCACCATGCTGGGTGGACTCACTGGACTGCCACCATGCTGGGTGGACTCACTGGACTGCCACCATGCTGGGTGGATTCACTGGACTGCCACCATGCTGGGTGGATTCACTGGACTGCCACCATGCTGGGTGGACTCACTGGACTGCCACCATGCTGGGTGGACTCACTGGACTGCCACCATGCTGGGTGGACTCACTGGACTGCCACCATGCTGGGTGGACTCACTGGACTGCCACCATGCTGGGTGGACTCACTGGACTGCCACAGGGAGATGGACGCATGACTGGAGGGTCATAGGGTTAACCAAGGTTAATGTAAAACATATTAGATGATACAGGTATTACGCACAAAATGATCAAGCTACTACATTTTGCCAATTATTTTACTCTTACTTAGAAAGAGAAAGAGAGCGAGAGTTTGAGGATAGGTTTGCTAGTGTTGAGAGGACAATATATAAAATAAAGGTATTTTCAGTCGTAAAGGGAGGTGATATCAGAGCTGGACAGAGCCTGCCTGCCACACTCAAGCCACATACCAAACCCAAAGCACTGGTGATAAAACTCCATGCGGTGCTATGGTCAGATGACATGAAAATAGAGCTCCTTGGCCAAGCAACACCAGTGGTGTATTTGTCGTAAAAATCTGAAGCTTATGCAGAAAAGTAGTTAATATTGTACCTAGAGTAAAATATGGTGGTGGATCTTTGATGTTATGGAGCTATTTTGCTTCCACTGGTCCTGTGGAAGGTCAACCGCATCACTAACTTTTAGCCAAAAACCTGGTTGCTTCTGCCAGGAGGCTGACACTTGGCTGCAAGTGGATCTTCCAGCAATAAAATAACCCCAAGCACACATCAACTAGGAATTGAATTGGGCAGTCAAGCACAGTCGAAGGATATCAAAGATCTGGAAAGATTTTGTGTTGAGGAATGGTCTAAGATCCCTCCCAAAATATTCTCCAATCTATAAAAACTTTTTAGAAAAGTTTCAGTGTCGTTATCCTCGCAAAGGTAGGGTGATGGAGTACTGAAAACAGGGGTGCCAATAATTTGACCCCAATCTTTTTCAGTTTTTGTTTTATTACTTGTTAAGCTAAATATATTTCTCTGAGCAATTGTATTAGTACAAAATAATATAATCTTCTATTTTTTGTGAGCATGCACTATAGCTCAGTTGGAAGGAGTGCCTGTGACTTCCGCTTTTGGACAGTAACAAGGCGACACTCCAGCTTAACTCCACCTCCATATTTACTGGATTGGTTGAACAGTGCAGAAGGTATGTACAGTCGTGGTCAAAAGTTTTGAGAATGACACAAGTATTGGTCTACACAAAGTTTGCTGCTTCAGTGTTCTTAGATCTTTATGTCAGTAGTTACTATGGTACACTGAAGTATAATTACAAGTATTCCATAAGTGTCAAAGGCTTTCATTGACAATTACATTCAGTTTATGCAAAGAGTCAATATTTGCAGTGTTGACCCTTCTTTTTCAAGACCTCTGCAATCCGCCCTGGCACGCTGTCAATTAACTTCTGGGCCACATCCTGACTGATGGCAGGCCATTCTTGCATAATCAATGCTTAGAGTTTGTCAGAAGTTGTCGGTTTTGGTTTGTCCACTCGCCCCTTGAGGATCGACCACAAGTTCTCAATGGGATTAAGAACTTTCTTCGTGACAAGCTACATTCGAACAGGTATGGCTCCAGCATCCTCTCGACAAACATGTCTCTAACCCTAGCCTCATGTAGGGCCTTTGCTTGATGTGCACTGTTTTCGAGGGCTGATTTCCGGGATTGTATGCTGCCCTGTCAGTCCATGTTCACTGCTCCTCCCCAAGTTTCATTAATTAGTTCCTTAATTGCAAGTCTGGAACAACCTACTATAAACAACCTTTGTGCAATTCCTAGATTATTGTCCAATCATCGTATTGCGAGTAGGCCTACTACAGAGAGGTATTGTTAGTTGTAATCTTGTCCCCATAAAATTGAGCCCGTCAATAGCTTATCTCTCTTCCAGCGATGCTATAAGGCCAACTCTGGCTGCTCCATCTGATATGAACTCCCTCAAAAATGGCATTGGAATAATTCATTGAATTCTAGAAGCCTGATCCAAAAAATGGACTTTATTGAAATTCTGGTCATACAATCAAATGTTGACGTACTGGTTGAAACGTGGTTGTGTGTTTCTGTGCCTGACTCAGATGTTCAGCTGCTTGGGTACAATATTTTTAGAGCTAATAGAGTTGGTAGGGGTGGTGGAATTGCAATTTATGTAAAATGTTGCTTAAATGTCTCTGTGTCCATATCTACCTCTGTCCTAAAGTAATATGATTGCCTGGTTTTAAATGTGGTACTTGGAAATAACGCTCATTTAACTCTAGCTGGGGTATATCGGCCCCCCTCAGCTCCTCCTTGTACTCTAAGCAAACTCTCTGAAATATTGTCTAATTATGCAAACTCTGAATTACTGATTTTGGGAGATTTTTATCTAGATTGGCTGTCACCAGTAACTGATAAATTAAAAGGCATTTGTACTGAGCTAAATCTGTCCCAGCTGATAACTAAGCCAACCCGTCCCAACTCTAAGAACCCAGACAGATCTACTCTACTAGATATTATTCTAACAAATACCCCCCATAAATACACAGCCTGTGGGGTCTTTGCAAATGATATTAGTGACCACTGCCCTATTGCTTGTATTAGGGATACCAGCCTGAAACACTCTGATCCCCGCATAATCTCAAAGAGAAATTATAAACATTTCTCGCAGCAAGCCTTTATCCTTGACTTATATCTCTCAGAGCTTTTATCCACATGCTGCTTTTCGGACCCAGTTTTAGCCCTTGCCCTTTTCTCTTCTATCTTCACCTCTACATCAGATAAACATGCTCCTTTTAAGAATCACAGAATTAGAAATCGTACTAATCCTAGGTTCTCTCCTGAACTAGCAAATATTTTTCTGCAAAAGAATCAAGCATGGGCCTTGGCGAGGAAAACTTGTGTCCCAGCTGACTGGCTGTCATTTAGGCAACTGAGAAACAAATGTACTTTAGCTGTCAAAAATGTGCTATGACAGACTCTGCCGATGATTCAGCAAAATTCTGGAAAACCGTTACTTCATTGAAAAGGGGAAATTCTGCTCTTCACCTTCCTAAGAAAATGATCTCAGACTCCTGTATTATAAGTAAAAAAATAATATTTGTGCTTTTAATAAGCATTTTATCACTGCTGGTTTTTATTTGAAAAGAAAAGTGGCCAATGTGGTTCTGGCCAGTCAGTTGATTTCTCTTCTTGCTTTTCAACCACTAACCAGGAAAATGGAAATCCTGTCTTTAGTTTCCAGAAAATATCTGAAACAGAAGTCCTAGCTGCATTATGTGCAATTGATACTAAGAAATCCATAGGCGCTGACAATTTAGACCCGTTCTTACTTAAGTGTGCTGCACCTCTCATTGCGGGTTCAGTGACACACATTTTTAATCTAACTTTAAGCACAGGAACTATCCCTAAGGTGTGGAAATCAGCTTTTGTTCTGCCATTACATAAAGGAGGTGACTGTAGTGATCTGGATAATTACCGACCCATTTCTAGGCTCCCCTGTCTGGCAAAGATCTTAGAATCCTTAGTCAGTAAACAGTTACTATATTTTCTTTCTGCAAACAGTATTCTTAGCATCCATCAATCTGGGTTTAGATCAAAACACAGTACCACATCGGCCACTATGCTTGTTGTAAATGATATCGCAAATGCCTTAGATAATAATGTTGACTTGTCTAAAGCCTTTGACACTGTAGACCATGCCATCCTTTTACATAAACTGTCAGCTATTGGACTGGGTACTGATGCCTGCCGATGGTTCTATGATTATCTTAAAGATAGAACTCAGGCCGCCTTGGTCGATGGGGTCAAGTCCGAACCGTTACAGTTACTTAAAGGGGTCCCTCAGGGTTCAATAATTGGACCCTTTATTGTTCTCACTGTATATTAACAGCATTGGTGATGATTTTAAATATTGTAAATTCCATTTATATGCAAATGACACTGTGATTTATTCTATTACTCCAACAGCCGAACAAACATTAATGCAGTTGGAGTCCGATTTTAAGATCCTACAGGAGTCTCTTTTACAGCTCAAACTTGTTTTAAATCTTAATAAAACAAATGTTATGTATTTTTCTAGGTCTAAACTCTGTTAGAAACACTCTTGCAATTACTAGCCTGGATGGTACTCAAATCGAACAGGTCTCTGCATATAAATATTTAGGAGTATGGTTAGATGATAGGCTCTCCTTTCAAAAACATGTTAGTGAATTGGGAAAAAAGTTCAAATTCAAGTTTTTTACAGAAACAGGGCCTGTCTGTCTTCTGTAAATATAAAACAAATTGTTCAGGCTACTTTTTTATCCGTTTTAGATTATGGTGATGTTATCTATATGCATGCTTCGGCAACCACATTAAAACCACTGGATGCTATTTACCATTGTGCACTCAGGTTTATCAGAGGGGATAGTTTCAGAACACATCACTGTATTCTATACCAGAATGTGGGTTGGGCCCCTCTGTCTGTAAGGCGAGAAAAACATGCTCTTCTGTTTATTTATAAAGCACTCCTTTTAAAACACCCGCCATATATTTCAGCATTAATTTCCAATAGACATACTAATTGTAATACCAGATCACAGTCATGGATTACATTAGAGACGCCTGCAGTCTACACAGATTTGGGTAGAACTGCCTTCAGTTCCTTTGCACCTTTTCTGTGGAACAAATTGCAGACCCACCTTAAGCTAGACACTTTGGTGCCCCTTGCCCATTTAAAAAATATTTTAGAGGATCAATATGATGTTATCTGTGTTTGTTTCTGTTGAACTCTATGTTTTTCTTGAAATGTTTCTCTGTTTTTGTATGTTTTGAGATCTTTCTTCTCCAAAATGTCTGTGTGTCTAAATTGTACATCTTAACATGTTTACACAGGGCACAGCCGTAAAAGAGATCTAGGTCTCAGTCTGTTTTCCCTGTCAAAATAAAGTTTAAATAAAAAATAAATAAAGTAAGGTCTGGGGAGTTTCCTGGCCATGGACCCAAAATGTTTATGTTTTGTTCCCCGAGCCAGTTATCACTTTTGCCTTATGGCAAGGTGCTCCATCATGCTGGAAAAGGCATTGGTCGTCACCAAACTGTTCTTGGATGGTTGGGAGAAGTTGTTCTCTGAGGATGTGTTGGTACCATTCTGTATTCATGGCTGTGTTCTTAGGCAAAATTGTGAGTGAGCCCACTCCCTTGGTCTGAGGATGCTTTACCGTTGGCATGACACAGGACTGATGGTAGCATTCACCTTGTCTTCTCCGGACAAGGTGTTTTCCGGATGGCACAAACAATCGGAAAGGGGATTCATCAGAGAAAAGGACTCTACCCCAGTCCTCAGCAGTCCAATCCCTGTACCTTTTGCAGAATATCAGTCTGTCCCTGATGTTTTTCCTGGAGAGAAGTGGCTTCTTTGCTGCCCTTCTTGACACCAGGCCATCCTCCAAAAGTCTTTGCCTCACTGTGCGTGCAGATGCACTCACACCTGCCTGCTGCCATTCCTGAGCAAGCTCTGCACTGGTGGTGCCCCGATCCCACAGCTGAATCAACTTTAGGAGACGGTCCTGGCGCTTGCTGGACTTTCTTGGGCGCCCTGACACCTTCTTCACAACAATTGAATCTCTCTCCTTGAAGTTCATGATGATCCGATAAATAGTTGATTTAGGTGCAATCTTACCAGCAGCAATATCCTTGCCTGTGAAGCCCTTTTTGTGCAAAGCAATGATGACGGCACGTGTTTCCTTGCAGGTAACAACCATGGTTGACAGAGGAAGAACAATGATTTCAAGCACCACCCTCCTTTTAAAGCTTCCAGTCTGTTATTCTGACTCAATCAGCATGACAGAGTGATCTTCAGCCTTGTCCTCGTCAACACTCTCCCCTGTGTTAACGACAATCACTGACATGATGGCAGATGGTCCTTTTGTGGCAGGGCTGAAATGCAGTGGAAATGTTTTTTGGGGATTAAGTTCATTTTCATGGCAAAGAGGGACTTTGCAATTAATTGCAATTCATCTGATCACTCTTCATGACATTCTGGAGTATATGCAAATTGCCATCATCAACACATCACACTTTGTGGAGACCAATACTTGTATCATTCTCAAAACTTTTGACCACGACTGTAGGCTATTATATTATATACAGTAGGCCAGGGATCATCAACTAGATTCAGCCGCGGCTGATTTCTTCTTGAGATGAAGGTCAGGGGACCAGAAGATAATTTACAAATAATTTATAGACTGCAAATTGACTAAAACATAATCATTTCAAACCTTGCTTACATTTGTGTACAATCATATATATATATATATATATTATCCGTGGGAATACTTTGGAACAGATTTCCAAAATTAAAATCCCTTGGAGCTGATTTGCTGGTGTTTTTAAAGTCTTTAATGTCCCCCCCCAAAAAAATGTATTGTTCAGAAAACTAAATATAATCACCTACAGGACAAATTTGGACCGCGAGCCACCAGTTGGGGAACCCTGATGTAGGGCATCTACATGTCTTCCACGGCTGCTGCGTTAGGTTCGTTTTATACACTATTTCATGCTCATCTTTATTGAGGGTTGACTGTACAATGCCTTCTGGAAAGTATTCAGATGCCTTGACTATTTCCACATTTTGTTACATTACAGCCTTATTCTAAAATGGATTAAATACAAAAATTCTCAGCAATCTACACACAATACGCCATAATGACAAAGCGAAAACAGGTTTTTAGAAATGTTAGCAAATTTATAAAATAAGAAAAGACAACAGAAATACCTTATTTACATAAGTATTCAGACCTTTTGCTATGAGACTCAGGTTCATCCTGTTTCCATTGAGCATCCTTGTGTCACGGTCGGGTGTGTCCAGAGACCAAAGCGAAGCGTAGTGATAGTTCGACATCGTTTTTATTAACATAAACTATAAACTAAGTCGGAACTATACAAAAGAACAAACATATATATGAATGAAAGAGAACACACTTACTCTCACGATGACATCTTAATAATGACCCACACACAGGTGTGGGGTTGAGCTACTTAAATAGAATCCCCAATCAGAGACAACGTCTTACAGCTGTCTCTAATTGGGGATTCAACACAAAACGTCCTAGATCTGTCAGGCTCTGACCATGGACAAAAGGTACTCCCTATGGCCAGAGCCTGACACCTTGAGATGTTTCTACAACTTTATTGGAGTCCACCTGTGGTAAATTCAGTTGATTGGACATGATTTGGAAAGCCACACAGTTGACAGTACATGTCAGATCAAAAACCAAACCGTGGGGTTGAAGGAATTGTCCGTAGAGCTTTGAGACAGGATTGTGTCGAGGCATAGATCTGGGGAAGGTACTGAAGAATTTCTGCAGCATTGAAAGGTCCCCAAGAACACAGTGGCCTCCATCATTTTTAAATGGAAGAAGTATGGAACCACTAAGACTCTTCCTGGAGCTGGCCGCCCGGCCAAACTGAGCAATCGGGGGAGAAGGGCTTTGGTCAGGGAGGTGACCAAGAACCCGATTGTCACTCTAACAGAGCTCTAGGCCAGACGGAAGCCACTCCTTAATAAAAAGACACATAAAAGCCTGTTTGGAGTTTACCAAAAGGCACCTAAAGACTCTCAGACCATCAGAAACAAGATTCTCTGGTCTGATGAAACCAAGATTGAACACTTTGGCCAGAATGGCAACCGTCACGTATGGAGGAAACCCGGCACCATCCCTATGGTGAAGCATGGTGGTGGCAGCATCATACTGTGGGGATGTTTTTCAGCGGCAGGGACTGGGAGACTAGTCAGGATCCAGGGAAGATTGAACAGAGCAGTGTACAAAGAGATCCTTGATGAAATCCTGCTCCAGAGCGCTCAGGACCTCAGACTGGGATGAAAGGTCACCTTCCAACAAGACAACGACCCTGAGCAGACAGCCAAGACAATGCAGGAGTGGCTTCGGGACAAGTCTCTGAATGTCCTTGTGTGTAGATTGATGAGGGAAAAAATGCACTTTTAGAATAAGGCTGTAAACTAACAAAATGTGAATACTTTCTGAAGGCACTATATATGTATATGGCAGACACAATATTACATTTGGCAAGAGAGCAGAAACACTGTGGGCATATCAATTCATACTGTAGCAACTAAAGAATCCATTTTGCAGATTGCAGCACTGAGGCATTGTGACTTCTAAAACTGAACCAACATGCTGGAGCGACTGGAATGTGGTGGTTGTTTTAGGATCCCAAACGGTACAATGCCTTGGCGTGGGTCCCTTGTGGTGAAGCAAATATTTTCAGACACCCTGAGACATGCCCCCAGTGCTTTTTCCGCCTGAAGTCACCTAGCGGAATCGATCAAACACTCTGTCAGCATAAAGTTCAGTGAACACAAATGCAAAAGATTTACTGAATTACTGTGAAAATGTTGAAACAGATCCAGTGAATCAGTGCCTTGTCTCAACTGATCAACACATCTCTTTTTATACCTAGGTGCCCACAATCGAAGAAGAGATTCTTGAATCGGCATACTGAACATACCATTCCTCCCCACGCATTTCAACCAAAGGAAACTGTAATAAAATGAGTGCAACAAAAATAAACCAAAGGGAATGTGTTTCCTCAACATGTCTTTATGAATGTGTTTCCTCAACATGTCTTTATGAATGTGTTTCCTCAACATGTCTTATGAATGTGTTTCCTCAACATGTCTTTATGAATGTGTTTCCTCAACATGTCTTATGAATGTGTTTCCTCAACATGTCTTTATGAATGTGTTTCCTCAACATGTCTTATGAATGTGTTTCCTCAACATGTCTTATGAATGTGTTTCCTCAACATGTCTTATGAATGTGTTTCCTCAACATGTCTTTATGAGAGCGCTCTTTTTTTTTTGTTACTCTTGTTACTTTAACCCCCCCTCCGTCCTCCCTCCTCCCTCTTTACTTCCTCCCTCCCTCCCTCCCTCCCTCCATTCTATTCTTGCAACAATATAAGTCTGTTTACCATACCGCCAGAGCCCATAGTTGTTCGGAGGCCCAATTTTGAGATTCCACCACAAATTATATGGTGCCACTGAGCAAAGCCTCCCTTTTTAAAACCCATGTGTGTGTGTTTCTGTGTTTACTTTCACCCCCAGAGGCTCTTGTGGGCCAGTCAGTTCTGGCCCGGAGTCATTTCACTGTCATCAGTTGGGTTTCTTTCTTCTTGTTTTCGAACAGCATATAATGTTCTTTCTTCGTTCCCCTCTTGTCTCTGCTGTGTCCATTATTATCTCCATTACAAAGACAGAAGAAAACATGCTGCTTGACACAACAGCAACAGTATTGTAACCCAAATGTGAATGTACTGTAACTAGAGAACTACGGAGCGTCTTTATACACTGAGTGTACAAAACAATAGGAACACCTTCCTACTATTGAGTTGCACCCCCCTTTTGACCTCAGAACAGCCTCAATTCGTCGGGGCACGGACTCTGCAAGGTGTTGAAAGTGTTCCACAGGGATGCTGGCCCATGTTGACTCCAATGCCTCCCACAGTTGTGTCAAGTTCTTGACACACACCAGTGCGCCTGGCACCTACTACCCAGGTTTGGGGAGTAACGGATTACATGTAATCCATTACATGTGTGGGATTACAAAAAAAACTGTAACGGTGATCCGTTACGTTACCAGCAACAATAGCGTTATCTGATTACAGATAATTTTGAAAAACTAGATGATTACTTTGAGGATTACTTTTAAATTCTTTGACACTTCTTTGTTTTCTCAATGACATTCAAATCAGCATTGAAAAAAGGCCCAAATGTAAGTTTGTTCCATTGAGCACATTGAAAAATGTGCTCTTGCAACAGCTGCATAGTGCGGATCCCAGCCTATGGAATAAAATATATTTTGATTTGTTTAACACGTTTTTGTTTACTACATGATTACATATGTGTTATTTCATAGTTTTGATGTCTTCACTATTATTCTAAATTGTAGAAAATAGTAAAAATAAAGAAAAACCCTTGAATGAGTAGGTGTGTCCAAACTTTTGACTGGTACCCTATACAAATCCATTGATTCTTGAAGAATATAACTTACAAATGCCTCATGAGCTTAGTTCAAATGTCACACTCCATGAGAACCCAAAATACAAGCTTGTTTTCAAAGTGTCACCAACAAAAAGGTAAACAATAGGACTATAGCAAATGCAGCATATGGCATTCATTTATCACATGTAAATAGAACTTTTCAGTAGTGCTCAAAGCATGCCATTCCATGAGCACAGCATTTATTTTTCAACTCGAATCAATGAGCCCAATCAGTCCTCCATGACAACAACATCATAAACAACAGAGTAAGGCTGGTTAATAAGTCCTTAGTTTGGGGTCATTCTCAGGTAAAACAATTTGGCTAATCGATACTTCCATATTTCCAAGTCCTATTCTTGAAGATCAAGTGGTATAACATTTATTGTAATGACTGGAATTCTGATAGAATTTAATCTTATTATTATATGGCCAGCTTTGTAAACTTTAACATTGATTTATCCTGCAATAGATGTCGTTCAATTGGTAACATACATTTTTGTCTTCTTCTAAAGCCTTTAAAGGAGAAAGTAATCTAAAAGTAATGGAATGTAATCAGATTACGTTACTGAGTTTGGCTAATCCAAAAGTTACGTTACTGATTACAATTTTGGACAGGTAACTAGTAACTGTAACGGACTACATTTATGAAGTAACCTACCCAACCCTGCTACTACCATACCTCGTTCAAAGGCACTTAAATCTTTTGTCTTGCCCATTCACCCTCTCAATTCATGTCTCAATTGTCTCAAGGCTTAATAATCCTCCCCTTCATCTACACTGATTGAAGTGGATTTAAGTGACATCTATAAGGGATCGTAGCTTTCACCTGGATTCGCCTGGTCAGTCTATATCATGGAAAGAGTAATGTTTTTACACTCAGATGCACATGAGGTGTAAACCTATTGCGTTCATATTGTGTCCTAACCTGTATGAAGCGGTTCATCATGTGGCAATATGTAACAATATAGTAATAAACCCCATACTGCCAAGTTTTCTTCTATCTCCTATCTGTTTGCATTGTGGAGAGACCAGACCAGTCTGTTAAATTGTAACAGATACTATGGACTATTGAAACGGGTCAGACTTTCCACATAGTCTTGCAAAAGGGGAATGTTTAAAGTGATCTGGTTTACAGTGTGATATTCTCTGCTCCTCTTGGGCAAACTGATATTAAAAAAGACACAGTATTGACTACTTCATGGTTATGTAAGCATTGGAATAAGTTGTCCATTTAAATAAAACAGTAACGGGCGCGTGTGTGTGTGTGTGTGTGTGTGTGTGTGTGTGTGTGTGTGTGTGTGTGTGTGTGTGTGTGTGTGTGTGTGTGTGTGTGTGTGTGTGTGTGTGTGTGTGTTTCGGTGCTAACGTGATATTCTAAACTCAAGGAAGAGAGTCTCTTTGTTTTTACAGGATGACTGAAAACATTGAACGGTGCACAGGAATGTGGACGAACCAGAAGAGGAAGAAAACTAAAAAGCTGTCTGAGAATAAACACTATAGAACTCACAGCTCAAAGAAAAAACGTGAAATTGACTGAGAAATAGCTTAATGACGGGATTTCATTTCTGTAATGAAATGTATGTTGTAGTCATGGTAACCATTATGCGTTTTTTTTCCTTCTTTTTTTTCTTTTTTTTCTGCACTCATTCCTTTAAACTAAGTTGTTTGCTGGTACTTAAAAAGTCAGTCTATTGAGCCCAGATCCTGCTGGGCTGTACTGTACAATGGAAAGGGGAATTGTTGACAGCTTTTTTGCCAGTGCTGTTATTGATATTGATGTATGTAGATTACATAATGATATCATCCCTTGCCTCTAACGAATAACAGCAAGTGCATAGTTCATAGATTTCAAGAAATGAAAACGACATGGCATTGGCACTATATAACTTCAATGGCCCTGTTTAATAAGCACTAGATATACAGTGTGAGATACAGTGTCTATCCCCAGCACATAAAGACTGACTTTTATAAACCCTTCCGCCCCTAACTCTGCATGCTGTACTCTGTTATGTTCCTATCAGGGGGCAGCCGTCATAATAACCAACCAAACCAGAGACTGTTCTTTCAAACCCCTCCTCAAAGACACTGTTGATTTGCTCTCGCATTCATCTTCAGCTGGGACACGACACACTTCTGTTTGGTCCTCGCAGGGGCCTGTGTGTGCAAATCCACATCATGTCATTCATTCTCAAGTCCCACTTTCATGAGGATTTGACTGGACTTTTACACGACCCACTCTGTGCTCCTGTTAAACGTTGCTATTAAATGCAAGCTATATGAAGTACTTTCTGTTAGTCCTATACAATATACCGAGCAGAAGACCATGGCCTCTGAAGCACCTTGGCACATGGTCAGGGTAAACTACATCAATAGTTTTTTTTAGCTCTTTTCCAGTTATAATCTCCCCAGCACTGCTATCAGGATTGGCGACAGTTGTATTAGTAGTAGCAGTATAGGAACACGGATCAGGATTTGCCTGGTGTAATGGGCCCACTACTATTTAACATCTCCTCTAATGCTGAGAACGTGGAGTCTAAGACGAAGCTAAACGAGTCCTAATCTTACCGATAGGCTGGAAATGTAATGAATGTCTTAATTGTGCCTGTTATATTTTGCATGAGGATTAGGCAATTAACAGTTTGGACAATGAAAATGAACTGTTTATAATCAACGTTTTTTAATATTCAAATCATGTCCTCTGAGCAGGGTTAATTGGACACACACATAGAAAATGGTTTCTGATTAGTGTGATATTAAACGTATTGACCTTAGACCTAGGTGTCGCTTTATTGTATCCACCTACATGTCTCCACTAGAATAATTGTTCCCTTTCAAAAGCTACAATCGATGCTGCGCTACTTAGCGCATTAGGGAACGTCTTTAATCGTGACCTGCTGTGAATATAGTGTGTAAACACGTGATGAAATCGACCGGAAATAATATAGCCTCGGTCGGTGACGTCATCGGCGCGCACCCGCGACGCGAGGTTATAAATAGATGAGCCGCAGGTGCATCGTCAAGTTTTTTGTCTTCAGACCTCTCTTTGTTTGGTGTGCAAGCATTTATCTCCTCTCTATCTACTACAGATCTTTGCTAGGAGTTATTTAGTTTAAGCTGACAGTGTGCAGATTTTCTCTTTCTCATCTCTTAAAATTCTAAAAAGGAGCTTGGAAAAAGTAAGAGAAGGAGAAATGAGTCAACAAAAAGGTAAGCATTGTGTCCCTCCATGTTCTCGTCCCATGTCAGAACTGGATACACACGCTTACTGTTTTGTCTGTTTGGGGGAAGAGCATGCAGCGCTTGCGTTTGAGCAAGGCGAGTGCGAGTATTGCGAGTTGTTTACAATCAGGACGCTGCGCGCTCGCCTTAGCTACTTCCAGACCGCACCCATATTACCAACGTGGGGCTCTCGCATGGATCTGGCTGACGAGCAAGAGACGGGTCCGTCCCTTTCGCTTGCTTTGTCACCAGATCCACGTACTCCCTCGCGTGATCCCGAAGCGCCCTGGTGCTTCTTCGGTTTATGCGGGGGATGATGAAATATCTCTTGGGTCTGCGGACTATGAACAGCCAGCCTCTGAGCATTCCTCTCGTGAAGCTAAATCTGTTGAGGAATTGCTCGAGGTGGTTACTCGAGCGGTGGCCAGGTTACAGCTTGACTGGCCATGCGATCAAGAGATACCCAAACAGTCTAAGCTAGAGGATAGGTTTCTGTCTGGTGGCAGGGGGGAGGGACCAAAACACCAGTCTCTCCCCTTCTTCGAGGACCTCCATGACGAACTATCAAAATCATGGAGTAAACCATATACTTCCCGTGTCTTTGTGCCCTCGACATCGACTTTTTCGACTATCGTGGGTGCGAAGTCGCGGGGGTATTCGGAGATGCCTCAGGTTGAAGAGAAGCTCGCGAGCTATCTCTCACCCATATCGGCATCTTCGATTAAGAGACCTACCCTCCCCACGAAGCCATGTAGAACAACATCAGCGCTCGTGGGAAAAGCTTATCAAGCTGCAGGTCAGGCTGGTGCTGCACTGCACACTATGGCAGTGTTGCAGGCGTACCAGGCTGACTTGTTGAAGGACTTGAGTGTTGGCAGTACTATTGACGAGGAAGCCTTCTCCGAACTGCGTAGAGCCACGGATCTGTCTCTCCGTGCTACCAAACAGACGGCCCGTGCAATCGGCCGTTCTATGTCAGCTCTGGTTAGCACGGAGAGGCATCTGTGGCTGAATCTGACAGGAATTAAAGATAAAGACAGAGTTTTCTTATTGGATTCCCCAATCTCACCCTCTGGCCTGTTTGGCGACTCAGTCAACACCGTCGTCACCAGGTTCAGAGAAGTTAAAAAGCATGAGGAAGCATTTGTGCAGTTCCTTCCTCGCCGCACTCAAGGGGAGGGGCCATCAGCCACCCAACCTCTCCCCGGTCCTTCAAGAGCTAGGGAGGTTAAGAAGCAGAGCGTGGCGAGTCGCGCTCCCCCTCGTAAGGATTGGGGACCGGCTCGCCGCACTCAGCAGCCTCCCAGGCCAGACCTCAGGACTTTTTTCAATAAAAAGAGGAAGTCCTGATGGTCTGGCGCCCAGTCTGGTGGGGGTACCCCCCCCACGGGATGGGGCGCGTATTTTATCTGACCGGCCCTTCTCGTTAACCCCATGAAACCTCTCCATCCCCGCCACATCTGGTGCTTTGGGAGGCAGCGGTTTCCAGCGAAATGTTAGTTGTTCCGATGTTTCCTGCTCTCATACAGGACACGGAACATCTAACATCCCCTCAAAAGGAAGTGTTAAAGTTGATACCACTATCAGAGAGTCTGGCAGCGTGGAAACTTCTGCCAGGCATTTCTGCTTGGGTATTAAGCACAGTACAAGTAGGATACAGAATCCAATTTATTCATCGTCCTCCGCGTTTCAACGGCGTGGTATCCACTTCCGTGAGACCGGAGCTGATGCATGTACTGTCACAAGAGCTAGAAACTCTTCTGAACAAAGAGGCCATAGAACATGTTCCTCTTCCAGAGAGGGAGTTGGGCTATTACAGCAGATACTTCCTGGTCCCCAAGAAGGACGGGGGATTAGGTCCAATTTTAGATCTTCGAGGCTTAAACCGTACAGTCAAAGCACTCAAGTTCAAGATGTTAACCGTCAAGACGGTCGTGTCGCAAATTCAACATCACGATTGGTTCGTCACGATCGATCTGAAGGACGCATATTTTCACATACAAATATTGCCACAACACAGGAAGTTCCTGAGGTTCGCTTTCGGGGGCGAAGCATACCAGTTTCGGGTTCTTCCATTCGGCCTAGCCTTATCACCTCGCACATACACAAAATGCATGGATGCAGCACTGGCTCCATTAAGACTCCAGGGCATTCGCATTTTAAATTACATCGACGATTGGTTAATACTAGCACAATCGCAAGAGATGGCGCTTCAACACAGAGACATCGTATTAGCTCATCTAGTTTCTCTAGGGTTGAGACTCAACACCAAGAAAAGTGTTCTTTCTCCTGCCCAGAGAACGACTTATCTCGGGATCATTTGGGATTCGATCACGATGCGGGCACAACTGTCCCCCGCTCGAATCGAGACCATTCGGCTAACCATGAGCAAAGTCAGGCTAGGCCAAGATCGCACTGTTCGTCAGTACCAAAAGATGTTAGGTTTCATGGCTTCAGCATCCACGGTGATTCCTTTGGGGCTGTTGCACATGAGACCGTTTCAGTTGTGGCTAAAAGCCAGGGGATTTCATCCAAGGGCCAATCCTCAAAGGCAAATAAAAGTGACGCGCCGCGGGCTTCGTACACTATCTCTGTGGCTCAGACCCCGGTTCCTCGCCTTGGGTCCCACTCTAGGGGCGCCTTGTCGTCGCAGATTGTTAACGACAGACGCCTCCCTGCTGGGCTGGGGAGCGGTCTTAAGTGGTCGTCCAGCTCAAGGGAAATGGGAGGGTCATCAGCTCGATTGGCACATCAACTGCCTCGAGTTGATGGCTGTATTTCTGGCCCTGAAATATTTTCTCCCCCAGTTGAGAGGTTGTCATGTCCTAGTGCGGGTGGACAACACAACGGCAGTCTCTTATATAAATCACCAGGGAGGTCTGCGCTCACGCAATCTGATTTTTCTCTGGGCCCAGGAAAAGTTCCTGTCACTCAGGGCAGTTTACATTCCGGGGTACCTGAATGTGGGAGCAGATTTACTGTCCAGACAGAAATTACACACGGGGGAATGGAAACTCCACCCAGATGTAGTAAAACAGATCTGGACCAGATTTTTCGAAGCGGAGGTGGACCTCTTCGCCTCCCAGCAGACAGCGCAATGTCCCCTCTACTTCTCTCTGAGTCACCCAGCCCCCCTGGGTCTGGATGCGATGGCACACACATGGCCCAAAATGCACCTGTATGCGTTTCCTCCTGTGGCTCTGCTCCCGGGAGTTCTAGCCAGAGTTCGCCAGCAAGGGTCTTGCCTCTTACTGATAGCGCCGCGTTGGCCGAACAGAGTATGGTTCTCGGAGATAATATCTCTCCTCGACGGTTCGCCATGGGCGATTCCGAAGAGGAGGGACCTTCTGTCCCAAGCGGAGGGCACGATATTCCATCCCAGGCCCGACCTGTGGAACCTTCATGTTTGGCCCCTGACGGGTACCAACTGAGGGGCACTGGGCTTTCGCCTGCCGTTATTGAGACCATTCTAAGTGCTAGGGCCTCCTCCACTAGAAAGATTTATACCAACAAATGGGGTGTTTTTGAAAGGTGGTGTGTTGTGCATAATGCAGATCCGGTCAACTGCCAGATTGCTTCAGTTCTGGATTTCCTGCAAGAAAAATTATCAACAGGCACATGCCCCGCCACTCTCAAGGTTTATGTGGCCGCTCTGTCGGCTTGCCACGCCTTGGTTGACGAGGTGCCACTCGGGAGACATCCTCTGCTCGCTCGCTTCATTCGTGGGGCCAGACGACTGAGGCCTCCCGTAAGAACCAAGATCCCTTCATGGGACTTAGCTATAGTCCTCGAGGGTCTGGTTGAGACCCCCTTTGAACCTCTAGAGTCAGCGTCTGACAAACATCTGACCCTAAAGATGGTTTTTCTTATGGCTATAACCTCTCTAAAAAGAATCGGGGATATGCAGGCTCTGTCAATATCGCCATCCTGCTTAGACTTTGCCCCAGGAATGGTGAAAGTGATTTTGCATCCTAATCCTGATTACCTGCCTAAGGTACCTTTCTCGACTGTACATCCGGTCACTCTTGAGACCTTCTGCCCTCCGCCGTTCACAACGCCGGAGCAGGAGAGATCTCACAGACTGTGTCCAGTCCGTGCTCTTCAGACTTATGTCCACCGCACCAGCCAGTGGCGTAAGTCAGAGCAACTGTTTGTTTGTTATGGGGGCAGCAACAGGGGTGCTGCCGTCACCAAACAGACCTTGTCACATTGGGTCAGGGATGCTATTGCTCTTGCCTATGAGGCGCGTGGCCAAGCTTCGCCAACGGGTCTAAGGGCTCACTCCACCAGAGGGGTCGCCTCCTCTGCTGCCTTGGCAAGAGGTGCCCCCTTGCAGTTTGTTTGTGATGCGGCAGGCTGGTCCTCTCCGCACACATTCATAAGATTTTATAGTTTGGATGTTCATGCCACTCCGGGCTCTCACGTCCTTGAGTCGACATCACAAGCTAATGTCTAGGGCTTTCCTGCGTTATTGTGAGCACACCTACACAACCGTAAGGAGTCCAGACACCTTCAAGCACGGCGGCGTGGGCATTCTCGTTCCCAATGCGCTAAGCAGCGCAGCATCGATTGTAGCTTTTGAAAGGGAACGTTCCGGGTTACTTGACTGTAACCCTGTTCCCTGAAAAAGCGGAACGAGATGCTGCGCTGCATTGCCGTGCTGATGATGTCCCAGGACTGCTCTTCAGACAAAATATCCTGACGATGCACCTGCGGCTCATCTATTTATAACCTCGCTTCGCGGGTGCGCGCCGATGACGTCACCGACCGAGGCTATATTATTTCCGGTCGATTTCAGCGACGTGTTTACACACTATATTCACAGCGGGTCACGATTAAAGACGTTCCCTAATGCGCTAAGCAGCGCAGCATCTCGTTCCGCTTTTTCAGGGAACAGGGTTACAGTCAAGTAACCCGGAACGTTTTCAGCTCAAGGGGAATCCACACATATGAGTTCCCCTTGAGCTGAAAACATTTCTTGGGAATCAACAATGGGAGGATGACTAAACTAAGGCTAAAGCCACAATGCCAGGACCATAACAGGACCATAACAGGACCATAACAGGGACATAACAGGACCATAACAGGACCATAACAGGACCATAACAGGGCCATAACAGGACCATAACAGGACCATAACAGGACCATAACAGGGCCATAACAGGACCATAACAGGGCCATAACAGGACCATAACAGGGCCATAACAGGGCCATAACAGGACCATAACAGGACCATAACAGGACCATAACAGGACCATAACAGGACCATAACAGGACCATAACAGGACCATAACAGGACCATAACAGGACCATAACAGGACCATAACAGGGCCATAACAGGACCATAACAGGACCATAACAGGACCATAACAGGGCCATAACAGGACCATAACAGGACCATAACAGGACCATAACAGGGACATAACATGACCATAGCAGGGCCAAAACAGGACCATAACAGGACCATAACAGGACCATAACAGGACCATAACAGGACCGTAACAGGACCATAACAGGACCATAAACCTCTTTGAGGATGACCACCTCCATCTCATATGTGAGTCAAATCAGTTTGTTGTGGTTACAAGCAAAGCAACTGACTGTATGTTGAAAAATTTATTCCACACCTCTTATCAGAACTGGCACAGGACAGGGCATGCTTCTAGTGTCTGCCATGTGCTCCACTGCTACAGTACAGCACACAATGTCCACACACCTTAGGAGCGGAAGCAGGCCAGAGAAACAGAATTACCCAGCAGTTTTTCAACATCAATTCCACATTCAGATATGTCAACAGCTATCCCTCTGTGTGAGCTGACAGTGAACTCCTACTTATGACCAGTGTAATCATAGCCATGATGGCAAGGCTATTACTAAAGGTGGAGCAAGGTCAACTATAATAACTAAATTATTCTTCACAATCACAGACATTCTGATTCCCAGAGACCTGAAACCCTGAAATGTTTTCTTTCCAGAGCCACTTTTACCAATTATAAGCTGACTTCAGGCACACAAACATATCCGGCTGATAAAGAGTGTTTACTCTCTTGTGTAAGACCTGTGCACCATTGCTATGGCCTAATTCTAGTTCCAATGGTAAATAATGTCTTGTTTGTTTTGTACCCTAAAGACGTACACTATAATGCAAGCATGTTTCCCATTAGAACTGGCTGGAGCATCACCCCATCATCAGTGTCTAAACTTAGCCACAGAGCCAAGATCCGTCATGGAATGCTAGCTCTGCTGATCCAACCTGCTGACCCAACCACCCTGCCTGCCTGCCTCCCTCCCTCCCTCCCTCCCCGCCTGTCTCTTTCACTCACCCACCCTGCCGTGCTGCCTGCCTATCTTCCTGGCTCCCCTTGTGTCCCTAGCCTGTCGTCAGTGACCAATGGAAACAGCTCTGTGCCCGCTAGACCCCAGCACCTTGCACAGCAGTGAACACTGCTGCCGATACCCCACCTCTTCCATATTAGCCGACCGTCACACCACCGCTGTGCTGTCCTGCTCTCCGTCATCCCTGCTGCCTGTCAGCTGCCAGGGCTGACTTGGTGCACCTGACTCAAGTTTCACTTGACTTGGACCACTGTTGTTGTGAAAAGGTTTTATTTGGTGTAGTGACATGGCATTTGAAAGAGAACATTCCTACTCAGGGTTTGAACTGTTGTCAATGATTGAACATCATGCCGTGCTATTACATACTGTGTATTTTAACTAATGTGTTCTGTAAAGCGTACCTAACAATTTTTTGATGCTTTGAAGGCATTCCAATCCAATTATACTGGGCATTGTGGGCACATTTATATATTTTTATTGTGTGGTCTAGTTCCCAGAAGGAATGGGAAAAAACGCACCAGGTAATTCTAGCACAATTATTAAAATAATCAACTTCAAAAATTGCTAAAGTTAGTAAATTACTCAGTTACTAGGGGAACTTCTACGATAGTTGTACATGTACTTGTTCTCCATCCTTGATTCCATTTATTTCAAAAAATTTAAGCAAAAGTGGTAATTTGGGCTGATCTCACAGGAATACGGCCAAAAACACTACGAAAGTCTGACAAATCATTCTCTCACTGATTTTCTTGTTAATTTTTGGGGAAGAATAGTGCTAGAATTAACTGGTGTTAGATCGACTTTAGGACACGGTATGAAAAGTTTGTTTCAATGGTGAAACATAGAAAGTTGTATGACAGAAATCCACCTGCAGAGTCAAAACAGTCAATCTGCCAACAATAGATAGATAGATAGATAGATAGATAGATAGATAGATAGATAGATAGATAGATAGATAGATAGATAGATAGATAGATAGATAGATAGATAGATAGATAGATAGATAGATAGATAGATAGATAGATAGATAGATAGATAGATAGATAGATAGATAGATAAAATACAAGAAGTCTGGAGTGCAAAAAAGCTATATAAAGACATTGCATAGTATGGGTGAATGGCTGAATACGTACACTATACATTGTTACAGAGTGTTAGGCGAAAAAAAATAAGAAAATATTGCAAGTTGATATAGATAAATAAGGAGTATTTGCCTGGTTAACTATACAGGTCGATGGCAGAGAAATACTTAAATAGCTAAAAGTGCGTATGATATAAGTGAGGGTAATAATAGTTTACTTCATATACAGACTGGTGAATATTTTGCATGGTTAAATTAACTGTACAGGTAAATACACTACCAACACCACCAACTCAACTCTCTCCACTAAGACAGACATTTCCTGTCAGGATGTTTTAAAAGTTCATCAACCTGTACTGACCCCCAGGTTTGGTTTATTAACATTTCCTAATGGTGGTCTGTATTTACAGCCTAGCCACTGATGAGGAGAAAATATGATTTAACCTGAGATCCAAGTATTTACCTTCATTATTGCAATTTTAAATAATTTGGGTTAATGACTTCCAATAAAGACTTGAATTTCAGTTTTCAGAGCCTGGGGTGTAATGAACCACATATGACTTCCTTACAGTCCCGTCCTGCGGCCTACGGGTGTGGACGCCAACTTAATACCTACACTACTCCTGGACAGAGACACCAGTCAACCTGACACTCACAGTCTGGCTTCCAGAACTTCTAGGCCTGCAGGGCTGGATCATGAATGGTACTCCACACCATTTCTCAAACCCCACCGTCTCTCTTAAGTGCTGCAATGACGTCAGATACATTTGCATGTTCAATGTGTGAAATGATACATTAGCAACTTCTAAAAGACACAAAGTGGTTCTATCTTAGTAATGTTCTATTTCTATGAATAGTTTTTTGTTCAGTTATTTCACCATCTGGAGAATGCGTCATAGTCATGTGTATGTACGAGCATGTCCCCATACAGTTTGATCAACCCTGATCCCATGTGGCCATCCAGATAATGTAGTATACACTGAGTGCACAAAACATTGCTCTTTCCATGACATAGACTGACCAGGTGAATCCAGGTGAAAGCTATGATCCCTTATTGTTGTCACTTGTTAAATCTACTTCAATCAGTGTAGATGAAGGGCAGGAGACAGGTTAAAGAAGTTTTTTTGGATTGTGTATGCATGCCATTCAGAGGGTGAATGGTCAAGACAAAATATTGAAGTGCTTTTGAACAAGGTATGGTAGTACTGCCAGGCGCACTGCTTGGTTTTTCACGCTCAACAGTTTCCCGTGTGTATTAAGATTGGTCCACCACCCAAAGGGCATCCAGCCAACTTGACACAACTGTGGGAAGAGTTGGAGTCAACATTGGCCGGCATCCCTGTGGAACGCTTTCTGCACTTTGTAGAGTCCATGCCCTGAGGCTGTTCTGAGGTCAAAACTCAATAATATCAGTGATACCATGAGTTTCACTCATCATTCCCTGTAGGGACAAGGCTTAGCTGTTCTTTCACAGTGTTCCACCTTCACCTGCACGTCCCTTACAAAAACAACACATTGCTGTTTTTACACGTTAAGCTAAAATTTCACACGTGAAAACCATATCTTCACATGTATAACATTTTTGGGTTTCACATGATAACGCCATCTTTTCACATGTGAGGAGAATAACATGTTTTCACCGCACATGTGAAAATCAATCACGTGAAAAATCACATTTTCTGTTTCACATCTAAGCAAACAGCAAAATGAAAAACTCACTTTCAGAGTTACGTGTTGAAATAATGTTATTCTCCTCACATGAAAAGATGTTAACATGTTGCAGTAGCAATGTTTCCACTAGTAGAATTAGGTTGAACACATCTAAAAAGCCTAGATGCGGGACAAGGAAACAATTTTTGCGGGACATTCGCGGAACAGTGGACAAAATTATTTTGGGGGAGTTTGGACACACCTACTCATTCAAGGGTTTTTCTTTTACTATTTTCTACATTGTAGAATAATAGTGAAGACATCAACACTATGAAATAACAAATAATCATATAGCGACCAAAAAAAAGTGTTAAACAAATCAAAATATATTTTATATTTGAGATTCTTCAAAGTAGCCACCCTTTGCCTTGATGACAGCTTTGCACACTCTTGGCATTCTCTCAACCAGCTTCATGAGGTAGTCACCTGGAATGCATTTCAATTAACAGGTGTGCCTTGTTAAAAGTACATTTTTTGGAATTTCTTTCCTTCTTAATGCGTTTGAGACAAAGTAGGGGTTGCATACAGAAGATAGCCCTATTTGGTAAAAGACCAAGTCCATATAATGGCAAGAACATTCCATATGTGTGATATCCTTGTCACTTTTTGAAAGTGTATGCACTGTGTGTATATGTTGTTTTAACTGGCAAATAATATGAATCAATCAATCAATCAATCAATTCAAGGTGCACCTGTGTAGAAGGTGGAGGGCATAGCCAGATACTGCCTGGGGGGAATCTCTCAGATTGTCACTCTTATAAAGTATAGGTAGATAATCTCTTTGATCTGCTGTCAAGTGTGCTTACAGTAATAAAGCTCAAACTAGTGATGGGAGGCACTGAACTGCACCACATCTGATTGCTGACTGTTTGATTTAACCTGATGTTGCCTGGGGGTGCCGAGAACAAGTTATTAAAGCAATAATAAACAAGAGAGGGTATGTGTTACTGTGATTATTGGCACAAAGTGATGAGGTCGCCAGGTTCAAGATAAGGCAGAGGGTTGACAACTGAAGCATGCTAGTTTTTACAAACACATTTATGCATCACTGAAGTGAGAATGACAAAACAAATTGGCTGTGCTATGTGTTGTTATGTGAGTGTTGTGACCTGAAGAACTCCTTTAGTTAGACTACTTCCTCGCACCACACAAATACACACTACCTCAACACGCACCACACAAATACACACTACCTCAACACGCACCACACAAATACACACTACCTCAACACAGACACACACACACCAGCACACATAGTGGAGAGTTAGGTAAGTTGAGACCATTTTTACATTCAGCATCACTACGTCAAAGGGAAATATAGTATTCTTTCTAACAAAGATAGCTATATACATTTCAGGATGTCGTATATCCCTGGAAATAATCAGAATCCATGCAAACATAACAGTTTTGAAAACATAGCTTGTCAAAAAAGGTGGTCTCTTGGCACAACTTACCCCGGGTATGGGGTAAGATGAGCATAGGGACAGGGTTAAACGTCCTGGGGTAAGTGGGTCGGGTGACCTGTGACATTGGGTGATGCTGCTGGTAGGTCAAAGTTTAATTCATGGGATGGGGGTTCACTTACACGTTCAGTGATAATGTACATATCTCTGTTCAATATCACTTACCTTTCCATTTCTTGACCAGTTGTCTTGGACAGGAATGTTGTTTCGATGTGCAAATTCGCAGGCAAGTTCCCTGCATTTGAGGCTACTAAGACTGGTCCAGGAAATTCTTGATATGTTTAGCAAGCTAAGACTCCATGTCATCAGATAAGACCTTGTGTACCTCTGCTATCATAGCCTCTCTTTCTCTTTTTGTCAACGTATCTCTTCAGTATCACTAATCCTCGTTTTTCCTCTCTGGCTTCCTGTTCTAATTGACTTCTTCCCGTCTCTCACTTCCTTGGCTGTTCGCTCATGGACCTCAAGGGGGGCTAAACCTGTGCTTGTTTTGTATACACGGGCCATGATGATGTAGACCTGCTCTGTTACAATAACAAATTCACTATCTTGAGCTCATATGCATGACACATTGCAATAATACTATGCATAGTATGCATCAAAATGTAATCATCACTTGTACTGGGGTATGGTGGCCATTAACTAAACTTAACCCAATGCAAACATTTTGACTATATATGCCCACACTGCTACAATGGTGCACTTTCATGCTAGGTTTAGGACCTCATATTGTATCTTATAGAGACCCCAACTGACGTATCAAATAATCTCAAAACAATCTTCTTTGGTTTAGATACAAGTATCATTAAACCTATAAAACAATAGAATCATTTGATTTAGTGAAAATACGTTTTGTTTTTTTACCTAACTTTTTCCATGTGGCTTCTTCCTTCACAGACTCCATGAAATGATTACCCCTTCCTAAATATTTGGTCACATGATACATTTTGTGTATGGTTTCCTAGAAACAAGAGATGGCTCAACTAACCCTTTGGCTCAACTTACCCCCCTCTCCCCTACTGTAAACATTCAAGGTGCTATGAAAGAAGCCACTGTTACCAGTATATTTTCAACTAAATCGTCAACTCAGTATAGTGCAAATAGGAGCATCCACAGGAAGCTACTTGTCTTCATTCTTGCATGTATAGCAAGAGAATAAATATATATTTTTTATTTAGAACTGGGGTTCTTTGGGCCACAGCAACGATAGGTGATGAAATGGCCAAGATGAATACTTCAATAGAATACCTAAATGCTTAAGACACTTTGATAGTTCACATACCTGTAGGATATTTGATTAGACCAGTCAGGAACAGTCAACATTACGTGGTAGAACAGGCCAAAACAGCCCAGCTGTTAAGGTTGCTATCATTGTTTACGGTGATTCTGACCCGAGTTAAGAGCATGTTAATGGAGGTAATTCCCTTTTTATGCACTTTTCTCTCTACACGTATTCTGACCTTGAACTTAAGCATGAGAATAGCATGCCATTCACCCGCTATTTGTTTTAGAGGAGATCGAAGAAATGAAGGTGTGTCTACAGATACACCGTATTCTGATCTTCATTTAATTCCCTCATAATTCCACCATCTTTAAGCGTGATGAAACAGTGAATAAGGTCGAGCAACCTGCCAGTTCCAGGTGGAACCACATCTATTTTATTTTTCTCCCGACAGAAATAACACCACTCTCCATGCACTGTAATTTACAAATTGATTAGAGCTATTGATAAGATCTAGGTGAATGAGTAATCCGATTGGACAAGGGGATTGTAAATATAAATGACAATTGTTTTAGATCTATTTGTCCTTATAATCGCTGGAGACAAATGTGAAACCAGTCATATGGCAGCAAACTGAAGCATATCAACATATCACCTTTTCCACAGTGAAGTTTATGAAATGCTGGCCTTATAACATGCAAGGATGAAATTTGGAGACCCAATCTATAAGCTTTTGTAGCCATGCACAAATGACAGTATAGAGCCAAACCTACCGAGTGATTTCTAGAATGTTTGAATTATATGCCGTGGACCTTTCACTGTATTTTTCACAATTTGTGTCGTGTTAAATATGAGTCACTATTGGTGTTAGTCACCACATTTATAACTGTCACTTTAGTGTTAATTTACTTACATTTTGCATAATCCCATTGCATGATTAGTTTACCTCTCTTTTTTCCTCTGTCACGTTTGTGTGGTTGTTCCTGAGGATTAGCAATAGTGGATGATACTAGGCTAACACATTACAAATTGGGCAATCATTTGGGATATGTAGTCTATTTGAATCATTGTGGAAAGCAGACCATTATGTAGCAGTTTAAACCTGGAGCCTGGCGCACAGTTCACGACGACTGGACTGTTGTCATCACAGTTCCATGATTAGTGAGGATTATTAGGGTAGATTTATAGGATTACCTTCCGATAGTTCATAGATTAACAATTGAATTTGGCAACTTTCAGGATGAATCAAACCACTGTATTTCTGATTCACCCAATGTATTTTGTGTGTAAAGGGGCTCCAAACCAGTTTTTATTTTTATAAAAAAATATTTTCCTAAATATTTTCCTAATAATATACAAGATCAGAGTATTTTAAAATCTACCAACTGGTGCTGAAAAGGAGATGAATATGCATACATTTAGGCCTACGTTCTTTATTATTGTTCCCTAATAGTTTGAACTGTTCTATCCGTATATTCAAATTAAAGGCATGCCAAATTTAAAAGGATGGCTTTAGATAAATGTGACTGACCGGCTCAAATCGGTCTTATGTAGCAAAATGTCCTGTTTTTAACATTGGATAAAAGTAGAGACTCAGAGCTACAAAATGGTACATCATACACTACAGCTGAGGAACAATGGGAAAGTAATTCTGCTTTGAAAGTTGATTAACTTGTAAACTCACTTTTGAGAAAAAGGCCTTTGAATTTTTTGGTACTACTATTCAGCACCCAAGAGCCCTTCTTCGTCTACACCCATTCAACATTGTTCACACCCTCTTAAGCTTTATCTCCACCCATCTCTTTAAGGGTTGATCCGATCTGCAGTGAAGCACCCAAGCTAACTTGCTAGCTACGTCCAGACATCTAAGAGAGAGAGAGAACAGCTCACTGAGCGTTACTCACCCTAGCAGAGCTGGTTAGGCTGTTATGTTATACAGAGTGTTGGTGACTGCAACTGTGCTGTCAGATTGTACATTCATAAATTCAGAGCGTTTTGCTTTCAGAGCGCACACTGACACCAGCCATATTCAACGGGTGTTGAGCATTTGTAAATTCATCAGTTATTTTGCGCTCTCTGGCACACTCAGACGAGAGTGCTCTGAAATTGGAGTAGATGGCCTGACTGAATTTACGAACGCACACGAAATGGTTACTTGCATAGTGGAATAATAAGGTCATAGACATAACGTTAACGCTAACTAGTGAGCCAGCCAGCTAACATTAGCTAGCTAGCTAGGTAAACAATGATTAACCATAATCACAACTCATGACGTTACTACCCTGCATGAATCTGCAGGTAGCTAACCAAACAGGTACAATGTTAGTTAGCTAACATTAGGCTAACATTAGGCTCTCCTGACCCCCCCCCCCCCCCCCCCCCCCCCCACTGTCTCAGCCTCCAGTATCTATGCTGCAATAGTCTATGTACCGGGGGGCTAGGGTCAGTTTGTTAAATCTGATGTTATTATCTTGTGTCTTGTGTGAATTTAAGTATGCTCCCTCTAATTCTCTCTCTCTCCCACTCTACCTCCTCTCCCGGAGGAGAGTGGGAGAAGCATAACCAGGTGGACTGGGGACAGCTAGGATTCATCAGGGCAGGGGGTCCTGAAGCATGGTCCTCCGGGTAGGACCATGCTTCAGGACTTCCTGCCCTGATGAATCCTAGCTGTCCCCAGTCCACCTGGTCATGCTTCTGCACCGGTTTCAACTCTTCTGCCTACGGTTATGGAACCCTGACCTGTTCATTGGACGTGCCACCTTGTCCCAGACCTGCTGTTTTCATCTCGCTCTCTCTACCGCACCTGCGCTCTATTGCACTGAAAAGCCAAATGACATTCACTCCTGATGTATTTACCTGTTGCACCCTCCACAACTACTTTTATTATTATTTGACCCTGCTGGAAATCTATGAACATTTGAACATCTTGGAGAAAGAACTGGCCTTAATGGCCATGAATTGTTATAATCTCCACCCGGCACAGCCAGAAGAGGACTGGCCACCCCTCAGAGCCTGGTTCCTCTCTAGGTTTCTTCCTAGGTTTTGCCTTTCTAGGGAGTTTTTCCTAGCCACTGTGCTTCTATATCTGCATTGCTTGCTGTTTGGGGTTTTAGTCTGGGTTTCTGTATAGCACTTTGTGACATTGGCTGATGTAAAAAGCTCTTTATAAATACATTTGATTTGATTTGATTTGAGCTAGCTAAGCAAATGGCTCTGAGATACGAATAATAAGGTAATACACGTAACGTTAGCTAGCGAGCCAGACAGCTAACGTTAGCTAGCTAGCTAGGTAAACAATGATGAACCATAATCACAACTCATGACGTTACTACCCTGCATGAATCTGCAGGTAGCTAACCAACCAGGTTCAGTTTTAGCTAGCTAACATTAGGCTATAGCTAGCCAAGCAAATGGCTCTTTCTGTCCAAATTAGAAACATGTTATAATGTATCTGAAAATGTATCTTACCTGTATACATCATTCATGGTTGGACACTTCTCCTGTCGGATGCGATGGCATGGTTGCCCGGCCTTAGTTTGAAGATATAATCCAGAGACAGTTGTTTTCTCCATCTCCTTAGCTATCATACTTGAATTCCACTGATTTCAAAAGTCAGTCCTCCAGAAAGTGGAGAGCAACACATACGTAGTTTTAATACACAATAAAATAATGTTAAAGCCACGTTAGACAGGATTACCTAGACTTACTAACCAGCTCAAATAGACAGAAGCCTTCTATATGAACAGAAGCCTCTCTCGGCATGTCCAGCCCACTCATTATCTCATCCAATCATGGCTAGCGGGAAGGTTGCTGTCTTTTTCTTTGGCTAAACCAACTAGGCTCGTAATTTAACAATTTTATTCGTATCTACAGATGGTACAGTATACAAGTTTGTTATTAAGGCACATGAAATTTCACATGTTCGAGAAGGCATTTCTGGCTAAAAATGCAGTTTGATAAAAAAAGTTTACATTCAAACAGCTCTCTGTGAAGCAGTGACCCGGGACATACTGTACGCCTAGTTTTCTCAAATGGGTCACAAATGTACTAAAAACCCCATTGAATATAACATCCACAAGAGAATCTGTTGGCCAGCAAGTGGGAGGGTTTTCAATGGTTGAATTACATTTATTCAGCACGTGCAAGGGAACCAAGCCTGCAATGCCCGCTACTCATACTTCATAAAGTAAGTCTGAATACCAGCTACTGAGAAGTTCATAGGAAAGGTGTCCTAAGCTTTGAATGAGAAATTCTTCATGTAAGTGTGTTGTGGTTCCATGTTTTATGGCAGTCTAATGTTCCCTTTCAGAAGTGTGCTGGTAATTGATAGTCATTTTTTTATTTTCAAAAGGTACTCTAAGTGTGTGTATATAACGAATAATGTGGCTGCCGGCTCCCGGAGGCCATAAATAACTAGCATAAAATGTAGTGGAGTTCTTAAATCACAGTAGGCCTCTGCTCCCCCCTGGCAACCTCCCTTCCCTCACCACTTTGGTTACTCCTTCTCAAATCGACCCTGTCTCTTTATATTTCACCTTCAGTCTCTGCGTGAAGTTTTTCCTACTATCTTGAGCTGTCTAATTGTAAAGAAAATCCTGTTTTGAATATGTCTCATGTTTGAACCTGTTAAATTGCACTCTGTACTACTAAGTACATACCATCATCACTGGCATACCACATCCCTCCAAAAAAACATGTTCATATGCTATCTAGTAAATTAACACGTCATAAGACATTACAGGAAATTTGAGGTAGAACTGCAATATTTTCTCTCATCCTCATGGAAAAATGTGTAGAATAGCAGGAAATTACCTTTAAAAATTCAGAATTCTTTCAGCTTCATTGCGAAAATGTGTAGATTAGCATTATATTAGCTATAAAACTGCAACATTTTCTCTCTGCCCCATGGCAAAATGTGTGTCTAGCAACCAACTTGACAGAACTTGAAGAATTTTGAAAATAATAAGATGCAAATATTGTACAATCCAGGTGTGCAAAGCTCTTAGAGACTTACCCAGAAAATACTCACAGCTGTAATCGGTTCCAAAGGTGATTCCAACATGTATTGACTCGGGGGTGTGAATAATGAGATAATTCTATATTGAAAAAAACATGCTTTCACTTTGTAATTATGGGTTATTGTGTGTAAAAGGGAGAAAAAATATATATTTAATCAACAAAATGTGGAATAAGTCAAGGGGTATGAATACTTTCTGAAGGCACTTTATGTGCCCTTCATTGAAAGAGTGGTCTTTGCAATGTTAATATTTTGAGGTACTAGCTCAAAAAACACATAAAGTACTTTGAGGACAGGGAATAGCCATGCTCTGACTGACAGATGCACCTCCACACATGTTTACACTTGTGAATGGGCCATCAGTCAGTCAGTTAGCAGTGGGGTCCCACTGGATGTGGAGGTGCATCTGTGTGTGTGTGTGTGTGTGTGTGTGTGTGTGTGTGTGTGTGTGTGCGTGTGTGTGTGTGTGTGTGTGTGTGTGTGTGTGTGTGTGTGTGTGTGTGAGTGCGTGCGTGCGAGCGTGCGTGCGTGCGTGCGTGTGTGTGTGTGTGTGTGTGTGTGCACTCATTCACAGTGGGATACATGGAGGGCAGGATAAAGGTGCAGAGTCACGACCATAAAAATAAGCTGTTATGGGGCCCATTTGGAAAGATGCCCTTAACCCTCCGATCCTTACAGTGTGGAGGATGGAGGGAGGAGGGGGACAGACAGAAGAGAGAGTACTGGGTACATGTTTTCCAGAATGACGATTCTCTTGTTGGAGAAATGGAGCATTGCAGCCTTCATTATCCTGATGACTTATTTACATACATATGATATTACACAATTCTCAATGTTTGGCACGCACAACTGAGAGCTTCCTTAGGAGCAGCACATTTTTATGAGAGTACGTTCAGTAGTTTTTGTGAATCCACACTGTCATCATCATCAGTGCCTAAGAACAGCATATTCCAAAGACTGATACAAAACATAACTTTGCCACAACCAGGGATTGATTTAGAGTGTTTATCCTAACCCTGAATATGGTTCTGGTGAAGGGAGGGGGACATTTGAAATGTGAGCGTGACTGGGCGAGGGCTAGGGGGCCAAGCATAGACCCACGAATGAGAGGCAACAACAGTAGCTTCATCTGTCTTTTCCTCGAAAACCCCCCCACCAAAACCTGATTTAAAAAAAAACCCCACTAAAAACTCATAGTTCTAAAAATAATAGCGTCCGTCTGTTTTTCTTGGGAGAAAATAGCAAAAAGAGCACGTTCTGTACTGGGTTAGAGTGGAAGCAGGATTGGCTCTTGTGCGTTATCTTTCATCATGACATGTAGGTTTAATATGTGTCAAATAGGACAGGAAGTGCACTCCTGTCCCGGACGGTGATTGAGACAGTCAGTCATTGTCCCACACTCTTAGCCCCAGCCACGCTTGTGTTTTCCTGTCCATCCCATGATCCCATGCTCCAATTCCACCAGCCTGGGAACTGGCAGCTAACAGCCAGTCTCATCTGCCAAGTCTGATTAGAGGTCTGATGAGCTTGTGTTAACTGGGTTATGAGATCATTCCTTCAACCATCTGTTGATCAAATAACTACTTAGTAAATGTATCCAGCCCAGTCGTTTTTTTCCCCCAATCTCATCTAATGTCCATAGGTTTCGGCCAACAGATGGTTGTTACCTGACATCTCAGTCTTTAAATACTCCATTACTACTATACTCAGCCAATAGGTCTGGCTGCAATGCTGCATATACTGTGTGTAAATTACTTTCCCTTCAATGTTTCTGCATGAAAAGGGTTGGGGGTCATTAAACCCACCTTGAAAAACAACTCCCTCATATGCTGTTTCAAGTGGAAAAAAAGTATTGACATGACGGCAAAATAAATAGCAGAAACACAACACTGAAAACTTGCGAATAACACTTACTTGGCTGAATCAAGAAACACTTTCAAAGTGTAAATGGAAACCCAATTAGTGCTAATGTGTATGTAATGGTCTTCCATCGAGTTCAGGTTTAAGGCGAGGCATGTATATTTCTCCTCTCCTTTGCTTGTTAAAAAGGTGCTCTGTGTAATGTTACACAACAGTGGGTAATTCTCTACAGGCGTGCTTCGGTCCGCCTAGCTCAGTGCCTTTGTGTTAGATAGTCAAACCTAGATTAAATGATCAGAGCTTCCCTCAGGGGATGTAGGCTATTACGCCAGGAAAAAGGAGCCAATATTTAGATCAGCTTTTATCCTCAAGAAAAGCTCTGCGTGTAATCATAAACTTGCAAAAGAAGGTAGCTTACGGAGAAGAAGTTTTTACTACCTTCTGACTGGGCTTATATGATGTTTATGGAGATTCCAACGGCCTTTTTTTAATTGAATATAGTTGATCATTTCGTGTATCAAACTTTTACTTTGGATTACTTCTAATTATCTGGAAATGCACACCGAAAGGAACGTGAAACAGTTGTTTTGAAGCAAAGCATACACGTGTCAAGGAGGGCTTCTGAAACAAGAGGACTCTCTAAATGAGACTCCGTATTGAAACTGTATTATGAAAGGCTTTCACCCTCTTCATCATTGGTCTATAACCCATGCATGTTATGCATTAAACAATGCAACAGCGACTACGCCAAGTTAATCGACTGAGGAGTTAATAATCTTGGGTTACTTTACACCACCTATGAATGAATGACTGGAAATGACTAAACTGTGGCCCAGCCTGTTTCTCCTGTTCTGTTCTTCTGTGGAGATTGACTGCCGTTCCACTAGGATACAATCCGTGTGACTCCTGGGCCCTGGCCCCAGTCTTTACTATAATACGACAAAAATGTAACCTTGATTTAACTAGGCAAGTCAGTTAAGAACAAATTCTTATTTACAATGACGGCCTACACCGGCCAAACTCGGACGGCGCTGGGCCCTGAGCCATTTAAAGATGCATTTAATGATGCCATGAGTCATAAATAACACGCTGTGCGGGGAGTGAAGTGATTGTCAAAAGGAGACCTACCTGCTGAGAGAGGGGCCTGCAAGGAGCCTGAGGGAGAATTTACTAACAGTCTTGATAGACTTTTAACAAAGGATTCTATCGAAACTCATTTTGTGTCAAAACACCTCAAACAAGATCCGTTGGTAGGACTTCAGTAATGGTTAATACTGGCTAGGCTGACAAGGCAGCCAACACATGTTTTAGGGGCAGGTGGTTTCACTAAACACCCACTGGGCTGCACGCAACTAAAAATGATCAAAATACCTCAATGAAATACCAACTCCTGTACGCTCAAGTTCATCGCCAACAAGTATGATTAAGGAGACACAGTCTCATGTAGTTTTTCCACCAAGAGATGCATTTCAATCAGTCGTGTCCCTAAAGTTACAGGCAGTGCATGTGAGGCCTGAAAACACTCTTCCACTCTGGTTTCTCTGGATAAATATTGACTGGGCGCAGGACCCACTGTCTTCACCTGCAGCACGGAGCAGGGTGAGTATACTGGGTTTATAAGGAATGTTATGTGGGACTTTCATCCACAAAAACACAACACCAGAGGGGTGCTATGATAGGTCATCAACTTATTGTTGAGGTCTGTTAGAAATGCCAGAGCCTGGCTGGTATTCTCCTGGGCAGAGCAGTTCCAGAACAGTTTGGCTGTTATTATTAAGCTGTCTAGCTGAGCAGGAGAACATTCTCTGCCTAGCTAGGATGTATTGTACTGCTACCATACTTGACATGCATGCACCTATTTTTTGGGGTGTAACGAAATACATGTATTGGGCATGCTTTGGAAGGTTTAGGCAAGACTAGATAAGAGAATCAGGTATACCTATAGGAAGCATATTTTGTTTTCTGTGATTTTCAAATGCTTTATTTTATGATTACATTTTTACGATGTTTTTCGACCTGATAACTTTCTTTGTTGCATCCATTTTCTTTTACAGTATTCACAGCAGGCTCCTCCCCTCTGGTGATCAAGCACTAATCAACGTAAGGTTTATAGAAGTGCTTTATAGCTACGTTTTAAACCAGCACAATTACTGATGAAAAGCCCAGTTAATAAATAATGCTGAATAAGCACTTTTAAAAGGAATGTGTACACACACACACACACACACACACACACACACACACACACACACACACACACACACACACACACACACACACACACACACACACACACACACACACACACACACACACACACACACACACACTCTCACTCTCTCTCTCTCTCCCTCACTCCCTTACTCACTCACTCACTCACTCACTCACTCACTCACTCACTCACTCACTCACTCACTCACTCACTCACTCACTCACTCACTCACTCACTCACTCACTCACTCACTCACTCACTCACTCACTCACTCACTCACTCACTCACTCACTCACTCACTCACTCACTCACTCACTCACAGACAGCTGACACTGCAGTCTGAAATGGAGATTCCACTGCACTGTAACTTGTGCCGTGACAGTACGCTGTGGTGACACAGCGATTGTGCAATTTTACAGGCTCCTCTTTGCACTTGGCCGGACTGATCCATTCGTGGGTTCATTTGATCTTCCCTGCAGATTCGGCATGTGGAACCTCAACATAGTTGAAGTGATAGAATAGAAGTCAGCTACCTGTGACCTTCAGTAGAATGAACAGGATCCCCCAACTTCCCCTCCCATCACATCAAAACTGCGCCAAGTCAAGACAGCAACCATCAATGCCATTCTCCTTACAGGTTAGTCTGCTGCTACTTGCTTACACTCTAGAATCCGATTCTGTGCCATTAGATGCAAAATAGACCACTTTAGAGAAACAATATTATTGGAATAAGTAGAAGGTACTTTGCACTACACTAGCAAAGATTCATGAGAGATGTACAATATTTTACCATTTCAATAAATAAAAGGCTGCAATTTAATTAGAAACAGGTGATGTGGAGTGGTTGGATGTCATTGTGTAATACTTTGTGTGGTACTAAGCTTTGTTGTGGTTGCTTTCTCCCATCTAGAATCAATGGAGAGTCTTTTAAGCCACTGGGAAAGAAAGGAAAGCTTATACCAAACAAAAACTGTTTTGTGATTTGGTCTCCTTCAAAGTCTGCCTTCCCAAGAGTTGACAATGCTTTGCTTTCAAGTTGTGTCCTTTTGTTTGTTCTGTCTTGGATCTATTTTGCTTTTACTTAGTTCTGGGTAATCGGGCACCTACTGTAGTATTTAGTTCAGGGCATAAGACAAGAATTATACTGTAAAGATGGTGATAACATTTATGTCTCTCAGGCATTTGTCTCTGCCTTATGGTTTCAGGTGTTGTTGTCACACAGTGTCCAAAACATGACATAGACTGACCAGGTGAATCCAGTTGAAAGCTGTGATCCCTTATTCATGTAACTTGCTAAATCCACTTCAATCAGACAGGTTAAAGAAGGATTTTTAAGCGTTGAGACAATTTTGACATGGATTGTGTATGTGTGAATGGGCAAAAGATTTAAGTGCCTTTGAACGGGGTATGGTAGTAGGTGCCAAGTGCACCGATTTGAGTGTGTCAAAAACTGCAACGCTGCTGGGTTTTTCAAGCTTAACAGTTTCCGGTGTGTATCAAGAAAGGTCCACCACCCAAACTGAGCAATCGGGGGAGAAGGGCCTTGGTCTGGGAGGAGACCAAGAACCCAATAGTCACTCTGACAGAGCTTCAGAGTTCCTCTGTGAAGATGGGAAAAACTTCAAGAAGGACATCCATCTCTGCAGCACTCCACGGAAGCCACTCCTCAGTAAAAGGCACATCCAACCTGACAGAGCTTTAGAGGAGCTGCAAAGAATAATGTGAGAAACTTCCCAAATACAGGTGTGCAAAGCTTGTAGTGTCATACCCAAGAAGATTTGAGGCTGTAATCACTGCCAAAGGTGCTTCAACAAAGTACTGAGTAAAGGGTCTGAATACCAGTGGTGTAAAGTACTTAAGTAAAAATACTTTCAAGTACTACTTAATTCGTTTTTTTGGTATCTGTAGTTTACTCTACTATTTTTATTTTTGACAACTTCTACTTTTACTTCACTAGATTCCTAAAGAAAATACTGTACTTTTTACTTCATACATTTTCCCTGACACACAAAAGTAGCAGGACAGGAAAATGGTCTAATTCACACACTTGTCAAGAGAACATACCTGGTCATTTACTGCCTCTGATCTGGAGGAATCACTAAACACAAATGCTTTGTTTGTAAATTATGTGTTGGAGTGAGTCCCTGGCTATCCATAAATAAATAAAAATCTATAAAAGGGTGCCGTCTGGTTTGCTTAATATAAGGAATTTGAAATGATTTATACTTTTACTTCTACTTTTGATACTTAAGTATATTTAAAACCAAATACTTTTAGACTTTTACTCAAGTAGTATTTTACTGGGTAACTTTCACTTTTACTTGAGTCATTTTCTATCAAGGTATCTTTACTTTTACTCAAGTACGACAATTTTTTTTTTTATACATTTGCAAAAATCTCTAAAAAACAGTTTTTGCTTTGTCATTATGGGGTATTGTGTGTAGATTGGTGAGGAAAACAAACTATTGCATACATTTTAGAATAAGGCTGTAACGTAACAACATTTTGTGGAAAAAGTACTTCCCGAATGCTCTGTAACTCTCTATTTCCGAGACTTAGATGAATGAAAACTGAAGGATGATACTTAATCTCTTTCTATAACTAGTAGACATAACTACGCTCTAAGAGTGAGCATAACTACAGGCCGGAATAGCAAGCTCCCCATATCAGAGGGGTGTCGTGTGCTATCAGCTGTATTTTATGCCCTCTCTCTCTTTCCAGTCATCCACCTGACACCATGGACAGCATGTTCCTAAGCACATTGAATATCATAGGGGCTCCTTCACAGTCCTTTGGTAGATGAGGCTCAGGCAGCAAGGTTTGGAATTACCAAGGAACTCAATTTAGCCCCAATCTTTACCAGTATCCTTCTATTCGTCGTAACATTTATCTGTGGTGTATTTTGGTCAGTAGGGACAGAGGACATTTTACCACTAAATATCCTCTTTATGTCTTTCTTTCCCACATGTAACCAATGTGTCCCTCCTTCAAACGGAAAGTGATGAAAAAAAACAGTGGTGAATCAACGTTGTTTCCATGTCATTTCAACCCCGCAAAAAACAACGTGAAAACTGATTGGATTTGCAAAATGACATGATGAAATGTTTTGCTGATTTCACTTTGAATTCACATTAGTTGAAAGCTCAACAAATAGTAACTCCAATTTGAGATTTGAAAAAAGAACAGCATACTATCCAGGTTTCTATTTCTGAAAAGGGTTCAATATTGCTCTCAGCTTTAGCCCCACAGCTAAAGAGAACTCATCTCTGTCTCTCTATTTCTGTGTCTGTCTCCTTCTCTCTTAAACACAAATGCACAAACACACACACACACTATAAAAAACACACGTACACCATACTGTGTAACAGTTATTTATAAATGACCTAGACTACCTGAATTCCACTGCAGATGGGACACTGGCCCCCACACCGTCCAATCCTCCTAAAATAAAGACTAATTAATCAGACAGCAGTTGACTTTGGAAAGCCAAGGTGACATGCTGCCTGATTTATCGCACTCTCGTGCCCAGGTTGTGGCTTGTTTGCACACCACCACAGTCCAAATCCAAACCCAGCACTGAATATATTATGCGACCATATCTATTTCACTCGCACCAGTTTAATTTTGTAGTTAGTCAACTAAATACACTGTTTCAAGGAAGCATCCACCTGTAACAGCATTATACTGATACAGATACATTTCAGATTGGGCATGAAGCATCTGACACACTAAACTGAATACTAATTACGTGAGAGAAGCAACAGCTGTGTATATTGCCGTTCAAACCATGCCATTGTCGTGGATGGAGAGGGGTCGTTCCACCAATGAGGTACTTTTCTGTCATAAAGAGCACACTTTCAACTGAATAAAAAAAAATGTTTTCCCATCTCAAGAGGTGCCTATTAACTGCCAAATAAAGTAACAGGGTTGACCGTAACAGGGTTGATGATTTTTTCTTTAATCAGACATGAATCCCCTTGTGACAGGGGGAATGGAAGCTTGTTGTGTGCAACAGGGAGTGGCAATCGAATGCAAGCTTCACAAAAAAATATGAAATTGTAAACATATTTCTGCCTGTCTATCTATAGGTAACAGTGTTGACATGTTATGCTCGACCTGCTCAGTTTTCCACCACAAAACACCATAAAGAGTAGAACCAGCTCACCTGCTTACTCTATGATTTGACTATTAGATGTAAAAAAAAATCTTTAGAAAGAAATATTTTAGAAGGAATAATTTCACCATATTAAAACAAAATGTCAGTTCACATAACATGGTTGACCTTGAAATGAGGGACGGATGTAAGTTAACCACTAATCACATGGAATAAATACTAATCTTCAGAAATTAGCAACAAAATAACTAGGGTTTTACGATGATGGTGAAATTTGGGAGAAATGTTGGGATGAAGTGGGTTAAAATCTTCTTAGAAGTGACACGGGGCTGACGGAGGGACAGATTTACTGAATTCGCCATGTGGTCTATATTAAAGGACACTTCGTTTAACATAACATGCTTTTAAAATTCAATATTGGTGCACAATTTCTTCATAAAATATCAAAGGACGCTGAAGGCACTATTCCTTTCGTGGAACGACCCAGAGGTCTCCTATGTCTCAGATCAACACAGTGGTGTCTGAACATCAAGCAGAATGACAAGACTTCCTTTGCATAACCTGAAGACAGGAACAGGGCTGAAGATACTATGCCTGAAACCACAATGGCCCCCAAACAGATGTCTTGAATTAACTCCTCCTGTATCCCAGAATGCCTCTAAACCATAGTGGCTCATAAATCAATGTGGGCTACATAAATAACAGCATCATATAGTCAGGCCTGCTCTCTCTGTTTATACAGAATGACTCAGCAAATGTGTGCCTGGCAAACGTGCCTGCAGTGAGACCCATCCAGCCTCCCATTAAAGTTGTAGTTAAATGCACAGAGGGACAAAGAGAGAGAGAGAGAGAGCTTGAGAGAGTGGGAGAAAACAAGTGAGTACTCCATGAATGCTTGCCATGTGGTATACATCTTACTCTGGCATTCCTCACGTTTTTCCAGCTTAATAAAGTTTTTCTTGTCTAGCTTTAAAAAATGTTTTTCCAACTCACTCGGAAGCAGGGATATCAAACAAACCTGAAAAACAAAAGCTTGTTTGAGAAACCAAATGGTCCACTGGAGAGACCCATGGCCATGAGGGGTAATATGAGCATTTCACTGGAGACTTGTGTTGTTTGACTGTTTTCCCCCTGTTGCTAGTGTAATAGCAGATTATGATGAACTCTGAAGATAAAAGGTACAGGGACAGAAAGCAGGGTGTCATGCAAAAATGTAACGACAACCCTGGACTTTGTATCAATGGCCGCTGATTAGTTTTGGACAACAAATCTCAAACTAGACCAAATATGGGGAAAATATGAAAAAAAGGAACACCAAGCTTAACTACTTAATGTTTTGAGTTGTGGTTTATTTGTAAATGCATCTTACGTAGAACAAAGAAAAATATATCATATCTATATAATATATAATTAATTGTCATTATGTACACTTCTTTACATTTTTTGCATTAGACATTTACACAATCCCAGAAATGATAAGAATAATATTTCTGTTCCTTTTAGATGCATCTAACTACAGTATATACATACATTCATGGGTTAAAATAACACCTGTTTTAAAAAGCATTTCAAATTGAATGGAAGGAATGAATTGCTATAAGCGTACTGCCCTCCCTAGACCTCTTAGGTTCAGGTATTGTTAATACATAAAGGACATGCCTGTCACAGATCTCCCCCCAGTACTGCTGCTCATTCCGTGCACCAGCTCCGGAGGTCAACTTCACCGGCTTTCTAGGCATCATTGAATTGGATTCATTACCACCAACCCTGGACTGTCTTGTCTCAATACGCACACCTCGTTCCCATTTCCCCTCATTAGGATGTTATATATGTGCCCTCTGTTCCCCCATTGTCCTTGTCGCTTACTGTTACCATGTCCGTTGGTTCTGTGAGTACCTGTGCATTGTATTGGCTTTCGTGCTATGTGTATTTGCCTGTGTATGTATTACGGGTCTCGTTCCGTGATATATGTAGAGGTTTACACCTCGCTCTTTTGTTTGGGTTCCAACCTCGTGTTAATATATATATATATATACAGTATATGGGTGCTTTGTTTGTGTGGAGAAAATAACCCCCCCCCCTCCCATTACGTATTCCTGTGCCTGTCTCCAATATACAGCGTGACAATGCCTATTCAAAGACAGTGCAGTTCTGCAGAGGGGAAGGAATTCTAAACACTCCATCCTCGCAGGATAGGAAACACTTACAGTGTTCGTTTTTTTCTTAGCCGCCTAAGCCAATCACGTGTCAGCGTTGGCGGCTAAGATTTCTAAGACCATTTACTTTCACACGTTCGAGAGGAAGTAACTAATAAATAGCACCATGCAATTCCAGTTATTGTCCACCAAAATCAGTACCTCAGGAGCCTTGGCTAACTTAGCACTGCTATCAATTTGAAGTAGAAGTCACTGTTGGAAGGCTGAATACTGTGTTGATATGGAGGAGACACTCAACTCAGGCTAGTGAACCTTGAATCCCTAAAAATATCAACTATTTTACTGAAAACATTGATTACACTGACATTGATCTCAATGATTTGGGTCCTCCTACACCAGCGTTGTATGGAACTGTACATTGATCGACTGTCACTGACATACACACATTATGTTCTGATTGAAATGCTCATATTGGTGCATACAAGATGGCAGGGTAGACTTTCAATGCGCTCGTGCTATGAAGATTTTATACAGCCACCAACTTGTTAAGTGCTTACATTATATTCAAACAGATACTCCGTACTCAGTTGAGATATTGGCCCCCAAAGAAGGACATATTGTTACAAGGCCAGACATGTGGATGACATGATATTCAAACAGCATGAGCTTCAAGAGTCTCGGACATAACACACATTCAACTAAATCAACAAAATTACATCTCCTCCAGCTGATGTATACAAAAAAAAAGAAAAGATACAATTATTCAATACTGATCAAAAGGCCATTCGGTTCACATATAAACACACCATAAAAACAATGTGTGCAATTGCTTTTTTGTTGCACCTCGTTGTACTGTAGTTGGCTGTTCACTGTTAGCTATTAACTGATCCACATGCCTTTTACCTGGTATGAGTCATCATAGTGCTCCTGTAAAGAAGATAGAAGACAGGCTCCACATTTTTGCCAGTAGCTTATAATGGCAGTAGTTCAATATGAACGTCTTGAGGATTAATATCAATGTTTATGGTTTAAAGAACTACGTAGTAAAAGTTGAAAACTCCCTTGGCGATGAGGAAAAAGGAATGTTGATGCATTAATTACAGGCAGTTACATCAACAACAATTAATTCCAACCTCGCTGTAAAAATACTTTGCATAACAAAACACGTTTTAGACTCTCAAATCTTATCTTTAAAATTTGAATGGCAAAACCTCAGATGAAAGAGAATCTATTTACAAGACGTAATACACCTTTTGAAGATGTCATGTCGAGTGAGAGTTTTTGTTTTGTTCAAAATGTTTTCCCTTTTGAGTCTGTCACCCAATAAATTATCGCAGGACCACCAACGTGCGTCACACACTCTTGCACAAACAAAAACCGTTCTCTAAGTCCCACTGTCCTCTCTGCTACATTCATTCATCCCTCTCCCTCTCTCTCTCTCTCTCTCTCTCTCTCTCACAAACACCCTCTCCGTGTCTCTCTGTGTGTCCCCTGGCGTGGCCTCAGTATAGCAGGGGGGGGGGGTTTGGGGTTGTCAGCAGGGTCAGTTTGCGGAGCGCACAGTCCTGCTGCTTCGTGGAAAGCGGTGGACTTTGATGTGTTTGGACAGGTGATCGCTGCGGGCAAACTTCTTCTCACAGACAGGACACTGGTAAGGCTTCACTCCAGAATGGGAGCGCCGGTGTCTGGAGAGTTCATCTGACCTCGAGAACCTAAGAGACAGATAGACACAGAGCACAAAAGACATGAGACCTATATCAGTGCCACTGTCTCCCATAACACCCTGAGATAAAATCAATAAATAAAAGCCCCCTCTCTCTGTCCGACTACTCCAGAACACAACACAGGATAAAGGATCTTTTCAACACTCTTCAAAAAACAGTGTTCTACTCATATTATATCTCTACCAATATTTGGTTTAAAAAATGTCCACAGGATAGTCAAACCAATCTGTTTTGTTCTTCACCCTAATCCCTGGGTAAAGGGTTAACTCATTACTACTGACAGACTGTGTGTGTATGTGAGTGTGCGTGGTTGTGTGCGGCTATTTAATCTGGAACAGGGGATTGATTTCCTAACACATCACGACCAGGCCCTTTTCCCAGGAAGGTGTTAATGCCCCATGTTAACATACTGATTGATGCAATTTATAAGTTATACCTAGACCTTCATTCCAGAGACATTGATCATGAACCATGCAAGATACACCACCATGCTTCACCGTAAGGATGGTGCCAGGTTTCCTCCAGACGTGACGCTTGGCAAACTCCAAGCAGGCTGTCATGTGCCTTTTACTGAGGAGTGGCTTCCGTCTGGCCACTCTACCATAAAGGCCTGATTGGCAGAGATGATTCTCCCATCTCCACAGAGGAACTCTGGAGCTTTGTCAAAATGACCATCTGGTTCTTGGTCACCTCCCTGACCAAGGCCCTTCTCCCCTGATGCTCAGTTTGGCCAGGTAGCCAGCTCTAGGAAGAGTCTCGGTGGTTCCAAACTTCTTCCATTTAAGAATGATGAAGGCCAATGTGTTCTTGGGGACCTTCAATGCTGCAGAATTGTTTTTCTACTCTTTCCCAGATCAGTGCCTTGACACAATCCTGTCTCGGAGCTCTACAGACAATCCTTTGACCTCATGGCTTGGTTTTGCACTCTCAACTGTGGGACCTTATATAGACAGGTGTGGTCATTTCCAAATCATGTCCAATCAATTGAATTTACCACAGGTGGACTCCAATCAATCTCAAGGATGATCAATGGAAACAGGATGAACCTGAGCTCAATTTCGAGTCTCATAGCAAAGGGTCTGAATACTTACGTAAATAAGGTATTTCCGGTTTTTTTATAAAATCATTATGGAGTATTGTGTGTATATTGATAATAAATGTTTTTTACTTAATACATTTTAGAATAAGGCTGTAATGTAACAAAATGTGGAAAAAGGGAATAGGTCTGAATACTTCCTGAATGCATTGTATGTAAACTAGATAAGTGGTTTAACTGCATGAAGACCGTGAGGTACATTTTTCTTACTCTGACATTAGGAAACCTCATTGCAATACTATTATATTACTTATGTACTATACGTTATACATCAGTACCCTCTATACCCCAAAAGTGATACTGTTCTATAACTCCTTCATGTTGAGACATGATGGAGACAGTTCATTTACATTTCTCTTGACTGAAACTCAGCCTCACCTTGTCCTCTGAGCCAATAAGCCTTACCTTTGGGGCAAGTGTAACTGAAGGGGCCACAAAGGGACCCGACACACTACTATCTCTTCCTGGATGTTGATATTTTAGAAAACTGTAAGGCTATTTTAGATAACTGCTATATGAAACTGTGTTATATAAGCAGTGGTTTGGAGGTGATGGAGGTTGGGCTTATGAGAGCCTGAGTAAAGTTGTTTGTGGAGCCCCTGTGGGGCAGGGTGGGACGCCCAGGCATGGGGAGGGGCACCATGATTCCCATCAACTCCACAGCTCAGTTAGGCTACACTCTGGCTCTGTTTGAGCTTGTCCCTGATCTCAGCCCTGTAGCGTACAGTAATTACTGATAAGAGCTGGCAAAGGCCAAAGGAGGGAACTTACTGTGGTGAATTACAAGAACTACCGGTAAATATGTCCTAAACTCTTTCCTGTAAACATAATGTAAAAACACAATGATGAATGAACACTTATAGATTCCATGAAGGGACAGTGTTACAGGACCTCATGTAAGTCCACAGGGGGGACAGTGTTACTGTAACTCATGTAAGTCCACAGGGCGGGACAGTGTTACTGTAACTCATGTAAGTCTACAGGGTGGGACAGTGTTACAGTAACTCATGTAAGTCCACAGGGCGGGACAGTGTTACAGTAACTCATGTAAGTCCACAGGGCGGGACAGTGTTACTGTAACTCATGTAAGTCTACAGGGTGGGACAGTGTTACAGTAACTCATGTAAGTCCACAGGGCGGGACAGTGTTACAGTAACTCATGTAAGTCCACAGGGCGGGACAGTGTTACAGTAACTCATGTAAGTCCACAGGGCGGGACAGTGTTACAGTAACTCATGTAAGTCCACAGGGCGGGACAGTGTTACAGTAACTCATGTAAGTCCACAGGGCGGGACAGTGTTACAGTAACTCATGTAAGTCCACAGGGCGGGACAGTGTTACAGTAACTCATGTAAGTCCACAGGACGGGACAGTGTTACAGTAACTCAGTGCATGAGTATGAAGGCCCTGAAATTTTGCCAAACGATAACAACTTCAACCAACTACATAAGAGGTTCCAATTACACACAACTATCCAGCTCTTGGGACCTTCATTAAGCTACAATTACAGAATCCCGCAAGCAGCAAACCACCAATCAGTTTGAAGAATGGATACTAAAGAATAATATAATCATAAACTATTATTTTTGTAAAACTTTTTCTTGTAAGTTGAACCAGGTACAAAAAAAAGACAAACCCTTATTTCAGAGCATCATGGGTGTTTTCACAATAAACGGTTTGAGTTCAAACCTACTGTCCACTAGTAACCCCATATCAATGTTCCCCTGCAAGTCTGTACCGACGTGAAACTTAAACGTGTTCGTGCCTATCTACGCTTGCCTGCATCCATAGACAGTATATATACAGTATATTGTGTGTGATGAAATGCAAGAGGAATCACAGCCGTAATAGTACATGTGTCATTCGGTTCTATAGAGGCGAAAAGAATCAGAGGAATGTCAAAAACACTTTCTTTCATTACAACACAGTGCACTCAAATTGCAGATGGCTGGAGGTGCATATTTCCCAAGCTCACTTCCATTTCCTGACATGGTCGAGGGAAGGGGGAGGAGGGCTCCCTCAGACAGACAGCAGCCTCTGAAGGCCACGCTGTGCCCTGGGGGAGGTGGGTGGATTCAACAGGCCCAGGGCTACGTTTCGGGTCTAACCCAGGTCACTGTGATAACACTACAGGACTTCTGAGCACCTGCCAATCTTATCAGGGCTGGAGACCTTTTCACCAACTATTCCCTCGCTTCACACTGAGCTTTCTATGTTTACTGATTAGTTGTGCAACTAATGTCGGGAGATGGATTTGAGACATAATGGCTGCAAGTTTATAATTCATACAATAGGTTGAACTTTGGTTGTTGAAGAATTAACTGGATGTTGGATTTCCTACTTGTGGGATTACATATCTGGCTGGTGAATGAATGATATGTAGGTTGACCTTTATTGTCATGAGTCTTGTCCTGGAGGCAGAATTTAGCGATTTGCTCTTAGTTAGGCCAGCTGCAAAGTCAAAATTGACTATATTGTAAAAATGTATAAAAACAAAAATGAGGTCTTAAATTAAGATTAAGCATTATATTTAGCAGGGTGGTTAAGGTTAGGGTTAGGTTTAGTGCCTGCGCCAACTACTAACCACTCTGCAGAGCTGCCTCCTGTTAACCTGTGAATAATATGGGACAAATGCATGCTTTATGCCTGCTGAGTGGAAACAAAGAAACCCGCTTACAACTCCTTTTGCCCACTATTAGGTCATGGATTATAATCTAATTAGTAAATCAGAAATCTGTTACCAAAACTTTTAACTTGATTCTGCACGTGTGTAACAGAGTGCAGATGGAGAACAAACAGAGAAGCAGCTACTGTAGAGGGGACAAAGTCTGCCCGCACTTCAAAGGCCTTAATCTAATCTCAAACTCTGAAATGGAACAAAACACAGTGATATGGAGACAACTAGAGCGCACGAGAAGAGTACAAATTATATATGGATTGTATATGAGGGAACCTAACCATTTTAGTTCTTCATCATATCCAAACATGGAAAATTAACGAGATTTTCTCATAAAATTCAGCTCTGTGGAGGGATTGACTTCGAATGGAATCATATCACTCCCTGGCAATCAGCCAATGACGGAGGTTGATAACCCTGTTAACCTCAGTGAAGAATCGATTCATCTCAGATAATAAAGATACTCTGTATCATCTGAGATTGCCTCTGCAACTAAAACATGGACTGGTGTCCCTAAACTGTCATACCTGGATGGACCATCACAGCTGACAGTTGAACATCAACCCTGTTGCAATAACTGTCACTCCTGGACTGCACTTTGAACATGCAGTGCATATAAGCCACATGAATAACCACACACTGAGTATACCTATGAGCTCCACCTGGGAAGTCTGACTCTAACCCAACCTATAACGTGCTTGAACCCACTCACCTCCATCCACAGCCAGGCCAGGTGCAGGCGAAGGGCTTCTCCCCCGTGTGCCTCCTCAGATGGGCCTTCAGGTGGCTGCTCTTGGTGTACGTCTTGGCACAGCCAGGGAAAGTGCACTTATGCATTTTTATAAGGTCCGCTACCAAGCTCTTCTGGAACTTCTGTCCTCCCACCAGGATCCCTGCAGCCTGGCCACCTGCAAGCCCACCCTCCTCGGGGCCCAGGGGCTTGGCCGCTATGGGTACGGGCGCGATGCGCACAAATTTGGAAGATGTGCCATTGAGATTAGCTGGAGACACCAGCTGGGGCACCAGGGCAAAAGTCTGGCCCTGGATGTTGACAAGGAGCTGGGCGATTTTGATGTCTGAAGAGGGCTGGGTGGTCTGCGGCGGTACTGGTGTTGGTATCATACCTGGGATTGGCTCTTGCTTAATCTGGATTGGTTGAATCTGCAGGATGACAGGCGGCACACTGGACCCCTCTACCGATACTGGTGTACCAGCTGTGTCCTCCTGTTTAATCCCACTACAAACGCTGGAGTCTGTTATTGGGGATGGTGTAGTGTGTTTGGTCTCTGTGGTGGAGATAGTAGTACTGGCAACAGGTACTGTTTGGTCTGAGTGCGCTAGCCCAGGCACTGACCCTGTCACCTGACTGTTTACATCCAACATCCCTCCCTCACAAGCCTCATTCTTCAACGCCACCACCTCCATATTCTCCTCCAGGAACTCCTCTATCTCCTCCAGGGTGGGCTGAAAGAGCAGCCCTATGTGATCGTCCAGGTCCGCTGGGAACTCAGGGAACTCAAAGCACTCCTCTTTGGTTGGCGGAGACAGGCGGTCCCTCTTTGACTCCCATGCTAGACCCATGGGGAGGATGGGTGGTACTGAGGGAGATAGAGAGGGAGTAACTCCACGTCTCAGTGTGGCCTGGGAGAGCAGGAAGTCCAGGAGACCATCCTGGCTCTCTCCACTGCTGCTGCTGCCATAGCTGGAACCCAGCACCTGGGACTCAGGGCTGGAGCAGGAGCGAGGGCTGGACGAGTCACTTAGGTCGTCCTCTGAGAACGGGGAGGACAGCGCCTGGTAGACGCCTGTGTCTGTCACCATGTCCGATGCGTGATGGCCGGCGTAATACATGAAGGTCTCCTCGCCTATCAGCAAGTGATCCACCATTCCTGACCTGAGCCGGTCACAGCTCTGCTAGCTCCCCTCTGGTTTATACTAGTTATAAGCGTATGATTCAGTTTCTCCTCTTCTCCCTAGAAAAGAGGAATAGATGTCCATCATGTGTGCAAAATGGCATGGCAACGGAGAAAATGACAAGAGAGAGAGATCATGTTATGCTCTGCTAACAACAATAACTCAAGAGTCATAAAGGATAAAACAATGTTCCACTGGTCGTAAACCAAGGTCGAAAATAGATGACCGACCATAATTGTCAAAGCTTTTCTTCTAGATATACAGGTAACTGACAAAATAAAGGAAACATTGGGCCACCACGAACCAGCTTTAAGGCACCTTGGCATGGTGGTGGAAAATTCTGTCTTGGCTCCGCTCCAGAATCTCCCATAAGTGTTTAATTGGGTTGAGAGCTGGTGACTGAGATGGCCATGGCATATGGTTTACATAGTTTCAATGCTCATCAAACCATTCAGTGACAACTCGTGCTCTGTGGATGGGGGCATAGCCATGTGGGGCAAAATAATGGCCCAAATAATAGCCTGCCCAGCATTTTCATAGATGAACCCAAGCATGATGGAATGTTAATTGCTTAATTAACTCAGGACCACACCTGTGTGGAAGCACCTGCTTTCAATATACTTTGTATCCCTCATTTACTCAAGTGTTTCCATTATTTTGGGCAGTTACCTGTGTATCATTGCAACATTAGCCCAGTGTAATAGTAGGCCTAGTCTAATTCCCATAGACTACTACAGGGAAAGCAAAAAGCTGCTGTCAACCTAACTTGTCGGCTTCAAATAATAGGCATGCTTAACCACACATTTCAGCGCATTTTATCATCAAGTCATGGGCAACTTATTTTTCCACTATTCATTCAATAAGATTAGTATATATGATAAGTAAGAATTTACATGGTGTATTTTATCTTCCAAGTAATATCCGCTTGGGATTTTCTTTGGTCAAATGTAGGAAAAATAGTCTGTAAAATCGAAGAGATTTTGTTGGCAATGATTCTCTGCCATTGGCTTTGATCATTATTAAAACATATGTGTGTGTGTACTGTAATACACGTGTGTGCTTGAAACGAGTTGAGCGCCCCCTTCCGTAGGCCTACTGTACTGTAACAGCCTTCAGTGATTTGACCGATAATAACCTGAACATCATAAAAGCGTTGACAGCGTTGACTTGACTACAACAAACACTTTGAATGGATCGGACTGGGGGGCATTTAACTTCTGTCATACTACACAGTAGCCTATATGAATAAACCAAAAACATTATTGAAAAATACGTAGTAAATCAAATGATAAAAACTAGACAACTATGGTGTAGGCAATGTTAAATCGATTTACATTGTAGGCCTAACCACACTGATGACATGTGACAGTCTCCCTCATTCTCTTTCTGTGATTTTTTCCCTTATAGTTGAATGCAATAACCTATGCATCTAAAACATAGCCTATCCAAAACAGTGACATTTTGATGCGCATATCCACTGTGAAAAATATGTCCCTACACTATACACATTGTGAGCATATGTCCACATAAGCCTGCTCATTCGACGTAGCACTTTTCACCCGAATGTGTGCGCCCCATAGGAAGAAAGCATGGAGCACCACGCGTCCTCTCGACGTAAAAAATGTTGTTGTAATGTCCAGTGCAGCGATGGCCGAGGGAGCGCACCAGGGGACTCACGCACCAATGCGTTTTCTGCCATCACTTCCCATTTGAGACACTATTCACGGCATATGCACTTACCTTTTTGTATCGAGAAAAATGATGTCCTTTCACTTTTAGCAAGTCTTAGTCAGATATCACTTCTCCGTTGGTGAGATAACGTCAATAGTCAATAGGGTTGTGGATAACCCCTTGAGAGGAGCTTCTCTTCGCAATGCCGAGCGGTAGAGCTGGAGCTACGAGCTACTGTAGTAGCAATACACCGTTACATGATTAGTGTAGCTTATAAGTAAAATAAGGGGTTGGCAGTTGGTTCATGAAGGCTCGTCTACTCTGCGCTTAGTATTGGTTGACAACGCTTGGAGGCTGGGCTCCAAATTTGTCGTCAATATACTCTCTACAGACAGACTCTAACCAGGTTCACATCCACAGTTTTTATGATAGTAAAGTCATACCGTATATATAAAAAAACACGACAGCTGTGATGGAAAAAGGAAGTTTCGGTACAATTATATAAATGCCGACCGATAATTATTTTGTTCGACATGGTGGGATCTTTTTGTGTCAGTAAAATGAATTAAAGCTTAAGTTTACTTCGATACAATGGTTTAATAAATACATATTTAATAAAGAGTTTTCACAGCCATTTCTCGCAAATATTGATTTAATAACCATTGCATCGAAGTAAACTTGGAATCACGCGATGATATGGTGTGTGGTCCTCCCACTACGGAAATCGTGCAGTATATTATTAGGCTATAGATTAAAAACATTAGGATGAACTTCACAGGGTGGTGAAAGTTCACGGTGATCTTGATGCTCCTTTCCAATAAACATCGAGAGTATTACTCTGATGACATGATGATCTATGATTGACTGCAGTTTGACACAAATATGTCAAGACTAGGCACATTTGCTATTTAATGCAACAGTTTTTGTGAAAAAAACTCTCGGTAGGGTTGAAAATGCATGGACATATATTGAACTTTATATTTTTATTAGGTACATTTTTCAAGCGAAAAAGTCAATTTAGTGTAGACTAGGTCATCACGTACTCAATCAATCAATCACATGTATTTAAGTCTAACTTCCTAGAATGGCAGAAACCTAGAGAGGAACCAGACTGAGAGGTGGCCAGTCATCTTCTGGTTTTGCTGGCCATTGAGGCCAGATTGTTCTTCAAGATGTACAAACGTTAATTGATGACCAACATTGTCTACAGTGGCTGTAGAGGGTGCAATTAGGTCAGCACCTGATTTTTTTAACCAGTGTAACAGTTTTATCAACGTCCCTCTCCTAGCACCTACCTGGGCTCGAACCAGGGACCCTCTGCACACATCGTCAAAAGTCACCCTCGAAGCATAGTTACCCCTCACTCCACAAACTAGCTAGCTGTGTCTCACCACCGCAACAAGTACATTTGGTGGAAACACACCACTGGTGGGAAAATGCCCATATTTGTTTTATCCGTTTTCTAGAATCTGACCCCAAAATGTAATTATTATTAATTAAGTAACACGTTCCACAGCATTTTATTTTCTGGGTGAGATGCACAAATAGTAATTTCTAGTTGAATGAACATGAGACAATTTGAGCAAACACATCATTTTAAGTTCAATACATTTTTAGGTACATTTTCTCATGTTGGAGCAACATTTGGGAGAGAAGTTTAGTAAACTAAGTAGACTAATATTCAGTTGAAACAACCAGATTTGTTTTTACATTGTACATTTTAAAAAGTTCCTCCTTGACAGCTCCTTGAGGTCAGCGCCACACCTATGGCACAGTCCAAAGGTGTAATGAAAGAGTATAAGGCAGGCTATACTCCACAGTGGCCAGTCTATATTTCCCCACACAGATTAGATCCCTCCTGATTAGTTAACCAGCTAATGGTATCTTCAGGGAGCACCAGATTACACATGGGTGATTACCAAATACCATGGGAGTAAAAGTCTCACACTGGCCATTCTTTCTTTGGCTTTATAAGAAATAATAACATGTTATTATGGATTTAGCACATTTAATCTGCTCTCTGGATTACTCTAGTCTATTCTATATGTACGCCCTACATGTAAAGAAAGCTCTACCATTTTGGTTCCACGTAAATAGAATAACGGCGTATTGTGCATGGAATATAGGCAAACAGGACAATACATCTTAGTGCTGGATACTGGGGACGTGTTCACTGTCCATAAATGCATGTCATTGTCCAGCACGACGCCAGCCCTTAAATGGGGTTAGTGTGTTAATAGGCAATCCTGGTCCCCCATCACGCCAGTCCCAACAGGAAGCTTAAGTCTGTAGTGGCCAGGCCAGGCTGGGGTGTTGAGGTTTTTCTCCAAGCTGCTGAGTTAAGACAGGAGGAATTATTCTAGGAACTAAAAGGGTAATTAGGGGCAGCGTGACCCTTGACCTCGGACAGATACTCCCGCCTAGACACAGAAAAGGATCTATGCTGGATTGATGTCAAGAGGTCTCATTCCCAGCGAAACAGTGTCAAAAACAGTACTAAAAACTCTAGTTGAGAGCCCTTGAGAACACAATGTAAACCCAGCAGAGCCCCTCCTGGCTCTCCTCTCTGCCCCTCTATCTAATGCACTTATTAGACAGCTTAAAGGGCTTTTGTTACATCAGGCTGTCTCATCCTCTTTAATGGATTAGGCCCTCGCCTTTTGCCTACTTCCAAACATGTTGGCGGGGGATTTATACAGTTGAAGTCGGAAGTTTACATACACCTTAGCCAAATACTACATTTAAACTCAGTTTTTCACAATTCCTGACATTCTTTCATCACATTCCCAGTGGATCAGAAGTTTAAATACACTCAATTAGTATTTGGTAGCATTGCCTTTAAATTGTTTAACTTGGGTCAAATGTTTCGGGTAGCCTTCCACAAGCTTCCCGACAATAAGTTGGGTGAATTTTGAAATCACATTTTCACTAATTCTCCCATTGACATCAACGCATGACTAAGTGAAAATTTACTTGGAAGTGGAAGCTAGGATTCGCCCCAGAGACATTGAGGATAAGATAACAACTTGACAAATGATTGAATATTACAATTGACAAATAATGAATTGATGTATGCTCTGTTATTTTCCAAGACCAGGATTACTTAGCCACTGCTGTTTTCCAAGACAAGAAAGTTTTATGTGCTTCTGTAGTTATTAGGTTCTAGAGAGAACGTGCCCTCTAGTCTTGATTCTGGTCTCCTAATCCTAATCCTAATCCAAACCATTTTAGAGAAGACAGCAAAGATTGTTCTGTATTCAGAGTCAAAGGGACTTCATATGTATCCCCTCTCCTGTCTTAGCCTCAAAGTATTTGAGTTAGCATAGCATAAAAGCACTGTCCAGGTGATTGATGGGAAAAGGACAGGCAGTAATCAATGATAGTTTTTTCCCCTCATCAGACCCCAATGACGGGGAGAGTACATCACCAAGAAGAGAGAGATGTTTCTCATTGAAGTAAGACATTACATAATGCTTATGCCTCGATCAGACCGATAGTGTCATTGCATCGATGCTGCATAATCAATTCTTCAATCCAAAAGTTTTTGTGTATGTGTGTGCAACAGAAGTTCAACACGCACCTTTTGCTACTATTTATGTGGACACCCTTCAAATTTGTGGATTCGGCTATTTCAGCCACACCTGTTGCTGACAACTGTATAAAATCAAGCACCCAGCCATGCAATCTCCATAGACAAACATTGGCAGTAGAATGGCCTTACTAAAGAGCTCAGTGACTTTCAACGTGGCACGTCATAGGATGCCACCTTTCCAACAAGTCAGTTCGTCATCTGCCCTGCTAGAGCTGCCCCGGTCAACTGTAAGTGATGTTATTGTGAAGTGGAAAAATCTAGGAGCAACAACGGCTCAGCCGCGAAGTGGTAGGCCACACAAGCTCACAGAACAGGACCGGCAAAAAGAATAATCTGTCCTCGGTTGCAAAATTCACTACAGAGTTCCAAACTGCCTCTGAAAGCAGCATCAGCACATTAACTGTTCGTAATTAGCTTCATGAAATGGGTCTCCATGGCCGAGCAGCCGCACACAAGCCTAAGATTACCTTGCACAATGCCAAGCGTCGGCTGGAGTGATGTAAAGCGCGCCACCATTGGATTCTGGAGCAGTGGAAACACGTTCTCTGGAGTGATGAATCACGCTTCACCATATGGCAGTCTGACGGATAAATCTGGGTTTGACGGATACCAGGAGAACACTACCTGCCCCAATGCATAGTGCCAACTGTAATGTTTGGTGGAGGAAGAATAATGGTCTGGGTCTGTTTTTCATGGTTCGGGCAAGGCTCCTTTGTACCAGTGAAGGGAAATCTTAACACTACAGCATACAATGACATTCTAGACAATTCTGTGCTTCCAACTTTGTGGCAAAAGTTTGGGGAAGGCCCTTTCCTGTTTCAGTATGACAATGCCCCCGTGCACAAAGCGAGGTCCATATAGAAATGGTTTGTCGAGATCGGTGTGGAAGTACATGACTGGCCTGCACAGAGCCCTGACCTCAACCCCATCGAAAACTTTTGGGATGAATTGGAACGCCAACTGCGAGCCAGGCCTAATCGACAAAAACATCAGTGCCCGACCTCACTAAAGCTCTTGTGGCTGAATGGAAGCAAGTCCCAGCAGCAATGTTCCAACATCTAGGGGAAAGCCTTCCCAGAAGAGCGGAGGCTGTTATAGCAGCAAAGAGGGGACCAACTCCATATTAATGCCCATGATTTTGGAATGAGATGTTTGACGAGCAGGTGTCCACATACACTACATTACCAAAAGTAAGCACTTACAGTTGACGGGGACAGCTCTAGCAGGGCAGAAATTTGACAAACCGACTTGTTGGAAAGGTGGCATCCTATGAAGGTGCCACGTTGAAAGTCACTGAGTTTATATACACCTGTCAGCAACGGGTGTGGCTGAAATAGCCTAATCCACAAATTTGAAGGGGTGTCCACATACACTGGGGGCCAAAAGTTTTGAATATTACCAATTCAAGGGGTTTTCACTATTTGCTAATTTTTTTACATTGTAGAATAAAAGTAAAGACATCAAAACTATGACATAACACATATGGAATCACACATATGGAATCACACATATGGAATCACACATATGGAATCACACATATGGAATCACACATATGGAATCAAATTAAATCAAATGTTATTCGTCACTTGCTCCATAAACAACAGGTGTAGACTAACAGGGAAATGATTACTTACAATGCTGCAATTAAAACGCAGCGTTCCATTGGAAATGAATGTATTTCTGGTGTACCAAAACGCAATGATGTCGGTCTGATCGAGGTGTTGGTACTGTTTCCAACCCATCATACACCAAACCAATCACAGTTCAGTTATGTACAATTACTGTTTCTTACCCACAACACCTAAGAGACACATCAACAGAAGTTAACAGAGTATTATTGTTTTCACTACTGGAAAATATGTATTTTCTAACCCTTCAAAACCACAAGAGCTGTTTTATACGTAAAGCAGTTTGTGGATGAGGTAAGCGGAAAAACAGAAAGGTGCGATTGTTGTTATTGGTAACACAGCACATGGCTTGGTTCAGCTTCGTGTGCGTCTCCTTTTTTGCTTGAAGGCTCCATTTATATTTGCCCAAAGTTTCCCTGAGCTAAGCTTGTCTGAACTATTACCCAAGCTCTGACAAAACCTGGTTTGTTTGAGTCTCTGTAAAAACGCACATTTTCACCAGATGTTCCCCTTATTTCTTTCCACTGCCTCATAAAAAGCTTTTTTAAAAAGGGCATAATTACATCAGGATATGCTTGTTGTTGTCCTAACCGTTTCAGAGAAAGTAAATAGGTAAATGAATGAAACACCTTGAGGCAGTAGCTTACTTGAAAGGCATCAATCCCCAGGTCTCGAGCTGCGTGTCTAATAGGTCCCCTGGCGTCACATTTCACCCTCGTAAGTTCCAGAGCCGCACACACTTCCATTTCCTGAGATTACTCATTCTCCAGACCCTACAAAACCTATACATACTTCCTTCACTGAGGAGTCTGTTTGCCTCAAGGGAGAGACAAAGCTTTTTAACCTGATTACATTTATTAGAATAACACGGCAAAAAGAACACTTATAGTTCCTCAGTGCAATTGCAGCTATCTCTTTAATGTTACCTTTCCTCGTTGTAACTTCCCATTGCTATACAACACAACATAAAACACTCTGTCTCCATTCCTACTTTGACCTATTGTCTGTCTTTGTTTTGAACGCCAAGTCTCTCGTTCCTTCTTGTGGTCACTAACCTCCAGCCATGATGTATTCCCCAGTACTCGCTGGCCGTGAAGAGGGAGGCGATTCAGAAGCTGGCCAAGATGGCCAACAAGGAGGAGAAGAGGCTGCAGCAGGCGGAGACATAGTGCCAATAATGATCCAATTACCTTCATTAGGTAACATGTTGTTGTGTTCTGCATTCTCCAATTCTTAATCTTCCAAGAACACCTGAGAGAGCATACTGTGAAGAATGCATAAATGCAAAGCACTTAAAATCTGTCAAATGTGAAACTTAGTTTGTGTGTATCCAGGGAGCAGGAGAACGAGCAGCTGACCCAACTGATTGACATCATTACCCAGAGAGAGAAGGACAGGGCTGCTGACCTGGAGCTCAAAGCACGACTCTCCTACTATGGGAAATACAAGGCAGAGGACCAGGGAAACAGGAACTGTACACAGACAGACAGCACACACAACTGCTTGCATTCATATGTACACACACACACACAGCACACAAAGTCATCACACTACAGTCCTAATCTAGGACAATGAGGTACAGTGGGAGTGGGAGGCAGTGGCTCTTGTACTGGCCGACGCCCATTAACCCTATGTGCAGGATGTGGCGTTGGAGGCCCCTGGGCAGGAAGGTGGTGGAGGTGTATAGGAGCTGTGGTGGGGAGAGTGAGGCCAACCTGACCACGCTGCAGATGCTGACCAACATGGAGAACGTGGAGCATGCTCATTGGCCAAGATGGTCAAGGAGAAGGAGAAGAAACCCAGTTGGGTCGACAGTACATTCAGTCAGTGGTCCTTTGTAGATGATAGAGCATGGTGGTTGCAATGCCAAAACAGTAGGTTTGATTCCCAGGACCACCCATATGTAAACTGTATGCACGCATGACTGTAACTTACTTTGAATGAAAGTGTCCGCTAAATGGCATTTATTATATTATTATTGTTTACAGTCGTATATACAGTCGTTAACAAACGTTTTGAGAATGACACAAGTATTGACACAAGTTGTTTGTCCACCCGCCTCTTGAGGATCGACCACAAGTTCTCAATGCTGGGAAAGGCATTGGTCGGCATTGGTCGTCACCAAACTGTTCTTGGATGGTTGGGAGAAGTTGCTCTCGGAGGATGTGTTGGTAACATTCTTTATTCATGGCTGTGTTCTTAGGCAAAATTGTGAGTGAGCCCACTCCCTTGGCTGAGAAGCAACCCCACACATGAATGGTCTGAGGATGCTTTACTGTTGGCATGACACAGGACTGATGGTAGCGCTCACCTTGTCTTCTCCGGACAAGGTGTTTTCCGGATGGCCCAAACAATCGGAAAGGGGATTCATCAGAGAAAAGGACTCTACCCCAGTCCTCAGCAGTCCAATCCCTGTACCGTTTGCAGAATATTAGTCTGTCCCTGATGTTTTTCCTGGAGAGAGATGGCTTCTTTGCTGCCCTTCTTGACACCAGGCCATCCTCCAAAAGTCTTCGCCTCACTGTGCGTGCAGATGCACTCACACCTGCCTGCTGCCATTCCTGAGTAAGCTCTGCAGTGGTGGTGGCCCGATCCCGCAGCTGAATCAATTTTAGGAGACGGTCCTTGCGCTTGCTGGACTTTCTTGGGCGCCCTGACGCCTTCTTCACAACAATTGAACCTCTCTCCTTGAAGTTCTTGATGATCCGATAAATGGTTGATTTAGGTGCAATCTTACCAGCAGCAATATCCTTGCCTGTGAAGCCCTTTTTGTGCAAAGCAATGATGACGGCACGTGTTTCCTTGCAGGTAACCATGGTTGACAGAGGAAGAACAATGATTTCAAGCACCACCCTCCTTTTAAAGTCTGTTATTCTAACTCAATCAGCATGACAGAGTGATCTCCAGCCTTGTCCTCATCAACACTCTCACCTGTGTTAATGAGACAATCACTGACATGATGGCAGCTGGTCCTTTTGTGGCAGGGCTGAAATGCAGTGGAAATGTTTTTTGGGGATTAAGTTCAATTTCATTGCAAAGAGGGACTTTGCAATTAATTGCAATTCATCTGATCACTCTTCATGACATTCTGGAGTATATGCAAATGGCCATCATCAACACTGAGGCAGCAAACTTTGTGGAGACCAATACTTGTGTCATTCTCAAAACCTTTGGCCACGACTGTAGTACATTCTATGGATGGCCTTAAACTGCAGTTATTTATGTCTGAGATGATATGAACATGACTGGTCATTCAAACAGATCTGTATCCATTCATCATCATCAATAACTTCTACCAGGTCTTCCTCACATTTTTGTTTCACATGTTTTGTGTCATCGGGAAAAGCCTCTATCAACCCTTGATACAGTTTGGAAATCAACTTTGGAGGTTTGTCAGACTGTCTTAAAATAGCATCTGGCTTGTCCAGTGTTTGCTGGCCAGAGAGAATAAAGTGTTGTATCTGCAAAAAGTCACCTCACCTCTGTCACAGACTGGTCTTTCCTGGCTGCCTGAGTCTGCTGACACCCCTGTCACCATCTGATCCTCCTAAAATGAGGCATGACAAAGAATTACCTTGGTGTACATTTATACATTATATTATCCAAGAATAGAATCAATGGTTCAATAATTGAAATTACCATTATTCCCAGATCCCCGACTGTAGCTTTAAGCTTAAACTGCTGTCCTGTAGCTACTGTAGGTCTACCCATCAATTCAAGATGGAACTTTGTATCATTCATTGATATGGTTAATATAGGCCTACTGCAAAATTCACCTGAGCTCCGCAGACTGTTCTTCCCTGGCTGTCTGACCCTGCTGGGACCCCTGTCACCATTTGATCCTGCTAAGACATGACAAGCATACTGTAATGTTGTGTACTGACTGCACTAGAGGGCTGCATTCCTGTGGGATGCCTGAGGGACCTGACAGAGATCATTGCTGCGTGGTTGGCATTTTTCATGTGGCCGGGAGCGGGTGGTCAGACAGACGACTTTGGGATGGAAATATTTTTGTTGTCCCACAAATTATTTGGAAACGATCCTCTTTCTACTTTGTATGCGGTAGCCTACCTATTGTATTAAAAACACGTATTTTTCTCATTATTCACACACACGCAGAATTCAGTACTTCAAGTGCACGTAGTATGTGTGGTTTTGGGGGTAGAAGTCTTAACAGCTTCTACTAACAGCTCGATGAAACCGGCGCACCTCCAGAGACATCTCAGCACCAAACATCAGTGTCATGTTGGAAAGCCACCAGAATTTTTCAAGAGAAAACTTGCTGAGTTTAGTTCATCGCAGGAAACAATGCGAAAAGTCAACACAACATCAGCCAAAGCACTACAGGCGTCATATGCGGTGTCACTGCTCGTGGCGAAAGCAAAATAGAAAGAATGGGATATTGTTGAACAAGTTGTGGGAAAACTTGGCGAAGCATTTTCACTCCAGCTTGATGAGTCGACCGATGTCAGTGGCAAGGCACAGCTCATTGCTTTTGTGAGGTATGTGGATATCCACGACATTTATGAAAATGTACTTTTCTGCAAGAGCTTAGAGGGGAAAACAACAGGAGAGGACCTTTTTAATGTTGTGGATAATTTCTTCATTGAAAACGAGCTGGACTGGAGAAACTGCAAGAGTGTCTGCACTGACGGAGCTGCGTCAATCACAGGCCGTGTTAGAAATAAACATCCAGAAGTGCAGTGGAATCACTGTGTCATACACAGGGAAGCACTGGCATCCAAAAATATAAGTCCTGTGTTGCATGACGTTTTGAATGACGGCATTAAAGTGATTAACTTTATTAAGTCAAGGCCACTCAATGCACAACTGTTTCACCGCCTTTGTGAGGACATGGGAGCTGAACACACACAACTGCTGCTACACACAGAGGTGCGCTGGCTATCTCGAGGGAGGATACTGAACAGGCTGTTGGAACTACGGGCGGAGGTGCACACCTTTTTGTCAGAGCAAAGATCTCCATATGCCACCCCGTTTGAAGATAAAGATTGGCTTGCAAAACTGTGCTATCTGGCAGATATATTCAGCAAATTGAATGAGCTGAATGTGTGTGTGCAGGGCAAGGACACCCACGTTCTGAACCTGTATGACAAGGTGGGTGGTTTTCTGAAGAAAGCAGAGTTGTGGAAACGGGCATGTGTACAGGGGGATCTCACCTGCTTTTCTCAGGTGGATGCTTTCCTCTCCAGGGAAGATGTGGAGAGAGAACCAGTGAAGTCCATCATAGAAGAACATTTGGCCAACCTGATTGTGAGTTTTAACTCATACTTTCCTGACATGGAGGAGGAATCTCCACAGCTCAGTTGGGTGAGAAACCCATTTATTTTGTCAGAAGAAAGCAGAAACAAGCTCCCTCTCTGTCACCAGGAAAAACTCTTGGATGTGTCATCTGACTATGGCCTACGGATGAAATATGAAAACTCCACTCTAACGCAGTTTTGGGTGTGTTGGGTGTGTGTAAAAAAGGAGTACCCTGAGCTGGGAGAAAAAGCTTTGCAGCAGCTACTGCCCTTTGGATCCACATATTTGTGTGAGGCCTCATTTTCTGCAAGGACTGTGATCAAAATAAAGCAGAGAAACAGACTGGGCCTGGAAAAAAGTCTGATCACTGCTGTGTCCTCCCTGCCACCGAGGATGACCAAGATCCTCAGTGAAGCACAAGCACATGTTTCGCTAAAATGTTATAAACATCATATATATACACACACTGTATATATATTATGTATATAGGTTTCTTTTATCAAACATGTTTGGGGCCAGTCATGGGGTACTTAAACTGCATGATCGGTAATTATACATTGTTTATTATTGCAAATGTTTATTATTGCAAATGTTTATTATTGCAAATGTTTTTACAATGTTTAATAAATCTCATAATGATGGCACATCACTATATCGTAGTCATAGCTTTTATTTCTATCTCAAATGATTGGGGCCGGTCAGGGGGTACTTGGCTGAGGAAAAATTTGATAGGGGGTACGTTATTGAAAAAAGATTGAGAAGCACTGTCCTATAGGACTATGCAAAATGTAGCAAGTGTCGCTGTCATCATTCTTACTGCTTCCAGTTCAGTAGCCATACCTGCGAGATCAGGTACGCGTGTGGTCCCAATTAAATAGAGTAGGCTATAGCCTATTCGTGGGAGGAGAAGCACAGGCAGTTATCTTTCCAAGGAAATGTACTTCCTAAAGAGGCCTAGGATTAGGTTATAGTTTACTACGTTTCCTAGAAATAGGCCTAAATATTGATCACCCATATTTCTCTGCCTGAAAATCTTCCCACTCCTAAAAGGTAGGCTATATAAATGCTCTCTTCAAACTACATCTAGTATATTGGCTGATGTAATATAATATAAGGGCAATGTGAGAATCTCTGTTAATTTAACCTATTTTTAAAGTTATTTTTGTGCATTTGATATTGCCTATATGGCACAAAATTGCTGGGACCATGGCTGGCAAGTGAGCTGCTTCACATACTCATAAAATAACATTGCAGGACTGTGGTAGGGCGGGAGCATAATGAATCAGTCCCAGGCAGACCTCTACTGTGCACCATGACAGTGAAGCCTGTAACATTAGAGCTGTTTATTATCAATAACGTTACATTGCCATACTGACTAATAAAACTTGCATTGTACTGAAAAAATGTCAGAATGTCAATCTTCAATTGTTTGGCCGATGGTTTCATCGTTTGATTCAGTTCTCGAGTGATTGAGGCAAAAAAGAATAGCTAATGTCAGCCAACTTTTGGTCAGCTCTCTCTCTAACGATACATCAACTGGCTAAAGCTAGCCAAGTTCATTTACTTCTGAAACATGACAAAACAAAGGCTACAAAACATTTCTGTACAAACAACAGCTGTTAGATAGTAATAATATCCAGTTCATATCGCTATGGTCAAGATAACTAGAGGCTGGAGCTGACCTGGCAGTTGTAGCTATTAGCTAGCATAGCTTATTCATTCACCTCAGTCGAAAGATGATGAAAAATTAGCTAACGTTACATGTTAGTTACAATACTAGCTCAGCACTGCGAATAAACACTAGTTTAGATTTTTTCTGTTAAGATAAACATCAGTTACCTTTCCAGCTACATCAGTCAACTAAACAGTAGCCAGTTTCTGCTCTGCTTGCTTTTACAACTCTGTGCTGGTCCAGCCAGCCTTCCAGAAGCTTTGCCTTCACACAGCCTGTCAGCCCGTTCTGTGGTGACTGCAGTTTTAAATCCAGCCGACCCGACCGCAGGAGGTGTTCACATGGTCCTAAAGCACACCGGTGCCGTCCCCAATTAAAGTTGTGCCCCTGCATAATACACTCACAGTCAATACACAATACACTCACAGACAGTACTCAAAATGTTGGTCACACAGCTTACAAAGTGTCATACATGACAAGCCTTACTGGATGTAGGTGTATGGCTATATCGACACAGACGCTAATGTGAATTTTGTGATTTCAGACTGGGAAGAAGCTGTTGCCTCGCTCACTACCTCCGGGGAGAGAGCAACAGGTTAACGATGAAAATGGAGACACACATGGAGATCGAGAAACATCTCTACATCTTTGCGAAGACCCCCTATCCCCACCTAAACTATGGACCTTGATGGATATTCAGGACTTGATGTTAAGAAATTAAAATTAAAAGTGTGTTCTGTATGTTAAAACAAAATTAAATTGTAGGTATGTGCATATTCTACTTTTATTGTGGAGAGTTGATAATTTGCCAGTACATTTTCACTACCACAAGATGGCACCAAGATCAAGAGTACAGTCGTGGCCAAAGGTTTTGAGAATGACACAAGTATTGGTCTCCACAAAGTTTGCTGCTTCAGTGTTCTTAGATCTTTATGTCAGTAGTTACTATGGTACACTGAAGTATAATTACAAGTATTCCATAAGTGTCAAAGGCTTTCATTGACAATGACATTCAGTTTATGCAGAGTCAATATCCTTATTTTTCAAGACCTCTGCAATCCGCCCTGGCATGCTGTCAATTAATTTCTGGGCCACATCCTGACTGATGGCAGGCCATTCTTGCATAATCAATGCTTGGAGTTTGTCAGAAGTTGTGGGTTTTTGTTTGTCCACACGCCTCTTGAGGATCGACCACAAGTTCTCAATGGGATTAAGGTCTGGGGAGTTTCCTGGCCATGGACCCAAAATGTTGATGTTTTGTTCCCCGAGCCACTTAGTTATCACTTTTGCCTTATGGCAAGGTGCTCCATCATGCTGGAAAAGGCATTGGTCGTCACCAAACTGTTCTTGGATGGTTGGGAGAAGTTGCTCTTGGAGGATGTGTTGGTACCATTCTTTATTCATGGCTGTGTTCTTAGGCAAAATTGTGAGTGAGCCCACTCCCTTGGCTGAGAAGCAACCCCACACATGAATGGTCTGAGGATGCTTTACTGTTGGCATGACACAGGACTGATGGTAGCGCTCACCTTGTCTTCTCCGGACAAGGTGTTTTCCGGATGGCCCAAACAATCGGAAAGGGGATTCATCAGAGAAAATTACTCTACCCCAGTCCTCAGCAGTCCAATCCCTGTACCTTTTGCAGAATATCAGTCTGTCCCTGATGTTTTTCCTGGAGAGAAGTGGCTTTGTTGCTGCCCTTCTTGACACCAGGCCATCCTCCAAAAGCCTTGAAGTTCTTGATGATCCAATAAATGGTTGATTTAGGTGCAATCTTACTAGCAGCAATATCCTTGCATGTGAAGCCCTTTTTGTGAAAAGCAATGATGACGGCACGTGTTTCCTTGCAGGTGACCATGGTTGACAGAGGAAGAACAATGATTTCAAGCACCACCCTCCTTTTAAAGCTTCCAGTCTGTTATTCTGACTCAATCAGCATGACAGAGTGATCTCCAGCCTTGTCCTCGTCAACACTCCCACCTGTGTTAACGAGACAATCACTGACATAATGACAGATGGTCCTTTTGTGGCAGGGCTGAAATGCAGTGGAAATGTTTTTTGGGGATTAAGTTCATTTTCATGGCAAAGAGGGACATTGCAATTAATTGCAATTCATCTGATCACTCTTCATGACATTCTGGAGTATATGCAAATTGCCATCATCAACACTGAGGCACCAAACTTTGTGGAGACCAATACTTGTGTCATTCACAAAACGTTTGACCACGACTGTATGTAGAGGCTGTAAACTGAAAGCACAGGTCTTCAGAAATACTGAACACAAATACTGAACACAAATACTGAACACAAATACTGAACACAAATACTGAACACACTCTGGGACTTTGTTTGAAGTGCTTTAATGTAACCTGGTGTGTTCACATGAAGCTAAGTTAGCCTGGGATTCAAGACAAATCAAGGGTGATAGGCATCTCTAATTTGAAAGGCAATCCTTCTTCGTTGTGTCGACATGTAAATCGTATACTGTGTATGGGATCTCTGTGAACGCAGGAACATTGCCTTTTAAAACCGCAATGCCTATAGCCCGCGATTGGATTGAATCACGTCTTTATGGTATCTGAAGCCAAAAACCACTGGAATGGGTTTCAAGATATTGGCCTACTGGGTGAATCTCAACACCAGAACCATACTGCCAACTCAGAGACATAATATGTGGAAAAAAAAGGTTCCTTTCATAAGCATTAATTTTGCGTTTTCCTCATTTAAATCACCCAATAGTTAGCACAATCTATACAAATACGTTTGGATTGGGAGTTCCCTCCCAAAATGATGAATATCCATTATGGCAAACAAACTATTCAAATTAGTTGGCTGTCCTTGGTTGAAATACTGTACATTGGATAATAACAGAACCGGACATTGACAAATGCATGATCTATTTGACAGGAACAATAACTGATTACTATATGTATCGTTTAAATTCATGACACATCAAAATAAGAGGACACCCTCATAGAAAAAGTAAACCTCTAATTCTAGCATATTACTGTAACGAACTCCTCAGTTGATGTTCATATTTACAATGGGTGGACATTCAAATCATATCAGTTGCATTATACATACTTCGTTGAGTATTACATTTACATTCATTTACATTCATCTATTCACTAACTAAATCACATGGTACAAAACATTTAGCATTCTCGGTTTGAAGGGATATTTGTTGATCAAAGGGAAAATGTTAAGTAACACAAGTTAAATGCATATTACTTTGATGGAGATATATATTTTTTCGACATAGCTTTAGTGGACAGCGACGAATCATCATCGACGAAACATAATCATCAAACACCAAAAAAACAAGGATTGTATAATAGAAGTCCCAGCATGCTAACTCTTGTCACTGTACAAGACAAGGTCTAACCAATGGAGCCTACAGAGACGCACAACTGACTGTGGCACACAAATACTTCCCTAGCCACACTGAAACACGTGGCTTTGCAAAGTGAGGGATTGTAAGGCCACACACCTGTCCACACTTTAATCAGTACAGTTTGGGTCCAGAGTCAACCTCACCTCACAGTACAGCAGGCATATCAACAGAACACATATCTACCAGGGAATTACGTTGGTCTGTCATATCCTTATACTGTGACCTCACTCATGGGGAGTTGGAATATGCCCAAAAAGCCTTAAACTATCAGTGACCACTAGGTGGTAGCTCCGAGCCACTCTACAAAACAGTAATTATTGAATTATTGCTGCATTTTAGTGATCCATTCGGTTTCCATTCCATCGGATACTGTACAAATACAATGATTAGTAGGATGTAAAAATTGTCAACGTCAAGTGCTGTGGTCAACACATACTGGTGTAGAAAGTGCTGTGGTCAACACATACTGGTGTAGAAAGTGCTGTGGTCAACACATACTGGTGTAGAAAGTGCTGTGGTCAACACATACTGGTGTAGAAAGTGCTGTGCTTTATTCATTTAAATGAACATTTTGAGAGCTGTCATTTGGCATATGGGGATTCCAGTATGCTGCAATTTCTTTCAAGCCACTTTTTAATGTCACAACCAGGGGATATATTGACATTGTGGTGCTGTGACGTCAGCTCTGATAGAACATGAGACAGAATGGAAACCATAGAATCATAACCATAGAAATAGAATAGGATTGACTCAGGATAGGATTATATTTCTATGATCAGAACTAAGCCTGGAGCTTCAGGTGGCAACATAGATCTAATTCCTAGTTCTATGGTTGCTAGCCTGAGTTCTCCACTGAACTATGGCAACACAATCAGCAACAAATCCACAAAAATCTCACCTCCCTCTCTCTCTTTTTCCTTTATTTTCTGACAACCACAAAAAATGATAATAAAAGAAACGCTGTAGCTCTACTGTCACACTCCTCAACCTCCCTCCCCTCCATCCTCTGTCTCCCTCCCCCCCTCCTCTGTCTCCCTCCCCCTCCCTCCTCTGTCTCCCTCCCCCTCCATCCTCTGTCTCCCTCCCCTCCATCCTCTGTCTCCCTCCCCCTCCATCCTCTGTCTCCCTCCCCCTCCATCCTCTGTCTCCCTCCCCTCCATCCTCTGTCTCCCTCCCCCCCTCCTCTGTCTCCCTCCCCCCCTCCTCTGTCTCCCTCCCCCCCATCCTCTGTCTCCCTCCCCTCCATCCTCTGTCTCCCTCCCCCTCCATCCTCTGTCTCCCTCCCCCCCTCCTCTGTCTCCCTCCCCCCCTCCTCTGTCTCCCTTCCCTCCATCCTCTGTCTCCCTCCCCCCCTCCTCTGTCTCCCCCCCCCCCCTCTGTCTCCCTCCCCCCCATCCTCTGTCTCCCCCCCCCTCCTCTGTCTCCCCCCCCCCCCCCCTCTGTCTCCCCCCCCCTCCTCTGTCTCCCCCCCCCCCTCTGTCTCCCTCCCCTCCATCCTCTGTCTCCCTCCCCTCCATCCTCTGTCTCCCTCCCCTCCATCCTCTGTCTCCCTCCCCTCCATCCTCTGTCTCCCTCCCCTCCATCCTCTGTCTCCCTTCCCCTCCTCTGTCCCCCCCCCCCTCCTCTGTCTCCCTCCCCTCCATCCTCTGTCTCCCCCCCCCCTCTGTCTCACTCCCCTCCATCCTCTGTCTCCCTCCCCTCCATCCTCTGTCTCCCTTCCCCTCTATCTCTGCAGGGCAGCACTGAGACTGGCATTTGTGTTCCAGCAGGGAGTAATCTGCGCCCAGCCTCAGCCCATGCTGGGCAGGATGGGCATGACAGAGAGGGGGGTGAGGGTGACTGGCACTAATGAACATGTGACCTGGGCCCCATGCCTGCCCTGTTGACACTCTCCTGGTTCACTCTCCTGCATCAGATCAATCAACAACAAAACAAACAACAACACACTGAATGTCAAGTTTGCCAAGGATAAACTTCTTCATTCACCTCCCTTCTGAACGTTTGTCAAGGATAACCTATTCATTCACCTCCCATCTGAAAGTCAACTGTCTGAGCTCGTGTTTTTGTGCTTGGTTTGTATAATATGACTCTTTAAGTCACTTCGTTTTAGCAAAGCAAATGAAAGTCAAAGCATACAGATGTAGGATCTTAATTTGACCCATTTCGTCGCAGGAGGAAAATGTTGTATACAATGCACTACCGAAGCGCGTAGCGTGTAAAAAACGCCTGTCCTCGGTTGCAACACTCACCACCGAGTTCCAAACTGCCTCTGGAAGCAACGTCAGCACAAGAACTGTTCGTTGGGAGCTTCATGAAATGGGTTTCCATGGCCGAGCAGCAGCACACAAGCCTAAGATCACCATACGCAATGCCAAGCACCGTCTGGAGTGGTGTAAAGCTCGCCGCTATTTAACTCAGGAGCAGTGGAAACGCGTTCTAATAAATCACGCTTCACCATCTGGAAGTCCGACGGATGAATCTGGGTTTGACAGATGCCAGGTGAACGCTACCTGCCCCAATGCATAGTGCCAACTGTAAAGTTTGGTGGAGGAGGAATAATGGTCTGGGGCTGTTTTTCATGGTTCTGGCCCCTTAGTTACAGTGAAGGGAAATCTTAACGCTACAGCATTCAATTACATTTTTGACGATTCTGTGCTTCCAACTTTGGGGCTCCCGAGTGGCGCAGTGGTCTAAGTGCAAGAGGTGTCACTACAGTCCCTGGTTCGAATCCAGGCTGTATCACATCCGGCCGTGATTGGAAGGCAAGTAGGGCAGCGCACAATTGTCCCAGCGTCGTCCAGGTTTGGCTGGGGTAGGCCGTCATTGTAAATAAGAATTTGTTCTTAACTGACTTGCCTAGTTAAATAAAGGTGAAATAAATAAAATAAAAACTTTGTGGCCACAGTTTGGGGAAGGCCCTTTCCTGTTTCAGCCTGACAATGTCCCTGTGCACAAAGCGAGGTCCATACAGAAATGGTTTGTTGAGATTGTTGTGGAAGAACTTGACTGGCCTGCACAGAGCATTGACCTCAACCCCATCAAACACCTTTGGGATGAATTGGAAAGCAGACTGCGAGCCAGGCCTAATCGCCCAACATCAGTGCCCAACCTCACTAATGCTCTAGTGGCTGAATGGAAGCAAGTCCCAGCAGCAATGCTCCAATACCTAGTAGTAAGCCTTCAGAGAAGAGTGGAGGTTGATATTACAGCAAAGGGGGGACGGACTCCATATTTCCATGATTTTGGAATGAGATGTTCGACGAGCAGGTGCCGACATACTTTTGGTCATGTAGTGTACCTTAGACTGCAGTTCCACTGGGTTCTGGTTCAAGTAGCCTATGTAGGCTATGTGCAGAGAACAGTACATCTGGTGTGAATTCTTATGTGAATTAAAATACATTTACATATATGTAGGGGGTAGATTTATTTTCCGTTACGGCGATTTCTTCTCCGCTCTTCTGGCGAGTATTTTTCTCAGCTCATACAGGAGTAATAATAAAGGCCTAGTTCACTAATTTGGTGATTTAGTTGTTTTTTTTACAATTTTTTTTAAATACATTTTTTAACAGGGGGTGCTGCAGCACCGTCTGCACCCCTAATTCCCGTGAATATGCCCTCCTAATATCTTCCCCTTTTCCAACCCTGTTCTATCTCCTCAATAAAAGCAGCAACGACAACAAAAAAATACAAAAGGAGTGGGTCTGCCCAACTCCTGAAACAAATACCATTAAGAAAGAATAAATAATTGGAAAAATAACAATTAGATTGTGAGCGCACATCCAACATAAAATAGGATTCAAAAAAGGTAAAAGGTAGGCTAAATTAATTCATAGAACATGCACAGACCTAGCAAGCAACAATTAATACTATGCTGACTGATTCCACCATGAAAAGAGAAAACAAACAAAGAAATTGAATATAAACTCTACGCGCTGAGATTCGGGTCGATTCGGGATTTTTGAGGTGGAATTTAAAAAGCCTTCAGAAGATTTTTGAGCCTCAAATGCATTGCAGGTTTGTCCTTGGAGTTCCACCATCGGATTGTTACATTTTTCAATTAATTTATATAGTCTATAGCCTACATTAGGCCCACAAGTTAATTGCCTTTATTTCAATGTTTTCAAGAAGTAAACGGATTAGTCTGATAATTTACACATCAAAGAAAAGTGTCTCAGCTCAACGAAACCAAAGACTTTCAAGATGTGTTCCCCTCCGGTTGGTATTGCCATCGGAACAACGTAGTCCTTTTTGAGCAAATCTGTTTCAATTTACCTGACACTTTGTATGAATAGAAACTAACATTGGTGTAGACAATTATTATTATTATTATTATTATTTATGTTTCCTATTTATCCATTAAATACAACTGTCTTTAAAATAAAAGTGTCTGGTACGGTCATTTATTATCAAGATCGGGGTAAAATATCCCTGGACTGTACATATTTGAAATGTGTATCTAAATCAAGTCAATCAGGGGATTGACCCAGCTAACAACAAACGTTCCCGCAACTTCAGAGAACGTTCCCTTAAGATTCTCATTAGGTATTTAACTAAAGTTTTCATAGGAATGTTCCTGTGATGTGCAAGGAATGTTTCCAAGAGATCATTCCCTTAATGTCAAATAGAACTTGGAATGTGGTTAACATGTTCTCAGAACTTAGGATTTGAATGTTCTAGACATATTTCATGTGGGTTTTCTGTGGGTTAGGAGAATATTACATCTACGTCCCAACAAAAATTAACAGAACATTTTTGACATGTTCTCAGAATAGAAGATATTAATGTTCTAGACAAGTTTAATGGGAACGTTGCAAGAACATTTCTGTGTATCAGTTGTCAGGACGTCGCCTGATGGTCCCAAAGAAACACATCACGCCTTGTTACTATTGGCCAAGCCCATCAAGACCCTGATTGCTGAACCACTGATCCATTCACAGCTATTTTTGTCTGTTGGCAAGGTTACGGATACTCACACACACACAGTACTTTTAACTTGCGTACAGTGCCTTCAGAAAGTATTCACACACCTTGACTTATTCCACATCTTGTTGTGTTACAGCCTGAATTTAAAATGTATTATATTGAGATGTTTTATCACTGGCCTAAACACAATAACCCATAATGTCAAAGTGGAATTATGTTTTTGGAAATTCTTACAAATTAATAAATCAATTTAAGGTGAAATGTCTTGAATCAATATGTTTCAACCCCTTTGTTATGGGAAGCCTAAACAAGTTCAAGAGTAAAATTATAATAAGTTGCAAATTCAGTGTTTAACATGATTTTTTAATGGCTACCTAATTTCTGTACCCCACACATACAATAATCTGTTAGGCCCCTCGGTCGAGCAGTGAATTTTAAACACAGATTCAACCACAAAGACTAATGCCTCGCAAAGGTTACCTATTGGTAGATGGAAAAAAAAAAAAAAAGCAGATATTGAATATCCCTTTGATCATGGAGAGGTTATTAATTGCACTTTGGATGGTGTATCAATACACCAAGTCACTACAAAGTTACAGGCGTCCTTCCTAAAAAACTGAGAATGGATCAACAAAATTGTAGTTACTCCACAATACTAACCTAAATGACAGAGTGAAAAGAAAAAACATGCATCCTGTTTGCAAAAAGGCACTGAAGTAATATTGCAAAAACTGTGGCAAAGCAGTTTGGGACAAATCCAATAAGTACCATATTTCCAAGCATAGTGGTGGCTGCATCATGTTATGGGCACGATTTTAATAGTTAAGGATGGAATGGAGCTAAGCACAGGCAAAATCCTAGAGGAAAACCTGGTTTAGTCTGCTTTGCACCAGACCCTGGGAGATTAATTCACCTTTCAGCAGGAATATAACCTAAAACTCTGTTGCTTTAAAAAAAGACAGTGAATGTTCCTGAGTGGCTGAGTTACCGTTTTGACTTAAATCTACTTGAAAATGTATGGCAAGACCTGAAAATGGATGTCTAGCAATGATCAATAATTTTGAAAATATTAATGGGCAAATGTTGCACAATCCATGTGTAGAAAGCTCTTAGAGACTTACCCAGAATGACTCACAGCTGTAATCACTGGCAAAGGTGCTTCTAACATGTATTAAATCAAGATATAGTGTTATATTTTTCATGAATTATTTTACAAATATTATAATATTATTTTTCTCCCACTTTGACATCAGAGTATTTTATGTAGATCGTTGACAAAACATGTCAATTAAACCCCACTTTGCAAAAAACAACAAATGTGGAAAAAGCCAAGGGTTGTGAATACTTTCTAAAGGCACTGAATTGGACATGATTATTTAGTGCATGTTCATTTATACAGTAATTCTTATCCACACCTGGTATTTGAACTCACAACCTCTTGGTTCATGGCATTCAGATCTTCCTGCTACACCACCATGTCTGTGTCAGTTATCAGTTAATTTGACTATTCTCTCATCGTTGATTTGATGTACTTATTTCAACACTTTAAGGGCTTTCTGTATAGTTGTCTAATGTTGGTATTAACCTGAATTTAATGTGTGCTATTTGCCAGAATCGAATCCACAGCAACATGTTAGGCCTATATTTGCATGCTGAAGGCAGCGGCCCTAACCGCTAGACCACTCCAGGCCACAATTTATCAACATTTTGACAGTTGATTCATAACCCTCTTTATCAATATAATTTTTTTTGTGTGTGTTTTTGGGGTTTTAAAATCAGTTACTCTCTTTCAAGCGCCATTGCGCTCCGTTCCGTAGGCTACCTCACTGTAGGCTACCTCACTGTAGGCTACCTCACTGTAGGCTACCTCACAATTTCATATTGTCTTTACATCTGATATTATAGGCCTTTGTGTGCAATTAGTTCTGATAGGCTACAGTAAACTATAGTTTGGGTGTAGCCTATTGTACGGCCGCATTTCGGATACACTCGTGTCATAGTGGAGACCAATATTTATGTTGTGTTATTAAGCTATATAAGATGATTGGTTGTTGATGTGTACGGATACATTTCAAATACATTGCGGTATGTGTATGGATACATTTAAATGTTGCGGTAATAGGAACTATAGGCCTACAGTAGCAGTAGGACATTTATTCATATTCTGTCTGGTGCTTTTAGCGTTTGAGAGAGTGAGGGAGGATGATTTTGATAGCTGGTACTGGTCCGACATCAGGTTTGTGAGGGAGGATGATTTTGATAGCTGGTACTGGTCCGAATGACTCGACTGCCTCCACATGGAAAAAAAGAGAACTGCGGGTTTTCAGTGAATATATCTAAATCACAAGCCTCATTTGAATGTCCTGACATGCAGGAACATTTTCTGCGACAAAAGAGTGACCAAATTAAGATCCAACATCTGCATGAAGTAGAAAGTCAACATAAATAAAATATATTGTTTGTTGCATGAGAACATTTATTCCTCTTATTCCAGTGGACAGGATACAGTAATTCAAGCTGATTTTACGTGTATAAAAAGAGGGTGTGGATGTGGAGGTGTGGCCTGAAAGAAACATGTCAAGTTGTTTACGTGTTTTTTCTCCAGTTGATGGCTAAGCTGCTTTGCATATACTGTACACAGATACACACTCCAGAAGCTGAGGATTGGATGTTTAGATTAAAAGTGAAAATCTAATTGTCTTTTTTGTTTCTGACTTTCTTGTATATTCTACATCGGTAACTTTCACAGTCTATAACCACCCCCCACCCCCCCCCCCCCCCTGCATATGCATGTGAACTTTGTAAGTGTATGGGTTGTGTCACATCATGGCATAGTAAGTTATATCTTCTTCTTTCTCTTCAGAAGTCACTGTGCTTGTGGGTATTGCATTGGGTGCTATATCTACTCACACCTATGTGTTCAAACACTCATTCTATGTGTGTATGTACTGTACTGTGTTTAGCTACAGTATGTGCACTGTAGTGTTAGGGAGAGGGGGCCATCGACATACAATGAGATGGCATAGGGTTTGGAGAGATGAGAGAGATGTCAAGTGTGTGTGTATGTGCGCAACAAATGTGTCTAGACCCAGTTAGGGTGTTGAGTGGTGATGTCCCACTACAGTGAGGGGTGTCACATGTGCCTGTGGAGCTCGGGCAGGTCTGAGGAGGAGAGAGCGGGCTGGGGCTCGATGCCTCTGGTCTTCATGAAGCCCAGAAGCTGCTCAGGGATCTCAGCCAGCACGTCTTTGGCCAGCCGGGCCATGCTCAGGACCTGGTTCCCTGACTGGTCCATGTAGTCCCGGAAAGGAACAAACTATATGGGGGTTGGGGGATGGACGACAACAGGGACAGGTCACACAACTGTAGTATGGTATTGAAAGTATTGAATGTCTGGGAGAATAAACGTCTTAGTCCTGCTAGTGATCACGAGCATCAAATAAAGCAACAAACTCAAGTTTCTTTTGGAGAATCTCACTTGCATTTCCTTGATTCCTCTGCTGCTTCTCAAACCCCATTGGATGAGAAGGTCAGAGGGGAGGGACCGCTGACCTTCTCATCCAATGGCTTTCAATGATATGCAATTGAGATACTCACTTCTTGTCTGGCTACAACCTACCTGCACAATGTCTCTTTCAGCAAAGCGCCCTCTGGAGGACACTCTGACCTCGTCTCCATCCAGCTCCTCCATGGCTAGACAGAGACACAATACATGAGATGCTTTCAGACTAGCACTCTAGTCAAAACATCTACAAATACCAGAAGGAAAATGTTATGTGCTGCATGCAGCTATTTAAAATCGGACTAATCACAGCTGAGCACTGTGGATACATTTATGCTGAAAGTGCTGTTGAATAGAAAGGTCATTCTAAAAGGCTTACAGAATTCATCTGGCTTATAGAACATCTCATTGAGTCTGACACTCAGGCAACTCAGCCCAGACATAAACAAGTGTTCATAACTGCACACAATCCTGCCACACTACAGCGCACAAACTCTCAAATAGACACATCCACACACATGCACAGACACACACACAGGAGTGTAGCAAAAGGAAAGTAAACCAGACAACAAGTCTTGAAGTACACATATCAACACACATTTGCAGACATAGCTACTGCTGACGAGTTACTCCCCTGAACTGCCATCAAGCGGTCTGAACTCACGACCTCTGCAATGCCTGACTGACTTCACAGCATTCGATTGCCTAACCATGGGGAAAATTCATCCCAATCGAGCGCAGATGATGCCCAAGGTTACGCCTCACTGGGCTGAAACAGAGACTACCCTCCTTCTGTCTGTCTGTCTGTCTGTCTGTCTGTCTGTCTGTCTGTCTGTCTGTCCGTCCGTCCGTCCGTCCGTCCCTAGGGCCTGGATAATTGACACTCTCCAACAATGACTTTCTAAAGGGACCCTCAAAGGAGAAATGCACCAGAAAAAAAATACAACAACAGCTGAGCAGGAGCGACTGTGCTTCTCTGTTCTACCTCTATGGGCGCCACACCCACCGTCAAACTTTGCAGGGCCAACCCCTACGACGATGATGGACATGGGGAGAGCAGCTGCCTGTAGGGAGAGAAAGAAAGAGGAGTTCTAAACCAACAGTGGTAGGCTGTGATTGGTCAGCAGGCTGCTGAAGGAGGAACTGTACTGTATACTCCACTCACGTTGACCACAGCCTCCTTGGTCTGCAACATGTCAGAGATAACTCCGTCTGTGATCATCAACAACACAAAGTACTGAGAGCCATCTGTCACATCGTGCGCAGACCTGAGGGAGCACATGCACGCACACACACACACACACACACACACACACACACACACACACACACACACACACACACACACACACACACACACACACACACACCCGCACACGCACACACGCGCACACACACACACACACACACACACACACACACACACACACACACACACAAACACACACACACATACACACACACAAACACACACACAAACACACCCCAACACACACAGGAGAGTTAACAAGCAGTGTTAGGAGTGTGTGCCTGAGTGAGATTGAGAGTGAGTGAGTTTATATGTGATGGAAAATGTTTACAGCCTCTCACTAGAGAGATACTGTAATTAAGGACCGTTATCCAGTGAGCCCTGACATTTTGACCTCTGGCATTACCCAGTCAGCACCTTTCATCTCGGAACGAGAGGAGCGAATCAAAAACAAATCCCCTTCATTCCAATTTCACCAAGCGAGCCACAGGCACTGTGGGAAATACAACAAACTAGAGAGAAACTCGATACATTTCAGGTCCCATGTGTTATTATGTTAGACAAGCTCCAAGACGCGTCTCACAGTTGTTTGTCTGAGTCAACGATGTTCTCCCTGGAGTGTCCTTCACCTGGTTAAGGCTCAGAGAATGCATTCCCAATAAAGGTAAATAAGATTCCACCTGGCTGAGTGTAGCATCGATCCCTGTCTGAGACCAGAGCTGTGGGGGAGTTATGACCACTATCCCCCCTGGATTCAGGCATTTACTGCACTCTGATATATCTAAGAGCCAGGGGAGTCAGAGACATACAAATACCTATGGAATGTTAGACAGGTAACAATGAGCTGTAAGGGTAGGTGGATGGCACAGGGGCTAGTGCACATCTCAATACAGCAAAATTGGTTGAAAGATGTCTTTTCAATGTATTTTCAAACAAAAATACGTCTTATAGGGGTGACTGGTTATTACTCTGGTCACTTTACACAGCTGCTAGAATGGCCTTGCAACGCCCTGCTCTCTTCCCTTCAACATCACATGGTGGAACGGAATACTAAAACCCTTTAACATGTTTTGTTCTTAGCCAGAGCTCTCCTGAAATGACAGCTTCCCTGATTTGAGAAGCACCAAAAAACGTCTAAATGACACTCTGGAGGAAACAAATGCTCTCAGCACACGTTGAAACATGCATACTACTCAGAGCAGAAGAAGCTACAGAAGAACATCAGTTGTCTGAAAGACACATTTCTCCACATTGTGCTGTTGGTGCTCCTACAGTGAGACCCAATAGACTTCAGACACTCTGGTCCAAGACACTGTAGAAGTCAATCACATTAACCATACAACAGGAGTATGTACTCTATGTACGGTATGTCGCCTGCCTGTACAAATCTCTTGTGCCATAATAGGTAATATTTAGAGTGAATAATACGTGCGCCAGCCATCTGCTCGTCAGAGAGGGAGCATCGCTGCCTAGGGGAGAAAGAGCTTGGCAGAGATAACAGCTTCAAGTACATAGTACAGCCTTGCATCTCAATGGGCTGTGTGTATGTGTATGTTCTACTCTAGTACGGGGGTTCCCAAGCTTTTTCACTCGGGTCCCCTCTTCCAGCATTGGGGAACATCCTGTGCCCCCTCCCCTGTGCACACGCCACATCTATTTCTATGGGCACAAGCACTGTTTATGACACAAACTGTTCACACCCCTCTTGTTGGTGGAGAGAAGCTTATTTCCTGCAATTCTACATATTTTGTCATGGGGTGCAAAGAACGTTTTGCAGTTTGCCATGTCTAATGTGTATTCATGTGATATTTGAGTGACAAAACAATTCCAACAATATCTATGGGCTAAAAAAAAATGAAATAAAAAAATGTTAGCTTGACATGGGCTAGTAATTTCTGACAAGCTAAAAATAGCTCTCTAAGGTATGCAATGACTAACATGACAAAAGGAACTGATGATGCACTTACCAATTCTACTATTACAACTTTTAAGAGAAAGTTGAAAGCTGGCCAGGCTACTTGCTGCCCATTAGGCATTATTGTTGCATCTTGCATTCATATCAATTCCATTCCTGTGTTCTAAATTGTCTACTGAGATCATATCATGAGTATATACTATGTCAGAGGTTTCCAGAGGTCTAGTCCATTGTGATCCTTACCGTGCCACCTGGTTGATGACAGGAGAGAAGTTGGTGGGTCCATAGAGTTGGACCGTCCTGAGGCTCTGGAAGTACGCTTCCAACACTCCCTCTATCCCCACACAGTTTGGGTTTTCATTGTCACCACTCTGCATGGGACAGAAGGAGATGCATGTCACCATGAAACAATTCCTTAATGTACTTAAAGACATTCGGTTATCAATAACTTCATGGTAAATTGTTTCACTGGTAATCAAAACCTCAACAATCAACCCACCTTTACACATCCACTTTCTACAACAAGGCCCAGGAAAAGTAAGTGCTAAATATGCAGTGTAATAACAATAAAACTACAAACCCCTGCCAAGAAACATTTGTAAATAATAAATAACATTATATTTATAATTAATATGGCACTTCAATATTCAATAGCCACTGGAGAACCAACCAGCCCAGTGTTCACAGTGCTCATGCCTTTATTGTTTGGGAAGTAATGATGCAGGTCAGAGAGACGAGAGCTCTGTTGGCTTGACAACAGCAGCCAGTGGAGCGGAGCCTGTGATTGGGGGAGGCTCCTCAGAAGGAAGTGAGTGAGTGAGGACGCTGGGAGTCACCCGCAGGGCTGGGAGATGAGCCGGCTTCTGAGTGCATGCGGCCAGCTGTCACCGCGGCGATGAGGCTCGGCCCCTGTGCCACACCCTGGTCCCCAATCAGGTCCTCACTCAGCGGGCAGAACGCTGTCACAGCTGCACTGAGACAATGACTGGGCACGTTTACTGCTGGTGTTGGGAATGTAATGTAGTGATGAGAGGACACTCTGGCATCATACAGACAGACAGACAGACAGACAGACAGACAGACAGACAGACAGACAGACAGACAGACAGACAGACAGACAGACAGACAGACAGACAGACAGACAGACAGACAGACAGACAGACAGACAGACAGACAGACAGACAGACAGACACCCTCAGGGGTGACTTTGAGAAGTTCACTTTTGGAAAATGTGTCAGGAAGCGAATCAGCTTTTTGGTTTGATGAATAGCAACTTTAAAGTAAGGCATACTTTCTGTGATGGATTATCTATTGCCACAATGTCCTTTTCTTCTGAATCTGAATTTTAGGCAAACGTTTAAGTGGAGGGAAAGTATATGAAGCCAAACAACGGAAAACTACTTTTATGTGTCTGCCAGTTGATTTGCGTGCTTGTTTACTTTCCCCATCATCAGCACATCTGCTCCTCATGGGGGAGAGATTCCCAGAAGCAGCGCTCCACATCTTCAAGCAGATGATCCCCTTCTCTTCCCGATGGAGGGTTGGATTCAAAAGTCTCAAATCAAACATCACTGTGACAACTACAGAAACACAGCAGGGGGAGGGACAGGTCTCTCTCTCTCATACATACTTACTCCAGAAACCCATCTTACGATGAATAACAAATAAACAAAGAGAAAGAAGAGGACCTTCATTCGGAGGAGTCAATTGCTTGGCTATTGAAGGTACACACTTGCTTTTTTCTGGCACAGATGTGTGTTTGATATCCAAGTGCTGTCTGAGTCACAGGCCTCTCTAGCTCTCAGAAGGTTATCCCAAAGCAAGGTTAACCATGAATAACTGATAAAAAGCCTCCCTGCCATACGGGCAATTGCCATACGGGCAATGTGCATCACGGCTGAATAGGCTAGGTTTCCACTGTCAAAAATCATGCCATAACCAACCGCGTTACTGCTAAATCCAGCTTTTGGATGGTCTTAAAGGTGCAACATGCAGAAATCGCTCCGTCATTTCCTGGTTGCTAAAATTCGAATAGTTTGCAGTTTCAGTTTATGTGACAAAACAAGTAATGTATAGTGTAGAGCACACATGGCTAAGTCATTCCACGGAGTGTCTGCGGGTTTTCGCTCTACCCTTGTACTTGTTTTATGAATTAAGGGTACTAATTAGTAAGGAACTGGTTGTCTAGGTCGAAATTGAAAGGAAAAAACAAAATCCTGCAGACACTTGGCCCTTCGTGGAATTAGTTTGACACCCCTGGTGTAGAGAATCATTGTACCATCTAAACCCTTGTGAAATATCTTTTCAATAACCTAACGTATTGTATTTTCTTCTGTTTGAAACTGGTGTACAAAACCGAAAGTAAAAGACACCAAAACGACTTAAGAACGGGAAGTATAGAAATAGCGCACATAGAACAAACGTACCGCTTCTTAGACTTGCTTTCAATACCGCTTCTTAGACTTGCTTTCAATACCGCTTCTTTGACTTGCTTTTCTATGTGAATTTAGTAGGGTCGCTCAAACGTTACATTTTGCAGCTTTAAATATCCCTACCAGCACTGCCTGAAATTAGCACATTTTTAAGGACACACTTCAGATATTTCCATCTATCCCATCTGAGCGCAAGCGAGCTGACATAAAACAGGTAAATTACCAATCCGTGAACAACAGTTTGAAAATAACAGAGCGCTGGCTTTAACAGCTAACGAATGTGAATTTGACACTAGCGCCACCTTAACGGCAGCCGGAAATAGAGCACTTAATCTCTTCAGTTTGTGTTGGAAAGGAAAGTTTTTTCTTTGGTGGTCTCTCCGGCCCTCAGCAGCTAGATAGAAGGCATCTGCCATTCAACTGTATTAGGACAGTGGAATCAACCAATCACATTGTGACTTGTAATTTGTGGGACATTGTTTACAGAAAACCTGTGGAAAGTTCAGCAGTAGTTTTCCAACTGTCTAGCTAGCTAGCCTTTGTTGTAGGCTGCAGCAGGAGTCATCAAAAGGATGTTGTTGCTAATTTGTTACAGGGATTAAAACATAAAGAGATCCCATGACTGAAATTGAAGTCAATCTCAGATCAATTGCCTGCGATCAGTTAACCTCCCCTCATCATGCTTTTAGGGCAAAGGGATAGTTTTGTACAGTAGACGGCAAGTTTGACCCATTCCAATCCCCTTGCCCTTTTAACACGCCATTGCCCCTGTTACACCTTAACCATGCTTAAAACTCCAGTTGTAACGGCATTTTTTATATTATGCCACGCACACAATTTTGGGAGTAAAGAAATAAGCATTGTAGCAATGGAAAGCTGGGATCCCCCTCTTTTTTTTTAACAAAGGCCATGATTTCATTAAGAATTATGTGCATTGACTGCTTGTCAGAATACGTGTTTCCCTCCCTACGGCTCTCGCAACTTGAATGCGACTCCAGAGGAATTTTTATCTCGCATAGAACACACAACAACAAGCCGACCAGGTAAATAGGTTAACTATTCTACTATGGGGTTGTCAGATTATGTTCTATTAACAACATTACATAGCAAAACTAGTATCCCTGGAAAGTTCCATCCTGAGTGACGAAGTATAGCTAGGCTTTGTATTAATTTGCCAGCAGCTACAGTAGGCTACACACCACTGTTGGAGTTGAGCGCTGTTGTGGTGCGCATTATAGACTGTTTATTTCCCTTCATCACACACAGAGATTTTTATTGCGGATGTACAGTGATCTCAAAAACAACCTCTCCAGAATCCATATGCGGTAACTCCGTCGCAGTGATGGATAACTTTAACCCCTGTATAGCTTCGCCCTTTTCAAGAAAAGGTTACAGTATATATTCAAAAGTATGTGGACACCCCTTCAAATTAGTGGATTTGGTATTTCAGCCTCACTTGTTGCCGAAAGGTGTATAAAATCGATCACACAGCCATGCAATCTCCATAGACAGCCATTGGCAGTAGAACGGCCTTACTGAAAAGCTCAGTGACTTTTAACGTGGCACCTTCATAGGATGCCACCTTTCCAACTACTTATTTTGTCAAATGTCTGCGCTGCTAGAGCTGCCCCGGTCAACTGTAAGTGCTGTTATTGTGAAGTAAAGTGCGAACAAAGAATTTCTGTCCTCGGTTGCAACACTCACTACCGAGTTCCAAACTGCCTCTGGAAGCAACGTCAGCACAAGAACTGTTCGTCGGGAGCTTCATGAAATGGCCGCACACAAGCCTAAGATCACCATGTGCAATGCCAAGCGTCGGCTGCAGGGGTGTAAAGCTCGCCGCCATTGGACTCTGGAGCAGTGGAAACACGTTCTCTGGAGTGATGAATCACGCTTCACCATCTGGCAGTCCGACGGACAAATCTGAGTTTGGCGGATGCCAGGTGAACGCTACCTGCCCGAATGCATAGTGCCAACTGTAAAGTTTGGTGGAGGAGGAATAATGGTCTGGGTCTGTTTTTCATGGTTCAGTCTAGGCCCCTTAGTTCCAGTGAAGGAAAATCTTATCGCTACAGCATACAATGGCATTCTAGACAATTCTGTGCTTCCAACTCTGTGGCAACAGTTCGGGGAAGGCCCTTTCCTGTTTCAGCATGACAATGCCCCTGTGCACAAAGCCAGGTCCATACAGAAAAGGTTGGCCGAGATCGTTGTGGAAGAACTTGACTGGCCTGCACAAAGCCCTGACCTCAACCCTATCGAACACCTTTGGGATCAATTGGAATGCCGACTGCGAATCAGGTCTAATCGGCCAATATCAGTGCCTGACCTCACTAATGCTCTTGTGGCTGAAAGCAAGTCCTCGCAGCAATGTTCCAACATCTAGTGGAAAGCCTTCCCAGAAGAGAGGCTGTTATAGCAACAAAGGGGGGACCAACTCCATATTAATGCCCATGATTTTGGAATGAGATGTTCGATGAGCAGGTGTCCACATACCTTTGGTTAAGTAGTCTACGTTTCAAATTGTCATCTGGTGAGTGGAACTTGACTTGCCTAGTTAATTAAAAGTTAAATAAAAAAACAACTGTGTTTTTGATTGCAGCTCGCTTGCTGTCGTAGCTATCTCTTTGGAAATAACGTATGTGTGTGGCACACGGTTGCATTTAAACTTTAGATCACCGGTTACTTTGTGTGCGGAATGTGATAAAGATTTTTGCAATGGAAAGTAACAGTTGTACACTTCTATTGGGAATTGCTTTGCCTACTGGTTGTATTTTTGTATTCTTATGATTGGGACCTACTGGCTTATTATGTCAGAGTGAATGGGGTGCTTGACTGCTGTCTTTCTATCGGCCCTATGTGTTTTACAAAAAGTGCACTCTCTTACAGGGCTCGACAGGGTTGGCTGTCCAGTTGGCAGTTCAGGTACAGTCCTTTGGTGTGACCAACTTGGCAGACCTCTTCTGTCTCTTCCTCCTGATCGTAGTCAGCTAACCTGACACGTGGTTGGCGAGCGGGAACCTTCTGCTGGATGGGCCACGTGGATAGTACCCCTTCAGTTCGTACGGCCTTTCTTCTCCTTGGCGGCGGCGGCTGGATAGTTGCTCCCTGCTCTGATCCAGGAAGAGTCGCTGCCCAAATCTCCTCTCCAGCGCCATGGTCAAGGCCTGGAGATCCCGCTGTTCGGCTGGATCTACGTCGAGAAGCACCTGCACTGCTTTCCCTTCCAACGCCAGAGCCAGGTGGGTAGCAGCCTCTCCACTGCTCCAGCCGCTGTGAGAGGTATGGCTTGTGAGAGGTATGGCTTTAGCTGTGTCATCCCGTTGTACTTGGGCAGTTTGGCTGATGACCTGGGCACGGCTGCGGGACATGGTAGGCTGGGTGTATGGACCAGTGGTTGTGGTGGTTCGGGATCTGTGGCAGGCAGCGTGACATCGCCAGTAGTAGCCCCCCTGGTCATTAGGGGGCAATCAGAAGCCACGGATTGTGGGCATTGCCTTGTTGCAGTATTCTGCTGGTGTAGCTGTGGGGCACTGGAGCCATAGGGGCGCACTAGGTAACTTCCATCTCTGGCAGACTCCATCTTCTGCCGCATCAGGTCTCGTAAGTGCCCCTGGGTCTGCTCGAGCGCTCTCTCCAGCTCTTCAATCTCTCTATCCATTTTTCTTCCCTATAGCTTAATCCCACTTCTGACACCAATGTGGCGAACTTGGTCGGAAGAACAGGGCGTTAAACAGAGACAGGTATTTTATGCAATTCCTGTGTTCCTTACACCGCACAACTGGAGGAAAAGTCACACACTTTATTTAACAGCAACACAAGGAACATGAACCCCGGCCATATAAGGCTTGGTCACGGTAACCACATTGTTGAACTCACACTGTCCCATAATCCTTTGCGCCCCCTTCAGTGCAATACTAACACATACACCTACTACTATAGATGTATTAAAGGTACAAATGGGCACAAAATGGAGAAGCACAGTATGAGAAAAAATATGTGTGTGCAATTCTGGGTTTGGACCTAGAAGAGTGTGTCTAGTAGCAGTGTTTGTGTTTGTGTATGTGTGTATGTGTGTATGTGTGTCTAACCAGAGGGAAGGCGTGGGAGATCTTTCCGTCAGGGGGCAGCTTGGCTCCGAAGCCATAGGCTGGGAAAAGCTTGTCACTGTCGTAGTCCTGGATGATCTCCCCCACAGCTTTGAGTGCCATGGCGTAGGCGTTCATCTGGTACGGGTTCATGTAGTGGAGGGAGGTGGGCTGAGACGGATTACCTGTCAGAAAGCACAGACAAAGACACAGAAACAACTGAAATGAAGATAAATGAATGTCCGCTCACTGCTGATTCCTGTAATTTACCTATCCCACTGTGTTATATAATATGTGCATAAATATATTTTTGATTTGGCCCAAGCTCCAGACTTACCATTAGAAGCAGTGAAGTCGATGGCTACTGTGAAGTTGAGTTGCGTTCTGTTGGGAAAGACAGGATATAAAATAGATCAACTTGATCCCAATTAGAATACTGGTGTTCGAGAGGACCAAACCTCTTCAACCAGGACTTTTATCAACAGTTTTTGGAATAGTTATATCACTCTGGCCCTGGTCCTATGGGCCCAATTGACTAACTGGTTAGAAAGCAGTGTGGATCAGTGTGATTGTGATGCAAATAGCTCCATGTCCAAGACCTTTAATCAGGGGGGGTCCTCAAGCTGTTTATCCACATAGCGATGGGCCTAATTAACACTGGGCTAATTAACATTCCACTCACCCGCCTCGGATGAAATCCACAAACGTATACTCTGACTCCACTTTGAAGGACAGCAGTGTTACCTGAAGATTGTAGCGAGGGTGGGGGGATGGGGATGGGGATGGGGAGAAGGATAGTATGATAACAATAATTACCTCTATAAATCAATACAATGGTGAAGCTGACAGGCAGATATGAGGAAAGAACTTACCGTGCCGGAGTTAATGTATTTCTTTTTCTTGCCCTTCTTTTTTGGATTTAGAACCTGGTTTGTGGAAAATAAAAGAATAAGAAAACGATTACATTAAATGATTAAAGCAATATGAACTGAAGATGATTGTGGTAAATATTGTGCATAATGTGTACGTGGATGTACATATCTATTCAAGGTGCAACATAAACTTGACAACTGAAAGGATATGCCTGATAATAGTAATCACATACTGGCTTCCTAGTTAACGTTACGTGTATACCGTTATTATTCATTGTTGTTTAACTAGCTAACGTTAGCTGGCTGGCTCATTAGCTAACGTTACGCGACGTGTGTGATTTACACGTTGTTTACCTAGCCAGGTTCAACGTTTACCTAGCTAGCTAGCTAACTTGTCTTAAGGTGTACAACACCTGTTGAATATGGCCGGTGTCAGTAAACCTCGGCAAAAAAGCATAATGAAATTGTTGCAAGCAGAGTTGGTTAGGCTGTTTTCATGTTATACAGAGGTAAACAAATAATCTGCCAGTGCGCCAAGTGTGTGCTCTGAATGCTCCAAGAGAGCAAAATGAGATGGGTGAAGCTAAAGCTTAAGGTGTGAACGATGCTGAATGGGTGTAGACAAAGGAGAGCTCTTCAATAGATACCAAAACATTCAAATTAGATTTTCTCAAAAGTGAGTTTACAAGTTAATCAACTTTCAAAGCAGAATTACTTCCCCATTGTTCCTCAAATGCAATGGATGATATACCTTTCTTTTTTTTTTTTTACCTCTGAGTCTCTACTTTTATCCAATGTAAAACAGCGTTTCAAATTTTGCTACATAAGACCAAATCCAGGTGATGAGTCACATTTACGTAAGTACTCAGACCATTTCCTCAGTACTTTTTTGAAGCGCCTTTGGCAGGTGCTTACAGCTTCTAGTCTTCTTGGGTAAGACACTACAAGCTTGGCAAACTTGTTGTCAGGCTCTGGCCATAGGGAGGCCTTTTGCTCATCTAGTAGGCCATGGTCAGAGCCTGACAGATCTAGGATGCCTAGATCTATGTGTTTTCGTTTTGTGTTGAATCCCCAATTAGAGACAGCTGCGAGACGTTGTCTCAGATTGGAGATTCTATTTAAGTTGCTCATCCCCACACCTGTGTGTGGGTCATTGTTTGGATGTCATCATCTGAGTAAGTGTGTTCTCTTTCGTTTATGTATATCGTTGTTATTTTGTATAGTTCCGACTAACTACAGTTTATGTTAATAAAAACTATGTTGAACTATAACTACGCTTCGCCTTGATCTATGGACACACACGATCATGACAGAATGACCCACCCCCATGAGACCAAGCAGCGTAAATGGGGAGAAGAACGAGAGCAGCGAGGAGGCAAGCGTCGGAATCGGGGCTCAGGAGGGCGAATAGCCCGAAGGCAACCCCCTTCTTGGGGGGGGCTATGGGGGTGGTCTGGCAGAGAGGAGGAGGCGCCAATACCACTCTCCAGGTGGAATGACGAGGAGAAAGAGGTACAGGGCTGGTCGGCGTTGGATGAGGAGGCGCGATACCGGGTTGGAATATTCAGGAGGATCACAGAGCTGAGTAGGCAGAATTGGAAGGAATGCGAGAGCGAGAGGACGGAGCTGAGGGAAAAGAGGCCCATGAGGGGCATTCCCAATCCGGGTCGTTCGGGGCCAACCTTCCAAGCCGAGTCTCCTGTAAGCCTCTCCAGTTCGGTACGGCCCGCGCCTACTCTCCGCACTCGCCCTGAAGACCGTGTCACCATTCCGATGCCATCGGAGCCGTATCCACGCACCAGGCCTCCAGGTCGCCTCTCCAGTCCGGTACGTCCCGTGCCTACTCTCCACACTCGCCCAGAGGCGCGTGTCACCAGTCCGGTGCCTCCAGTGCCGGCTCCACGCATTCAACTTCCGGTGCGTCTTCCCAGTCCGGTACGCCCAGTACCAGCTCCCCGCACTTGACATCCAGTGATGGTCCACAGCCCGGAGCCTCCCGTGGTGGTCCACACCCCGGAGCCACCTGCAAAGGTCCGAAGCCCGGAGCCTCGATCATGACACCTGTATTTGGGGAGTTTCTCCCATTCTTCTCTGCAGATCCTCTCAAGCTCTGTCAGGTTGGATGGGAGCGTCGCTGCGCAGTTATTTTCAGGCCTCTCCAGAGATGTTCTATCGGGTCCATGTCCAGACATTCAGAGACTTGTCCCAAAGCCACTCCTGCATTGTCTTAGCTGTGTGCTTAGGGTCATTGTCCTGTTGGAAGGTCTGAGTCCTCTGGAGCAGGTTTTCATCAAGGATCTATCTGTACTTTCCTGCTTTCATCTTTCCCTCGATCCTGACTAGTCTCCCAGTCCCTGTCGCTGAAAAACATCCCCACAGCATGATGCTGCCACCACCATGCTTCACCGTAGGGATCTTGCCAGGTTTCCTCCAAACGTGACGATTGGCATTCTGGCCAAAGAGTTCAATCTTGGTTTCATTAGACCAGAGAATCTTGTTTCTCATGACTGGCTGGCCAGCTCTAGGAAGAGTCTTGGTGGTTCCAAACTTCTTCCATTTAAGAATGATGGAGGCCGATGTGTTCTTGGGGACCTTCAATGCTGCAGACCTGTTTTGGTACCCTTCCCCAGATCTGTGCCTCGACACAATCCTGTCTCGGAGCTCTACAGACAATTCCTTCGATGGATTGGTTTTTGCTCTGACATGTACGGTCAACTGTGGGACCTTATATAGACAGTTGTGTGCCTTTCCAAATCATGTCCAATCAATTGAATTTACCACAGGTGGACTCCAATCAAGTTGTAGAAACATCTCAAGGATGATCAATGGAAACAGGATGAACCTGAGCTCAATTTTGAGTCTTATAGCAAAGGGTCTGAATACTTATGTAAATAAGGTATTTCTCAAGTTTTTTTAAATACATTTTGAAGACATTTTTTCTTCGTCATTATGGGGTATTGTGTGTGGATTGATGAGGATTACATTTTATTTAATCCATTTTAGAATAAGGCTGTAAGATAACAAAATGTGGAAAAAGTCAAGAGGTCTGAATACTTTCCGAATGCACTGTATGTACATTAAACTGAGTATACAAAACATGACATAGACTAACCAGGTGAATCCAGGTGAAAGCTATGATCCCTTATTGATGTCACTTGTTAAATCCACTTCAATCATTGTAGATGAAGTTGAGGATGACTAAATATTTAAGTTCCTTTGAACGGGGTATGGTAGTAGGTGCCAGGCGCACCGGTTTGTGTCAAGAACTGCAACGCTGCTGGGTTTTTCATGCTCAACAGTTTCCTGTGTGTATCAAGAATGGTCCACCACCCAAAGGACATCCATCCAACTTGACACAACTGTGGGAAGCATTGGAGTCAACATGGGCCAGCATTCCTGTGGAACGCTCAATAATAGGAAGATGTTCCTAATGTTTGGTATACTCAGTGTATATGCTACTGAACATTATCAAACATTTGTGGCTCACCTCATAGACATTAAACTGGCTTTGTCCACGCGAGAAATCTCTGTAACTTGTGGTGAACTCACCGATGAAATCATGGCTGAAGGGAAGAATAACTGAAGGTTTGATACGCATTCACAAAGCATTAAAGATAGATAGATAGATAGATAGATAGATAGATAGATAGATAGATAGATAGATAGATAGATAGATAGATAGATAGATAGATAGATAGATAGATAGATAGATAGATAGATAGATAGATAGATAGATAGATAGATAGATAGATAGATAGATAGATCTTTATTGAACCCCGAGGGGACATTTCTTAGTCAAGCAGCTATGACCAAGGGAGATTGAAAAAACACACAGGGCAAAATTACAGAACGAAAATACACAAAAGACAGATACACGATACATAGTGCAGAAATTCATGTGTTCATCAAAAAGAGTACAAAAAAAGTACCTTCCATCTCTGTCCCAGTCATACACATCCACTTTAACCGTTCTAGTAGGGAAGCAGAAAAAAAAAATTTGTTCAACATGACCTTTGACACAACCACCATAGACCTACTTACTCTAAGGAAAAAAAGTTGTGCTGATACACGTCGAAGAGAGGTAGGCTACTGTCCTGTCAACACAACACTGACTCACAGAGACTCTGTCAGCATCGTTGACATTGACTGGTGTGAGATGTGCCGTAAATACTCTGAGTCAATTCCAATAACACCAGTGCTGGCCCCTGGGACAACACGGCCGACTGCTGGCATTATTCTGAATGCCCCAGTAACTGACAGGTGACGCCATCATCTGGTTGTTGCCCTAGCACTACACAGCTGATTCAAATAACCAAGTCATCATCATCATGCTTTGGTGGGGAACCTCTACAATCATGCCAATGGGGAACCTCTGCAATCATGCCAACGGGGAACCTCTGCAACCCCGCCGGACACTGTCTTTCTCTAACCTGTCATAGTCCCCGTTACACAGGGCCCTCACTGCGATGGTGAAGGGCTGCCAAACAGGGTTAAGTGTGTTCTTAACCACCTCCGTCTTATGACAGATAGTGAACCTGCAACAGAGTAGTAGAGAAGGTTACAGAGAGGAACTCACAATGTACGCACATGTGAAACTAGGAAATATCACAAGCATTGAAAGAACCCCAAGAACATGGGATACTCAGAGCTAGAACACTCAGTCCAAGTACATGACAAACTGTGATAGATCATTGAAAACACAGATGAAACTAGACATTGGATGTTCCCTCGGCAGGTACACTCACGTTCCATCCTCGTTACTTCGGTAGAAGACCAGGAAGGGGTCAGACTTCCCAAAGAAGTCCTTCTTGTCCAGCTTGTTGGCACACAGCTGCATGGTTGCAATGTCCTGGAGAGAAACATCAACAGAGAACTTTTGCATAGCCTCTCACTGTAGCACATAATCAACATATTACTCAAGTCTAACCCTAAGGCAGGTGTTTTATCGTTGAAATTCTAATCAAGTGAGAGAGACTCATAGTTTTCAAACTTTTCTTGCCCGGGGTCCCCCGCCCAGGAAAACCTGTGACCCAGAGACCTCCATCATATGATAGCACAAACAAATTAAAGTATTGTCTTATCAGGTGAATGATGATGGCAAGTAGAAGTAATAAACATTTTAACACGAATAGATTTGGTAGACAATTTCATTATTTTGACCTCCCCAAAGTTAATTGGAAGAGGAAGTGTAAACTTTATCATAGTCTATTAGCTAGAAAGGTATATTGGTAGCGTATAGAACATTTTCTATTAAGGTGTCTTTACTCAGTGGTGGAAAAAGTACCCAATTGTCATACTTGAGTAAAAGTAAAGATGAACCTTAATAGAAAATGACTCTAGTAAAAGTGAAAGTCACTCAGTGAGTAAAAGTCTAAAAGTATTTGTTTTTAAATATCCTTAAGTAACTGGCAGCTTCATTAAATAGTACCCGCAAAACACGTCTCAACGTCAACAGTGAAGAGGCGACTCCGGGATGCTGGCCTTCTAGGCAGAGTTGCAAAGAAAAAGCCATTTCTCAGACTGGCCAATAAAAAGAAAACATTAAGATGGGCAAAAGAACACAGACACTGGACAGAAGAAGATATGGGTTTTTCTTTGCAACTCTGCATAGAAGGCCAGCATCCCGGAGTTGCCTCTTCACTGTTGACTTTGAGACTGGTGTTTGGAAATGAAGCCCTTTATCTACTTCCCCAGAGTCGCATGTTCCTGTAGACTTCCAGTCATTGCGCTAACACTAGTTAGCATTGGCTTGTGAAACTACCTCTAACTTCCTTCATACTCGACGCAGAGACATAAAAATTGTATCCACGATGGTATTCTGTTGCAGATAGCGATCTTTATAAAATAAGGAATATGCTTCTGGACAGCAGCTTTAAAACACAACTAATTAACAGGCGCTCCAACATGTGAAGTTAGCCGGACAGCATAATAACCACAGCAAACATGTTTAGCTTTAATAGTGACTCCGAGCCAACCCTTTTTACCTCGAGGGGAAATTAAAAAACAACACCATACAGAATTCATCACATGGACGCTATTATTTAGTCTGGGGGTGGTGATTGTCAATCCGTTGGTTGGTCCACTGCTCTGTTTTCAGTAGAAGGACTAGTAGGACGGGTCCCCATGGAGACACCCCGGGACTGAAGCATCACGCATTAAGCCACTTTCATGAGCTCGTCTTCTCCAGCACGGTGCAGCACAGCGGCAGACTCAGAGGTGGCTGATAGCAGGAGAGGGGCATCATGGGAAATCCCTTAGCAGCCAGTTCCTCAGTGACAGAGTGGCGAGCTCCACCCAAGCTCATCTGAATTTCTATGCAGTCTCTCTCTCTCTCTCTCTCTCTCTCTCTCTCTCTCTCTCTCTCTCTCTCTCTCTCTCTCTCTCTCTCTCTCTCTCTCTCTCTCTCTCTCTCTCTCTCTCTCTCTCTTTCTCTCTCCCTCTCTTCCTCTCTTCCTCTCTCTCTCTCTCTCTCTCTCTCTCTCTCTCAATCTCACTCTCTGAGAAAAACCCTCTCAGTTATTCCTGGAGTAAACAAACATGGAGATGAACTCAGCCCTCTCCTTCTCCCTCTGCTCTCCCTCTCCTTTCTCTCCTAGTCCTTGTTTTTGTAAGACCTGTTGACTTGCTGAATGTACCGAGGTGTTAAAACTACAAGTACACAGCTCAGACACCCATGCATACCCCACAAGACATGCCACGAAAGGTCTCTTCACCTTCCCCATGTCAAGAACAGACTGTGGTTGGCGCACATTACTACATAGAGACATGGCTACATGGAACTCTATTCCACATCAGGTAACTGTAACTGCCTTAATGTTGTTGAACCCCAGGAAGAGTAGCTGCTGCCTTGGCACAACAATGTCTGAAACACAAGATGACTTTCATGGCCTCAGAGGGGATAAGGTGTCTTGTCAGATACTGACCCTACAGTTACTGAGCTCCTCCGCCGCGAAGATAATGGCCCCTAATTTCTTCCCAGGAATCCCTCTGTGAAAGAGAAAAAAAGAAGGTGAGGGAAGAGAGACAGGGAGAGAGAGAGGGGAGAGAGAGAGAGGAGAAAGAGAGGAGAGGAGAGGGGGAGAGGCAGAGAGGAGGAGAGGGAGAGAGAGAGGGAGAAGGGGTAGAGGTAGGGGGAGAAGGAGAGCGTGACAGAGAGAGAGAGAGAGAGAGAGAGAGAGAAAGAGAGAGAGAGAGAGAGAGAGAGAGAGAGAGAGAGAGAGAGAGAGAGAGAGCGAGAGCAGAGAAAGAGAGAAAGAGAGAGAGAGAGAGAGAGAGAGAGAGAGAGAGAGAGAGCAGAGAAAGAGAGAGAGAGAGAGAGAGAGAGAGAGAGAGCAGAGAAAGAGAGAGAGAGAGAGAGAGCAGAGAAAGAGAGAGAGAGAGAGAGAGAGAGAAAGAGAGAGCAGAGAGAGAGAGAGAGAGAGAGAGAGAGAGAGAGAGAGAGAGAGAGAGAAAGAGAGAGAGAGAGAGAGAGAGAGAGAGAGAAGAGAGAGAGAAAGAGAGAGAGAGAGAGAGAGAAAGAGAGAGAGAGAGAAAGAGAGAGAGAGAGAGAGAGAGAGAGAGAGAGAGAGAGAGAGAGAGAGAGAGAGAGAGAAAGAGCTATTTTAATACTAATGACATTATGATACAAAGTCATTTAGTCACAGACCCGCTCTTCCTCTGAATATTGAGGCACATTCACACAGCCGCCTTTCCTTTCTTGTTCTGCGTTGATGCAGCTGCCATCACATCAAGGTCAAAGCTTTCATTTTTACTTAATTTAAACGTACTTTCACTTTGTCGATTCAATTTATTCCAATAAAGGCACAATTCAATGAACTGAAAGGATAGCAAGCGAGAGCGAGGGTAGAGAAAGCCAGAGCAGACACGGCAAGAAGAGAAGTGTGAGAGCAGGACAAGTGTTAGAGAGTGTGAGTGAGAGGCTGTGTGACAGTTAGGGGCTTGCGAGGTCAACCCTGCAAGCTGGTCAATTACGGTGCAGTAGGCAAATCTGGGTAACTCTGCTCAAGCTAAAGCTCGCTCCACTCCCCTCCTTAATTCCTTGCGTCATTTCTCCTTGCTTCTTTCTCAAAACCATTTTGATGAGAAGGTCAAGAGGGAGGGACCTCTGATCTTCTCATCCCATGGGGTTTGAGAAGGATGTGAGGAATCAAGGAAATGCAATTAAGATTCTCCCCTGGTGCAGCTCCTCCTCTCACCACATCCAGCACATCACTCTCTCTAACAGGGACGACCTCCTAAAACACCACCATATCACCTACACTGAGCACAGGCCTTGTCTCACAGTGGTACAGGGTGGTGATGGGTCACCTATCCAGCTCTCCACCATGTCTCAATCTTCCACCTTGACACACATGTTCTTATTGGTGTTTCCTGCATAACAGAGCTGTCCAATGAAACCATTTCCAATCTCATAGCGTTCTCACTGAGTTACAGAGGTGGCACAGTGCAAGACTATTACAGTGTGCAATTCTGAGTGAGATTGGGCATCCCTCATTATAATTACAAACCTATGTTTTTACTATAAGGTGTTATATCTAGGGTTGCAAAGCTATCTGTAATTTACCAAAATTATCGTAATCTTTCATAATTTTTGTAATTAATAGACAATCTATGGCAATCTCTGGTATCTTTGGTCAGGTATACTTGAAAAACGTGTACAAAATGTATTCATATACAGTTTACATTTTTTGGTCCATGAGTTTCTAGTGGATAGGCCATAAGATTCAAGAGAAAATAACCTAATTAATAAAAAAAAAACATCTAATCAACAGGGGCATTATTTTTTATTAACTCTGCAACTCTACCAACTATTGACTTTTTCACAATTGCTACCAGTTTGATGCCAAAAGATTGACAACAAATATATATTGTAGTAGTGAAAAAATGGATTAAAGATTTTTCATGCTGAAACCCTCATATTAAACACCAATTGTATTCACTAAGTTGATGATTTATATTTAGGATCATGTTTTATGGCTTTAATATTCAATATTATTTTGATTAAAAATGTATCTTACTTAATTATTTCATTTGTTTGTCACATGTGATAAGGCCACACGAAGGGACAGAGATAATTAGACACCTGTGATAAAAAGGCCACTAGATGTCCTCTTATGAAATCCATATAAACCTTGAAATTTACCAAAATTCTGGTAGTTTACTGGTAAACTTAGAAAGTTTCCAGTAATATACCCTCCGTTTGTAACTATAGTTATATCACAGATGGTGAGTAATCACAGTAAATTGGGGAGG